>JAMJFZ010000056.1:10092500-10692500 GCA_026225945.1 Cricetomys ansorgei | reverse complement strand
GAGTACTCCCCAGTAGGGCAGAGAAGCTCCAGGAAGCTACACAGAACTGTTGACTAAACCTCTGGTGCAGAGCTAGAATCCAAGAGTGTTTTATAACCCCTTTGCACACTGCTGTCTTGCAGTATCTGAGCCAATCATGAAGTTCACACCCAGCAAAACACTCTTCAGCTAAGCTTCCCATGCCTGTGGGTATCAAACTATAATTAAGTTCTCAGGAACTTTAAGAAGGCTAGTGCCCAGGTTACCATGTATGAGCTGAACTGCAATGCTGATGATGGGCCTGAGCATATGTATTAAAAAATATTGTCAGGGGCTGGAGAGATGGCTCAGTGGTTAAAGAGCATTGGCTTCTCTTCCAGAGGATCAGAGTTCAATTCCCAGCAGCACATGGCAGCTGACAACTTCTGTAACTCCAGTTCCAGAGGATTTGACCTTCACATCAATGCACATAATAAAAAATTAAATATTTCTTTAAAAAGTCAAAAAAAATTCTCAGTTGCTTTAATTTTTCTCACTAGACTCCCAAGGATGGTAGGGGCTCCGTGGGAGATGTGGAAATCTCTTCACAGTTGTGCCCTTGCATGGCTCCAGGGTCTTTGACCTGACTGGGGCAGTGAGGGAATGAAGAAAAGAGGGAGGACACTCAAACAGAAAGCAGGGATTGGGTGATCTGGGCTCTTAGGTGGAGAAACTGTAGCACCCCAGAAGCTCAGTGTTTATTAAATAGAGTTGATCAGAGGTGGGTTCCGGCATACAGTGGGGTCATTACATACATCTTAACACAGAGGCAGGTTTAGCTAATCTTGGGGACTAAGGAGCAATGTCTATAGGGGAGCAGTCTTCAGCCCACAAGCACTCAGAAGGGAGAAAGCTATAATGGACCTTTTCCAAGCACACAATTCGAACTCAGTCTCCTGGAGAAGACTTCACCATCCCTCTAAGCCTGAAGCTACAGTCTTTGGTATGTCATGCATGTCAACCACACATTCACCCAGGACTTCACTCAAAGGCTTCCTCAGCTCCCCACATTAGGGTTTCATCCTGTGTCTGTACCAGAGGAAAACAGAGCCCAAATATGGGGGCAAACCTCCTAATATTTTTGTATTATAAACAGATCCTGAGAAGTCCTTTACAAGCCCCCAGAGGCAAGCAATAAGGACAATCTAATGTCATGGCCTGGGGAACAGTTTAGAAAAGCTCTTAATACTCAACAAATATAAAAGCCATTCCAGGAACACAGAAGAATTGTACATCTGTACTACTTTCAGGCTGATTTATTCCTGTCTCTTTTATAACATGTTATTACTTGTAACAGTTGGAGACTACCAAGGTCAGATTTAAAATAGCTGAAGTAAAAAGGGCATCATACTGACACGAAAGAAAAATGACAAAGACACAGTACTTAAAACTGGGGGAGGAGTGTCTCCTCGTGGTAAAACAGGGATGCCTTTAGATTAGTAAGAGGACTCAAAACCACCTGAGGACTGTGACACTTCCCAACTGAGTGAACTACTTTAAGCTACTTTTTAGAGGCCTATATCTAAAGAGGCCTATATCTTCTGCAATGAATAGCTACAGAATTCCTAATATCAGCTCTGTCGGTCATTTGTAATAAGGTTTTGAAAAATTAAAAAGACAGTCATGTCACTCTCAAAGTTGATGTTCTCCAATTTCAAACTGTTAGGCCTATCTTCATAATTACTTACCCAACAAGCCCAGTCAAATCAAAACAGTTATTATTTCAGAATTAGGAAAGAGGTCAAAAGTTTAACTTTGAACAAAATAACACTGAACTTTTTATTTGATTATATATAAAAATAATAGCAAGTACCTATGTCAAGAGTTAACAGCCAGTAAATCCCTCAGCAGCAGGCAGTTGCCCTATAAAGAGGGTTAGGTTAAGAGGGAAGGCCGGCACATCAATAAAGCATAGCTCCTTGCAGTCGAGTACTTTAATTCTACAAAGAGAAACAGGATAACTGTTGTTTTGAGTCTGGTCCTGGGGCTCCTTGGATCATTGTATGCCCAGGTGGTCAGGTTGTTAGCCTAACCACAAAGAAGCCGTTATCAGTTATAATTACAGCTGGGCAAGTTCCTTCAAATCAACGCCCTACAATCTGAACCTTGTCCACCCTTTGTAACAGCCACTTTACTAAATTAAGATATTAAAATCTCAGGTCACTTTAACGACACGACACGTCGCCAGAAGCGGAAAGAACGACACAAAGCTTCTGAAGGTGGATGGATATGTTCTAACGGGCCGAAACTCTTGAGGTTCGCAAAGACAAGAGTGACTGGGGGTAGGCTGGGCCCGCACACAGGGCCCACCGCAGCAGAGTCCTACCCAGAGGCAGGGGACTGCACCTGCTGGGCTGCGCCGGCCATGGTCCCGGGGCGAAGGGGAGCGCCGCGCCGGGCCCGCACGAGGCCCCGGGTTCTAAGCCCAGCAAAACAGGACCGCACTGAAAACTTGAGCGCCAGCTCTTTCGCGCATGCGCCATGGGGCACTCGAGCAGGCGCCGCGGACCGGCTCCGCTCGCCGGGCTTCTGGATTCGGTTCTAGAACGTTCCGATTCGGACCCAGCGCAGCGCGGGCTGCCGTCGGGGGCTAGGGCGCAGCGGGAGGCGCGGGGCCTGGCCAGGCGCATCCCGGCCGCCGCTGCCGTCGCCGCCCCGAAGCCCGGAGAGCGCGCGTCGCGGCCTCGCTCTTACCATGGTGCGCGCGGCGGCCTCCCTGTTTGACTCTGGCGCCAACAGCCACGTAGGGCGGGAAGGGCGGGAGGAAGTGCAGGGGGAGGTCGCAACGACCCCTGGCGGCCCGGACAGGGCTGCGGGACCCGAGGGAGGAGCCGGCCTGGGGCGGGACCTGGGATGATAGGCAGGGCGGGGAAAGGCGGAGTCTGAGATGATGGGCAGGGCGGGGAAGGGCGGGGTCTGCGATGATGGGTAGGGCGGGGAAGGGCGGGGTCTGCGATGATGGGCAGGACCGGAATAAGACCAGCACTAGTTTGAGTTGGAAAGCATGAAAGCGGCTTGGAAAAGTCCCGGCCTGGTGTCGGAACTGGAGCAGAGGCATGCTGCTGTGCCCTTCCCGTGCCTCTGGGGTTGCAGAGTTGCTTGCTACTTATGAGTTCAATGTGACTTTTGGTTGTTTTTTTTTTTTTCTTTTTAAAAGGCAACTTTGAGTCTTCCCTTTTAAGTTTTGGTTTTTTTCCTGGAATTCGTTCTGTAGACCAGCCTGGCCCCTCACTCAGAAATCCACCCACCCTGCCTCCTGAGTGCTGGGATTAAAGACTACTTACTCTGTAGTAGTAACCCTCTTGACTTTAAAAGGGATTCTTACAGTAGAGTGGTGCAGGTGTTCTGTGCTGAACTGTAATATCTGGTTCGACTGACTGTAAGACTTAGCAAAGAGTAAATGGGAGCTTTCTAAACTGTTTCTCACAACTGCTGGCAAATCTGTCTCTCAAAGTTTCATTAAAATCTTAATTTATTTCATGAGATGGGATAAAGGTGGTTAGCGAAAATGTCCAGAGCTCCTAAAAGGAGAACAATGGGGGTAGGTGAGTACTCACCTTGTACTCACACCATGACAACAGGCATAAGGCAGAGGTCTTTCTCAACACTTCTGTAAGGCTCGTAATTTGCTCTGTATTACTATTATTCTTTTGAGTTTCCTTTTCAACCCTGGGATTTCAGGTTAAGGCTTCCTGACATCAAGTGTTCTATGCTAATAATAGTAGTAGCGATGACTATTCTTGGTTGTCAGCCTGACTACATTTGGAATCAACTAAATCCAAAAATGGAGGGCACGCCTGAGTGATTTTTTTTTTCTTTCTTAATTTGAAGTAAGAAGATCTACTTCTGATCTGGATCTTGAGGCAAGAAGACACACACCTTCTGGGCCACACCTTCTGCTGAAAGCCTATACAAGGACATGAAAGCTGCTTTTGCTCTTTGCCTGCTTGCTCTCACCTTACTAGCAAGTCCATTCCTTCACTGGCATTAAAGTCTACTTCTTCGGGATTCTAGAGTCTGCTGAAGACCAGTTGAGACATCTAGCCTCACAGACTGAGCAACTTCTGGATTCTTAAACTCTTTGTTTCTAGCCAGCCATTGTTGGTTTAGCTGGATCACAGTCTGTAAGTCATTCTAATAAATCCCCTCATAGGTAGATTGATAGATTGATAGATCGATTCTGACTCATTCTATAAGTTCTGTTTCTTTAGAGAACCCTGACTAATACATTATTTTAATGAAAATAAGTTTTATTGGATTAAGTAACAAATATATACAACGATGCAAGTGGTTGTATTATTTTCCTTAAGATCTATTGATAAACTTACAGTTGTACAGTCTTAGTATGAAAGTTTTCCAGTGCTTGATGGGTTTGGTAATTGTTCTTTTATACACATAATCTATGAGTTTTCAAGATTGACTTCAAAGCACAGAGTCCCTGGTGCATGCTCAAGACCAGCCTGATCTACACGGTGAATTCCCAGCCAGCCAGAGCAATATAGGAAGACCTTGCCTCAAGATAACCAAAGCAACAACAATAAAAAGGTGAAGAACAGAGATGGGAATTAATAAAATATTATTACACAGTCAGCAGCCAGGGATGTCAATCTGGGTCTTTATTCTAATTTCTTTTGTCTTATCTCTCTTTGTAAGGCTAACTTTGGCCCCCTCTTTCAGAGTTCCAGTCTGTTATGAAATAGAAAACATGTGAACATGACAACTTGGATATTGCACACAGGGACATTTGTTTGAGAAGTATTTCTTAAACTTGACGATTGTGGTAACAAGCTTCTTTGAGATTAGTCACATACACTGGCCATCAAGCCCCAGGACACTGGACTTCCAGAGTGCTGTTCAATGTATTTTCTACATGGTTCTATACCTTGAAGTACATATCCATTAGTTTGATATAAAACAGAATTTTTTACTTTGATGAACTCTTGTGTAAATAAATCCTTGGTCTGAGAAGTAATACTTTTAGTGAGGTCCCTCTTGAGTCACTGCCCCCTACTAGTGTCTGCCATGGCAGCAGAAAGCCATCTTATCTTGAAACTCCTTGAGGATCATAAGGACAGCGATTCTAAATAAACACACAGCCCATTGTGTCAGGATTTTCCCAACTCCTACTTCATACACATCCTGGATGCTAACAGGTAGTTAGCATCACATCCAACAAAAATAATACACAGGGTTTTTTTTTCTCTAGTCCAAGTTTAGTTGCTATATTGCAGTCTTCTACATGTTCTAGAACAATCCCACTCCCCTTTGCTCAGGGAACAATCTGTTAAATAAATATTCAGTCTGCAAATGGAGAAAACAAGCTTTATTATAATGATTTGAGATTTTTGTGCATGGTAACGATATACACACGAATCTTGTTTCTCCAGTGTTTCAAGACAGAATTAATTTAAAGTTTTATTATAGACTAAAGCATCCAAAATACTGTGGTACGTATGTAGCTACGAACATACAAACACATTGATGCACAGCGTCCATTCTATTTAAATAGGCAGTCAGCATTTTGATTCATAAAAGAACATATGAGGAGGCTATATCATTACCGATGGCAGAGAGCACAAGACCAGCGTCCTATACACAAAATGTATGAAACAGATCTGTCAAGGAGGAATGTACAAAATCTTCAAAGAAACAAAAAGGAAACAAACAACCCTCGTATGCGTAGGCAGGCTCAGAAGGCTGCACAGTTGGGAATGATATAAAGGATGTTAGGGGAGTACACTTTGTAGATGACACAACATCCCATGTCGTAAAGCAAAAGCACTGAGGTTAAGGCTGTGTTGCTTTCGAAAGTTAATGGAAGTGCTGTACATTCATTGGGACAACATAGCTGATTATTAATCTCTTCTAGAATATTAATGAATAGCATCCATACATTCGCTACAAACAGACCACACAATCACTACCACACAGTTCGTCATTAGAAAGTGTTTTGAAGATTAGCATCGTGATTTGTAGCTTACTGTCATTTAAAACAAAACCAAAAAAGCATTTATTTATACCAAACAAATTTTTAATGGGCACTTAGTTTCCTTTATGGCAATACTAGATTCCTAGTTATCAAAAATATTAAAATAATTGTAAATTTTAAAACCCTGCAACATTTACAGAAAGTAACAGTATTAGGACTTTTGATTTTAAGGAAAATTAGTTAAGGTTTGCATCAGGCAGCTTCAATTTTATCCTACTTGGAAAGGTCTTGTTTTAAAAGCATTCACCAAAAGAAAAAAAAAAATCCCTCTTCCCTCTTCAGAAGCTGGTGAATAGAGAGGATGCTGTGGAGTCCGGATGCACACAGAGACTTTCCCCAGCTGAAGTGACCTACAGATGGCCCGATGTTGATCCGCTCTCTCCAGCTTCCTCCGTAGGTATTAGCAAAGCATCCATGCTAACCCTTTAAAGTGAGGCTCCATATACCTGGCAGCGTACCACTATTCCAGCTCATTCCCTGTGAGGACATACATACCCTGTACATGTAGTGGGAGCAGGCGTGCAGACAGCTGCGTGGACCAGGGGTACTTATTGCCTCAAATTCTATCAGGTTTAGGACTCTCAGGGGCTTGTTTACTTATGGGGACTAAAGTTTCATCAAAATCTTACACATCATTAAAAAACGGGCAAACACTCATAAAGGCTTTCCAGGTATGTGTTTCTGGATAGCCAGGTTACTCCCTACCACCCCGTGTCCAGCAGGGGAGGTCTGAAGACACGCTGCATTAACCTGTAACACCTAACTGATGGTTATTTTGTCCTTAGTGCCCAAGGGAAATGTGAACGCCTATTTTCTCAGTGCTACATATCGTGAGTGTGTGACAGGTTCTATACACTTGAGATAAATTAAACAGTAACGGCAGCCTAAACAAAAAAGCCACTTACTTAATAACCCTTCTTAGTTTAGCAGAAACCGTTCCCACCCCGTGAGACGTGATCCATTTAGATCTTGTCTATCTGTATCTTAGCAGCAGCACTTTCCTCCCAAAATATGCTTATCACGAAGAAATACAGTGAGTGTACACACGTACCCAAGTGTAGAGTACAGTGCTTCCTGGGGTGCCCACGGCAGTGCTGGAGTAGCCGATTGAAATTAAATTATTCTCTCATTCCAGTCTGTACCAATATTCATGTGTTGAAAAACAAACAAACAAACAACTCAGTTTGTATTATTTCCTATTGATATATCAGGCCTGATAAGATATTTTACAGATGAGGCGGATTGGTTTATGAGTTAATTCCTAAGTTCACAAATATCTCAATGTTGTACAAAAAGAACTCATTCAGTAAATTCATTTTCAAATTTATAGTTGCAATCTGGAGGCACAGCTCAGTCGTGGAGCATGTGCTGGGCCTGCCTGAGACCCTGGATCCATCCCCAAGCACTGCAAAAAAAGAAAAAGAAAAAGAAAACCAACAGCCTATGGCAGACTCTTAAAAAAAAAATCTACTTGTGCGAACTAACTAAAATTAATTTACTAGTTTTAAAAAGTTTTCTTTTAAATAACCCAGAAATAGTCCTGCAGTCAGACCATTAATAAACAGCACAACAAACTCTCACCAGAATATAAGCTGTAAGAGGACAGAGATGCCTGCCTCTTCTATGCATCCCTGGCCCCTGGTAGGAAGTCTGCAGATAGGGATATTTGGAGTTCATCCTGAAGGCTTGGGCTGCAGGCACAGCCCAACTATAGGGCTCTAGCTCAGCATGGCTGAGGCCATGGGTTCCGTGCCCAGCACCAGGAAAAAAAAAAAAAAACTAAATCAAAACACAGCCAAAGACTTATTTCATGGCATCCAGAAGTCCTATTTTATCACTTTAAAACTGGTATTGGCTGTTATGTCTATCACAGACAGGCTTGCATATTTTAAAACCCCACAGAACTAAATTAATAATAAGCTAAATTGAAATGTAAATCATCTGAAAATAAAGGTCCCCACCCCAAGACGTTTATTTGGGATAATAAGCTAAATAGACCATTGGAAGTAGCCAGATTTCCCTTCTAAATTTTTTAAAACTCATATCAAGAAAATTTGAATTTTAAGATAATAAACCAGGGAAGTGTTTCCTTGCAGTATATATCTAAGGTGCTTTCAACGAATGAAATCCCAAAGTCATCATCAAACATGTCAAACACAACTTGGCTATTTGGTAGAATTGAGTAGAAAAATCAAACAGTGGGAACAGACCGCATCTTATTTTACAGTATCCATGACAGATAATGTTTCTCCAAATGCACTTAAATGAAAGGTTACCCAAACTTGATATTTAAAGATGTCTTTTTCTCTTCTCTTTCTTTTTTCTTGAAAGCAGAGAAGGCCATTGGCTACAGGAAGTTAGGCATCACATCATGCTGGAAAATGGCAACACTCAAACCTGCTGTAGGGCTCGCTCCCCAAGGACGGCTTCAGACTGCAGCAGCAAGGGAATGTGCTGAAGGTTGGCTGGACAATGCTTCATCTTTCCAAGTGCTGCCTATCTCCACACACCAAGGACTCAGCTATATATATATATGTGTATAATACATTCTATCTTACCCTAACCATGTATACTTGTCCCTTAATGCCTCTACTAGTCATTAGACAATGATAAATAACCATAACATGCCCTTACCTGTAATGCTCAACAGAACTTTGGTAACACTTGCTCTCTAAGGGGAAATCATTAATCAATCACATGCCTTTGGTTGACACCATCCGTCCTCCAAAGGGCTGCTTATGGCTCTCTGTCCTAGGACACAGGTGTCCGACTACATGTGCTGACATTTTGCAGGAGGTAAAGCTTTCGCTTTCATGATGTGGAAGAGAGAGGACATATGAACACATGGCACAGAGCATGAGCATGGCTTCTCTTGATTACATTCCAGTGTGTTGATCAGAAGCTAACAACCAAAGGCTCCCCTTGCTTTTGCCATATGCCTTCCAAAACATCGGGAATTTCAGGTTTTCCTGAAAATATATTCATTTTCTGATGCAAGGTGAGCAGAAACAAGAAGGTGAAGAGAACACACGAAAAAGATCTTTGATCGAACCCAGAAAGGTTGGGAAATTTGCATTGATTCTGCTGTGCTCCACTCCAGAGAGCCCTGAGTCAGAGCTGGGAGGGCCTTGCAAGACAGCCTTAGATTTTTCTGAAGTAATTTATATGTGGTTGCTGAAAACCAAAAAAAATGTCACCAGAGTAATAATACCCACTGTAAAAGTGAGGTTAGAAAGTCCTTTGGGTCTTGTGACCGAAGTGAAATAAAATAGGTAACTACAGGTTTTATTCTTGGAAGCTCTATGCAAAGGCTACCATTCATTCACTGGTCAACAGATAGGCTAATTCTTTTGATGTCTGATTTTCAAAATTAGTTTAACTACATAAATCCCTGTCCTATGAGCCATAGTCCACAGGTGTAAAACTTTGCAGTTTGTATAGATTCAGTAGAAGAGATTCTTTTTGAAATCCTAAAAGTGAGTTATGGAAATTGGATAAGCAGTTTTTAAGGAAATTGTTACATTCAGAAATAACCTCGGAAAGTTCCCCAAAGATTCTTTCTAGGATGAAAAGTCCTATCGTAATCTGGTCCCACGCTGAGAACTCCATTCCAGTTTCTAGTGCAAGACCTCAGTACAGGCATGTCCGCTGTTACTGTAAGTACCGATAGACCTTAAAACAGTGGTTTCCGGAGTCTGCAACCACCACATGGCCATCTGAAGTTAGGGCCAGGCCTTGGGGACCATAGAGCGGGTCAGCAGATGTGTTGATATAGGACAAAAATGATCCACTCCCATCGAAAACCTGCACAAACATAAAATCAGAGAACCAGGGAAGTTACATGTGCTGAAGAACAAGTATTTTTTAAAAAGCACGTAAAGAACTTTCTGGGTTTGCTCCCACTGCTATACACACACAATATTTGATGGTTAACCTTGGTTGTTGATTTGGTTGGATCTGGGAACAACTATGTGACTGACTTCTGGGAACACCATAAGTATATTTCCTGAAAAGATTATCTGTGTGTGTGTGGTAAGAGGGTGCAGGGTTGGTTAACTCATTCCCAGTGTGGGCAGCACCTTCTGGTGGCCGCCTAGGCATAAGGAGGTCTAAGCGGAAAGCCATTGCTTTTGGCACTCTACCTTCTGTCCTGGCTGGTGAGTGCATCTACCTTGTTGCCGCTGCTGCTATCATCCTTTGCTGACGTTGGAAGCAGCTTCAGTACCCTTCCAACACAGGCTGAAGAAGACCCACGCTCTCAGAATGCTCTGGGCCTTAGCTGCCAGATTAGGACTTCCAAGGCCTGGTAGACTGGGAAGCTAACAGTTTCTCGGCCTCTCCAGCACGCAGAGGGCTATGGTTGGCCTCACCCACCTGAGTCATTTAAGCCAGTCTAATAACTTGCTTTGTGACGTGCATTCAAGCCATCTGTCTGTCCTAGTGAGGGCCTAACGCACAGCCCTCGTCTCCGCTTACACTTGTCCTGTTTTCTTCTCCGCTGCCTCCATGACTAGAGTCACTGACGTAGAACTTGCTGGCTACCACGCCTTATATTACCATGGCTGTTGCATGTGCAGTGACAGAACTGAGCTTTTGTTTTTCCTTGTTGAAGTCTCTACTTCGGTGTGCGCATCTGGAGAGACAACTTCCTATGGCCCATGTGATTCTGCTGTGACGAAGAAAGAGGCACAAATCCAGACTCACAACACTTCCTCCTTTACAGGTGCCCAGGTTGGTTTCTTTGGACCATTTTGTTTGGCCCATGTGGAGGTTTTTTTGTTTTGTTTTGGTTTAGTTTTTGTTTGTTGTATTTTGTTTTGTTTTTACTTTATTTTTTTCCTCTGGAATAATACATTCTGACACCCCTCTTCCCCTCCTTCCAATTCTCCCAGCTCCACACATCTCTCCCTCCCTAATATCTACTCTCCCTACCTCCACCCCTTCCCCCAAAAAAGCAGTCCTCCCAGGGTTACTGCTCAAACAGGGCACAACAAGATGGAACAAGGCTGGGGACACGAATCCTTCCATCAACAGTGGGCTAGACAACCCAGTGGAAGGAAAAGGGTCCCAAGGACAGGCAAAAGCATCAGAGACCCCCTCACACACTCTAGCCCACATGGAGTTTTAAGAAGCAATGTAAGTAGGTAATGCCATGAGGCCACAAAACAAACAGCATCTGTGGACCTCTGTAACTTGCCTAGCCCCTGGCTTCTAAAGTGTTAGACCCTGCTACCAACCACAATGAGATCACTGATAGAGATCTCATGAGTCACTCTCTCTTTTGAGGCAGGGTCTTATGTAGCCAGGCTAGCCCCAAACTTGCTATGTAGGCAAGGATAACCCTAAACCGCTGACCTTTCTGTCTCCACCTCTCAAGTGCTGGGATTACATGTTTATGCCACCATGTCCAGTTTACTCAATACTGAGGATTGAACTCAGGACCTTGTACATGCTAGACAAGCACTTTACCAAATAAGCTACATACATCTCTATCCCAGAATGTCTATATGTATACATATATACATATACATACATATATATATTTCTCATATGTGTATATATATATATACACATATGAGAAATAAAAGCATGTTGCATGGCACTGGTATTCTCAATTATTTTCTTTTAACTACGGATTACACAGCAAGTTCATAGCTTGAGACTATGCCTCAAAGAAATGAAAAAAAGACAAAATTACAATGCAGTAATTATATGTGTAGTATAACCATATATATACATATGTAAATATATGTATATACATGTATGTATGCATATATGTGTATATATGTATATATGTGTACGTATGTGTGTATATATATATATATGGTTTAAAGTCAGTCAAGCTGGGCTTGATCTCCCTACATAGATGAAGACGACTTGGGCTCATGTTTTTTCCTCTACTTCCTCATGTGCTGGGGTTATGGGCAAGTGACACCACATCTGGCTCTGGATGTTTGCTTCTTAACTGGCACAGTAAATGAGAAGAAACAATGCTATCAGTGAACATAAACAATAATGTGGGGTGTCTGGAACAACTGTGGCTTTTCTTAATGACAAGCATAAGTTTTACTAAAATTACTGATTGTTGCCTATATTAGCAATTAGGAAAGATACGTCTTCACTTTGAGATCAGTAAAACACCCAAGCAGTACTGTTTTGTTCAATGGCTCTCTTCAATCCTGTCTGAGCCCTTTAGGGGTCTGAGGAGAACAAATTTCAAACCAAATAGATAAATAACAACTTTGAATTAGAGGATTTTATGCTAATAGTGTCATCTTTTGTCTACCTTTGCTGTTTGAGTGGTTGGTCCTTCACGAGAGATTATTACAGTGTTATGACTTAACCAAGAAGGAAAAATATCCTAGGTTCTAGACGTTTTCAATTGAGCAAATATCAGCCTCCTGGTTGCATGCGTTAGCATCTGTGTACCTGGATCCTGCTGTTCCCCCAGTCAGCCACAATGATGTTTCCGTTTGAATCCACTGCTACACCTGTTGGTGCATTAAACTGCCCATTTCCTTCACCATTTGAGCCAAACTTCAACATGAATTCTCCTTCCTGATTAAATACCTGTATGAAATAATGAAAAACTCTTTTACTTAAAAATAGCTGACCCAACCATATCATTTGAAAAAATAGCTGTCTGAGCAAATTATTTATAACAAGACATGTGACTTGAGAAAAGTGATCTAAACTAGATTCTCTCACTGTGGTTTCCAAATTATATGCAATCTCATTTATTATTTATTAAATTATTCTTTTTTCTGCCATTTTCTGCCATGGCTACTAAGTAATTACGTTAATTTTTTTATAAATAACAAAATAATATAAAATATAAGATGTTATGATTAGAGCTGAAAATGTTTATTTTTAAACAATACAAAATATTATTCTATCTTCAAATAAGTAGCTTATTTATTAAATAAATAAAAGTTCAAGAATGGGCACTATGTCTCTACAGGATGGATTGCCATTCAGTTTGGATGCGGTTTTTGTTAGGCCAAATATCAGGATTTATTGTCCTTTTACTGTATCAACATAGCAAGAACAAGAAGGCTGAGTGTCCTATGTAGAATGCAGGTACTTATGTGTCAACCCGTGTGTGAACATACAGTGGCATGGGTGAAGAATAAACAAGGGCTGTTTTATTTACCTGAAAGGTATTTCAGTTAAAATGGAGAGTTTATAAATTCTAAGGCTTTCACAATTAGAACCAATAGAGGCTGTTTCAAGTGAGGGATAAACAGAACTCTTAAGGAAATAGTGTCTCATGCCTGGTGTGATTCATCAATCAGTTCTGTGGTTAACTGAATATTCTTTTTAATAGTACTATAGCATACATATCAAATACAGGTTACAAGTTTTGGAATGAAAACTTTTATGACAACATTAAATACTTCTAATGTATTTAATGACAACACTATAGTAAGCAATTTTTTCTCGATGCTTCACATGATACTTAATGGCTCTGAAATGTTTCTGGGATGTTATTTTATCTTATTTTATTTATTTATTTATTTTTGGTTTCTCTGAGACAGGGTTCCTCAGTTGTAACTCTAGCTGTCCTTGAATTCACAGAGATCCACCTGCCTCTGCCTCCCATTTGTTGGGATTAAAGGTGTGCACCACCACCACCAGGCATTGGATGTTATTTTAAATATTCATTATGGTGATATTTAGATATTTGGAAGTATTAACTGACAGATCAAGATGTGTCACAGCCAGAGCACCTTTAGGGTAAAGGCTGCCCACATATGGACTTGGAGGGGTCACAGCTTGGAGCACAGATCTGATGTAAGGATGACTTCAGGACCTTTGGTTCCTTAGAAACAAATGCATCCAGCTCTTGCTAAGATGCTTGTTTATAAACGCCCCAGTGCATGCTAGGTAAGCAGCAGGTGCAGCTAAGTGGCTCAGCACTTGCCTCGCATGTACAAAAACCTGAGTTTTATCTTCAGCAACAAGAAAAGAGAAAAGAAGAAAGGAAAAGAGAAAGGGACTGGGGGGTGAAGGGACAGGAGAAAGAGGATGTTTTTAAAAGGCTTCTTTAATTCTTAGTCATATAGCCATTCATATATAACACTGCAGCTTTAAAGACCAATGAGCATGTGTTCTTGTTGGTAAGGACACTATTATCCTGAGCTCCTTCTTTTAGCAACTCCTTTCCCACACGTCATCTTTTTGATGGTCCTTGATTATTTTTTTGACCCAGTATATTTTTCTTGGCATAAGCGCATCTACTTCATATTGGAATAAAGCTTGCAGACTTTGCTTTATTTTTGTTCTTTCTTTTGGCTTTTTTTTTTTTTTTTGATGTTCACTGAAGACAGGGCTTCAATATGTAGCCCAGGCTAGCTTCGAGTTCCTGATCCTCCTGCTCTTGCTGACACCTCTGCCTTCGCCTTGCAAGTGCTGGGAATTATAGGCATGGACACCATGTCCACCTCACTTCATAGTCTTGTGACTAAAACAAAATACGTGTGGTATCTCTGCTCATCTGCAGTTTTACTTTCTTCGATCTTAGTTACCTGCAGTTCTGGTAGGAAAGTAAATGGAAAATTCCAGAAATAAGTCACAGTTTTAAATAACATCTACAGCAGGATGCTCTTATAATTGTTCTATTGCATAATTAGCTATCACTGTTAATTGCTGCTGTGGTTCGGATCTGAAATGTGTTATCATAGATTCGTGTGTTGAAGGTCCTGTCCCCAAATGCGGTACTGCTCAGAGGCAGACTTTCTAGGAAGTGAGTGGATCATAAGGCTCTGACCTCGTCAGTGGATTAATTCACTGACGGGCTCACTACTGAATGGACTAGTAGGTGTTAGAAACTGAAGGCAGTCTAGCCTATCAGGAGGAAGTACGCCACTGAGGCATGCTCTTGAAGCTTAACCCAGGCCCTGCCTCTACCTCTCTTTCTCTTAAACCAAAACTCTGAGACCATGAACCAAAATAAACCTTTCCCCCTTGAAGTTGTTATTCTCTGGTATTTTATCACAGGAACAGAAATCTAACACAATTGCTTTCTGTGTCATATTTACAAATTCAACTTTATCATGAGTATGCATGCACAGGAAAAACATAGTGTCTATAGAATTCTGGGCTATTTGTGACTTGGTATCTACTAGGAGTCTTAGAACATATCCCCCAACAACATCGTAGGGCAGGTAGCCTTGGCGGAGGGGGGTGTAGTAGACTACTTACTAGCTCTGACTTACAATTTTTACATTCAGTAACAAGAAATCACCTGCACTGGGAGCTACTGTAACAAGGGAAACAGACCCCATGCATTCCATGCAACAGCTGTGAGAGAGAAAGAAATAAAGCAAACGCCACAGTTTTCTTAAGATGAAAAGTGAGCTTAAATAACTGAAATAACATCTCTCTACCCTGAACTCACCGTGTCCAGAACTGTAATAATTACAAGCATTTCGTATTTTCTGCTCCCCGCCTAACGTCACTTAGTTACTCATACACTTCAGAGATGAACACAATCTAATAGCTGAAATAATTTTTATAACTTTGCCTTTTGTATGTGTATGAAGTTTAATAATGTTGCCATTAATCCTTTCCTGATGTCAAAATCCTGCCCACACCAGCTATCACCCCCACTTCGAAGTTTTCCCAACCATCATGATTGTGGTTCCTCCACCTTGGAGCAGGCGACTGAACCGAGCACCTGGAAAACGCTAAGCATATACGATACCACTGAGCTGCACCCCCAGCCCTCAAGAAATCGGCTCCTTCTGGAAACTCTGCACTTTGGTCACCCTTTCTGTGCATTCCACGTGTTGCTCTCTGCCTTGCATTTGGGTTACTTATAAAGATCTTATTTCTTTCTAAGAGTCAATCAAAGCTGGTAATTAGCAGTCCTTCCACATACTGATACCAGCTGGTTTACACAGGCTGCCTGCAGCAGTGAGCAAGAAGAGCTCTGAGGCCACTGTGAGGCTTAACAAAAGGGACCACTCACTAACAGCTGTCAGGGGGGAGTCGGCGTGCTGACTCCTCCTACCAGGATCTTGGGTTTTCCTCTGGGTGAGTGTCCTGTGGTTAAATGGAGGAGTCTGCTGTGTGCTGAGTGAAGGGTTAGTGTGACTACCAGCCTTTCTGCTGCCTCTTTGCTCTCCATCTCCCTTGTTAGCCACCCATTCTGATAAACTTTTCCCACCATTCCTTTCCTTTTACCAAGACACCTCCCGTGGAGTGGAGTGGTGTCTGCAGAGAAGGCAGCTTGTGTGTGCTTGACTCTGGGAGGCCCTACCACTGAGCCAGCAGCTCTGGAGCAGTGAGGCATTCCTGGGGAACGTGGAGAAAAGCAACAGTGCATCCCTTCTCTCATCCTGCCCCATCCCCACGGCATTGTTTTCTACTCTTTGCAGGGGGACTTGGCTCCCATCAGAAAGCTCAAAGCCTTTCCATGTACTTAGATGAAGGTGATAGGCTGGAGAATGAAGCAGACAACAGCCTAGGATAGGAAAAGCCTGTAGGATTGAAAGTCCTACCCCTTTCTGGCTATCCAGCTATTAACACCACTGGGTCCTCATTAACTTGGCTGTTCAAAGCATGAACATTAGCTATTGGCCTACCACACTGTGTTGTTCCTTTATGATATGTTCTTTAAAGTAATGTACTTTGAAAATTTAAATGAACATTAATAAAAAACTTTAGCTCACCTTTATAATGCAAATCAGTATCACTTGATATAAATAGAAAACAGGTACTACACAAATATCCCCCCGTCTCCAGAATTGAACCCAGGGCCTTGCATATATGCCAGGGTTTGACTTTCAGCCTAAATAACTAACCCTAGAAACAAATGCAACCCTGAGATCAATATGCTTGCCAGTGTACTGGCGTGACTACTTGTACACCTTCCACAAACCATGTATCACTCCTGGAGAAGCTTTACCCACAACTATTAAATATATCAAAGTACTGTATGTCTCATTTTTCCCATAATAAAGACCTCAAAGTTAGGATCTCAAAGTAAGATAGATGCACTATTTAGTTAGAAGAGGTCCTTTTAATTCTTTTCTTTTTTAGGGGGGGTGGGGGGTGAGTCAAGACAGGGTTACACTAGCTGTCTTGGAACTCACTCTGTGACCAGGCTGACCTCAGAGAGCTGCCCGCTTCTGCCTCCTGAGTGCTGGGATCACCACTACCCAGTCAGGTTATTTTTTATGTTGCACCAAGTGCAAGAAAGCACTGGAAGAAATAAATTATGTGATACACTGTGTGGACAGATGACGGCTGTTCCTGACATGTCCCCAAGTCTGTTGCTGCAGCAGAGTTCTAAGACCTTATTTTTAAAGGCCTTATGGTACAGATGATCTAAGAAGTAAATTTTTCGTTTGTTGGCTAGCAACAAACTGCAGTAACAAGTAAGCTCCAGAAAATTCTGTCTCTATGTCCAAGCAACTGTTTTACAAAATTTTCAAATTACACTCATTCATCCCAGTTTCCAACTAAGAAACTGACGGCCATAATATTTTATTCACATTCGATCCTCACAAGTATGTAAGTCCATATTAAAGCCTTCGTGTTTAAGCTGAAGTCAGATTCCCGTAGGTTAACTCCATTGAGTTCTGAGTGTGTAAGTGCTGTGTGTACATTACTTTCAACTAGACCAAATTCTCTATAAAAGCAGTTCAAAGTTAACAATAATTGGAATGCTAATAGTACCTTGACAGAATGATTATGGAAATCTGTAACGATGATCTCATTATTGCTATTTACAGCAGCAAAATGGGGACCTGCAATAAAACGGGGAAAACACATGAGGGCCCCGGCAGCAAAGATGATTACAACACAGCAGACCCTGCAACACAGGACAAGGTTAGCACATTGACTTAATTAAGAAAGGGCAAAGAACCAGGGTCCCAGTCACAGACAGTCACTCAGCCAGACTTCTAGCTCCAGGTAAGCAAGGTCCTGCATGTTTCTAAGCCTGTGGTTGTCTACTCTGGCCTCTCCACCACCAAGCACCTAAGAGTGGCCATCCCAAGGAAGTAGGATAAACAGAAAGTATCAGCCACTCCTCTCTGTATCACCTTCTGTAAGCCACACCCACCATCTCCTGAACATGTGATGTTTTTTGCTAAGTAGAGAGGTGAGGGAATCCTACAAAGAAAACCATGGTCATTCTCAACTCTGGGAAAGAGGCTCCAAAATATAATTTTTTCTTCTGAAAAAAACTGAGCAGAAAATCTGTACTTTATAATATTGAGTGACTGTTCAGAATCTGGGACAGACAAAGGAGGGAATGAGCACAAAGAAAGATAGATGATCTCAGTTAATACTAAATCTTCCAAGCAACCTTTTGGAAGGTCAGTGGACTGTGCTTTGCCTTTCTGGCAGATGTGCACATCCAAACAAGCTCATGATTGCAAAGTTAAAAAAAAAAAAAAAACTCTCTTTGCTGCTCTCAACAAATCCTCTACACTCCTGTTCTCTTACAGTAACCTACAAAGGTGAAATAAAGCCCATCCAGAGGCTCATGAAAGCAAGCTACAGCCATGGGAAACAGTCACTCACTGTTCTTCAAACGCTTGTGCTTTTTAAATACTTTATTTTAAAATGTATTACTTTACTTAATAAAAATATTTGAAAATCCGATGTCAGCTATGTGAACAGGCATCAGTAAAAAGCATACATAAGGCTGCACTTGCAACTGAGAACTGTCTACCCTACTTCTGCTTTGGTTCCACCCCCAGCATCCCTCCCCCCCAGAAAAAAGCCAGCACACGCACTGCGGATGGGCAACCTTCAACATGCTCAAACATCATGCAAGTGTGAGCACAAGAAGCATAAGAAAGGGGGTTTACATATTACCATCGAGTGTACCTGCAAACTGCCTGTCCCCATTTCCTCGGCTACCAAACCTGGTGACTATTTTCCCGTTAGGCTGGAAGATGAACACGCAGCATGCCTTGTTGTCCACCACAATAATGTGCCCATTGCGGTCCACAGAAACTCCCTTGGGCCCCATCAGTTTTCCTGAACCAATTTTTGTCTGTTAGAAACAGGAACAGAAACTGAGTACAGACTTCAACCTTCAAAGCATTACAGAACCAACCTGAAACTAGTTAGTTATCTTTGAAAAACATTTGTTCAAATGTTCTGAGTACCGTGTGGAACAATGTTACCCAGATAACTGGCTCTGCCACATTTGATATGGGCATTTATTGAATAAGAAGCATTTGCCACCAAAATTGGGCTTCAGTGCCCTTCTACATAGACACTTGATGAAAGATCACAGAGTCTGGAGAAAGACATCTTGCTTTTGCTGATTGCTTTGAGCACATCTGAAGTTGCACAGACAGATTCACTCCCTTTAATCTTAACATTCCTTATATTTTTTTCTAAGAAGTTTTAAAAAGCAACCTTAATAATATCCAATGTTATTTAAGGAATAAATGGTAAATAAAATACTGCCAAAGGTTTAGTGCATTAGTGTGACCTAATGCTGCGACCCTTTAATACAGTTCTTCATGTTGTGGTGATCCCTAACCATAAAGTTATTTTCATTTCTACTTTATAGCTGTAACTTTAATACTATTATGAATCTTAATATAAATATCTGATATGCAGATGGTCTTGGGCAACCCATGTGAAAAGGTTGTTCGACCCAAAAAGGGGTTGTGACCCACAGGTTGAGAACTGCTGGTTTAGCATAAACAAATTAAAAGCAGACAGTCACCAAAAAGAAGCCTTCGCTGTTGCTGTTATATATCACACTCAGCACTAAGATCTCAGGCATGTGGCACTCAACTTTATTAGAATTAAGTTCCACATGGTTGGAAGTCATATCTATTCCATCCACCACTGCGTACTCAAAGCCTACCACACTTACAGATACATTAGTGGTACTCAACAAAGATTCATTTGCTATACTAAAACACAAAAGTCTAGAATTATTTATAAGCTAACCTAATCATGGTTATTGTTTGTATGCATACATGTATGTGGGTAGGCAAAGGTATGTATGTGGTACACGTATGTGGAGGCCAGAGGTCAGCATTGGGCATTGTTCATCAGGAGATATATACCTTGTATTTTGAGACAGCCTCTCATTGGCTTCAAGCTTGATAACTAGGCAGGTTGGCCGGCCAGGGATCCCTTGGGATCTGCCCTTCTTAAGTCTCTCAAGTAAGCATTACTCCCTTGCTGATTTTTAACATGGGTTTGGGGGATCAAACTCAGGTTCCCATACTTACACAGCAAGCACTTTACAAACTGAGCCATCTCCTCAGCTACCAAATCATGACTAAATTCTCTCATTTTCAGTGTTTAAAAGGGGGAGCAAAACATTCGTTTTTTATCAACCAAATGCATCCTCATACTTTAGTTCTGCATTGGTAGATTCAACCAACTTCATACCAAAAATATTCAGGGGGGACCCCACTTGTGTCTCTAATGAACACATGCAGAGTCTTTTTCGTGCCAGTATTCCCTAAACAATACAACAAATATCTACAAGACATTTGCACTACATTAGGTATAAGTCATCTAAGAGCTCGAAATTTAAAGGTGTGCATGGCTGATATTTGAACTGCATCATTTTGTACGAGAAACCTGAACCATCTTGGATCTTGGTGTCCAGGGGGTCCTGGAACCAACCCCATGTGCGGACTGCGCTTCTGGGAGGAAAAGTCAGACATCAGAGTCTATAGCCTAGAAAGTGGGGTCAGTGGCGGCAAAAGGCATTTTATACTTTTTTGTACACATATTGTTAAAGCCTATATGTGTTATCTTTTAAATAAAAAACTAACCCCCACAACTGTATTTCATATGTTCTGCTATGGAGTCCTCCCTCCCTCCATGTTAGCTCTGACTGACAGAATATGTGAGTCACAGGTATACACTTTAATTTTTTTTAGATTTATTTATTTCACTTTATGTGTATGAATCTTTTGCCTACATGTATGTCTGCGCATTACATGTGTGCTTGGTGACCTCAGAAGTCAGAAGAAGGCATGGGATCCCTGGAACAGAGTTACATATGGTTGTGAGCCACACGTGGGTGCTGGATTCTCTACCAGAACAACAAATGCTCTCATCCACTGAATCATCTCTCCAGTCTCCACATATGTGCTCTTAATTCCTAATACAGTGATGGGGCTTTCTCCAAGTAGGTCTTCTCATGTTATTCCTTATTCTTCTAAGTTTACAAATGATGGAGGTTCAGCTGTGATCTCCTTAGAGCAGAGAGACAATTACTTTGAAAGGAAACATTTTGTCTTAGGCCAGGGAATCTCTTGTGCAAGTTTGATTCCAGTGCTGCAATGAAGCCCAAGGATCAAAGAGGCTTTGAAATAATGGCATGTAAGGAAATCACTCACGTTCTCTCAAGTCTGAAAGGAAGGTATCATGTAAGATCAAAAGGAGGGCTGGCACTCCGCTCATTACCGCCTAATAGGACTACTACTTAACTGTATTTAAATCCAACAGTATTTACTTAGGATGACTCAACCATACAATACTGAGTGGATAATTATCTAGAATGAAAACAGAAGCCAAAGGATTATCTTAGTTCTACCACGGGATGCAGACTAGGGCAGAGCTACAAGCACAACTTAATGCTGAAACCGAATGTCCCACCGCCTCCCACTATTGTTCCCAGCTCAGTGCACTGAATTCTACAAAGTGCAATAAGAATCCATGTGTTTGGCCTCACTGTGTTCCCCCACCATGTTAGAATGGTAGGAAAAAGGAGACCATTTAACTCAACAAATAGCTTGCAAGGTGAAGAGGGAGAAGTTGAGACACTTTAGAATACAGCGGCCAAAAAGGTCACCGTGTGTGTGTGTGTGTGTGTGTGTGTGTGTGTGTGTGTGTGTGTGTGAGTGAGATTGTTTTCTGATTACAAAAGGCTCCCAGCTGGGCTGAAAGGTATAAGTCAGGAGGGAAGATGAAAGGGAAAACATTAAAGGAAGCAGAGAGGGTAAGTATTAGGCTACAAAACATGTCTATAAAAACAGTAAGATGTTATACATCTGAGATAATTAGGAACAAATATAAAGACGGCACTGTGGTAAAAGGTAAGCCAGTTACTCTGTTAATTTCACTAAGTCCCATTAAAGAAGAAGAAAATAATAATCTCCTGATGCTAAGTTGTAGCCTGCATACCTGGATGAACTTTTTACAGTACTCAAGAGTTCTTACATGTTATCCTTTTACCTTAATGGGTTCTAATCAACATCTGTGCCAGAGGTTCTTGCTGAAATAGGCAATAGCTTCCCTCTGTCCTCTAGGGGGCAGGAGTGCTCCACAGTGTTTACACCACTCATTACCGACCTTGCCCAACTCTTAAGACTTTAGTTCTTCCAAGTATTTATTGCAGGTATTGAAATATTGGTCATGAATGTAAACTGTCTCAGTGAGGGGGCCCTTCTCTCTTAGCCAGCAAACTCTTGTTCAATATGCAAAAGCTGCCATAGTATTGGCTCCCGAATGCACAGATGGATAATAATCTAGCTAGAGTCTGAAACAAGAATAAACCCGTTTTCTCCAAATTAGAGGATGCCAAACAGTTTTCTCCATATCCCTACTTGTCACATTTGGGTGTTGGAAGCTACAGAAAGATGAGAGAGCTTTCTGTATGCATGACCATTATATGGAGCTGTTAGGCTCCTAGAGGAACAAAAAGTTCAGGGCTACTGAAGACCCATGTGCACTATTGTAGTGTTAAAGAGGACAGACTTTTATTTCCTTAGGTTAAAAAGATATTGCCTCATGTAAAGCAAAGGCTCTAATCTGAGAGAAAAAAAAACAAAAAAACATGTAACTGGCCAGATAGTGGTAGTGCATGCCTTTAATCCTAGCAGTTGGGAGGCAGAGGCAGATGGATCTCTGAGTTTGAGGCCAGCCTGGTCTACAGAGTGAGTTCCAGGACAGCCAGTTACAACAGAGAAACCATGTCTTGAAAAAACAACAACAAACAAACAAAGAGGCATGGAAAAGAACATTTCTTTGATAAACAGAAATAAAATCTCATTTAATTCATAGTCAAATCCTGTGAGATAGATTTTTTTTAAGATTGGTTTATTTATGCATATGACCACTCTATCTTCATGTACACCTGCATGCCAGAAGAGGGTATCGGATTCCATTACAGGTGGTTGTGAGCCACCATGTGGTTGGTTGCTGGGAATTGAACTCAGGGCCTCTGGAAGGACAATCAGTACTCTTAACCACCGAGCCATCTCTCCAGCTTTGAGATAGATGTTTGTAAACTCTGAATTTTAACTACTCAGAGAAATGTTATAATTTTTTCAAAGGCCAAGAGTTAATAAAGCACAGAAATGGGAATCCAATGGTTGATCTGAGTTAAAGTTCATGTTGTCAAATGCATTAGAAGCCTTCCATAGGTTGGGTGAGGGCTTGCACAAAGCATAGTGCACATGGCCCTCTTTGATCAGTGTCTTATAATCTTATGAGTAAAGGTACAAAATGAGCTGAGTGAAAACTCTTTGGTAGCACCTGAGAGGAACTCCTGTTATCAAGATTGCTCCCCTACTCCTGGTGACTTGCGAAGAAACGCAGGCTGTTATGGTTGGATCTTGAACAACCCCCAAAGACTCAGACGAAGGTCTAGTCCCCACTGGTGCTACTGAGAGGTGGCAGGGCCCAGTGGAAGGAATATATCACTGGAGTAATCCCTGAAGGAGGCTGTGGCACCCTGGTCACTTCCTCTTTGCTTTCCGGCTCACACGAGGTAGCAATTCTCTCCATCACGGCTTTCACTTTACCACAGAACCAAAGCACAGGAGCCAAGTGACTATGGACTGAAGCATTCAAAATTGTGAGCCCAACTAAATCTTTTCTAAGTTGATTTTCTTAGGTATTTTGTCTCAGCAATAAAGGGCTGACTAACAGAGACATTTTTATTTTTACATTTTGCAAAAAGGGGGTAAAAGGGTAATAGCACGTATCACATGACGGGAGCCCGGGTGCAGATGGACTGGCTTCGTCACTATCAGCGTGGCACCCATCTGCTTTTCCTTCCTAGTTTCTGTGTGGCGTTCTTTAATGTGGTGTTTTTGGGATATAACAAATGATGTATGGCTGACATTTCTTGTGCATTAGGATTTTTCCTCAGCCTGTGTACATTTAAAGGCAGAAAATGTACATTATAATGTTGTTTCTCCCGTGTCTTCCATCGCAGGCCTGAGAAAGTAGAAGGCACTTTGAACTTGTCTGGAAATTAATTTGAGAGTCACAAACTGCCTCTTTATAACCCTTTCCAGAAGGCTATTTTATTTTTAATCAATTGAAGTGACCAACATAGTTTTGCAAGAAACATGATTTTTTAAAAGCAAACTATTGTTTTATAAAAATAAATCATGTTTAGAATATACATGGATGGGTGTGCATGTATGTGTGTATGTGCATGTATGTTTATGTATACACATGTATGTGTGTATAAGAATGAGTGTGTGCATGTGAGTGTGTGTGTAAGAGAGAGAGAGCGAGAGAGTGAGAGAGAGCGAGAGAGAGAGAAAGAGCACAGGTTTACAAAATTGTCAGTTACTCTCATTTAATAAAACTGAGATTGATGACCCTATCTGAAAAACTATGGAATACTGGATTGGATTTAAACAAACAACCAAAAAAAATCCCCAAAATTTAACAACACATTTCTTGTTCTTTCTACTATTTAGTGGCCAAATGGGGGTCACTCTTACCTTAAACTTTCCATCATTAGAGAAAATGCTAACCCACTTGTTATCATAATCTGCGATGATGATGTCCCCACTGGGGTGCACTGCTACCCCTGTGGGCCGCTGGAGCTGCCCGGGGGATCGTCCTCGGATGCCAAAACGACTTTTGAACTGTCCATCATTGGAAAATATCTGTACAATGAATTTACATTCATTAGAATCTGAACTAGCTCAGAAATCACTCTGCGAGGAAAAGGCATTTATCAAGTACACTGCAGATCAGAACATGGCAAGGCTGCTTAAGAAAGCCCCCCACCCCATACACACAAGAAAACAAAATTAAAGCAAACAAAAACAAAAGTCTACATATTCATTTTGTTTCTTCCCCACATCTTTTATCTTGAATCTAAAATAGAGAAATACACACCTATCTCTGGTCAACATAAGCAGTCGAAGGACACATGTAGGACTATACCTGAACGCACTGGTTGTTGCTATCTGCAATTAATATCTTTCCACTTGTAGATGCAGCTACACCCTGGAGGTTTGTAAATTCCCCTTTATTTCTTCCTTTGGTACCTAAAAATAAATAAGAGAAGCACAGAAATTAAATTATAGAGAATTAGATTATCAAAAGAGTAATTCAAGCTTCCGTAAGAAGCTTGAGACTATCTTGTCTTTTTTCTTTTCCATGGTAGGGACAGAACCCGTGGTCTTGTGTATGCTGAGCATGTGTTTACTGAGCTACAGTCAGGAACAGCCACAGCCTCTGCATTCCTTTGATATATATGCAGAGAGAGAAGGGGAGCCCTTCCTCTATGACTTAATTCATGGATTAATACCTTTGTCTTTCAGACCAATCAAGTCTTTGCAAAATCGTTTTAAAGCAAATGCTAATTGTCTCTAATCAATCTGGAACTGAATATTAACATGATTAAAGTATTTTCAGCTTTCACAAAGAAATAATAAAAATTTTCCAACCACTGAGCTACAAGAGAGGGGTGTATTTTAAAGTTTTGTCAAAATCTCACCCTCTTACTCAGCAGCTCTCTCAGAGGAGCCTGGACCTGTGACTTTCAGAGCACATAAGGCACCCTAAAGACACAGAGGTCACGAACAAGTGGCATAGCTGTCATACCCTGGACCTATTTCTGCATTCTTCTCTAAGACTCTGGACTTTGTTGGCTATGTGTATTCCGGATACCCCACCGTTACTTGACTTTTGTTGTGTTTTTGCCATGTGTGACCTTATACTGTATGTGGCCCAGCCTGGCCTCAGTCTCCCTAGTGATGGGCTTTAGGTCAAACTTGGCCACTAGATTCTTTGATTACAAGGACAGATGAGAAAGAGGGAAGAAAAGTAAGTGTTTTGTCTGCACGTTAACAGTTATCTCTTTTTATTTAAAAATTGTGGATAACTTATTTGGATAGTACTTTGAGTATTAATGGCTGCAAACAGATAAACTGTCTAAAAATGACTTAGCTTAAATTTTAATTCCTAGTGAGAAAAAATAAATTATAATTTAACTTATATTAAGAGACATCTGAGCAGAGTAGATGAACATTGATTTGCTGCCCTTCAGTGCCAGGCAGGGACAAACACAGCCTGTGGATCTCCTTCATTTAACTTTTTGTCTGTTTTGCTAAGGACAAACAGCATTGTGTTTCTAAAAGACTCAGCGGGTAGCAGGAAACAGAGTCAGTGAAAGCCAATACTGTCTCGTTAAAAAAAGATTCTGTTTGCTTTCTAGAATACACAGGTGATGCTGGAAATAGGGAAAATATAGGTGCCCAAAACACTAATGTACAAAAATAAGTCCACGTTTCTGAGCAACAGTAGAAATGAGAAATAATTCAGGCAGAGCCTGGGGCAGGAAGAGTCTATCCTTCTGCAATGAGAGAGAGGCTGGGAAGCTCCCAACACTGGATCACAGGAGCAGAGGAGTAAAGCACACTGCTGAAAAGAGGTTCTGCAGCCTCTGCTGAGCCTCAGGTGATGGGCAGCCTGGCTACCAAGGTACCATTAGTCTAAATCTGCAGCCTGCTTGTAAATAAAACCACAGGCTTGGAGGGACATCAGTTAGCAACACTGCTTGCATTTTTTTTTTTTCTAGACAAGGTTTCTCTGTTGTAACTGGCTGTGCTGCAACTCACTCTGTAGACCAGGCTGGCTTTGTACTCACAGAGATCTGCCTGCCTCTGCCTCCTGAGTGCTGGGATTAAAAGTGTGTGCCACCACCACCCAGCTCTGCTTGCACATTTTAGAAAGTCTAGATAAAATAGGCATGGCTCATCAAGGCCACACAACAGGTAAAGGCCCTCAACACTCAAGTACTTGCAAGCCTGAGTTCCCATCCTCAATCCAACGTAGAGGAGAGAACTACCTCCCAACAGTTGTCCCCTGACAGTCACATGCACACCTACACTCACACAGACACACATAACACATACATACACCACCAGCAACAACAACAACACCTGAACAACAAGAAACTACCATTTAAACTTCATAATGGTAAAACCTCCATCTCTACCCATCTCCTCCCTCTCTTCCTATCTTCTTTCTTTCCAGGTGCTAGAGACCAACCCTCCCCCACCCCAGCCTTGTGCATGCCTGTATCTTCCCTCACTCTTTATTTTTTTAAAAGATTTATTTGTATTATTTATATGAATGCTCTATTGTGAGGACCAGCACCCCTTAGTGGTGGGCAGAGCTGACATTGCCTCTTTGCTTATTGTCAAGTCCTTGCTTTCCCAGAAGCCCCTTGTTTCCCAGAGACATTTAACAAGCCAATCCAGCATTCAGATCCTGACTAATCAGAAGGATGCCCTAGCTACCACCTGTTTGGTTTAAATGGCTCACATGGCCAGCTTTCTGGGCTGCCATGTGTTTTCATTGGCTAGCCCTGGCATGCCAGTATGTAACCTGTGGAAAATGAATTGCTTAAACTTTAAAATGGCCACATGTTTCTCTAAGTGTCTACTTGAGTTATTTCATGGACCTAACACTGTCTGCATGTATACCTGCATGCCATGTCTGATCCCATTATAGATGGTTGTGTGCCACCATGTGGTTGTGAGAGAACCAGGAATGAGAGGACCAGGAGGAGTCCACTTTTGTCCCAGGCTCCATTCTGTCCCCTCAGGCTAGGCGAGACCCTGACCTCAGCTCTTCAAAAATTCCCAGTAGTTCTTGGATAGTCCTGAAGCCAGCAGCCAATCAGAATGTTGCTAGACTGCAAGATGGCTAAATTCCAGGGATAGCTGCTTGACCATGTTCCCCATGACCTCCTCACTTCCCCCAGACATGTAAGGAGCCAATCCAGTAAGGACCTGTGCTCAGGTCCTGACCAATCAGAGATTTCCTAATGACTGCCTGTTCCAATTAAAAGATCCCTGCACCTGTATTTCATGGTCACTTTTTTTTTCTTTTCTTTTTTTTTTTTTAGTGGTAGACCCCAGCATGCTGGGACTGTCTTCTGCAGCAATAAACTGCTTTTGTATGCCCATACATATCCCTCAGTGCTACCTGAGTGATTTCAGATCTAACAATTGCTGGGAACTGAACTCAAGACCTCTGGAAGATCAATCTCTTAACCACTGAGCCATCTCTCCAGCCCCCTACCCTCATTCTTAGGAGCGAGCACCTTTTGTCAGAGATGCCCATCGTTATTTCTTGTTCTTGAACAGACCTACAAGCATGGCAGGATTTTCCTGAAGCTTAGAGGATAGCATTCTTCAGCATATTCTTGAAGGGTAACTGATACTGACTACTTTTTACTGGCAATTGAAGTAGATGGTGAGCAATGCTGTGTCTATCATGATGGGATGTTCGAGGTTTATAATGTAGCTTAGGATGAAAATAACGTCAATAGAAATGATAGAAGTTAGAAATTATTTGGGATCAAGCTTTACATTTCCTGCTCCCTAGTACATTCTATAAACAAGACTCCCGTTTCTCTCTACAGTGTTCTAAATGAGTGAAGAAGGCTGGTGCTGTGGCTCAGTTCTAGAGCACTTTCCTAGCACGTACAAGACCTGGGTTCAATCCTCGGCCACGCAAGCATGTATACTCACACACACATGTACACATGTGAGCGTGCACAGACATATAAATGTATACAGAACATTGAAAATATATAATGAAAGTGAGTTCTTTCATAATACAAATATGTAAAACAATGCATTTATAGATAGTACTAATCAAATCTTTTCCTGTCTATTTTGATATGAAAGATTAATATCACAATTACTTATGTTGGCTATTAAAATGATCAACAGAATTTTAAGAAAGTTATGAATCATTTAGCAATAATCTCTTAAGATAATTAAGATAATATAATTAAGATAATAATAATCTTAAGATAATTAGGCCAGGTGGTGATAGTGCATGCCTTTAATCCCAACACACAGGAGACAGAGGCAGGCAGATCTCTGAGTCTGAGGCCAGCCTGGTCTCCAGAGTGAGTTCCTGGACAGCCAGAGTTACAACAGAGAAGCCCTGTCTCGAAATACCAAAAAAAAAAAAAAAAAAGTAGTTAAACTATTTTTTTTTCTGGATGCTAAGCTAGCCTATGACTCACAAGAGAAATTTTCAAACCAACAGCTTTTGAACCCTGTTCCCCTTGACCACTTCTAAATGCCCAGAAGGCCAACCCCAAAACTGAATCCAGGGGACTAACAATGTGTATCTCCTCTCACCATATACCCCAACTTAGTACACAAGATGCTTTGAATGAAAGAATCTACCAAGATGTTACTGAGACAAGTATAGTGTCTAACACAGGATATTCAACCAGGAAGGTACTTAATGAATG
Organism: Cricetomys ansorgei; assembly: GCA_026225945.1. NCBI lineage: Eukaryota > Metazoa > Chordata > Mammalia > Rodentia > Nesomyidae > Cricetomys > Cricetomys ansorgei. Next base: position 10,663,011 of record JAMJFZ010000056.1, on the reverse strand, counting down.
CTTGCTAAGTGAATGAATAGATGAATGTGTTATTAATGGCTGGCAGTAAATTATAACTCATGTTGCATCATGAGAAAATAAAATGTTCAGCAATATGTGGAGTGCTTTCTTATAAATTCTCTACCATGAGTCATCAGGACAAATGTCATCATTCCTATTGTGCAGATAAGGAGGTTGAAGCTAGACATATCATGAAGGTAATCTGAGGCAGAAAACAGAATAAAATTACATTTTTCCAATATACACACACTTTCTATTAAAGATTTATTTTTGTCAGTTGTGGTTGTGCATGTCTTTAATCCCAGCACTCAGGAGGCACATGGAGCTGGAGTCACAGGTAGTTCTGAGCCATCCTATATGGGTACTGGGAACTCAACTCCAGTCCTATGCAACAGCAGCCATCTCTCCAGCCCCATGTTGTTTCTTCTTAGACTTTAATATGCCAGTTTTGGGGGAGGCTCAGATGGATCATATTTTTTCTTAAAATCCTTTAGAGAACTCCACCCCATCACACTATACTTTAACTGCTTAACTGTGTCCCTCTCTACACCATTGTAGAAGAATAGGCCTGTGTGAAAGCTAGGAAGGGTCTATATTCCAGGAGTCTATATGAAGGAATCATATTCTGAGGCCTGTGTGGCTCAGAAGGAATGTAGAAAGAATGTTAGGAATGTTAGTACACACCTTTAATCCTAGTATTCAGAAGGCAGTGATAGCCCTGCCTGAATCCCTAAGAAAAACATGTGGAAGCAGACAGAGGAAGCAGATCTCAGAAGAAGTCAGTGTCACACAGGAAGTGATGTCTGAGATGAATCAGAGTGAATGTCAGGCAAAGGTGACAAATCAGAGGAAGAGTTAGCAGAGTAAGTGAGACTGAAGATGCCCAACTCACAATAGAAAGGTGGGCTCTCAGGTCAGAGCAGCAGCCAGTTACAGCAAGCAGTATGAGGTGAGCAATCTGAAGCAGGCAGCCTGACAGAAGACAAAACACAGAGACAATGAAGCTGTCTGACTTAGGATAAGGCAGAGAAGCAGAGAGGCTGACTGAGGCAGTATGGAGCAATGAAAGCTCAGGGAGAGGCACAGAGATACAGAAGCATCTTGGCAGAAATTAGTATCAGATGGGAAGAGTGTCAGTTTGAAGCCAAACAGAGCAGTTCAGTGTGAGGCAGTCAGAGAATCAGCCAGAGTAAGTTGGAGTCACAGAAGTTCAGTTAGAAACAGCTCAGAAGGTCAGTTTATACAAATCAGTTTTTTGAGAGTTTAAGAATAGCAAGCGAGTTGAACCAGAAGAGTCAGAGTTCAGGAGTTAGTCAGAATGGCTCAGATTAGATTGTATGGAGGTTAAATGTTTTAGATTTTACAGAAGCCAAAGCCTTCCAGTTCTAGGCTTAAGAGCAGATTACACAAAGGCCAAAACACTTCTGGGCACCAGGTTAGAACTGGTGATTGAATAGGACAAAGAATAACACCCTCTGTCCTGCATCAATGCCTACATCTGGCATCTACATCTACACATCATAAGCTCCCCAAGTGAAGGAGTAACATTAACATCTGTCCTGTTTCCCACTGCACTTTATGACACAGTGCTCAAGTTAGAAGACAGAATGTTGCCCAAAGGCTCATTTACTGAAGGCTTAGTCCCCAGCCTGCAGCAGTATTGGGATGTGGTTGAACCTTTGAGACAGAGGGCTTCCTGGAAGGAAGTTAGGTCCAAGTTGGTCCAAGGTCCAAGTGTCAGTGCTCAGAGGACAGCAGGACGGAGATAACATCTGTCTGGAGTCACTGCTGAATTAACCGCATCCCACCTAGATCCCTGTCTCCAGTGAACTGTTAATTTTAAACTTTGTCTTTTCTAACTGCATTCTGACAGGCATTCTGATTTTGTAACCCGCTCCCTCCCTCTACTTGCCCAGCAACCAGATTTGTATAAAAGAAAACAAAAATGCTCTGGCAGCACCCACTCTCCCAGAGTGAGGACTGGCTGCCGTAACTAATTACTTATCTTGCAACTTTGTGGTATATTGGGTTTTTTAACCTGGAGACCATTTCAACCACAGCAATGGAACGTCCAAAACTGAGTCAAAATAAACCTTTTCCCTTTTTTACTTAATATCTCAAGGTGTTTGTCATAGAAATGGAAAGCTGATTAACACACATAACACAGTGCCTGGTACTTAATAAATACAGTAACTATAAACTGTATCTGCTTCCATTTGAAATAAAGGGAGAGTTCCCAAGGATGAGATTCTCAAGGGACGAAGGTCTTATAATGACCTCATTAACATGACCTCCCTCATCACAGACTTAAAGGGAGAAAGTGGTGGTTTACAGAGGCAAGTCAAGAAGCAGGATGTAAATAATGTAGTATATTCCTGTGAACTCTTTGAGCACATGCTATATGAATACTATTCTATTCCATATACATTTTCTATTCTACATGCTGATGGATCAATCCCAGAGCCTGAAGAATGCTCTGAGCTAGACTGCTTCTCCAGCCCTACACATCCAATTAAAATGACATGCTCTAGAGTACAAATGAGTGCTTCATTCAACTTCCTACCAACTCCCTGAGGTATGGTGTTTGAATTACATATTTTTAAACAATTCAATTGTGATTCTTTCCCTTCCTCCCACATCTTCCGCTCCCCCTTTGTTTAATGATGCTCTTTATAACTGACTAAACTAGCTCATAGCTCCTAGTCAGCAAACCCAGAAAGTAATCTCTGCATTTCCAGGAACTGTCATCAACAGGAGCTTTGAGCTACTTCTCTCAACTCATTCAGGATTCTCTTCCAACACAATATTTGAGAGACACTATAATTCACTTGCAGTGGGCATTCAATTAAGTTGTCAGGCATGGGCGGTACCACACCGCTCAACTCTAAAAAACCACAGAATTTAAGGGGTATTTAAAAGGCATAGCTTTCACTTCTTTAAGTCTAGTGTTCCTTCTGTGGTAAGGGTAATTATATATTGTCCTGATAATATGACTTTTGAGGAGTAGGGTTGAGGGGTTGGGGGGTTGGGGGAGGGAGCTGTGATTGGTGGCATTTGCTCATTCCCAAAGCGCAAATGATCCTCAGTGACTTCAAGTTAATATCATGGACTCATTGAATAAGCTAGCACTAGCTGCCTCCAGCATACATATGTATATGTGTGTGTGTGAGTAATATAAATATGTGTATATATACATATGTATTATATACACACATATAAATATTATATATACATATATTACTGCAGAGTTATCAGAATTGAAGCAGTATTGTGTCTACTATGAATCTTCAGCAAAATGACACAGAGCACAGTGCCCGACTCAGAAAATGCCTACTCCTTTCTCCTGTTTACAATCACCATCTAGAGTTCCTTTAATTTGTGTGTTATTTTTGTTTGTTTGTTTGTTGGGGGGGGGTGTTGAGACAGGGTCTCACTATGTAGCCTGGCTGTCCTGAAACTCACTCTGTAGACCAGTCTGGCCTAGAACTCATAGAGACCTGCCTGCCTCTGCCTCAAGAGTGCTGGGACTCAAGGCTTGATCCATTACACCCAGCTTGAGTTCCTTTAACTTGTATCATTAACATTTTCTTGAAGCTCATGGGATCAAACCCAGGCCATCGGGCAGGGGAAAAAAATGCCTTTACCCACTGAGCCATCGCACTGGCCCAATGAGAGGGTATTTACATCATGTAGGTCATGCCTTTTTGCTACTCCAACGGACTTCTGAGTGTTACTGGGAAGATGGAGGATAGAATGGCATCATCCTTGACCTCAGGGAATTTACAGTCTCACTGGGCAGTGAGATCAAGGCATCAATAATAGTAGTAATCACTGTGGATTCTAAAGAGAAAGTAGTAGACTCCAGGCTTGGTGGTGATCAAGTGTGAGGATCCAGAAAGTGGGAAGCAGTGGGCTACCACGCAGGCTTGTCCAGTCACATTGCATTTTATTCTTCTGACCTTTACTCACTGAACACAAGCTGTGCATGATATCAATCCATCAATCATTCTCCTCTTCACCCTTCCTTTGCTCTTTGCACTGGTTCCTCTGCCTGATACGCTATTTCCATCTGTGGACTTTTAAGTCCTATTATTTATTATTAATATTAATATTTATTATTTATTGTTATTGTAGCTTTCCATCACTCACCGGCAACAGTTGATCAAGTCGATCATATATCTGTCACACAAAAATTGTAAGCTCCTCCAGGAAGGAGATCACATTTCTGTCATCTCTACATAGCCATTACCTACCATAAAGCCTGTCAGGCTCCAGGTGCCCTAGAAATATCTGTTGAGCATCATGAGTGCTGATTTTTACTAGAGTCTGGATTAGGACATGAAGTTAAAGAATTAAAACAACAACAACAAAAACCCTAGGTATATTTTTAACCAATAGAATGAAAGATCTGAACACCAAGAAACATTAATGAAAGAACTGAAGAAGTCATTAATAAGTAGAAAGATATTCTGTGTTCATGGACTAGAAAAACTCATGTTGGTAAAATGTCCACACTACCCAGAATAATCTACAAATTCAATGTAATCCTTACCAAAATGCCAATGACATTTTTCATAGAAGTAGAAGAAGCAATGCTAAAATTCATATGTAATCATAGTAAACTCCAAAAAGCTAAGGTGATTTTGAGGAAAAAGAGCAAAGCCATAGGCATTACATTAGCTGATTTCAACATCTACTTCAGAGCCATTCTGACAAAAACAGAATAATATTAGCATTAAAAAAAGATATATGCACTTCTAGAATACAAGGCCCAGAGGGCATGGTGGTACCACCTGTAGTCCCAGCAATAGGCAGTTCAAGGCAGGAGAACAAGCTTGGTCTACATAGTGTAGAGGAACATTTAATCTTTTAATCCAGAAGCTTGGCTGCTCTGGAGTAGAAAGAATGTTAGTACACACCTTTAATTCCAACATAGCACACACCTTTAATCCCAATTCAGAAGGCAGTGGTAGCACATGCCTTTAATCTCCAAGACAGAAGCAGGGAATAGAGGCAGAGTTCAGATGGGAAGTAGGCAAAGTTCAGAGTGCAAAGTTCAGAAAAGGAAGCAAGGTAGAAGCAGAGTGTGGAAGCAGAACTCACAGTGAAGCAAGGTGGGAGCAGGCAAGAGACAGAGCTCAGAGAAGCAGACAGTTAAGTTCAGTCAGGCAGTTTGAGTGCAGTCAGCTCACAGACAGTTCAGAAGGAGAAGCCGAGAAGAACAGAGCTAGTCCAGAATAAGCTAAGAGAGAAAGCAGTGAGTCAGAAGCAGACTGTTTGTGATTTACAGTTTGGAGTTCAGAAGACAGCTAGTCAGAGTGAGCTCAGTCAGCAGTAAGTCTCAGAGGATGAAACGTTCTAGGTTTAGGTTTGAAGATTAAATTGTATGGAGGGTGAAACCCTCTAGAACCAGGGATCGAATTAGCAAAGAATAAACTGCCTTTTGCCCTGAATCTACATCTATAACATAGTTACATAGTAAGACTCCGTCTCAGAAACAAAAATTCAACAGACTAAAAAAAGAAGAATGTGAGAAATAAAGACATACATGGTTAATTGATTTGTGACAAAAAAAAAAAAAAACCCAGACAATGGGGACCGGAGAGTCTCCCCAATAAATGATACTAGAAAATCTAGACACTGACTTGTAGATTATTAGATGCTGACCTCATATCAAATACAAAGAGCAACCGAAACCGGATTAAAGATTGAAAGCCTAGGAACTGCAGAACTCCCAGGGGGAAGCACAGGGGGAAGCTCATGACACTGGTTGAGTGAGTGCTTTGTTTATGACCTGAACAGCACCAGCAACAAAGCAGAACAGAACAGGAGGAAATTCATGCCAGCCATACAGCTACTAGAGCAGCCGTTCTCAATCTGTGGGTCTCAAATATTTACATTACGATTCATAACAGTAGCAAAATAGTTTTAAGGTTGGGGGTCACCACAACATGAGGAACTGTATGAAAGGGTCGGAACATTAGGAAAGTTGAGAACCACGGTACTAAAGCTTTACTACCCAACATACGTAAGTAACTCGAATAATTCCATGATCTTTCTTTCTTGTTTTTTATTTATCTCTTCATTTTGTTGGTCGTTTTGTTTGTTAAACAGAAGCTTTTTAAGTTTAATGTGTTTGCTTTTGTTCCCAATGCTGTTAGACTCATATAAAAGGAAAATAAGGAAATCATTGCTTATGTAACCTAGGCTCACATTGGACTCTCCATCCTTCTGCCTCAGACTCTCAAATGCTGGAACTATAGCAGTACACCAGCACACCTGGCTCCACGCAACTCAATGTGAAAGACAACCTGGGGCCAGAGGGATGGCTCACCAGGTAAAGACTTACCAAACAGACCTAGAGGTCTGAGTTTGATGGTCAGAACTTATATAGAGGAGGAAGAAGAAAACCAACCACAAAGTTGCTCTCTGGCCTCCACATATACAATGAGGCACTGTACCCCTCTCCCCACATCACACAAACAACAACGACAATAATATTAAAAAAAAAAAAACCAGTGTGATTTAAACAAAGGATCTAAATAGACATTTCTTAAAAGGCATAAGGTGTCAAACAAGTATTTAAAAGTGTATTACTAGCCAGGTGGTGGTATAATACCAGCACTTAGGAGGCGGAGGCAGGCAGATCTCTGAGTTCAAGGCCAGCCTGGTCTACAGAGTGAGTTGCAGGACAGAGTTACAACAGAGAAACTCTGTGTCAAAAAACCAAAATAATAATAATAATAGTAATAGTAATAGTAATAATAATAATAATAATAATAATAATAATAATAATAATAAATAAAAGTGCATTACTAACCACCAGGAAAATGCAAATTCAAATCAACCACTACCCTCAAAAAGACAAGATAAATGGTGATGAGGATGTGGATAAAGGAAGCCTTACCACTGCTGAGAATGTACGCTTGTATCCATTATATAAACAGTACGAAGTTTCCTCATACAATTAAAAATGGAGCTAACATATAGTCCTGGACTACCACTAAGAGTTCCCAAAAAGAAATGAAATTGTAACATCAAAGAAAGAAAATACTATTAGGTCCTTTTTTTTTGAAACCATGCCATTTTGACAACATGGGAGAATTTAGAGGACAATTTTGCATTTTATGGACATGGAAGCCTAAATCGAGGGAGGCAGAAAGAGATGCCCAAGGCATAAGTGGAAAAACTGGAATGGCAGGATCCAGTCCTGTGTCTGTCCCAGCATGTCCCCTGTACCCACAGTACACAAGTGGCCAAGAAAGGCATGTTCTGAATGGACAAGTTACATGTCATTCCACAACCTTTACCAGGATTCAGCCTCGAGTACTAACAGGGCAACTCAGCCCACAGATGTTCCAAGGAGCCTTAGTTTTCCAAGATGGTCCAGATGGTCCATGAAAAACATGGCGAAAAAAGTTGGCCAGCACTTCCTATTAACCCTTCCTTCCCAGAGCCCACATAGTCTGTCAGCAGATTCCATTCCTGGGAAGTTCTGAAGTCGAAAAATTCGGTTCCTTTCTAGGTGTATCAGTTAACAAACTGTGCACACTTTCAGGCACTGGGATGTAGACACCCCTGGGAGAATGAGGCAGGATGCAGGTACTTTTTGAAACAAAATGCAAGCTTTGCTTTTCCTTAAGAATGATTGAGCCCTTCTTCGGTTTGTTTAGGTTGCTTTCTCTTGAGAAAATAAGCAGTTAAAACAAACACAAGTAAAAAGCGACAGGCAGTAAATCAGAGGGAGAGGCAACTCTGCATTCCCATCTCTGAGCTCATGCTACACCTCTGGCTTCATCTCAACTCCACCCAACACCATTTCCTTCTCCACCCCAAGGTCTTGGGGGCTGTTCCCCAGCTCTGCACAGCTGGCTGGCCACACAGGTTGCCCTGCACAACTGGCCCCCGCTGGTCTCACAGTCCTTGCAGGAATGGAGACAGAAAGATACTAGGGCTCTATTTAAGGGACTGCCACTGCCCAAGCCCACGGATTTCACAGAAATACAAGAATTTGCCTGAGGCAAGGCTCTCTCTGTCTTTGGGTTGGGCAGGAGTCCTAAAGACACTCCCACCAAAATGAGAATGATTCTAAATTTCCTTTAAAATTCCCAGGTTACGAATGTTCAGGATTTTCTATTTCTCTTTTTGCTTAGTTTCAGTTTTTCACTGGTAGCACTTATCTCCTAAAGAGGAGGAGGAAGAGAAGGGGGGAGGGTAGAGGGAGGAGGAGCGGGGGAGGAGGGGGAGGAGGAGGAGGAAGAAAAAGGAGAAACATTTGCAAAGAGCTCACAAAAGCTAGCTTAACAACCAGAAGCTCCCGCGCCTGCTCTGAAACGCAGGATTCCTATTGCCGGGATGTTTGCCAGGTGGCCCCTTCCCCTTCGGTCCAGGGACAGCTCCCACTCCTTACCCACTCGGAAGATCAGGTCATCCTCGATGGGGTTCTCTTTTCGCTTGCCAGTGCTGTACATGCTGGCCGGTCTCTTCACAGCCTTCTGCTTTACGTGACCGCTCCCGGGGGACTTGACGCGTCGCTTCACGCCCTCGGTGGTGGGGGACACGTCGGCAGAGCGGATGACCTTGAGCTTAAACGGGCTGCCTCGGATGTGCTGGTCGTACAGCCTGAGGGATAGGGTGAAGTCCCCCTCCTTCTGCACGGTGTACAGGAATTCGTAGGTGCCGTTCTTGTTGTCCAGGATCTCCCCGTCCGCCACGCTGCCGTCGGGGGTGCTGAGCTCGGCGGTGAGATATGCGTTGCCTGTCTTGCACAGCTCTCCGTCTTTGTCCTTGGTAGTTATGGTAACGGACATAGGCTGCCCAATGATGGTCTGCCGAAGTCCCTCTCCCGTGGCCACCGTCTCTGAGGCGACAGCATTAGTGGTGAGGATGGTCCCCAGGTTGTGGATGGACTTCTTCAGTCCCTCGGTTTCCACGATAAAATCCAGCTGATCGTTCTCGCGCGGGTGCAGCGGGAAGTCTTGGTCCGCAAGTTCATTCAGCTTCTCACTCATCTGCTTCTTCACCAGCAGCACCTCCGTCTCCGTGCCATGGTTGAGGGCCTGTGCGGTGAAGTTGCTGCAGCTCTTAATGCTTTCCTGGCCTTGGAGCAGGGTATCCAGCTGTGACTGCAGCACCTGCAGGGTTCACAGAGGCAGTGAGCGCTTCCTGCAGGACACCGTGCAGCCTGTGGGAGGCTTGCCTAGAGCTGGGGTAGAGCCCTCCTCCCAAGAGAACCAGTTTCTACACCCGCCCACTCAGCTGGCTCCAAACCAGCTGCATTCCATTTAACCCAGTGAACCCATGCAAAATGCTAAACTGCATTTCCGGCACCTTCTGGAGATTTCCCTTCCGCCTCACCCTGCCTCACCACCCACAGGTGCATTTCTGAGGTCATCTGTTTACGTGGGGGCAAACAGAAAGGGCATTGCCAAGAGCGTGACAAACAAATTGTCTGCTGGATGTGAAATAGTCATTATTCAGCGGCTTTCCCTAACAGTCGGAGTTGCCTGGTCACTACCTAAAGGAACAAAAACCAACCATTTGAGAAGTCTCCACACCTGAATACCAGAAGCTTTCCTCTCTGACTGAGTGAAGAGACTTGTAGAGCCAAACAAAGGCTGTAGTCAATGATGGCTTTGGAGTTGAGGAACAGGTTGGTATGGGCGAGGGAGCAGTTAAGAGACTCTCCCACATTATAATTAAGGAAGGAAAACATTCCAGGCAACCCTAAGCCCTGAAAACATATGATACTCAACTTCTTGTTATGTCAAACTAAATTGCCACAGAAGGTCAAAGAATCCCAGTTTTGCTGAAAGGAAGAAAAAAAAAAAAAAAAGAGGGGGATTTTCTACTAAACGAAAACAGCAGTTCATTGTACAATGGTGACATTTGAGGACCTCTGTAGGTCCCTGCTGCCCCTGCTGCAGGCGCTATGAATGCAGTGGCCTGGCGTTTCATCCCTTACAGGACACCCGGAGGACAGCGGGGTCTTACTTTGTGTTTGAGGCCGTAGTTCACCTCCAGCTCCATGAGCAGCACACTCTTGCGAACGTTTAATGTCTTCTGCAGCTCATCGAAGGTGGAGTGGATGTCATCCACGATGCTGGCCTTCTGGTTGGTTAACTGGTGGATGATCTCTGAGATGAACTGAAGAGCAGAGTCTATTTCTGGGAGTCTGAGAGATAGGACAGTTGTTAACAGACATTATTTAACATCTACCCAGAAATATTCCAAAGTCCATCCACAGCCTACAGTTTCTCTAAAAGCAAACATTTTTGTTTGTTTGTTTTTTCTACGCTGCCTCTCATCATCTTTTAAAAAGCAATAGAATGGAACAATTGAGACTTTCAGGGTTCCATCGATTTCAATCTACCTTCAACCATCTATGTTAATTATTGATGCTGTGAAGTTCTCCGAGGAACGGTTATGGCCAGATAGATACTCCTTATAGAAGATCGCCCTGTGCATACAGGATGTTTATCAGTGTTCAGTCCTCTACTCGAAGTCAAGAGCATATCCCTACCCATCACTGCTAAGCCACCAAAAATGCCTTTAGGTATTGCCAAATGCTCTCTGAGGGGTGGAGTTACTAATGGTAGAGAACCACTGTACTCTAAATGTGTAGCTTTATCTCTTTTCCCCAGCCACATAAACTTAGCTGAACTCAGATTATCTGGGGAACTTCTTATAAGTTTCCAAGTTCCTTTAGACAACACTGAAAAACTACTTTCTCACTAGGACTACTGACTATCAGTGAGACTATTGACTTTTTTGTCTGTTTTTCAGTCCGTTGTTAATGTCCTCTTTTCAGTCTCTCTCATACAGGACATGGACTATTTTGTGTCCACACCAAAGAAAAATAACCTAAAAATGAACACATTGGGAAAATTGTGCAATCACAGCTCAGCACCATCGTTCTGGGCTCAAACAGAGAGAAGCCATCCCAGGCATCAGCACAGGCCTGGAAGGATGGCGACCACTCTAAGGGAAATCTCAGCTCTGGTTTCAGGCAGGAATTTCTGAGATCTCATGATCAAGGAGAACACGGGACATACGGAGTTATGTATGCAGGCTAGCATGACCCTACAATCTCAGAAATACTGGACGGTGAGGTCAGGCCTCACACGGGGTGGGGAGCCTGGAGGGACATGGCACCTTTTGTTGACCGCATCCAGCTGGACCTGGAGTGAGGCCTTGTGCTGCTCCACCACATCCTTCAGAGGGACTGTGGGGTGCTCCGCGTGCTCCCCCTCGGTGCACTCCCGACACATGGCGGTCTCACAGGACTGGCAGTAAAACTCCATCACCTGTGGGTAACACAGAGAGCTTACTCTGCAGGAAGTCTATATACACTCACCACGTCGTTCTCAGTCACTAAAGCTGTTGGCATTACAAATGTCAAGCTTTGACATGACAGGGGGCAAACAGAGGTGCATCTGATTCCAAAGCCACTGCAATGGCTCTCAAATGCTTTAGTCTTAGAATCTCTCTAAGCTCTTTACAACTTACTGAGGACTTCAAAAGAGCTTTGAGCCAGGCATGGTGGTGGAAGTCTTTAGTCCTAGAACTCAGGAGGCAGAGACAGACGTATCTCTGTGAGTTCCAGGCTACACAGTGAGACCCTGGCTCAAAAAGAAAAAAAAGAAAAGGGGTTTTTGTACATGTGGATTCTTTCCTTTCCACGGATAGTTGACAAATTAAACGTGAAACCACAACAACAAAATTAAGCCAGGCGGTGGTGGCGCACGCCTTTAACCCATCACTCAGGAAGCAGAAGCAGGCAGATCTCTGAATTTGAGGCCAGCCTGGTCTACAGAGCGAGTTCCAAAATTTTATTAATATACTGAAAGTAATAGTGAAGCCACTCACATAGTAATGTTCTAACATAATTTGTGAAAAACAACACTCGCAAGATGGAAAATGTGGGAGGAACGTAGCATTGCTTCGCATTTCAGTGCGTCTCTACAGTGTTTAGGTGACAGAAGACAGCTGGATCTCCCATCTGCTTCTGTACTCATCCTGTTGTGATAGAACATATCATACAGACTCTGGAAAGTTCCACCATATACACTGGAGAGAAAGAGCGGGAAAAAGACAAATGCTACCTTCCTATTACTGTGCTGCGCAGTATTCGTTTTGTGGGTCCCCTGAAGAGGTCTGGGGACCCAGGATGGGCTCTTGAACCTTATTTAAAACTGCCACTGCTTTATCAGAGATGCGCTCAGTTTATATTGTGGCTCCATCACACAGTTAGCTGAATGGCTATAGGCAGATGACCTAACTTCACTGAGTCTCAACTTCCACCTCTGTCCAGAGGGGATGATAGTATCCATGAGAGTAACCGGCTCCACTGGGCTGCTGTGAAAACAAGAAGTTGATGATGCCTGGCACCAGACAGAACCGTTCCCAGTTAGGAGCTGCTGTGGTGATGACGACGATATCATCTGGTTACCTGAAGCTAAGCCCATTAACCTGATTCGGTTATAACCACATAACACCAAGCCTGAGAGTTAGTTACGCCCCTATTTTCTCAACTGGGAATAGTATCTTCCAATTTCAAATTTCCATAACAGTTTTGAGGGAGAACTTTATGTGGTAGTTTTAGTAGTGTACACACTGAAAACGGCATAAACCCTGACTCCGCTTGATGGATGGTTGATTTTCACAACATGACTGAAACCAACAAACTCTGATCACAGGACTCTCCTACCCAGAGCCCAGGCTGTGCCTGGTCTATAGCTGGCACTCAACACTGCTGGGTCATGTGATGTCACGGGATGCCCTTACCCATGGTTCCGGGGCAGATGTCAGAGCAACCTGAAGGACTCCTTCCTTACTTAGTCTCACTGTCTGACACAGTACTTTCTGGAGCTGATTCTGTTTTGGAAACAATCTTCCTTAGTGAACCAGATTCAGATAAAAGTCCTTCAGAACATTTCCACGATAATGTTAGACTTTATGTAGCATTGTACTTTGAAGTAGGTACACAGTAAATTAGAGGAATGTGTGTTTCATTTTAATTTTTGTCATATAAAATGACATTTCAGGACTAGCCTAGGTCACAAATTGGAATTCCCCTTACCCCACTGTTTTTTTGGAGATGTGGATCAATTTATCTTTTAAATTTTGTCACAAGGAGACCTGTTTGGCTTAGACCATAAATTGGAAATTTCCTTTTTTTTCCCTTTGTTGGAGCTGGGGTTCAAACCCATGGCCTTATATGGTAAGCAGATGCTGTACCACTGAATTTCTTTGTAGCCCAAAGTTTTCTCTGTCTATATCCTGTTCAAAATGCCTCCTCGTGCTCTATTAAACTGTTCTTCAATAACAAACTCAAAGGAAAATCTGCTTCTTATCTTAGAACACATGTGATTCAGTCCAGCTCAATGCCTGCCACACAGGGACGGCTGGATAGGGATGGTGTGAGTTAGCGGGTCCTCTCTCTAGTTGGAACAGCACTTCAGATTGTTTATGTCACTTTAACATATTCCTTGTCTTCGTTGTTCCAAAAACGGAAGGGCCTAAAGCTAATGCAACGTCGTGCTAAAGTTCCTACTATAAGGTTTCTAGAAATTGCTATTTGGTAACAGTATATGAGCCCCATATCACACATATTGTATTTATTAAAAAAGTATTCATCTAAGAGGCTCATTGTCTTTCAAGGGCTGGTGGAAGGAAGACAAAAAGAACGTTCCCAATAAATTCTGAAACTTTTTTTCTGAAAATGTCTTCCCCAAGGATATACGGAGCCCGATCCCAGGAGGGCTGAGGTTTCTTTCATTTCACGGATTCAGCAGAAGGTGGCTTATAATATCAGGACATTTTATTCCTGGAGCACATGGAATAAATATTTCACCTTCACAGTAAATACTCAAGAAATTCCATGGAGGAAATGACTGCCATCTTATGCAGTACAGTCAAGCATGGGATGTGAAGGCTCCTGCTCTCGGGTTCTCCAGGGTGTTGGCACCAATGTGAGGGAGTGGGGAGTATGACACACTAACCGTGCTCACGCAACCCACCGAGACTGACACTGAATTGCCACATGCTGCTTGTGAGAGAAGAGAGTACTGCCTCATGTATAGAAAGGGTATACACAATGGCAATGCTTATTTAGAAGCCAGTGTCCATGCTGTACTTAGAAACCTCAGACATTATACCATATTACTTGCATTTTCTGGCCTGAGTTCAATGTCCTCCAAGTAAGGAGTGAGATGCTAAGGGGATTATAAGAAGAGAAAAGGGCATAACTAGGGCATGTCACATCACCAGGGCGAAGTGGCTGTTTATAGAGGTGGGGATATTTTTTAGGAGGCGATAAAAACTTTCTGGGAAAAGGTAGTGCTGATATTTGTACAATTTTACGAATATAAAACTCACTTAACTGTACACTTTTAAGTGATCGCACACTGAATTTGATGTTAAGTAATTTTTACCTTAAAACAGACAAGCAACCCTGACTGCACCTTTGAGTTGACAGCACCAAGTGTTCGCTGTCCACATTTTAATATCCCAGTGTGTCCCAGGAGAAAGAACTCTGGAATCATGCTGAAGTGCCGGAAGCTAGTGGGTCTTAAGTGCTCATTCTAGGCTTTTGCAGCTGAGGCCGGGTTGAGTTCAGCACTAATTGTGAGGTGACTATGTGCCCCTCAGCTGAGCTCATCCAGGGTGGAAGGGCAGCCAGAGGCTGCTGACAGGTGGTTACCGCCTGTGTCCATCAGCAGAGGAGCTGGCATGACCACGTGCGTTCCTAGGGGAAAAGGTTGCTTCAGGCTTGTGGCCAATCTGGAGGCCTTTGTGGGGAATCCTGACAGTTGGTGAGGGAGGGGAGGACACACTTGTTAGTGGCAGGGCATCCTCACCCTGAACATCCCTTTCCTGTCAACATCCTTGTTAGTAAGGAGCCTCACTGAGCACTGACAGGGTTCCCTGGTCACTTGTCTACCTGGGATCACAGGGTATGAGTTCAAGCGTGTGCTTTAAGTGCAAAGAGCCTTTTAGATCACTGGTCCTCATTCCGTTTTCCAGCACTTGGCAGTTCTGTCCCTGGCAGTTTAATGAGCAGAGCACGCAGCACTTCAGCACGTGACAGGCTTTCATCCACTGGTGCTAATCAGCGTGGCGGCACCCCGCTTTGCTGTTAATCACCTGATTTTATTAACCTTCATATGCTTGACTTGTTTTTAAAGATTTGCCCACGGCAATTAACTGCAGCAGTTTATCCGGGATACTGCATTTGGCTTGCATGTACAACGAGCATTCCAGTTTCGAAGCAGCACAGCCATGAACTCATACGGTCCATGATCAGACGACAGAGTGCTTTAAGGTAAGTGCTGCTAAGCCCCAGGACTGCTCGCTGGTTTATGAATTCTATGATCCTGAAGAACCACAGTGATTCTGCTTGTAGGAAGTGTTCAGAACATACTTTAACCTGCTTCGTTCACCTCAGGAGAGTCAGAGCCTTTTAGACCAGTGGTTCTCAACCTTCCCAACGCTTTGGTCCTTTAATACAGTTTCTCACGTTGTGCTGACCCCGACTATAAAATTATTTTGGTGCTACTTCACAACTGTGGTTTTGCTAGTGTTGTGAATCCTAATGTAAATCTGTAATATGCAGGTGGTGTTAGGTGGCGGCTGTGAAAGGGTTGCTCAACCCCCAAAGGAGTTGAGAACCACTGCTTTGGATAGATTTAGTTTTTGATGTGACTAGGTGCATTTAGTAGAAAGGAGGGAAGGGGGGATTTTAACCTGAGGAATCTTTAATGATTCTGGAGGTCCTGAAATAAGCAGGGCATCTGGCATCCAAGGGTCTCTGGTGCTGACGTAGGCTAGGAAATGCACATTCAGGAATTCCTTTCTTTCCCTTCATAAGTCTGGGTCTCGCTATGTAGACCAAGCTGACTTCAAACTTAAACTCACAGAGATCCTCCACATTGCTGAGATTAAATGTGCCACAGAACCTAAGAATTCTTTACATATATGCTGCCAACCTAGCAATTCTTTTCTAACTTGTCCTCCAGGCAGTAGCCAGAGATCCCTCCTTCCTTGTTTGTTTTTTTTTCCCCCTAAGAAAAACAGTGCCATTTTACAGTAACGCATTTATTTATTTATTTATTTATTTATTTATTATTTATTTATTTATTTATTTATTTATTTATTTATTTATTTATGAGGTCTGGGGAGGAAACATGACCCCTTGCAAATGCTCTCCCACAAGCCACACCCTAAGCCATGTAGTTTTAATTTTATTCACTTTTTTCCATCCTGGGGTTTGAAGCCAAGGCCCTTCAAGTGTGAGACATGCTCCACCCTTCACCCTTTCATTTTGAGATGGGATGTTGTTTCATAATCCAGGTTGGCTTCGAACTTGTGGACTTGTGATTCTCCTACCTGAACCTCCCAGGTGCAAGAATTATAGACACCACTACCATTCCTGGTGCAGGGTAATTTCAGAGTTAGCCACCTCAGTGGAGGGCACTGTTACTTCCTTGGCACTGAAGTTAGACCTGTAGTCATCTGGCATCACTTTAGTCTGGTGTCAATGGACTCCTTTGATCCAGTTCACTAACCTCATCCCTGCCGGTCTGGATCAGAGCCACTCAGTGGGTTACTCCAGCAGACGTCCACAACTTCCTTATCTCTCAGTCTCCAGCTAGTTTGAGATGAGTTCAGTGCAAATCTTACATAGGCGTGGCAATGCTTACTGGTCTTCAGTAGAGCCTCAGACTGAGATCAGGCTCAAGTTTCCAGTATGTGCACCCAGTGTCCTTCCTCCAAGACCTGACCTTTTAATCTCTCTGGCCCATCACTATTTCTGGGGCTCCAGAGGACACTGGGCTGACAGCACAGTGCAGCATAGCAGCCTCTTAGGTTTTTCCATTCTCTCTGCAACTCTGTCCCTTCTGAACAAATTACCATTCTTCTTTCTATTCTGTACACACTGCGTATTGTATATGCTATACTGTTTATCCTGTGTGCACTGTGTACTGTATGCACTATATGGCATACACTATATACACTGTGTACTGTATGCATCATACTGTATACACTGTATACTGTATGCACTATATTGTATATACTGTGTACTGTATGCACCATAATGTATACACTGCGTACTGTATGCACCATACTGTATACACTGTGTACTGTGTGCACAATACTGTATACACTGCGTACTGTGTGCACTATACTGTATACACTGTGTACTGTATGCTCTATACTGTATACACTGTGTACTGTATGCACCCTACTGTATACACTGTGTACTGTATGCACCCTACTGTATACACTGTGTACTGTATGCACCATACTGTATACACTGTGTACTGTATGCTCTATACTGTATACACTGTATACTGTATGCACTATATTGTATACACTGCGTACTGTATGCACCATACTGTATACACTGTGTACTGTATGTACCCTACTGTATACACTGCGTACTGTGTGCACCATACTGTATACACTGCGTACTGTATGCACTATATTGTATACACTGCGTACTGTATGCACCATACTGTATACACTGTGTACTGTATGCACCCTACTGTATACACTGCGTACTGTATGCACCATACTGTATACACTGTGTACTGTATGCGCCCTACTGTATAAACTGCGTACTGTATGCACTATACTGTATACACTGTGTACTGTATGCACTATACTGTATACACTGTGTACTGTATGCTCTATACTATATACACTGTGTACTGTATGCACCCTACTGTATACACTGTGTACTGTATGCACCATACTGTATACACTGTGTACTGTATGCTCTATACTGTATACACTGTATACTGTATGCACTATATTGTATACACTGCGTACTGTATGCACCATACTGTATACACTGTGTACTGTATGCACTATACTGTATACACTGTGTACTGTATGCACCCTACTGTATACACTGCGTACTGTATGCACCATACTGTATACACTGTGTACTGTATGCACCCTACTGTATAAACTGCGTACTGTATGCACTATACTGTATACACTGTGTACTGTATGCACTATACTGTATACACTGTGTACTGTATGCTCTATACTATATACACTGTGTACTGTATGCACCCTACTGTATACACTGTGTACTGTATGCACCATACTGTATACACTGTGTACTGTATGCTCTATACTGTATACACTGTATACTGTATGCACTATATTGTATACACTGTGTACTGTATGCACCATACTGTATACACTGTGTACTGTATGCACTATACACACTGTGTACTGTATGCACTATACTGTATACACTGTGTACTGTATGCACCCTACTGTATACACTGCGTACTGTATGCACCATACTGTATACACTGTGTACTGTATGCACCCTACTGTATACACTGCGTACTGTGTGCACCATACTGTATACACTGCGTACTGTATGCACTATATTGTATACACTGCGTACTGTATGCACCATAGTGTATACACTGTGTACTGTATGTACCCTACTGTATACACTGCGTACTGTGTGCACCATACTGTATACACTGCGTACTGTATGCACTATATTGTATACACTGTGTACTGTATGCACCATACTGTATACACTGTGTACTGTATGCACCCTACTGTATACACTGCGTACTGTATGCACCATACTGTATACACTGTGTACTGTATGCACCCTACTGTATAAACTGCGTACTGTATGCACTATACTGTATACACTGTGTACTGTATGCACTATACTGTATACACTGTGTACTGTATGCTCTATACTATATACACTGTGTACTGTATGCACCCTACTGTATACACTGTGTACTGTATGCACCATACTGTATACACTGTGTACTGTATGCTCTATACTGTATACACTGTATACTGTATGCACTATATTGTATACACTGCGTACTGTATGCACCATACTGTATACACTGTGTACTGTATGCACTATACACACTGTGTACTGTATGCACTATACTGTATACACTGTGTACTGTATGCACTATACTGTATGCACTGTGTACTGTGTGCACCATACTGTATACACTGTGTACTGTGTGCACCATACTGTATACACTGTGTACTGTATGCACTATACTGTATACACTGTGTACTGTATGCACCATACTGTATACACTGTGTACTGTATGCACTATACACACTGTGTACTGTATGCACTATACTGTATACACTGTGTACTGTATGCACTATACTGTATACACTGTGTACTGTATGCACTATACTGTATACACTGTGTACTGTATGCACTATACTGTATGCACTGTGTACTGTATGCTCTATACTGTATACACTGTGTACTGTATGCTCTATACTGTATACACTGTGTACTGTATGTACTATACTGTATACAACGTATACACTGTGGTCTCAGAGAAAAGCCAGAACTGTAAACATGAATATAGTCACATATACCAACACTCATGCCATTTCAAATTTGAGGACTGTGAATGAGGCTCAGTGGTAAATCATGTACTCAGCCTCGGCTGAAAATTCTTAGTATCAATCAATCAATCAATCAATCAATCAGTTTTAACAGCCATACAATAATCAGTTACATGGACTTATAATAATCTCAGCAAGCGTCTTATGTTATAATTTTATATTATTTCTAATTTTACTGTAATGTAGAAATAACAACATTCTTATAGTAAATCATCATATTATCCAGCAATTTCCTTAGAAACAATTCTGTTAGTGGAATTACTGAATAAAAAGATGAGTGGCTATCTAAAACACTTGTTATATTTTGGCCCAACCAACATCACTTTTCCAAAGAGCAATTTTACTCTTTTCTCCATGAGACCTGAGGTCAGAGGTCAATTCTGTGGTGTGGTTCTCTCCTACTGCCTTACGTGGGTACAGAGTTTGAACTCAGGTCGTAGGTCTGTGCAGCAAGCACCTTTACCCAATGAACAGTCTCACCAGTCGCTGTTCATTATCTTTTTAAAAAAATTGAATAGAGATAATTATTTTTGAAGCCTAGGCTCTGTAATGTGATTTTTAGTCATTTATACCTTCCCTGTGGATTTTCTAAGTTCTTTGTTCAATTTCTTTTGAGATAATCATATTTACTTTGTCAGTGTTCTTACATATAAAGAACTCTCTGAGGCATTTTAATTAAGAATTTTATGGTTAGTTAAATTATTAATAGCTTTCATTCTTCTGTCTTCCCTAGGCTTTTGTATCAGGAATATAAAAGCACCATAACTTATCTGTGCAGCGTTCTATTTCCCATTTCCAGAAATATGCTGAGAACCACATACGCTATTTTCTTTCACATTTTACAATTTGTTTTGCTGTTCTTTTCTTGCTTCTTGAGTTTTTGTGCATGTCTGCTTGTTTTTGAGATAGTGTCTCATTATGTAGCCCAGGCTGGCTTTGAACTCACACTAGTCCTCCTGCCTCAATCTATGCCACACACCTGCCTCCTAACTTCCTGAGTTACATTTAAAAAAGAAAACAAAAAAAACCTCCCCAAACCTTAGTCAAGCAGTGGTGGTGCACACCTTTAATCCCAGCACTTGGGAGGCAGAGGCAGGCCAGCCTCTGTGAGTTCAAGGCCAGCCTGGTCTACAGAGTGAGTTCCAGGACTGCCAGTCCTACACAGGAAGCCATGTTTTGAAAAAAAAAGCAAAAACAAAAACAAAACACCCAAAACTTTATTTAACCTATTAAAATCTCCTTTAAAAAAAAAAACTATATATATATATATATATATATATATATATACACACACACACACACACACACACACACACACACAGTTACTTACCCCATATATTAGATAGTAAAATATTCTGTTTATGTTTTATGTTTATGTAGTCCTGTTTTGCCCTTTCTTTATGTATTAAATGGTTGTAAGTTTCAAAAAGACATTTTGTGGTTTTTGGTTGTTTTTCCATGAACAATTGCTAGTTTGATTTTATCACACTGTGCAGGAGCTGATTACACTGGCATTTTGTTGTGGCCTACTTATATGGGCAATTTCAGTGGCTCAAGTTCTCACACTCTTAGCTTAATTTAGCAGACTGACTTTGTAAAACATGTGAGTTTTTATGTGTGGGATGCAGATTCTTGCATGAACGTACTCTCTGCTGACATGCATCTTCCACTCTGGGCACAGTGAGACTCTGGCCCAACGTCTTCTCAGCTTCAGCTGGACATCCCAGCCTCAGGCTCACTATGCTATCTACCATCCAAACAGTAAACCTCTTCTTTTGAAGGCTTAATGCTCCTCGTTGTATTTGGAATTCAGGTCAGGCACTATCTTGATGGTATCACAGTGTGTCACAATCTCTCCCACTCTACTTTTCCAGTTTCTCCCTGCAATCATTCTGCCAACCTGTGTTCTGGCCCCACCTCCCGACTTCACGTTCTTCCGACCATTCCTGAACACCACCACACCCTTACATTGATCATAATGTTATCTCCCAAGTGTCATTTATCTCACGTTGTACACAACCAGTTGTTCAAATTTAGGCTGGTGAATGGAATTTCTAATGTTTCTAAGACTTCCTTCCCTATAAACGGAGTCTGCAGGGAGCCCCATGACCAAACTAAAATTTTAAAGGGAGTTGTACCTGATAACAATGCTTTCCTGGAAGTAGCACTAGGGATGGGAGTGGAGGCAGAGTCTCAGGATTCATTTGGAGCCGATAAGAAAGTGGGTCAGAAAAATAACATTCCACTTGCTTTGGGAGGAACCTTTTCAACTTGTTTTTGTAAAATCTACACTAGAGTCTCCCTTGGATTACAGTGTACATTGGACCTTGTTTTTCTTACTAGCGCAGTGTAGTTCCACTTAAATAGTTACAGATGCGCAAGTCATGGTGTCTTCTTGTGTATGAAGCGATCCTAAAGGTCAGGATGCTGTTTCTCTTAGGTCTATCTTAGATGGTGTGTGAGCCAAACTGGTGCTTAACCTGTCCAAGCCAGAGAATTTTCATCTACAGATAAGGGTAACTTACAGTTCCTTTGCAGACTGCTGAGAAACTGAATGTGGGTGTTTGGCAAATCTGTTCGACAAGCTGCTGAAGATTCAGTGCTTGGTGCTAAGTAAGATCTCCGCCCACTTGAACTCATTCTAGAGCAATGGTTCTCAACCTTCTTAATATCGAAACCCCCTAATACAGTTCCTCATGTTGTGGTGACCCCCAACCATAAGATTGTATTCGTTACTACTTCATAACTGTAATTTTGCTACCGTTACGAGTTGTAACGAATATATTTGATATTCTGATCGTCTTAGGCAATCCCTGCAAAAGGATTGTTTGACCATCAAAGGGGTTGTAACCCACAGGATGAAAACTGCTATTCTAAAGGGAAAGCTAGAAGACCAACGAATAAACAGCCGACAGATAACACTATGAACATCATGAGGCAGTACAGGAAGTGACATGATGGAGGTAAGATGCTATTAAGAGGTGTCCTGGCTGGACATGATGGCACATGCCTCTATTTCCAGTACTCAGGAAACAGAGGCAGGCATATCTCCATGAGTTCAAGGCCAGTTTGGTCTACATAGAGAATTCTAGACCACTAAGGGTTACATAGTGAGACCCTGTCTCAAAAAAAGAGGTTGTTTGCCTCAGAAAGCATAGCTAGAGAAAGCTCTTTTGGGAAGGAAATGGAGAATGAAGGATAAGGACAAACAAATTACATAAGGGAAGCCATTGAGCACTGCAGGAAAAAGGGATGGAACAGCCAGGCTGAAGGCAGACAACCCACTGAGGAGCTTAAGGAGGCAGGCAGGCTGCAGCAAAGCAAGCGAAGTGCAGCGTGAGATGCAATCAATGGCTAATAAAGATTGTTTGGCTCTAACAACCACTTACTTTCCTTGTGAGTTAGCATATGTGGGGCTTATATAACAAGTAGTTTCAAATAGTCAAGTGGCCAGTATAAGGAAAAAAGTGAACAAAGTCATTGATTAGAATTAATACAACATTAAGACTGGTAGCTCAGTGACAGGGCATGAGCATTCATGAGGCCCTGGGATTGATTCCTAACACCAAATCATCAAATCATCACCACCATCATCATCATCATCATCACCATACTCCAATTCAGGGGGCTGTGCTAAGAACTGAATCCAGAGATTTCACATGCTAGGTGTGGTGGTTTGAATGAGATCATTCCCCATAGGCTCATATGTTTGAATGCTTAGTCCCCAGCTGGTGGAACTGTTTGGGAAGGATTAGGAAGTTTGGCATTATTGGAGGAGATGTGTCCCATGGGGTGGGAAGGTGGGCTTTGAGGTTTCAAAAGACGCATAAAATTCCCAGTCTCTCTCTCTGTCTCATGGTTGTGGTTGTGTCTCAAGATATGAGACCATGCCTGCCTGCCTGCCGTCAGGCTCCCTGACATGATGGTCGTGGACTCACCCTCTGAAACCTAAGCCCCAAATTGAATGCTTTCTTTATAAGTTGTCTCGATCATGGTGTTTTATCAGAGCAGTAGAAAATTAACTAAGATACTAGATATGCAGTCTACCACTGAGCTACACTTCTAACCTCTAAGAAATATGTATATATCTTTAGAAAGCGTCTCTCTGTATTGCCAAGGTTGATCTCAAACTCATCATCATTCTCTCTCAGCTTCCTGAGTGCCAGAGTTATAGATGTGCACACCACACTGGAACAAGAAATTATTTTAATAGCTAACCTTTACTGAGTGCTTACTATGTGCTTTATATCTCTTAAACATTTAATTTTCCAATTTCAAATAATTCTATTTGGCAAATACTATTATCGCTTCCCCGACACAGAAAAGGACACGAGAGTTTAATAAACTTGCTGAAGTTGAGGCAGGGAATACATTGAAAAGCAGGGCTTGAGTCAGCCAAGCTGACTCACAAGCCAGTGCTTCTAGCCATGACATTATCCCGCACCTTCCAGGCACGGAGTTATTGTGAGTCACGTATTTGATGAGTCCGGAAAGTCCATTTGCATTTATAACAGTTATCGGGCTTGCTAGAAGCAGGAAGCATGTTTGCAAATCACACAATCTGTGGTCTTTATCAGGGATTCGCAGAGTTTCAGCTCTTTATTCATAAGGAGTAGGATCTAAAATATGAGAAACACTCTTCTAAGAAAAATAAACCCTAATTAATTAGCATTTTAGCAACCACTTTCAATCTGTAGACCTTATCTGCTATTAAATCTGTATCCATGACTTTTGACTCATAGATTATGTCAGAGTATTCCTAGCTTGCAAGTAGCTACTGATTGTCTTTCCTGAGGATAGCAACAGTATATTCTAAGCAGAGATGATGAAGATAGATTTTATGATTTAGGTAACTCTGGTCAGAGAAAGTGAGCAGGCAAAATAGTCTGAGGGTTGATAAAAAAAAAAATTTGTTTTTAATCAGTCATTTCTCAGGAGAAGTTTTGCTTTAATGTAGACTCTCTGAGGTATCCAAAGCCCACCCGAGTCCAAAGCCACCACGTTCCCCCGGGGGTAGCCCGCTGTCTGCTTCACTTACATTCCCATCATGGTTTGGGCACGAGAGAGGCTTTCCTGCAGCCACAGCAGTGACAGTCTCCAGGATGGAAGAGTCCTCGCCGTTGTTGCCTGGCGTTCGCTGCAGCACGTCCATGAGGTTTGTGATAAAGAAATTGTTCTGGAGTGCAGCCACCCCTTTCTCAGGCAGGATGGAGGTCTGGCGACACACCGGGCAGGAGAGGGTTAAGCTGTGGGCGGGAATGTAGTTCTGCAGGCACCTGTCACAGAGCACAGGCAGGAAAAGTCAGCTCAGAGGGCTAGTCAACAGTGGGCTGACCATGGGCCACTTTCCAGAAGCCCACTTTGTGGTGTCCTGTACCAGGGAAATGATGCCCCGGAGACCTAACCTGTCCTCACATCAGCTCTGTACACTGACCAGACAAATGACTGTGCTCAAGGGAAAGAAAATGTCACAGACTTCTGTAGTGTCTGGAGCCCTGACACCCACGGTGTGGCTGGTTCAAGGACAAGCAACCTTGACCTTCTAAGGAGTTCAACAGACCTACCAGATCAGATGCTCATGTGACTCATGCACATAGTAAAGGTTGAAAAGCCTTGTTCTGTAAGCATTGAGTTCACAAATGTGTGGACTTTTGCAACTGAAAAAAAAATGTCAAATGTGTTTGTTAACATTGAAATTCATTTGACACCCAAAACCATAATGAAATATTTTTTTAAAGCATCAGAATGGAAATATTTGATTGAAGCAAGGATGGGACACCCAGCCTTAGTCACATCATCTCTTGCTTCCCCCCAAGAAGCAAAACTTAATCCAGTTAGTTAAAAAAAGAAATGTATTAGCAATGATGACTACCATTTTTACTACAAACTACAGTTTCAATATTCCCATTAACCTGTGGAGGAGGCACCATTACCATCTCTTTGGACAATGAGGAAACATAGGTAGAGAGAGGGTCTAAGTACCTTGCCTAGAGTACTTTTATTTAGTAGGTCAGGGTTAGAGTGAGAATCCAAACCCAGGCAGCTTGACATCATAATCTAACCTCTAAATAACAAGAATTGGAATTGGGCTTGTACTCCGTGGTTAAGTGCTTACCCAGCATGCATGGGTTTCATTCAAGCACTGCAGAAACAAACCCAAAATTATACAGCAGACTGTTTTCCAGTTGCGTAGCCAGAGTTTAAGAACTGCCAATGTGGCCTCTTACTTTTGCAGATGAAGAAAGTGACACCAAGGAGGGTCAGCAGATCACTTTGTCTCAGAGGTAGCTAGGGTTGAGTCCCTACCAGAAATGAAACAGAACTGCTAACGTCACGAATGATACTTAAGCCCAAGAGGCATTTCCAATCTCACTTACTAGACAATCGCCATTTATCAAGCTTGACCTCGCCTGCAATCCCTTTTTTTGCTGGATCACCTTCCTTTGTCTTTATGGGGTCTGGTCTTCCCATCTGCTCTATCTTTCCTGAATTAATAAAACTTGGTGTTACTTATGCCTCTATCCTAAGAGCTCTTCTTCCTCTGGGATCTTAGATCATTATGAGTATAACAGATACTGTATTTCTTCTTACAGAGACCCTCTCTGAGCCCTACATCTTCTACTTTGACACTTCTTAGAGGTCTCAAGGGTCTTAAAACCAACATGCAACAAACCAATGT
The DNA here is from genome assembly GCA_026225945.1 of Cricetomys ansorgei. NCBI lineage: Eukaryota > Metazoa > Chordata > Mammalia > Rodentia > Nesomyidae > Cricetomys > Cricetomys ansorgei. The sequence goes on along the minus strand of JAMJFZ010000056.1, from coordinate 10,636,898 downwards.
TCTTTGAACTGTGTCCTCTTCCTAACTTGATGAACAGCACCTCTATCCATTCATCTAAAGAAACCAGAGACGAGGAGTCATTTGTTAAATAGTCATTCCCCTCCTGTCCTTCATTTCTTTCCCCCAGCCCATCATTAGAGCCTGTTAATTCCTAAAAATCTTTCCAAATTCTCCTATTCTCTTCATGTCTCTTCTATACTCATTTTCAGTCCTGGGAAAGGGCCTTACATATGACATACTGCCACCTGTGCTCCTTTTTCATATTGCAGTCAGAGTGACCTTACCAAAATGAGAAAAAAACATGTAAATCTCTGCCTCCTTCCAGCTGAAATGAAAGCCCACAAGGCTATCACTGTTCTTTCAATGCAGATAGGACTCCACATATGGGAGCATGGGTTTCTCACATTTATGATCTAGCTCTGAAGTGTCCTCCATCTCTTCCCTTCATTCGCAGTGCACAAGTCACAGGGGAATTAAATTCTCCCCGTCTCCTAGTCCCTTTCGATGATACTTCTGCACATCTCTGGCATTCTTCTCTCTGGTTCACTTCCCTTAGCTTAATTTTTACTGATCCTTGGGGGTTTCTGCTTAGCAGTCACTCTGCAGGGGAAGCCTTCCCTAGTGAGGCAAACGCTCTACTCCCATGGCTTCCTGTGGAATTTGGAGGTACAGCATTTGTCTCTGGCTTAATATATCAATTGGGATGGTTGGGAGTTCATAACTGGCCAGAGAGGATGTCTAGTTTTATTCTCCTTCTAAGCCTTGTTGATGGTGTTTTAGAAGTCACTGGGTTAAGTACCAGCTATGAAGACACCCAGAAGCAGCAAGTGTGTACATCCAGCATAAAAGGTCCGAAAGCTCAGCCACTTGACAGGCAAACTGTAATCCATTTTCTACAAGAACTAAACCTTCTAAGGAAAGCTGCTGAGAACTGTCAAAGGGCAGCCACTCCAACGAGCACACTGCTAGAGAACTCTAATGCATACATAGCATTCTATAGGGACTCCCTATAGGACCTTGTGAATCTCTGCCATGCACTGCTAGACAGGAGGCAGAGGTGAGCAGGGGCAGACTCTGGTCAGCTCAGAAGCCTTGCTTTTTACCTAACATGATTAAGAAAGAGTACTCAAAAAAGCCCCTGAGAGGGAGCTACAAACATAGGAATCAGGCAGTTCTGTTGAGCTCAGACTGAGTATGTAGGTGCCAGGCTATGGTGACTGCTGCAAATAAAGTAATGTTGTCACCATCTGCACCCAGGGACACAGTGGCAATTCTCTGCTATTCGTGTTTAGCTGTACCTAGTGAGCGTTGGTGTGTGTGTGAGGCGGGGGGAATGGACGATCACTATTTTATTATTGTAGAGTATGAATTACAAAGCACTTGGATAAATCACACCTGTAAAATGAAAGTACAGGTGCACTGTACATACCATCACTCAAACAAAATACCCCCCTGCATAGTTCCAAATGCAAAGAAAACCCCCATAACTTCTAACAAGTGGCAAATGTACCTTCCCTCTACCCATCACCACCATCATGAATGTGGTTAATCTGCTGCAGTCAGGATTCTCCAAAGGAAATAAACTGATTTTTTAAAAAATTCCCAATCAAATAACAAATGTACGTTGAACTGGATAGTAAATAAAATCAGCATATATTTTAAACCACTGGAAGCACTGATTTTATGGTCTATAAGTAGGAAGTATGCAATTTAAATTACATCTAGTAAGTAATAGAAAATGTAGCTAAGAACGTAATTACAGTATTTATTTGTTTTTAAGAAAAATATTTATAAAGCTTTGCTAAGGATATGCTTAAATTGAGCCACAAATAAACTGCATGCTAACAAGTTCTCTTTCTGTTTTTGTTTTTGTTGTTGTTTTGTTTTGTTTGTTTGTTGAGACGGGGTCTTTCTACATAGCCCTGGCTGTCCTGGAATTCACTATGTAGACCAGACTGGCCTTGAATTCATAGAAATCCACCTGAACCTGCCTTCCGAATGCTGAGAAAAGGTGTGTGCCACCACGCCTAGTTCTGTTTTTTGTTTTTAAGACAAGATCTCAATGTGTAGCCCAGACTATCTTCTTCAAACTCAAAACTCTCCTACCTCAGCCTCCCAAGTACTAGGATTACAGGCTTGTGCCTCCAAGCTGGTCATATAACAAACTTCCTATCCCTATTTTTTACATAGTAAATGGAACCATGGAGTATTAAAGTATATTCCGAAGGACTGGAGAGGTGATCCTGTGTTTAAGATCACTTGGTGCTCTTACAGAGGATTGGAGTTTGGTTCCTAGCACCCATATCCAGCCAGTGGCTCACAACCACCTCCGGGGTATGAGATACCCTTTTCTGACCTTTGTCCATAGACACACACACACTCACATAAATAAAAATAATAAAAACCTAGCCAGGCATAGTGATACATGCCTTTAATCCCAGCACACTTGAGAGGCGGAAGCAGGCAGTTTTCTGTGAATTCAAGGTCAGTCTGGTCTACATATTAAGACCCTGTCTCAAAAATAAATAAATAAATAAATAGATAAATAGATAAATAAATAAATAACAAATAAATAAAATCTTCAAAATAAAATGAAATAACAGATCAAAGGAAAGTACTCTCTCTCAAGAAAGACAAGTAAGAAGTGTGCTTTCTTAGCTCTATCTCTTTTGGAAGTAAGCCAGTCCATTCCTGGATGCTTTCTCAGACTTGTAATTGTTTGAAATGAAATAAGTCGCTGGTAACTCCCGACTGGGTTCCTAGATGTCTGCTAGAGGCACAAGTCAGGCATTGTCTCCCTTGGGTAGCAGCAGAGTCCTGGGAAAGAGCCTGTGCAGGTGGCAGACGGTGAGTGGGAGAGCGCGAAAGAAGCTTACCTCTCGCAGAAAGTGTGCAGACAGGGCAGGACCTTGGGGTTCTTGTACCGTTCCAGGCATATACTGCAGATCAGAAACTGCTTGTCGATCTGGCGCACCACAGGACTTGGGATGCTGGCGCCCTCACTGGCCATCCTAGACCACTGACATGGGGGGCCGGCTGTCCTCGACCCTGCACGCTGCTGCCGTCAGAGAGAAAAGCCAAAAGGAAAACACATGATCACCCTCTATGTGCACACCAATCCTGGGCTCTTCCATCCTAAATACAGGTAGAAGTCACCGTCAGTGGCCCCAAAATAACCAGGGTCAGCTCTCTTTATTGTGAAAGGAACAGCGAGCTTGTTTGTGCTAGAAGAATAAAATAATGACATATTCACCACACAGACAACAGACCAGGAGAGGGTGTGTCCTACCAAGATGATGCTGGCTGAGTTTAAAAGTGAGCGGTGGCCTAGGGGGCAAATAGTTACACAGCTAGGTGCATGCTGTCATGACTGTCTTTGAATATACATTTGCCTTTTATATTCATATAGCATTCAGTATGTCTTTTCAATCACTATATTTGGAGAGAACTAGAAGACACTGCCACCAAACATGTCACATCAGTATAAGTTATTTTAACTGAAAGCTGTTGAGAAACAATGTGCAGCGATTGGAAGAAAACTTATCTCCTCTTACGTTCTGTACCTATGGCCTGCAAATTAAACTGACGATGATCGACATTCGCAGGAGAAAAAGTTATACAGGTTGTAACGATGTTATTTTTTTTTTTTAACATTTACTTATTTATTTTGTTTGTGTGCATGTGCGTGGGCACGTGGGGAGGGCAGAAGACAGCAACTTGTGCGAGTTGGTTCTCTTTCCACCGTGTGGATCCAGCGACTGAACTCAGGTCCACTGAGCCATCTTTTTACCCGCTGAGCCATCTCTCCAATCCTGATGTTAGTATTCTTAACTATACATTCTTGGAAGTTTCGTAGAAGAGGTGCAAACCCAAAGAGGTGATGGTATGGACCCGGGCATTTTAACAACAGTGAACACAAAGGAGCTGCCTCTCCCTCTTTGTCTAAAACGCACATAAACTTTCCTTTTGTAAAGGACATTTCTCCCTCCAAATTCTGAAGTGTGGGGAAGGCTCTCAGTCACTGCAACTGCAAGGAGATGGGTCTTCATAGCAAACTGTGCTCCACAGAGCCTCTCCTCTCTCCTTCCCACAGCACTGTCCTAAGGCCCAACCCTTCCTCCTGTTGTTGGTTCAGTTCTTCACAACGATCAGAGGGTATTAAAATGTATAACCTAGTAGCGGAGTGCAGATGAAGACCAGTGACATTCCCTGTAATCTTAAAGAAATATCCCCTCACCTCTGTGCATTTGAAGAGAAAAGAGAAGTGAATTCAGAGAGGCTTCAACTTGTGAGGGATTATACATATGAAAAAGACCACAGAGAAGAAGGCAGAGACCATGGGACAAGAAGTTATAACAGCTCCAGCAGCCACCTTAAAGTTTCTGACTCCTATCTCAAAGAGTTAGCAAGGGTTGAAACAAAATTCACCTCTCAGTTTTCTAATCACTTGGTAAGGTGCCTGCAACCCTCTTGTTCTCAAGGGAAATACTCTGTTGAAGAAGGAAGGAAGGAAGGAAGGAAGGAAGGAAGGAAGGAAGGAAGGAAGGAAGGAAGGAAGAGCAAAAAAACCTAGTTATCTTCAACACAATAGAAATTAACATTTTATCCTCATTCTGTGTATTAAGTGCACACACACACACACACACACACACACACACACACACACACACACAGACACACCGGGAACAGTAGTAATACATATCTCTGAAACTCACAGCCTCTTCTCCTAAGCGGCCCCACCACTCTGACCTCTGACCTTGATAAAGCTGCACTCTAGAAGCTTGGCACTCAGACTTGGTCTGTGGTCTGTGTCTGCAGCTAGAATAAGCAGCATATTTACAGCATCAACAGTCCTGCACTTTATGTGGAAACAACTCTTTTTCAAACATGAATGATAGTTCTTATGCCTCACGCTTCACCAAATAACCAATGTTTTTAGATGCACTTCAGCACATTGTTTTAAAGATTTATTTATTTTTATTCTATGCATAATGAGTGTTTTGCCTGCACTGGAAGCATGCCTGCTATCTGGAAAAGTGGGAAGAGGGTGGTATATCCCCTGGAACTGGATTACAGATGGTTGTAAACCATCATATGGGTGTAGGGAACCAAATCCCAGTCCTCTGAAAGCTAGAGATCTTAACTGCTGAGCCATCTCTCCAGCCCCAAGCATTTCAACTTTTATTAAGAAAACTCTAGCTCTTACAATCCAAGTAGTCAGTCCTAAAACCATATACATACAGGCATCACTAATGGGCTCAGCAATTTGTAATTATATACTTATTCTTATTCATTTTTATATGTATATATGACAATAATTTTATATTTATTTTAATTTTATAAACTTATTAAAAATGTGCAAATAAAATAAATACCACACACTCAAATTAGCCAGAGCCAAAGTCTACATATCTCAATGAACTTCTACAGAATTAGAATAGGCATTCTGAAGCTATAGAGCTTCACACTGGGTTTTACACTTTCACTATTGAATATATTTTAATGTACTATAGCAATAATTAGAGAAAAGGAGGTCACACATTTGAGATGAGAAGAGAAGGAGTAGAGGAAATGATATAATTACATTTTAATTAACAATAAAATGTAAAACAGAAAACCCTGTCAAGATCCATTTTAGCAGAGTTACACATGACAGGTTTATAAAGGGATATGATTAATAAATAGCACCTCGTGAAGCATCTGCTAGGCAGGAGCATCACCTTCAGTCAGAGCTTCCTGAACGGCGAGGCAGTGTTTGCAGGAATCTCTAATCAGTCAGCATTGTCGGCTAGACTTTCCATAGAGTGCTCCCTAAGGAGCTAGAGAAAGACGTTCATTGATCCCGTGGAGGATGGTTCATCTCTCAGGAGCTCGAACATCCCTATGACATCAGACTAGTGAAGGAAAGCACTGTCTGTCTTAGAGATAAAGACACCATCGCTGAGGGTTTAAATGACCTGCCCAAGGTCACCCAGGAAAATCAGCACATCAGAAAGCTCGGGTTTCAGGTTTTCTGCCTTCTCTGATAGGTCTCTGAGAGCTAATGTTAAACAAGGGTGATAATTGTGTATGTCTCATAAAAATGACAGCATGCTTTCTTTGGTGACAATAAAATTTGCATGACTGAGAGAAATCAACACAATTCCTGTACAAAAATTCATCAAGTGTTCTACTTTTTTTTCTTTTTTCTTTTTTTTTGGTTTTTCAAGACAAGGTTTCTCTGTTGTAACTCTGGCTGTCCTGGGGCTGACCTCGAACTCACAGAGATACACCTGCCTTTGCCTCTGACTCCCAAGAGCTGAGATTAAGTGTGTGCCACCACCACTCAGCTATTATTATTTTAATAACAGCGATGACTGGAGATGTGGCTCAGTGATAGAGCACATACTCAGCATGCAGTGTAAAGTTCGGTCCCACACATTCTGTTAAACATATCATTAAAGTCAACTAAAATAAGGGCTGAAGAGATGGCAAGCATTTATGAGCCCTTGCTGGTCTTGGAGAGGACCTGGGTTCAATTCCCAGAATTCTCAGGGTGGCTCACAACAGTCACTTCCCTTCCAGGGCATCTGACACCTTCTCTGGCCTCCAAGGGATACATGAGGTGCACAGATATACACACACAGGCGAAACACTCACACACATAAAATAAAAATAATATATATATTTTAAAAAATCAACTAAAATAATGGTTATCTTGAATAGCTTTAAAAGTTTAAAGTTGTGTTTATTTATCTATTTATATTAGGGGGTGCAGGGGCCTGGGGATCCTGTGCCACAGCAAGCATGCGAGAGGATCGCTTTCAGGAGTGGCTTCCCTCTTTCCACTAGGTGGGGTCACAGGGATTGAACTGAGGTCTGAGGCTGGGCAGCAGCACGTTTACCTGCAGAGCCATCTCACCTGCCCTTGAATACTTCTGACGTTTTTTCATGTGACTGTTATGTGCTCAGCAATGTTGGAGAACAACAGCAAAGAGAAGGGATGAAGGGAGAAAACACATTAGGCTTAAGTTATTTTTTAAAAACCTTGTTTTAATCAAATGATATCTATTGACTGAATGAAATTTCTTAAGTCAACATTTTTATGCTCTAAAGCTTAAGAAAACATTTGATTCTGATTCTATGGTAATTATTGTGGTGAGTGATAACTCCTTTGTTGGTATTGTTAATTTGCATGGTAAATTAACTTTGCCTACTCATTAACACTCATTTAAAATCATGACAATAGATCACAGATCTGTCACAAGTGACCTGTTGGAGGAATCTTCATCTTTAGAACTCCCACAATCAACACAAAAGGTTTCCAAGCCCCAAAGATCCCCCAGCTTTGCCAGGATAGGAACATTTGGGGGAATATTGCTGGACTTGTGCCACTAGAAAGAAAGCATTTCACTGCTCCTAAAGGGACAATATGCTGAACTCGTGAGCACGGTGGGAGGCTTCTAGGCCTCGAGTAGGCAGCAGTTTTAATCACAGGCTTCACAGCACTGGCAGCCATGGATAACTAGGTACAGTTTCTAGGGTCTCTCTCCCTATCTGGGCTTCCTCTGTCAGTGACCCTTCCTACCCACAGACAGCAGAAATCAGTGCAGGAGAGTGAAGATAGAGACAGAACTGCTCTTCTGCTGGAGACCAGCAGAACTGGGTAGGAGAAACCACCGGTGGAACCCAGGCAGAGCTGGTGGCACACCCATTGGCAAACGGCCAATGGAAGTGAAAGCAGAGGAGCCTTTTTTCTTTCCTTGACACTGGGTCTTGCTACAGAACCCAGCTCAAAATCCTCCTACCTCAACTTTCCAAGTGCTGGGGTTACAAGCCAGCAGCCTCCATACCTGTCAAAGGTAATTTTTAAAGACTCAGTCCACATTAGACATATATTAACATTTACCAACTGGAGAGCTTTTATAAGGAACCAAGCCAAAGTTCTCTGCAGTGTTCCAGAGGGCCTCTCTCCCCTGTCCCTACCTCTACCCCCGTCCTACCTCTTTGTTGAGGGTCCCCTACTCAATCTGATCACACAGAGTAAAGCCACACACCATCCCTAGTTTTCTAACATATGCTGTGCCCTGTTTTTGCTATCTTTGGCTCCATAGCACCCATTTTCCCTTATGGACTCCATGTTTGTATAGCACCCCCCCATTCATATGTTGAAGACCCAGCCCCGAATGCACTGGGAAACTACAACACGTGTGGGGGAGCATTAGACCATGAGGATGGAGGCCAATGACCCGATCTGGGTGGAGAGTGGCTGTATTTTTCCACCCTCATTACCCCAGCACAATTTCTGCTGCTTATGTGGGTGGGAAGGGTCTTGAGACTTCAGAGACCCAGAGGAAGCCAGCCAAGAACCTAAGTATACATTGCTGTTCTAATCAAGGGGACCAGAACTGGCCATCCCCAGCACTCTGCTTACAGGCTGCCTGTTCCACGTATATTCCTATTCAGGCTGATGGCATGCTTCCCACTGTGCTTACTGGCAGGAGTGAAGCATGCTGCTTTCTCTCTCCACCCTCTCTCTCCATGTGAGAATACAATAAAGGGAAGGCCATCTGTCTGCAAAGCCGGAGCACAGCTCTTGCCAGAACCCCATGGTCTTGGTACCCTGATCTTGGACTTCCAACCTCCAGACTTGGAGGAAACGACTGTTGAAAGCCACCTAGTCTGTAGTAGTTTTGTTCCAGTGAAGAATTGATTACAAGCTCTTCTGATACAATATGCAATTTATTCACATCGCGCATCATTTTCCCACCCCTGCATTGCCTCTTCACCGTCATGAAAGGGTTGTGGTGACAGAGATGTGTGTCTGCACACTGCAGGCATCCCGGAAGCGAGAGCCGTGTGTGCCTGGTACTGCATTGCCACTGATTTCTGAACAAGCAGTATACTCTGGGCGGACTACAGCATGACAGTAGGAGAGAGAAGCTGGGTTCCGTGACAAAGCGTGTTTGTTGTGAATGTTGTCTTTGACATCAGCGTCGCCTGTCTCCCCTGTGACAGTCTAAAGCTTACCAACATACGTTATCATCCAGAGGGTGAATATTAGCAACATATTTTAACATGTTCACAAATTCAGAGGAAGACCTGGAAAACTACTGAGGACACATATGCACGGCAGCAAACAGCGTCAGAGTTGGCACGGACGGCCCTCATTAAGTGTGGTTTTGCCAGCTAAACATGGCATGTTGTGGGAAAAGCAACTCGGCAAACAGGAAACACAGTCCTCACGCAGACAAACCCTGCCTCAGCATCTCTTCCCTCGCAACAGCTCTCATGTTTCCCCTGGCTTACTTGCTAAGCCTCCTCCAGTTTGAGGGGAATTACCACCTAACGGACAAAGCATTTGAGAGGAGGAGAAATGAAACAAGAACGCTGTGTCTGCAATTCCAAGATTCAGACCTTACTTCTCACCCCAAATTATACCATTTGGATGAGAAAAGTATCCAGTTTTGTTGCTGACACCAGCATAAGGAAGAATAGGAAAGGAAAATGGAAGAAAAGAGCTAGGAGGGGAGGGAGTAAGCCCAGACTGGCCCTGGGAACATGTCTGAAAAATAAAATCGAAGCATGCGAATTAGAAGTTGTGGTGTATTTTATTAAACACGATCCTAAAGGTTCAAAATTCCATTTCTTTTCTTTTGCTTTTAGACAGGGTCTCATTATGCAGCTGAGGATGGCTCAAACTCCTAACTATCCCAACTCAGCCTCCTGAGTGCTGTCACTACAGGTGTGCACACGCTGTCAGGCCTGCCTTCATCTCTGTCTCTATAAGCTAGCTTTGTGGGACTCCTGGGTCAGCACTCGTCAGTCTTTGGTCCTCTCTGGTGAGTTTGTTTAATAACGTGCTTACATTTTTTTCTTAAGGTTCTTCAGCTAATGATGATGGTGACAACAGGCGAAAAAGAAGTTATCTTCTCTAATAGATAAAAATCTCCTGGCATGTTTATAGAAAGGAAACAATGAACTCATCCTACACCAGACAGGTGACAACTGGAGCTCATGGCATGGGTGACACACAATTTCAGGTACAGGGTTTTTAGGGGCTGGGGAGGAGGTTCAGTCAGTAAAGTGCTTGCCATGCAAGCATGAGGACCCTGGTTCTGATCCCTGGAAAAGGCTGGGTGTGGCAGCAGTGGCTGTAATTCCAGTTCTAGCAGGCAGAGACAAAGGGAGCCCTGGAATACATTGACAGGCCAGTCTAGCCAAGTTGGTGGTCCTGTCTCAAAAGATAAGGCACAGAGGGCTCAAGAAAGACACTTGACATTGACCTCTGGTCTCTACACACACAGGCACACATGTACACATATGTGCACACACTGTATCCTCCCAGCAGGGGTTTTTTGGTTAAGTTGTGAGCCTATTGTCATTTGTCTGTACTTGAATCTGCACTGTTACTGAGGACTCAGCCAGAAGAAAGAGGGCAGTCTTCAGTGAAATGAAAACAGGGTGACCCACTTTCAGTTAAATCAAGCCTTATCCCAGGAGAGCCATTTTGTAAATTAGAATCCAAGATCCTCTCCGTGTCCCCACCTGCAACCCCCCCCACCTGTGTGTGTGTGTGTGTGTGTGTGTGTGTGTGTGTGTGTGTGTGTGAGAAGGATGAGAGAGCCTCTCCTTTAACTTAAGTCTGTCTCCAGGCAAAGGCTCCCCAAACCTCTGCTTCTATTGCCAGGGATGGATGTGTGCCGGCTTCCCTTGTTGTGTTGGCTTTTCCACGTGGCAACTGATCTCTAAGCGGAATTCTTCAGGTCCTCACTCTCTTAAGCTCTGCTTTGGGCTTTCAAGGTTCCAAGGGGCTGAGTCTGCGTGAGGCGTGTTAAGTGGCTGAGCTAATTGACATTTACCTTGTGATACCCTGGGACAATCAAGGTGAGTGGGGTCTCTTTTCCCTGCATCCATCACTGGCTCCCCGAGGCTCCCTCTGGGGACTACACAAGACAGCTGAGTATTCTGCAGTCACAAGAAAAGCAGGGAGCAGCCATGTTGGTAAGGGGTGGGGATCCCTTCTGGGGGCTGGGAGAGGCTGACAAAAAGTGAGAAAAGTAAAATATTTCTGAGATAAAATACCTCAGAAATAACCCTCCCTGCCCTTGCCTCTGGTACACAGGAAGCACGCTGTTTCTGCTAGTAGTGAGAACAAGTGCTTCCTTCAATAATAAGTTTCAAGAAAAATAACAAAAAGTGCTTAAAGGAGAAATGGAGGGTATCCAAACTGAAGGCAGAAGACAAGGCTGCAGAGAAGTGGCTAGAGAGATTGGCATGCCCAAAGCAGCAACACGTGGCTCCTTCAAGTGATGCTATTTGAATTCTTGGCTCCCCACACCCCTCACTTTCTGTTCTAATCTAAGGCTCCAAGTTTCAGGCAGAAACCTGATCCACTGAATTCAGACAAGCTGCACAATGGACGTACTCAGAAAACCTAATAGCCGCCGACTGTGAAGCTAACTGTGCCCTGACCGGAAGCCATCCTGTAGTAAAGGGGCAGATGGCAGCAAAGAATACTTTTAAAGCCACGACACATGCGCTCAGGTCATCACTCTGTTACAATTAGGAGTAACACACTCAAAATCTTGAAGAAATGAAGAACGGTTTGGTTGGGGGTGTTGCTCTAAGAGTCTTGTCCAGCAAGCATGTGTGTTGGATCCCCCAAAGGCCGGGACACATACTCTCCTCCACCTCCCTCTCTGGGATACACACAAAGATAATTTGCAGCATTTTTTAAAACCTAAAGTATTTCTTTCTCTTCTATATGTTTTAATATATAAAAGTATCTGGTTAGAGCATTAGTCTTTTCAGAGAAATAATGAAAAAAGGCAAGAAAATTCTTAAAATTTAAGCTTTGGTAATTAAAAAAAATGGCTTCACATTTCGGGTTTCTACATAAAATAGGCAGATAAGAGTGTTGAACTTAGATAAATCAATGCCAAAAGCTATCCAGATGAAGGGCATTTTCATTTTTGAGACAAAGAACAACTGTTCTTACTTTGTTTCATAACTCATAGTGCCCACTAGCCTTTTGTTGTCCCATAAATTTAAAAAATTAAGTTGTCTCAGGATTGTGACAATCACAGTGGTGAAAAGCGTGCACAGACTTGGTTGCCTTAAAAACAAAAACATGTGAGTTAAATATGGTGCATTCATCAATCTTCAAACAGCAGGGTCTGTCAGAGAGTGTTTTGCGTTGTCTTGCCATCTTTGCAATGCAAATCACTTATCTTTTTATTAGAACTCTGAGGGCGGGGTAAGGCTGCTAAGGATGGCTGGACACCCGAGGAGCTTCCTCAGGCCACAGCACACAGGAAACTTCTCGTTGTGTGCTCAGCGGCTGGCCCTCCAGTGGCCTGCATTATTTAACACCACAGTGGGTCAGAACAGTGCCGGTAACGCACCTGCCTAAAGATAAGGGAAGTGCTCTGAAAATCAGTTCACTCTACGAAAAGCAGAATCCAGCATATGCATCTGAGCAAAGAAACGGCTCTCTTTATGTATTCCAAAACCTCTCACAGTTTACTCGTGGAGAATAAAGCTGCTGTGACATACACTGCAGAACTGACAGTTTTTAAATGCCTCATTCTAAGTCTATATCTTGGAAGCTATGACACTGAACCCATTTTTTTCTTCAGACATAAATATTTTCTTTTGGCTTTAGAATTCATTTATTCAATATTCAGTTTTTAGATGGAAATAAATAGCCTTCCCGTTGGCTTTCCTATTGCTGTACAAGGAGGATTAATGTTAGGGTGGGGCATTCTTGCAGAGAAAAAGAAAAAAAAAAAAAAAACCTCTGCCACAAAAATTACCCATGATTCGAGGAAGCAGAACTAAGGGCCAAGGATTTCTCTCCCTCTATGTAGTTCTTCTATGGAGCTCCACCCAGATTTGATTGTACTTCCGTGGCAGGAAAAAATTATCAGAAAGAAATATTTGATATATGTGTTTGCAGCTTTCAATGGCATCTAGAATCCAGGGGGTCGAGTCATGCATTATGAATGAATGGGTTTCCAATGGTAACTGGGAGGCAGGGAGCTCAACCCGGGGCCGACAGCCGGGTGGGGGAAGGGTAGAATCGCACATCCTCCACCTAGGAGTAGCCAGGAAGGAACCCTGCAAATTCAATACTTCATCCCAACATCAAGATGCAGAAAAAGTAATTCTACTTGAAACAAACCAGAACAACATTAAAATAACGACTAATAACGATAACACGTAATCCGTTCACAACAGCTTTCCCCCATACTTGTTAATTTGATGCTTTTGTTTCGGCAAAGAGTGGGTCTTCCCCTATTTTGTAATTAAGGAGCATGCAGCATCACCACGAAAGGGAAGCGAGAGCAGTAGGAGCAGTTATCCACCAGATATAAGGGCAAGCAATTGTAACACTGACGACCTACCCATTTCTCCCGACAAACAGACTAGTTAGTCAGCGAGGTAAAAAGAAAGACATCCCCTCGAGGCTATCGCTGCAGCTCCGGGTCCACCCAAAAGAACAATGCACATTTCTGCTACCGTCTCAAGTTTTGAAGCACCATGTAAAGAGACTGGTTAAAATTCCCTACCATGCAATGCAGCCATCATCAGAAGCCCAGCATATCTTCTGCTCTAAGTAGTGATGTGCCAGCTCATGAACAGGACAGAAGAAGAGAAAAATGGAGGAAATAAGAGAAGGCTCAGGAAAGTCGGCAGGAATGTTTCTGGGTCATTAACAAGTAGGAGACCCCTTTCCGTATTCAGACCAATCAATCTTTATCTTACAGGACATCTTTTTCTCAGCGTCTGTTGAAAAGACTGCAGCAAGCCACAATGCAGCAAGGGATTGTGGGATAGGGATGCAGCAGCGAGCTGCAAAGAGATTCGCGAGTGGCTGGCTTTCCCCTCTGAGTCAGCAGTCAGCTGCTCGCATGCTCCGGTGCAAGACGACCAGGCTCCATCCCCAAACCCAACTGCAGGATTAACCCCAGGAGGCGTGAGGAGCACACGGTCTCTGGAGGTGCAGACAAGAATGGTACCCACCAAAGGGTGTTCCGAATCTGAAAGAGGCTATACTGATCCTATAAGTCAGTACCGAAGCAGGAAGAATAGATTCGAGAATGGATGCAAAGTTCAAATTTAGAGGTGTGTTTTGGGTGGGTGTGACATCATGCATTTTCATAAGTTAATTAAACTAAAGTCTGTCTTTTTGGATGTTGCAAGTAGCTTGAAACAATGCAGGTTATTTAAAATGCAAAATCAGTTGGACTCCACAGCCTCTTCTACCCACCCCACCTGACTCATCTCCCAGGAAGAGATAGGGACAACACAGTTCTAACCAAGTCAAACAATACAAATTACATTTCTCTGCTTTTTATAGTTCTAATCATTTAGGGAGGAAAAAAAATAGATGATTCAGAATCTGATTCATGGGAAAACGGACTGTTTTCTGGTGATGAACTTTTCAGGTAAAGATGGAGAAACCTGCTGGGTGGTGGTGGCACATGCCTTTACTCCCAACACTGGGGTGTGGGCTGGAGCACAGAGGCAGGTGGATCTCTGTGAGTTCAAGGCTAGTCTGGTCTACAGAGTGAGTTCTAGGACAGATGGAGAAACCTACCTGACAAACTTTACCTATGCCCATAACTTGATTTCCTACCAAGTCATTAAATGTACTTAAAATATTAAGAGCACAAAATGGTCAATAAGTGCCCATCTAACAGTGCTTAGGTCTTTATATGGTAACCAATACTTCAGAATAAAAACCTTACATGTTAGAATGAAATTCACAACCATATTCTCTTCCACAGCAATGTAGCCAGGCAGTACTATTCCATGTTGGTCTTTAAGGATTAGTTTAAGAGCGACCACTGATCATTTTTTATTTAAATAATAAGATTGCATGTTTGACGGCACTCACTCTTTGCATATAGTCCAGTTCTGCACTGAGCCCTTGCAGGAGCCTTGGCTCCAAGATCAGTGAAGGTTACCTGGGGTAGTAGTGAGATGGGGAGCTGAGCGTCCAGTGACATCAACAGGTCCTGGAAATGTAGGGACATGCCACTTAGGACATGACATTGAGGGGGGGCACTAAGCTCTCAGAAACCAGGATTAACACTTTAGAGTTTTCTGGAGCTCATGGGGTTTTATGTTTGTGTGTTCGTTTTGTGTTTTAAAGACAAGGTCTCACTAGGTAGTCCTGGCTGTCCTGGAACTCACAGAGATCCACGCGCCTTTTTGCCTCTTAAATGCTAGGATTAAAGCCGTGCTCCTCCACATCCAGCTGAGGGATTTTGTTGTTGTTTTGTTTCGTTCTGGTTTCCCCTTTTCCTTTTTAATAGCTTCATTGAACACCATACAGAACCCATACACTATGCAGATTTCTCACTTAAAGTGTATTTCAGTCAGGCATGATGACCTACTCCTGGAATCTCAGAAGTCTGAGGCAGAAGGATTGCCATGAATTTGAGGCCAATCTTGATCTTTATAGTGAGTTCCAGGTTAAATTAGGCTTCAGAGGGAAAACTTTCTCCAAACAGCCAAAGTGCTGCTACTACCAACAATAATAAAATATGTCTTTCAAAGCCTGCTAGGGTATTCATAAATGTGGACAACCATTACCACGCTCAACTGTATAAGGTTTTCACTACCTCAAGCAGTGAAACCAAATCAAGCCCTGTAGATTTTAGCTGTCACCACCTATCTTTCCATCCTCTATAATCCTGAACAGTTTCTAATCTACTTTGTCTATGTAGACTTCCACTTCTAAGGGACCCTCACATACAAATAGATTTCTCTCTTCTAGATTCATGTCAATGAAATGATATAAAATGCAATGATATACATTCATTTTCGGAGTTCATCCACAGTAGCATATATCAGCACCACATTCTCTTTATTAACAATACAATATCATGCTGTATGGATGTAAAACATTGCAATTATCCATTCTTTTCTCTCTTTTTTGTTTTCTTTTTTGTTTTCTTTCTTTTCTCTCTCTCTTTTTATTATTTTATTTTATTTTTGAGACAGGATTTCTTTGTGTAGCCATGGCTGTCCTGGTACTCACTCTGTAGACCAGACTGGCCACAAACTCAGAGATCCACCTTCCCAAGTGCTAGGATTAAGGGCATATGCCACTACCACCCAGCTGTAATTATCCATTCTTACCAGTTAGTGGACACCAGATCTGTTATGCATAATGCTGCTAATAGACATTTGTATACAGGGACATATATATGTGGACATATGTTCTGCCTCAGAAGTTTACAATGGAGTTAGGACCAATTCTTAAAACTACAAGCAGGTGTCCCCCTATACCAGTTTACAGTGTCCTCTTCCTAAGACATGCCATCACAAAGGTATCTGGCTTGATATGGTGGGGAATGATGGTGAAGAAATTTGGCAGTAGGTGGGGGCTTTCCTTGGACTCATTGCTGGGCTAATAGTTAAAGAAGGTGCACTTATTCAATCTTTCATTTTGATGAACACTCACTGACCACCTAGTGTGTTTCAGGTGCTAAGTAGGTACTGAGGACGAGAAGAGTTTAACAGACGCTGAGCCCTTATGTCACGGACAAATACAGAAGATGGATTTTAGGATGCAGGCAGTTATATAGTGAAAAAGCAAGCACCTGACAGCAAGAGGGAAGGGGTGGGCACCCAGGAGTGATGTGCAGAGGCATTGGTGCGCAGGACACAGCACAAAGGCTGGGAGGACAGCTGGCTCACAGGGACTGAGGGTCCTAGACAAGTACTGATGGGGTCTAGAGTGAGAGTAGGACAGATGGGAGTCATTTGGATATAATGTGTCCCCCAAATGCTCGTGTGTTAAAGGCCTGGGCCCCAATGACCTAGTGTTTAGAGATGGGGCTTTGGTGAAGTGATTGAATTGTGAGCACTTTGCCTTCATGAAGGGATTAACCCATTGTTGGCTTCATAATTTTATGGTATTATTGAGAGGTGGTAGAATTAGGAGGTGGGCTTAGTTAGAGAGAATAGGTCGCCGAGCATGTCCTAAAAAGATAAACCTTGTCCCTTTGTCCTGTGCCCCCACTTTCTGGCTGACCTGGTCAGCAACTCTGTTCCACTGAGCCCATTTTCTCTGTGTTGCTTTGTCCCACCCACAGCATTGGGGCCAAGCAACCATGGTTTGAAATCTCCGAAACAAACTTTCCCACACTGAAACTGTTTCTCTCGGATATTTGTCAATGATGACAGACTGACTAATATAAGGTTCATATCTATTTCCAATCTTTTACCTGGACAGGAATACTCATTGTGTAGATATGGCATTACATAGGATAGCTCTGTTTCAAATATCCTTGTCACTGTGGGTTTAGTACTGTCTGGATAGGATGGGTGTTGGGAGCTCAGCTGGAACCTAATAAATATATTTAAGGATGCCATAGGAAAATGCAGTCTTGTTCTTAGGACACATCTTAGTGTTGAGCACAGCTGATTGGAAGTTGGGGCTTGGATTGCTGGAGAAGGTATTAGTAGGCCACAGCATCTTCCTGTTGACACTCCCAGGCACAGGTACAGGGTGGTGGTAGTGCCTGCTGGTATGTTTCTTCTTTCCTATGGCCAGATGTGGGGACTTAGAGCAGAGAAGGCAGGCTAGGATTGCAGTAAGTAACCTTGCTTGCACAAGGCACTGGGTTTGATCTCCACAATAAGCAGTTAAGGCACACAATGCCTTACCAATTCCTCCTGAGCTGCCTGTCCCTCCCCCTTGTTTCTATTAAATTGAATCAGAGTTAACTGTCATCAGCCAGTCTGACTACAGTATGCATTTTGGAAATATACAGAGAGTACATAATCATAAAACCAAGACATTTGACGCTAAGAAGGTTGGTGGGATTGTGGGAATCCCATGATCCCAAATTTACTGATGTTACAGAATATGAAGGTTTATTCAATTTAAGGCACTTGAAATTCAGTCCACCTTAAGCAAGGCAGTTTCTTCTAAAAATTAAGCTACTTGGGATAATATAAAAGGCTATTTATGATCTGGTCATTGCTGTCTTCATTTTTCCGCAGCTTCTCTCTTCCTTAGCTATAATCCTAGGTCCAAAGACAGTCCACCATGAAAGGTTTTTGTTGTTGTTTAAAGAAGGGACCCTTACCAGGAATGGAACCAAACCCTATGAGCTGCTGGGATATGCATCTGGCTGTCATACTGGAGGGGAGTAGGTGCACTATTGGCATTTAGTGCTAGACACAGGGGTACCAAACACCCTTCAGTGCATGGGAGAGTCCCACTAGTATGTTAACCCCCAAAGTTGTCAACAGCATCTCCTTTGGGAAATACTCTTCCTTAGGCTCACACACCACTTGTTCTGGTAAGAATATACATCTGCTCAACTCCCTCTCACCCCTTCAAAGTCACCATTCACATTAGGGAGGATTCTCTGGCTCCTCCTCTAGCTACTAAACCCCCATACCCCTAATTTTTGTGGGGGAGCCACTCTTGAAAGTTCTGTAACATTCCTGGCTAAAAGCTGTGAGAGGTTCTATCTTTTACTCCTAACTCCCCAGGCCCCAAGGCAAGGCTTCCCATACTAGATACTCAGTAAGTAGACACAAAATGGTGAAATTTCCCTACAAAGCAATGAGCGGCAAGGATATGATGCAAGATAAATATATCTCATAATTGGAAAATAATTGGACCAAAGGCCATGAGAGAGAGAGAATTCTTTACATCTTATACTTTAGAAAGGGCTTTCACCATAGATTTTTCTCCTTTCACTTAAAAGCAACCTACCCAAAAGGTAGAAGTACCTATTACTATTATTCTAACTAGAGACTACAGCTTAGAAAGGTTTAGTGCCCAGCTGAAGGAATTGCAGCTTCTGGAGAGTAGAAGTGAACTGTGCCATGGTGCCCCTAGTGGATAAGCGAGGGCAGGGAGAGTAACCAGGCAATTCCAGAGCAGACCAAAGCCAGCAGGTTAGAGAGGTGTATTGTGTCAGTGACATAATAGATATAACCAATGAAAAGTGGGTAACCTAAAACCAGAATGCTTAGAAACTGTCCAGTGTAATCATTACTTCGTTTTCCTTGTCTTTGCTTTCAAAGAACTCGGTGAGAATTATTGCCCAACTCCTATGAAGGATGATAGTAAGGAACAACTGTTTCAACCCAAGAACTCACATCAGAACTGGCCTGGTGTTGGTAATTACCACTAAATATGCATACAGTTCACAAATGACTATGTGCCAGCTGGTGTGTTAGGCACAGAAAAATAAATGATGGAAATAGAAGTTCTCTAAATCACCCCTGGGGGCAAGGTTCCCTGTCTCTAGCTCATACTCATGTGGATTGGACCCAGGGATAAGGACAGCTCTTTCCAGCCAGCAATGACAGTGAAGTCCTGTATTTCTGTCAATGACCTCTGAGTTCATGGTACCTTTCCTATGGTGACTCATACTGAACAGACAACAAACATGTGAATTCAGTAATCCTGCACAGAAAGGGATTTCTGCTGGTCTGGCACGATGAAACCGAGGCTGCTTTCTTTAATAGGTGCTTCTAAGCTGCCCTACTAGCAATCGTCGAGCATGATGCCTGATATCCAGTTCCTCTATAATTTGTGGTTTTCATCATCTTATTTTCTTAACTTAAAAGTGCATTTTCCTATCTCAGTCTTTATGAATCTTTCCCTTTCCCTAAGTTGGGGGTCTGTGGTTTGGCAGTCTTGGCTACAGATCACCTCAGGGACTAGGGATGTGTTTTGTGGAAGCCAGGACACAGGTTCATTTAGATCAAGTGTGTTTCCCCTTATACTATTTTTACCTATAAAATTCATTCCTTGGGACTGCAGTGCAAAGCCCAACAGATCTAAGACAAGAGACATGTATTCATTCACAATTCCAGAGACCAGATGTCCAAAACCAAGTTGTTGACAAGACCAGGTTCTCGGTGAAGCCTTCAGGGAACACTCTTCCAGTTTCTGGTACCCACTAGTGTCCTCTGACTTACAGATGCATCACTCCAATCTTGTTGTCCATTCTAACATGAGCATCTTTCTGTACGTCTTCATCTCCACATGACATTTCCTCTTGTGTCTTTTTTCTCAGAGGAGACCAGTCACATTGGATTAGGGCCCACTCTGAGTATAGCTTCATTGTAACTTGATTGTGAATGCAAAGATTCCATCTCCAAATGACATGCGAAGGATTAGGGTCTCAATGCATTTTGTGGGGAAGGGACACAATTCAACCTGTAATATCTATACCAGGAAAAGGGTAACACAAAGCCCAGGCTGATGCAGGCTTGCCTGAGAGTCAGCCCACATTCTTCCCTTACAATTCTAGAGCTAAATTCAATGGGAAGCATTCTGTTTGTCTTGTTTGTGCTGTGCAGTGGTGGACAAATGAGTTTATAACACAGCCAAGAAGACAGATGATTGGTGGGGTGGGGGCTGTGAGTTCTGAGCATCAGTGACTCTTATCTACCCGTGCTCCCCTCTCTGAATACAGCGAGTATGTGAACATACAACAGCCCTCACTCACAGCGTGTCCAACCTGCCTGATTCTCTGTAGCAAGCAAACAAAATGCTTTTGGTTTTGCCATTGTTTGCTGAGTACAATTCAAAGCTGAATGTCTTCTTCTCACCTTTGGAACGGAATCCCCTAGTACCAAGTACTAACTCTGGGTTCCTGATTACATCCATGCTGGGCTGGATGACAGCTCAGGAGGTAAAGCGCTTTTCAGGACCTGACTTTGGTCCCCAGAATATATGTTTTTGTTTGTTTGTTTGTTGTTGCTGTTTTAAATTTCAATCATGGCAGCCTGTTTGCTATCCTACTGCTAAGGAAGTTTCAGGAGGATCCCTGAGTCTTGCTGCCAGCCAGCCTAGCCTATTTGGCTGAGTTTCAGGCCAACAGGAGATTCTGTCTCAAAAAACAAACCAAAAAACCAAAACAAAACAAAACATAAAAACCAGGGTGGTGGCATCTGAAGGACATCTGAGGTTGTCCCTGATTCCACATGTCACACACACATGCCCTTGGACACGTGAACAAGGCTTATCCATCGCCATGTGCATTAACATGCATGTCAGAGGCATTTGTCTTTCTAGACAGCCGGGCGATCATACTTTTCACTTTAACGGTTAAATTCAAGGTGGCAGAAGTCCCTGATTGTTAGTGCAGGGATGGAGCCTGGGGCCTTTATGTCTGGTAAGCAAGGGTGCTACCTCTGGGCCAGAGCCCCAGTCAGGGCAGGATCTGGGCTCAGCGTCCTCCTAGCAACCATGTGGGCGCGGCTGACCTCACCCTGAGACACCGAGGAGCCCAGACTGACCGCAGGAGCCAGTAGGTGGATGACTGGGTGCATGAGCTACCGGTGCCTAGGTAGGCGCCTGCCTTTCCCTTAAGGACATTCCTTTCTTGCGGTCCACACAATAAAGTACATTTTTACCAGCATGGAGATCTGATCCCTGCAGCGGGATCAGGAAGAACCTGGCACACGTTCTTCTTTACCGAGCAAACAATCCCACCTCCTGGGCTCTAAGGTAATAATCATACAGACACTCTCAGCCCTCCGCCCCAGGAAGTTCGTAGTTCTGCGAAGCCACGCCCCCGTTTCTATGGCAACAGGTCCCTCCTCCAGGAAGCTAGCCTTGCTTCAGATAAAGCAGGCAGGCTTTGCTTGTAGAATTTTTCTTTCCCTCCCTCGATAGGTCTTGTTGGCTAACCGTATTCCTCACAAGGAATCAAAACCATTTGTAGAACTGATTGAAGTGGTGGTGATGGGCGTTGCCGGCGGAGACAGCCGCGATGACAGCGTTCTAAACTACGAGTGACTGGGGATCGCCTGGCTGGACATCCGCAACACGTGTGCTCTCAGCCTTTTCCCAGCCTTCTGGGACTAAAGCTCGGCTCCCTCCAGCCCCTCGGGGTTCCAGAGCCTCATCCGATACTCCCGGTATTGTAATCATAAAGTGTCTTTCTGCAGAAGACAGGCTTGACTTTGCCGAGCATCCTGTAACTCGGTGTTTTAAGCCGAAGGGGATGGTAAAATAGGCACCTTGTTTGAGGGGAATAAGCTGAGGACTGGCCCCTCAGCCTCACCGGCTGCCTCTTCCAGCACTTCAGGCCTCGCAGTCCTGTTCATCCCTCTGAATCTAAATGTGAATATCAGCATGTGGCTCTGATTAAGGCATGGCTGAGATTCAACTATATAGCAGGCCCCCTAATTTTTTTTTCGGGGGGAAGGTGAGTTCCAAGATCCCTGTGGATGTCTGAAACTGGATTGTACTGAACACTAGAAGTGCTACGTTTTCCCATAAGCACATGCATATCTGTGACAAGTTTTACTTAGAAATTAGGCACAATAAGACATTGAGGACTAGTTAAAAATAGAAAACAGTAACAATACACTGTAATAAAGTTACGTGGATGTGTTATCTCTTAAAATAGCTTTTCTTTACTTAAAGGAAAGGCTTTACAGTTCTCTTTGGTATATTCAAAATAACAGCAGCACTGCTTCTGCATTTAGGAACTTATTAAGTTAAATAAAATGTACTTGAACACAAGCACTGATGGATCTACTAACCAAGAGACTGCCAACTAACAGGTGGGTAGCCTACACAACATGGATACACTGAATAAAGGGATCATTCCTGTCCTGAGTGAGTCAGAGCAGATAGCATAGAGAGTTCATCATGCCTATCCGAATGGCATACAAATTACTCTTCTGTGCCTCCATTTCCTTATTAGTATAATGAGAGTGTGATAACTAATTTTGGTTGACAACTTGACATGCCTAGGTAGAGAGAATGGCAACTGAGAAACTGTCTCCATCAGACTGGTCTATGCGCATGTCTGTCAGGAGTTTTCTTGATTGCTAATTGATCCAGGAGTGTGCAGCCCTAGGCAGGTGGGCCTAAGCCAGTGGTTCTCAACCTGTGGGTCACAACTACTTTGGGGGTTGAACAACCCTTTCACAAGGTCACCTAAGATCACCTGCAGATCAGATATCTACATTACAATTCATAACTAGCAAAATTACAGTTATGAAGTAGCAACAAAAAATAATTTTATGGTTGGGAGGCACCACAACATAAGAAACTGCATTAAAGGGATCACAGTATTAGGAAGGTTGAGAACCACTGGCCTAGGCTATATAAGAAAGACAGCTGAGCAAGCTAGAGGGAGCAAGCCAGTAAGCAGCATTCCTCCAGGGTCTCTGCTTCAGTTCCTGCCTCCAGCTTCTGCCCTCCTATAAACTGAAATAAACCCTTTCCTCCCTGAAGCTGCTATTGGTAATGATATTTATCACAGCAACAGAAACCTCAGGATGGTTATGAAAATCCAATGGTTTAGTCTATCAAAAGAACCTGTTACAGAGCTGGTAGTGCTAATCAGTCAGCACATAAGCTATTATTATTATTATTATTATTATTTTATTATTATTATTAATGAGTTCATTTAGGAACCCATACTTCTAGAACTGGACTCGATTAACTTTTGATTACTGGATGTACGAATAAATTAAGCTGGATATGTAGCATACACCTATAATCCCAGCACTCAGAAGGCTTCTGAAGCAGGGAGATCAAGAATACCAGAGAGCATAGTGAGTTCCTACATTAAGAAATGTAGGGTGATCTTGTCAGAAACAGGATAAACAACAATAATCCAAAGAATAATATACGAGTCCCAATTTTCACTTAAATTTCATTAAAACCAACATGTAAGTGGACTGACTCCACAGAAGAGACCTCTCTGCATACTTCATGGGGCCAAACTGGCCTCAGCCTCCACTGCTCCTCCCCCACACTCAGCACTGCTGTCTCCAGGTAGCTTGGACACTGGTGATCCAGTGATGGTTTGGATGGCTCAGGTGATCTAGTGATTCTCTGTGGATTTTGGAGGCTTCTCATACAGACCCTCAGCGCCAGACAGGCCTCAAGAAGGGAGAAAGTTTCTGCTTACCACCACCGCTTCTGATTTTTTTAGAGAGAGCTTGGCACTTCTCATGCTAGTGGAACCGAGTCTCACTGGCCAGCGTCTCTCCCCTCCAGCCAGCAGACTTCCTGGAAAGACTGGAGGAGACAGGGTTCCTTTTGGTCTCTTTCCAGAGTCAAAGCTATGCCTTTTGATGTCAGTCATAATTTTTGGACACTGAGCCTGCAGGATTTGTTTCCATGTCCCCTTTTGGATAGACACACACTGCAGCAAAGGCTGACCTATCTAGTGCCCTCAAAGATTAGAAGTGTGTCTGGGCCTGGTGCCAGGAGGCCACAGTCCCACTGGAGGGGAGGGCCCAGGGGCTGGAGAATGGAACAGGCTGGTCACAGCAGAGGGAATGAATATAACATTCTGCTTAGACCCACCAATAGGTTTCTTGCTGGGCCTGTGAGTCCTGGTGCCAAGCTACGGGGACCTCACAGCCAATGCATAGGGGCCCCAAACCTTCCTTGATGTCTCTCTACCTTTTCTCTTGTTCTCCCACTTTTTTTTGTGTGTCACCTCCTGACATCTTCCCTACTTTTTACCAGCACCATCCAACAAGCCTTATTTGGTGTCTGCAATGTTCAGGGCACTGTGCTGGGCCACACAACAGTCACTACCGCTAAGGGACTAAAGTACTTTTATGAGAGATCAGCATAAAACCCCCATTAAAACAATAAAATTAGTAAAAAAAAAAAAAGTCAAATCTCATTTTTATCTCCAATCTCTACCCCAAACCCGTAAGGATAAATGGATGCTGCTCTAGTTGACTAGATAGTTTCTGTGGTGGGTGATGATTTGGGTTCTAGAATCAGACAAATATGGGTGTAAGCCTCAGCTCTGATACTGACAGGCTGTGTAGGCACCAAATTATTTAATTTTGCTGGCCCTTATCTCTAAATTGGTAATTAAAAGAGATGTACTTTATGGCTAGGGTAGACAGAGTACTTCTGTAGCACAGGGAGGGAGGGAGAAGGGAAATGATGAGGAAGAGGGAGAGGAACAGGGAGAGGGGGGGCAGAGAATATGGTGAGAATTAAGTAAGATAATGCCTAAAAAATGGTTAGCCCAGTGCCTGGCACGAAGCAAGACTCAGACATATCACATATTATTGCCGCTTCAACTATTCAAGCCTAGGAGTCAGGCACACATTATCTGCAAAGAGGCGGACAGTACGCACTTCAGACTATGGGCCAACACAGCGTCAGTGCAGTTACCCACTTACTGTATTGAGAAACAGCCATGGAAATGGGTAAGCAAGCGATCGCAGCCGTGTGCCAACAAAACTGCTTTTCTGAACACAGAGATCTGAAATTTTATCTTTCACATCACAGAATGTTTTTTATCGTGGCTTTTTCTAAGTCATTTGACAATCAGCATAAAAGCCGATCCCCAGTGCACAGACGGTATAGAAACAGGCCAGGAGCCAGGCGCTGGCCTGCTGGCTAGTTTGTTCACCCCTGCTGAAGCCTAGTGAAATGGCTGTCACCTCCTTTTGTGGATTTTGCTTCAAAGGAAAATCCAACTGGGGGTCTTCAATACCCATGAGTCAGTGTCTAGATGTTAAGATACAAGCCAGACGGACTAACATAGTTACGACTCAATTCAAAGACAGCACAAACCTCATACATGAAAGCAATGCCTACACTTTGTGCACAAGCCAAGATAACAATACTTCCTATTCACTAGTTGGCAAGATAAGACTTGGAAAAGACAGTCTGGGCTCTGCAGACGGAGGCAGGCTGACTTGACAAATGCGAGGCATCTTCCCTTCTTAGTGCTGTGAGCTCAGAAGCTACTATGAGAAAACTGGATGGAGGGCCACAGGCTCATGACATGTTACAAGCATGGGCAGAAGAAGGCAGAATGCACATTTAGTGAAGAGAGCTGGAGAGTGCAAAGGAAAACAGGAAGAACCTACTAGAAAGAGGTGAGCCTGATCAATATGGAAACCAGATCACCAATGAGTTCACTGTGAGACACTGAGGTACCCCAAGCAACGCGCACTCCCTTCTTGCCCCTCCACGCCACTTCTCCCTGTCCCTCTTAAAGTTTGGCTGTGGATAGAAATAGAACACTTTGCTTCCCTTTTGCCTGAAATCTGAGAAGATTTTCAATTTCAACTGCATATCAAGTGTCTTGCAGACCACAAATTCCTTCTCCAATAACATAAAATGCCTAACTAATCCAGAGGCGTTGCAATGTATAATTAAAATTGCCTCCCACGAGCCAGAGGAAATTGAAAGCCTTTTTTTGTAAAGCCCATCCAAGAATGCAATCTGCGCCTGCACATCCTTAAAGGTGTCATCTGCATCCAGCCATTATCCTCAGATAAAGAATAGCTCATCCTGCCAAACGGGCCCCTCTAACAGCTCTCAATGCTGGATGTCACAACAAGGCCTACTGACTTAGTGAAACCTCTCCTCCAGGGAAAAACACAATTGTCTTAGTCACTGTTGTACTGCTGTGAAGAGACACCATGACCAAGGAA
This sequence comes from Cricetomys ansorgei, assembly GCA_026225945.1. NCBI lineage: Eukaryota > Metazoa > Chordata > Mammalia > Rodentia > Nesomyidae > Cricetomys > Cricetomys ansorgei. The sequence goes on along the minus strand of JAMJFZ010000056.1, from coordinate 10,610,480 downwards.
ACTTTTATGAAAGAAAACATTTAATTCAGGGCTTACAGTTTCAAAGAGTTAGTCCATTATCATCATGGTGGCAAGCATGGCAGGAACATAGCAGGAACATGATGGCACACATGCTCTAGAGCAGTAGCTGAGAGCTCTACATCCTGATCTGTATGCAGAGGAAGAGAGAAACACTGGGCCTGGCATAGGCTTTTGAAACCTCTGAGCTCATCCCCACTGACACACTTCCTCCAACAAGGCCACACCTCCTAATCCTTCTACTGCTTTCAAAGAGTTATGCTCCTTGGTGACTAAGTATTACAATATACGAGCCTATGGGGGCCATTCTTATTCAAACCAACACAAAAGACACAGGCATTTCTGTCTGCCACACTTTGAGTCACAGGTGATCAGCTGGATCCCTGCCAACTAGCCTTTGTGTTTTCACTGTCTGATAAAGGGAGAAAGAAAGACTCAGGCTCCTGAATCTTGGAAAGGAGAAAGGAATGGAACCAGGTCAGGGTATATCCAACAGCACTAGGTGTTCCTTCTCTACCCATTGAGAAAAATATACTATAGCCTGGCTCCATTTTGTGACTTTACAAATGACTTGCAACCTGCTTCCTGGATGACTGGGTAACTTGTTCTTTGTTTTGTTTTGTTTTTTGTTTTTGTTTTGTTTGTTTTTTTATAGCTTGTGTTCCTGTAGCCTTGGTTAAAGACTGACTCTTTTCAACTTTATGAACTCATGTTTAACTCATGATAAACCTGTCCCACAATTGTTTCAAACTACATTTGCCACAAAGCTACTTCCAAGCTACTCCAGAGGCTGTCAGCTTCTGATTTTTCCTCAGAATCTGCATCTCCAACCTCTTCAAAGCAGGTAGTCCCAGGTGGTCCAGCCACAGAACCTGAACAGCAAGTGAAACAGCCTGCTCTTCCTGGCCTTAGCCAACATTCCAATGTTTTAGGGTCCTTACCAACGAAGTTCCCATGTCAACAGAAAGTATTTTATTTATTAACAACAAAAAGCTGTAATGTTGAGTCTTAAACTCACAAACTGCTGGATCTCACAATACAAAAGTTTCCCTTCTAGTAATCAATAAACCAACACAAAAGAATTGGATAGCAGGAGTGATGTGTGTATAACTGTTACTCCAGGTCCAAGTGTCAGCACTCAGAGGACAGCAGGAAGGAGATATCATCTGTCTGGAGTCGCTGCTGATTTATCCACATCCCACCTAGATTCCTGCCTCCGCTAAACCTTTAATCTTAAAACTTTATGGCTTTGCTAACTGAACTCCTACTGGCTTTTGTAATTTGCTTGCTTGCTTTGCTTGCCCAGCAACAAGATCTGTATAAAAGAGAATGGAAATGCTCTGCTAGCTGTGCACTCTCTCCCGAGTAGCTGTCGTAATTGAATGTCTTCCTCTTTAAAGAATACTTTTATTAATAATTTGAGTTTCATACAATGTATCTTGAAAACATTCTCTACTCATTCCTCCCTGTTCCACCCTCTCACCCCTGTGCCTCAAAGAGAGAGAGAGAGAGAGAGGGAGGGAGAGAGAGAGAAATGAATCATGGGCCTGTGGGATGTCCTGGAGCCTTCAGGATGCCCTGGTGCTTGTGGGAAATTTCTTATCTTGTAATCTTGAGGTGTAATGGGTTTTTAATTTCAAAACATTTCAAAATACATGGGCATGGAAGGGTAGAAGGTGGGTATGGGGGAAAAAGAGGAGGGGAGGAAAAATCAACAGAAATACTGTATATACTAATTTTCTTACTATAAATTTTTTGAGATTTCATTTATTTTTATTTTATGTGTATGGGTGCTTTGCCTACAAATACACTTAGGCACCACATGCATGCAGTGCCCACTGAGTCCAGAAGGGAGAATCAGACCCTCTGGAACTGGAATTACTGACAGTTGTTAACTGCCATGTGGATCTTGGAGCCAAACCCCTGTTCTCTGGGGGAGCAGCAAGTACTCTTAATGGCTGAATCTTCTCTCTAGTAATTTAAAATAATCAATTAAAAAAAAAAAGCGTGGTGGTGGTGACACATGCCTTTAACCCCAGCACTCTGGAGGCAGAAGCAGGCGGATCTCTGTGAATCTGAGGCCAGCCTGGTCTACAGAGTGAGTTCCAGGAGAGCCAGGGCTACACAGAGAAACCTAGTCTCCAAAAAAAAAAAAAACAACCAAAAAACCAGCCCCTCCCAAAAAATAATAAAAAGCAGCACAAGCTCAAGTTCACAGAACTTTCCTGTTTGTCTTACTACAATGAGTGGCATTCATACCTTCTAAAGGGAAGAGGTCTACTTCCCTGACATACAGATCTTAAGTCTTGGACCAAACAGCCTGCATCAAGGGCATAAACTCTATCTACTTCAGTGTGGACCTATTGTTCAAAGGCCCATGTGTTACAGCCTTGGTCCACAGCCTGTCTGCTGAGAGCTCTTGGGGCCTTTAAGGGGCGTGGTCTAGTGGAAATCTTCCGGTGTGTGTAGGGTGTGCTCTCAAAGGGAACTGTGGGAAGCCAAGCCCATCCTCTTTCTCTTTCTCACATCCCAGAACAAGGAAAGCTGCTTTGGCTACCATAACTCCGCCTAGTGATGCATAGCCACCCTGCCGGAGCCCCAGCACACCATCATTTCCAGGTCACTGTGGCCATGCTGACAGGAAGCTCAGGGATTCCGCTGCAGTCCCAGGCCTGGTTCCAAGTCCACTTCCCGCCTTGGCCGGCAAGGCCTCTCTACCAATAACCAGAACAAAGGAAGCACAAAACTCATGTTTACAGTATCAGAGTGGAAAGGACCTTAGAGATGGTTTCATCCAGTCATTTTAATGCCACAAAATACCTTCTCCAACAACATGGCCATAGCTCAAGTAACATACTGTGATACTCTGGTTCCATCTCAGCACAGAGATGGGGCAGGGAAAAAAAGCGCTGTGCCACACCTTTTCTACATCCTGTGTCACCATCACCACAGCTCCACCGTACAGACAAAGAAACAGGTCTGAGGGGGCAATGCGACTCCCACGCCATACAACTAAGTAGCAAAGTCCTTCCGAGAACTCGAGAACTCGTGCCAGCCGCTGGTGCATGCCTCTCTCTTCTTGTCCCATCATCCTGTACTGGTAAGATTGGGGCCTTTGCAGACCTGCTCAGCTTTCATAATAACTAGCTCCACAGAGAATGTTCCACCATAGAGACGATCAGCAATGTGCGACACAAGAGGTCTTGCTAAGTGAGACTAGAAAACTATGTTGAAGAAGAGAAGAAGGCTCTCACCCCACAGCAGGCCTCTAGAGGAATTAATGGCTCAGGGTTCCTGAGTAGAGACATCCCAGTCAAATGGCAGGAGTTCCCAAGATAGCAGAGAAACCGGAACCCTGCACAAAGAACTGCAGTACTCAAAGGTCAAAGATTTGGCCAGCCACTGGACAAAGGGCAGGGAAAAAATAAACCATGACATCCTGTTAGAAGGGAATTCACAGACGGGGCAGACTCCTGGGAATAGCAAAGAAGCAAAAAGACACAAGGCCTTGTGGAAGCTAAGTCCTCCAAACAGCTTTGGAAGTAAAAACCCAGAACTGGCACAAACATGGAAGTGTGGATGCACGCAGGTGTGCATGCCTGTGAGTGTATATGTGTGTGTGTGTGTGTGTGTGTGTGTGTGTGTGTGTAGGGCTTTATCAGCAGGTGTTCTGACTGCTGAAGCCTTTTTAATGCAGAGTGGACAGGTTGATGTGATTAAAACAGAGAAGTGATGGTTGGCACCATTCTATTGGACATCTCAATCTTGGGCTTCAGCATCATCCCTTTTGTGTGTGTGTGGGGAGGGGGATGCTAGCAACTCAGTTCAGGACCCTGGTATGAACTTTACCATTGAGTTCAACCCAGCCCTCATTCTACCTGTTTTTTAACATTCTTTTTCTTTCAGAATTTATGTGTATGATGTGTGTGCATGTTCATATGTGTGAGTGTGTGTCTGTGGCGACTAAAGGCCAAGGTCGTGCGTTTTCCTCTGTCACTCTCTACCATTTGTTTGAGATTCTTTTTATGAGTATGGGTGTCCTGCCTGAATGAATGTATGTATACCACATATATATACGGTGCCTGCAGAGGTCCGAAGGGGACATTGGCTCCCCTGGAACTGGATGGTTGTGAGCCATTGCATAGGCGCTGGGAACCAGATTGAGGTCTCCTACAAGAGCAGCAAGTGCTCTTAACTGCTGAGCCATCTGTCCAGTACCTTCCCTGATCCTTTTTGAGACAGGGTTTCACTATGTAGCTCTTGCTGACCCACAACCTACTGTATAGACTAAGCTGGCTTCCAAGTTATGAGATCCATCTGCCTCTGCCTCAGGAGCTGGGATTAAAGGTGTGTGCCTCTATGCCTGGCTTCCACCTTAGTTTCTTAGATAGGGTCCCCTGAACCTACAATTCATTTTGTTGCCTAGAATAGTTGGCAGTGACCTCAGGGATCCCCTATCTTCATTTTCACAATACAAGAATGCAGATCCACAACCCCACACTTGGCTCTTTATGTGGGTGCTGGGTTCAGAACTAAGGTCTTTGTGTTGGTGTGGTAAACACTTGGCTAAGTTATTGCCTAAGCCCCACTTCATTCTTTTTTAAAAAAGCCATTAATACATGTTTATTTCCATGCAGAAGCAGGAGAGGCTAGCCTTCATTTCTACTTATCCATAAACCTTACTCATTATAAGAGGAGACTCTAGTTGTATTTTCTATTTCATGGCCAGGGCTCCTCCAGCACCAGCCTAGAGTCTTAAGCTAGCCTCTCTGTGGCCTCTGGCTTCTAAGTTGTCCCTTTCATATTCTCTCAATTGAGTCTGGCTTTTTGGAGCAAACTGACCCATGACCTTGAGACCAACCTTGGAGATCTTAAGTCTAAAACAGGAGGCTGCTATTCTTTGGTTCATAGCAGAATTAGGGGTTCTCTGTGAGTGATGGAACAGTGTTGTTGGAAGTTTACTTTTATTTATGTATAAAATAATTGTTTTGTGCACTGTTGGGCAAAGGGTTGCCTATGTCTTAGCATTTAGTATTGTCTGCAGGTGTTGGATTTATGTGAGGGATGTTTGATTGCTCATGATCTGCATGTGCTATCAGTAGATCATCTGAGGAGTTCTGTATCAATAAAAACACCTGAGCTGAGGTGCTCAGGGTTCCACTGTCCAGTATGGCATTTGCTATGACGATGGTTCTGTCTGCTGAGGTCTGGTAGGACTTCCACCTACAAGAATGCCTCCTTATTGTCCTTGGTGAGATGCCAGCAGCATAATAACTACAGAAAAGCTCCTGGTGTGGGGTTCCAATCATGATGTTTTCTTCCTGAGACCATATTGACCATCTTACCCTAAGTGTCACCTATGTATGCCACACCATATCATCTGAATCCTTCATGACCAGTTTGCTTGATTACAACAATTGCCCTCACCAAACTATAACTCCATGGAGGCAGGATCACACTTCATGAATGACACAGCATACATGCAACTCAGCACATGTTGTAGTTCCAAACACTGTATCATGACGAATGAATGACTGAGTGTCCTGTCTGGACATCACTCAGGGTAACGTCACCCATCACTGCCCAGAAGAACACAGTCCCACTGACCAGATTCTTGCATGAGGCGCTTCAGAAACAGTCAGATGATACATCTGTCTGCTAAAGATCCCTTTGACTTGTCTTTGTAGATGGGTTCTGTTGGGAAAGTGGCATTAGCAAACTACAGGGATAGCCCAACTTCCTTAAGAGTGATACAGACTCTGGGGACAGTCTCCACATTGCTTACAGAAAATATGCTCATCCATGTGATGGTTGACATTAGCTGTCAACTTGTCTGGATTTAGGATCACCATGGAAATACACCGTTGGATGGGTCTAGAAGAGTGTCTCCAGAAGAGTTAAACTGAAGAGTGAAGTCCTACCATGAATGCGGTTAGGCTGGGTCCCCATCTGAATGAAAAGGACAAAGAGAGCTGAGCACGAGCATTCATCTCTCTCTGCTTCCTGACTGCAGAGGCAGTGTGACCAGCCAGCCCCCACTGCTGGGCCCTTCCTGCCACGATGGACCCTTAAACCAGGAGCCAAGGTAAACTCTTTGTTCCTTAAGCTGCTTTGTTCAAGTGTTTAGTCATAGCAACAAGAAAAATAACGACTACACCCAGGCACTAAGGTGTGCTCTATAATACATTTACATGTCTATGTGATCCTGGACACAAGTGCATACTGGAAGTAATGGAGAAGAAGCGTCATTTGGACATTTTCTAATGCACTTTTTTTTTTTTTTTAAGTTTAGGCCAGGACTCTACCTCAGTCATATCCTGAGTCTTGTAATTCACTCCTGCTTTTTTACATGATCTGCACTAGTGAGCTCCTGTAAACTGTAGAGCCCTGGAAGAACAGATGACAGAGGAGGTGACTGACGACAGCAGTAAGAGAGACACCATCTCTCCCAGTTCTCCACTTCCTAAAGGCAGTCTAAGGGCTGCAGACAGCCCAGTGGTGGAATGCTTGCCCTATACGAGGGAGGCTCTGAGTAAGTTCCACCCTCAGCACCGTAAAAGCAAGCAAATAGAAATAGCTGAGCCACTAAACATTATTTGAGATTTATTTTTGATGAAAGAGGCTATTACTGTTTATGCAAAGATGTAGTTTTTACTCTCTTGCAAAACTCCTTCAAAGAATAGTTTAAATTACTATGTAAAACTGTACCAAATGAGAGCCCCAAATCAATACTGGAAACAAAATATTAGCAAACAAGACATATCTTGTTATTTTTATTGCCTGGCCTTAAATATTTCCACTATTACCAAAGGAAAATATTTTCAAAAATAGACCATCAGTTCTGACACACGGTTCAGCAGCAATGACCTTTCATATTTAACCCAAACAAGATATCATAGGCGTGATAGTCAGCTTTTATTTAGGGGCCCCACGTACAGCTGCAGAAACAACAGCGCTGTCAGATATGGTCATGGTATATTGCTCTAAAATTCTGCTTTGCTTTGCTTTGGTTTTGGTTTTAGGGTTTGTTTGTTTGCTTTTGAGACATGGTTTCTCTGTTGTAACTCTGGCTGTCCTGGAACTCACTCTATAGACCAGGCTGGCCTCAGACTCACAGAGATCCACCTGATTCTGCCTCCCAAGTGCTGGGATTAAAGTCATGTACCACTAACACCTGGCTAATTTTCCTTTAAATATAAATATATATATATATATACATATATGTATATATATATATATATATATAAAATTTAATTTTTTCCCTTTTATTGAAAATAGATTTTTATCTCACATAATATATTCTGATTATGGTTTCCTCTCCCTTTTCTCCTCCCAATTCTTCCCCCCCTCCCCTTCCATCCGGATCCACCTCCTTTCTGTCTCTCATTAGTAAACAAACAGGCTTCTAGGGGATAATAATAACGTGTAACAAAATAAAACATAATAAGAGAAAACAGAGACTATCACACAAACATTAAGTGTCCAAGAGGAGACTGAAGAATCAAGAAACCCACGTGCTCCCACACTCGGGATCTGTGCAGGCCCCGTGTGTGCCGCCTCAGCCTTGTGAGTTCACACGAGCTTTGCTCACAAAACTTCATTCTATCTTTGTGTGTGTGCCCGTAGGACACGGCACACCTGTAGAGTCAGAGGACAAGTTTCTTCTCTCCTTTCGCTCCGTGGGGCCCGAGGCCTGAGCTCAGATCCTCAGGCTCGGCAGCAGGTGCTTTAGCTTGCCAAGCCATCTTACCAGCCCTAAAATTTTGCTTCTAATGAAGACAAGGATGAGAACGTCACCTAAGAAAAGTCATGTCATGTTTTCAAGAGAAAAAAGGGAGGAGAAGCTAAGATGGAAGAAGAGAGGATGAGACGGAGGTACGGTCACTCGTTCCTGCACTCACCATTCATTCTTTCATTCCTTATTCCAATTTCATGAAACAACGGCACTAGCGCTTACTAGCCCCAATATGTACGTGAAGACGGACTGAAGGTAGTGTTTTTGGCGACTGTGTCCTTTGGTGACGTCAGTAAGAGGGTAACTTTACCTTGGTGGAGGAGAAACAGAATAGGGACAACAGAAAGGCAAAACAACAACAAAACCAGAACTATCTTCATGATAAAACGTCTGAAAGGATTCTGTCAGTCAAGCCACTTATGCTCTAACCAGAGAGAATGAAAGCCAACTCATCTGGCCCTAGTTATCCTCCACGGGCTCCACTTCCAAACACCATGTTGGTAGTGATTTTGCCCTCAAGGATCCGTTATGTTTTTGTACAAGAGAGTCTATTGCTTCCGCCACTGGGACTTCACATCCTCACTGTGAGGAGGGAATCCCAACCACCTTAGATCATGGTCACTGAGACCCTCATGACCCAAGCTCTGATGTACAGGCTCAGCAGTGCTGCTGCATGTGACTGGAACTGGGATTGCTGCATTTGCTGACTATAGATAGGTTCCCCACGTTAGGATTCCAGGGTTCTCATTCTAGGTTCCAGGAGCTCTGAGATATTTCACCTCTCTTTTTTTTTTCAAAACTTTACACCATTTAATAAAATATTTTTAACTACCAGGCTGTGTTGATGCACACCTTTAATGCCAGTACTTGGGAGGCAGAGGGGGAGGTGGAAGCAGACAAAGACCTCTTGAGTTTGAAGTCAGCATGGTCTACAGAACAAGTTCTGGGACAGCCAGGGGGGCTATGTAGAGAAGCTCTGTCTCAAAAAGAAAAATGTTTTTACTTATCGTTTATTCATGTAAATATTTGTGTGTGCCTGCATGAGTATATGTACCATATGCATGCAGGTTTCTGTAGAGATCAGAAGAACGCTTCAGATCCTGTGGAACTGGAACTACAGGTGATTGTAAGCCCCATATTGGGTGCTGAAAACCAAACCATATTCTTCTGCAAGATCAGTAAGCATTCTTAACCACAGAGCCATCTCTCTAGCCCTGAAACTTTACATGTTTCCCCTCTATACAGAATACTGCCCTCTTTTCTTTTCTTCTTCTGCCAAAGATTCCAATAGCTGCCATCACCACTTCAAAAACTCTCCTGACACAGGGAAGCCCTGCATGCTTCCTTTCAGATACCAGGAATGCTGGCACATTCTGTTAAAGTTGCTACCACACTCTACAGTAATTCTTTTTCCAAGTGTCTACCTCTGCTAGTAGAGAGTGAACTTCTAGTTCTAGATATAGCAGATTCAGGTAGTAAGTGTTCAAGAAACATCAATTACTTGTTCTACAATTGCATGTAGAGAGAAAGGAAAATACAATTATTGAGTAACTACTAGATACAACATTCTATGCTAAATATCCTTATTTTATCTTCAAGACAACTTTATAAGTTTGGAATAACATTTCTTTCTCTCTCTCTCTCTCTCTCTCTCTCTCTCTCTCTCTCTCTCTCTCTCTCTCTCTCTCTCCAGCTTTCTTTTTGCACAGGATAACATTATGTAGCCCTGGCTGGCCTAAAATTCTGTATGTAGACCAGGCTGGCCTTGAACTCAGAGATCCACCAGCTTCTGCCTCCAAGTGATGGAATTAAAGCCATGCACTGACACATCCAGCATATTTATGCATGTCTCAGTGATGGAGACAGTTCTGAGAGATGAGTACTCAGTTGATTCCATGGCTGTGACATCACAGGGTACACCTACAGATACACTCTACTCAATGGTGTAGTGACGCTCTCCCTTGGCTACATTGGACATACATTCATATATGGCATTGCCTATTATCCCCAGGGCCACAGTAAATGAAACTACACGAGGCTAAACCACGCACAAGAGAAAATGATGAGATGAAGAGACACAGGAAGCACAAGTCTTGAGGTCACTGTTCACATACCGAGGCATGTTGTTTTATAGTAATCTTTCATTTTTATAAATAGGTGGAATGGGGGCTGCAGAGATGACAAAAAAAAGTGCTTGCTGCGCCAGCTTGAGGACCTGAGTTTAGCACCCATGTTTAAAAAATAAAATGAAACAATAAATAAAATAAATAAATAAATAAATAGATAAATAAATAAATAAATAAATAAGGTGCAGCAGTGCACACTGTCACCCTGGTGCTGGGAAGGCAGAGACAGGTGGATCCATGGAACTTGCTGGCCAGTCAGTCTAGCTGATTCGAGCTCCAGCTCAGTGTGAGATCCTGCTTCAATTAATAAGGTGGAGAGTGATCAAGGAGGATGCCTGATGTTGACCTCAGGCCTCCACATGCATATGTGCCCACAGACATGTGCACACATACACATGCATAAGGTAAGTAAGTAGGGGGGTTGTTTAAAAATAACAGTAAGAATACAGTACAGTAAAAACACAAACCTCGCATCCACGCCAAGTACTCTGTGTAGCTGTGTGCTGTGAGGTCATGAAATTGGCAGAGCAGTGAGTGTTTTGCTCAGCATCTCTGCACACATAGGAAAATGCACTGCACATCATGATGGTTTCAACATCACTAGGCTCAGTTCCATCACAATCCTATAAGATACCACTGTACTGTGTGGCCCAGTGCTGACCAAAATTTCACTACATGGTACATGACTGTATACATATGAATAAAACTGAGACTGAAGAACCACTTTGTTAGAAATAAGAGAATAGTACCTATCCAAATTGTTAAGGGACATGCCAGATCTATTTTGGATGAATGGTACGTTTGGAGCTTAATTATCTTAACTCTAAAGAAGTGTAATACCTAAAGTCAATGCTTTACCAAGCAATGTGAGTGTATATATGGTCCAAAGTCAACCTTTTACCACAGCTTATACATATCAAAACATGTAAAGGGCCAAGAAGCAGTCAACTTTATTAACAGTAAGATCCCCTTAGTGTTAGCAGCATAGCCTACATAGTACAGTTTGGATTCAGTGGCTTGTGATGTGGAGGCTCTACCAATGGCCCCACTCTGTTTGTAGTGGCTCTTGCTGCTGGGACTTCACTACTGGTCCACCCTGTCTGTATTCAGTGGCTTGTGATTTGGGGATTCTATTCATGGATCCTTTGCTGTTGGTGGGTTGGAACATCACTTCTCATATGGTTCCTTCTTGCAAATGTCCTCCCTCTGTGTTGTGTGCATGATATGTTTTTTAAATTGTGTGGGAAAAGTTTCTTTAAAAATTATTCCATTGATCAAACATACACTCTCCTATTGTTCTAATTTGTGATCATCCAGAAAAGATACTAGCAGGTGACCTCTGGGTTACTGCCAGTGTATTTTGCATGTCCTTGCTAACTCCAGCAAGGACAACTGTGATCTTTCACAATTCATCACCTTTTTCCTCATTGGACTCTGTTTGAGTCCATGTTGGGAAATATCCTCTGCGGGCCATGTGTCATGTTTTTTTAGTTTGGAAGGGGAACTCCCATTGAAACATGTGAGTGTCTGGGTAGCAAGCCTTCTGCCAAACTGTGATAACTGTCTAGCTGGTCAACTTGTTTCTGAGTGTTGACTGGCATAGACACTTACACAAATGCTAACTCTACAAGTTCCTCTAGGCTCATCTTTCTTTGAAGGTTCAATGAGGGGGGAGGAGAACAAATAAATAAGAAGGTATTACTTCTGGGGCCCCTGTTCCTGGAGGAAAGTGGTTCTACTTCATGTGAATTAAAGAAACTGAGCTCTACTCCACCTGGACCCAGCACTGGCTGCTGTCACTCTTCACTTTGTCAGGCTATCCACATTCTGTCTGAGAGAAGCTTTTGAGTGTTTGGGGGAGCAGCTCTTTGCAGAAGGGATAATGCTAGGTTCCAATGTGTGTAACATTATAGACTATCAGGACACCATCCTGGCATAGCTTGACAACATACAGCAGCGCATCAGTGTGTCTGTATAGCGACAATTTGACATTCCATATACTTTGACTCTTAATTTTGTTTTATTAGTGAGTGTGCTTACCCCAAAGTAACTAAGCATCAGACATAAGGCACACTAACCAATCGTGATTATAACATGTCACCACTGAAAAGTCAGGTGGGCTGTCGTTAAGAGTCAAAGAGCAATGCTGAGGGGTGGTGGTGCACACCTTTAATCTCAGCACTCCAGAGGCAGAGGCGGGTAGCATTATACGTCAAATAATGATCACTGCCATTTAGCAAGTATGTAGTATATTCCGGGCACTGGCTGTTTTCTCTTACATATTTGCTTGTTTGCAGTACTAGAAAATGAACTCAATGCTTTGTGCATGCTAGACATGAATTGTGCCCTGAGTTATACCCTCCATCCCAGACACCGTTCTATTGGTTACTTTGTCTGTTCATTTGTTAGGCAGAGTCTTGTGTATCTCAGGCTGGGCTCCGCTCGCTGAGTAGTGAAGATAAGCCTGATCTTCCTGCTTCCACCTGCCAAGTACTAGAATAACAGGCCTGTACCCCCGTACCTGCTTTATGCGGTGCCAGGTATGGAATCCCCAGTCCAGATAAAGTTTGTTACACACAGTAACTTACTTTATTATCACAAAAGCCATTGCTGTTCTGGCTTTACCAACCTACCCCTTTCAGAGTCACAAAGCAACTGACCGTTGTTTAGGGATTTCAAACCTAAGCATTCTGACCCAAAACCCAATTCTTACTGATCCCTGAGAGACAGAAGTTACAACAGAAAAAAGAAGCATCCTAAGGCCAGGCTACCTGCAGGAATGTGTGCTATCAAGGGGAAGGCTGCCTGGATCAGTTAAGAAGTGTGGCGCCCAAGGCTGGAGGCAGGAGAAGGCTGTGTACTGTAACCTGAAAGCTATGGGCACTCTGAAGACTCAGAAACAGGGGAGGATAAAAGGGACAGACACCTCAGCTGAGGAGCAACCAGGGCAAGAAAGGCTCAGCAATCCAGTGAGTGGGGATGGAGACCAGACTCAGGATTCTGCTCCTAAAGAGTCAATAGGATGCAGTTCAGGAAGCCTGGATGAGAGGTAATGGAGGGGGTCTATGTAGTTTGGGATAAGACAACCCCAAAGAGAGAAGGTGAGAGAGAAGGTGACGGTGACTTGAATTCTAGTTTGGACATTACTTGTCTTGAATATTCCCATCAACACTCATGTTGTAAACTCAGTCTCTATTGTGAGGTATTAAGAGGTAAAACCAGATGGCACCCTTACATGGTGACTGGGACAGCAGGCAGAGTCATTGGCCCATAGGTTAATACATTACCTTGAGGGTGGGTCTACTGTAGACCCTACTTTGGTTTTGTTTCTTTTATGTGCTCCAGTCACCAAGTGATGCCTTCTATCACCTCAGAATACTTCAGAGTGTCCCTACCTGCAGAAAGACCCTCTGTAGATGCAGCCCCTTGACCTCAAACTTTCCAGCTTTGAGAACCACTGACTGAGTGAACATTCATTCTTTATAAATTATCCATTTCCTGGTATTTGATTGCAGCAACAAAAAAACTCACTATGACAGACATACTGAGCTCCAAACGCTTGTGGACAATCACACGGAAATGCCAGCAGCTGTTGAGTTCGCAGTTCTAAGCTCAGGAGAAAGGCCTCGGTTTTAAACAAGCATCAGAGACAGAAAAGAAATCTAGGCAGAAGAAATCATCATAATAAGCACTATTAACCAGGCAAAGGACACAGTGCCTTCCATGTTTAATCCTTTCAATAGCCAAATAACATTGATGACATCATGGTTTATATAGGATAGGCTGTGTATGTCTAGGATCATGAAGTCTCCCTGCACCTCTCCCCGAGTTCCCCACCCTTTAGTGACTGCTAAAAATCCAGTATTTCATGTTGGGAACAATATAGACATATATTTCACTGAAACAAAGACTGTATGAGATCATACTCAGCCCTATCTCCTCTCTTATTTCAATTTTGATTTATATATTCATGACAAGGTCTGGCTTGGCTCTTATCATCCTCCTGCCTCAGCCTCCAGAGTGCTGGAATTATAAGCATGTGCTACCACGCCTGGCACGTATTTCATCTTTAAAATAGACCGGCTGCAACTCACAAGGTTGATTTACAACCCACTCATGAAAGCCACAGCTTGAGAGTTGCTGTCTAACGCCCTTCTGCCTCCCACTTCCGCGTCTGGGTGCTCACAGCAGGTTTGCGAAGATGAGAGGAGGTATAACTGAGATCATAGACGCTAATGTAAAGAGAAAACTTGGCTTCCGCTTGGTTTTAAGTGTTGAGCACAGTCTGCTGAGCACTGAATCTCTTCTGCCAAATCACACCTGGAGGACATGTCTGTGGAAGCTAATTCTTAAACACCGAGTCATTTGCTGGTGTCATGAGTCTTTGTGGGGATTAAAGCCACTTCTGCTGCCAAGATTCCTCCTCTATGGTACAGGAAGGGAGGCAAAAAGACACAACTTTGGAGAATTTTGAAGTTATTTGCTATAAAATGCCATGGTTTTATATGGCAATAGGATTTGGGCACACAGCCCAAAGCAAACCAGCCCTGTGCTTGCGCTCTCTTTAATATAATTCCTGCAGACAGCAACTGCAATACAAGTATTCTCTCTGAGGCAGAAGCTACGGAATTCGACAGTAACATCTTGTTCACAAGGAAACAGCCTTACTGACAGGACTTTGGGAATCGATTCCCAAATACGTCATAAAGCCTGGATGTAAGTGTTCTTCCTGTTTCACAAAAAGATACCGCATGCTCCTTGTCACCAAACGACTCCTGCCACCTTATCACCCAGGGTCTCTGATGGTTAGGGTTATGGGCTATTGGCTTGGCTGGATGTGCAGGCTCCCAGGAAACTGGTGAAGCTCACTGCTGGGTGTGCCTGTGGGTAAGCAAACTGAGAAGACCTGCCCTGAAAGCGGGCTGAAGCATTCCCTAGGCCAGGGGCTCTCATGGGAGAAAGGGGAGGAAGGAGACACACGTGCTCATGTGTTATCAGCTCTTCCTGAATGGAGGTAGTTTTGCACGACCTACGGCCCATGGACCCTATAAGCTTCACCTTTTGAACACAATCACACTAACGGCTCCACATGGGACTCCCAGGCCTTTTGTCTCAGACTGCGGATGCTTCATTGGTCCCTCTTGTTCTGAGACTTCCAGCTCCTTGGACTCAGGATCTACTTTGTCACCTAAGTTCTTTGGTCTGCACACAGTCATTCTGGGCCAATCCAGCCTCTGAGACAATGAGTCCACCCACTAAAGCCCCTGGACAGGAAAACTCAGGGCTGTCAAGTAAAAGCCTCCAGTCCTTTAACCCCGCCATCCTGTTGGCACCACTTTCCTTTCCCATACTTGCTTTCCCCACGGTCCTCATGGCTACAAATCAGTCTTCCCCCATGTCAGCCATGCTCTGTGTTCTGTTCACCCTGGTGTAAAAACCTCTACTGATCTCCTTGACGTCTATAAACTCTTCTTGGGCTGGTTCTTGGCAATCTCCCACGTCCAGAAAGCTGCTAAAATAGCTTTCCCCAGGCTCAGCTTCTATCTTCCCACTCTCAGAGAGCCCACCTACTCTGAGGATTAAAGGACTGTGGCTGTGCATCTAAATCCCAAACCCATCGGAAGGGAGGACAGCTGCCCAGTAGCCATTTTCTCGTGCCTATGTCACCACCTCAAATCTGACACACGTGGCCCTGGGTCTCACCCTCCTGCCTCTGCCAGCCATCCACACTGGTGGGGGTGACCGCTCCCTGAATCCTCTTCAGCCACAAACTGTGAAAGCAGTGAAGTTGCTTCCCAGTCCTCAAGGTCAGAGGAAGAAGTGGGGGTGCGGGTGCTCCTGGGCATCACGTGCCACACCCCACACCCCACCCCTGTCTCTGCTTGAGGCTTTGAATTCTTCTTTTAATTTTACATATTTCTTCTTCTCCACCCCCACCACACCAGCCGGTGGACCTCTCCTCCCTCTGATGCTTTCACCATTCTTTGTTCAATCTACCTTTGCTAGATCTTTCTGCTTTGGAACCTCACTCTGCTCAATGCTATAAACATCCCTGCTATGGCCGGAGTTCCCTTCTGCTGTGCTGATGTCTCCTTTCAAGGTGACCTGACTCACTCCCTGACTCACATTGTGGTCACACCTTTATAAACCCTCCAGAAGTTGAAAATATCACAAACAGACAATGCATTGATACCTCTTCTTAATGAACATTTTGGCTTGGCCTAGCCTATGCAGGACAGCCACATCTGCCTATAGCTGAGCAACATCATTGAAAGCCCAATCTATAAGAAAACACTGAATAACTAACTCATTTCATGTATTGGAGATGTGCATCTGAAAATCTAGGCAATGCACAGCACCACCTAGAGTGCTAGCTCTTTCCTGTTGTGCTCACCAGCTGATGGGGTGGACTGGGCACTGTGGCTCGAGGACCACGGTCCAGTGCCACTCAAGACGATCAAGATGAATATTGTTATCAAAAATGTTCACAATTAAGAATTCAGGGATGGAGAGATGGTCCAGCAGTTAAGAGCACTGGCTGCTCCTTCAGGGGACTCAGGTTCGATCCTTAGCACCTATATGGTGATTAACAATCATTTATATCTCCAGTTCCAGGGGATCTGAGTCTCTTTTCTGGCATCCTCTGGCATTCCACACACACGTGGTGCACAGGTGTATGTGCAGGCAAATACACATAAAATAAAAGTAAAATTTCAAAATTCTGAATTCAAAGTACAGTGTCTAGTAAATACATATCATTTTCATAGCATAGTAAAGCTGCAAATTGTAAATCAAGCCATCACAAGTCAGGAAGTCTACAGAGGTCTTTGCAGATGTGACCAGGTTTAAATGAGGGCATCAGGGCTCGGCTCTAGTCTAGTGTTATTATTAAAAAGGGAAAGATGGGTCCAGACATGCAGAGAGAAGATGATATAAATACAGGGAGAATGCCATCTAGAAGCCCAGGAATGCCTAAGGCTACATGCAGGTAGGCGAGAGGCACAGAATAGTCCCTGTCTCAGAAAAAGTCAGCACCACCCACACATTCTGTGTGCCTGACCATTAAGGTCACACTGAAGAGCCTCTTTGATTTGACCCTGTCTTCATTCCCATGACCTCTCCACACAGACCTGGATGGGCCATCCTCACACGTGCCTACTTACCGACACCCCCACCCCCCCATGGTCCTCACAGCCTACCACGCCCTCGCCACTTCTCTTCTCCATCACTACTGGAAAGCACTCTTTGGGATAACTTCTTAGATCTGTTGTCACTGCAGGTTCTCCTTTTATTTAGACTCTGTCACAATTCTATTATTCTTCTCACTACAGATGGAACCCAGAGCCTCACGCATGCTAAGAAAGTGCTCTACCACTGAGCTACAGTTCTGGCTCCTAGTATTACTTTATCATATATCATTCAATTAAGAATTACTGAGCATCAGGCCCAGTGAGAAGAATGTCCTAGGTGGAAGCACTGATGCCCCGTTCGTCACTCAAATTCACGGAGAGTTCCTTCTAACACATTACATCACAAAAGTGCCACAGAGATAATGATTTCTTTATTTATGTTTCATTCTTTACTCGCAGTGCTGGGATGGAAGCCAGGGTCTGGCACATACGTACAGGTAAGCAAGCATTCTTTCACTAAACCTCACACCCCAGCCCTGAAGGTGATTTGTTAAAGGTAAAGTCTTTCTCGACGCTGAGAGTAAATTATTGTTACGATCTCAGTGCCAAGTGAGCACAGCTAGTTAACCGCCACGCTGAAGGAATTATGGGCTTGAACTGAGGGATCAGGTTCTTCTAGATTCATGCCACAGGGGACAATAAATTTCATGGCTAATAAAGAGGGGTAGGAAGAGTGAAGGAAATGGCCACGCACATCCTGGTGGGTCAACAGGATGACCTTCATAAATAAGAAAGAGACAGTCGACTGTTCAATCTCCTTGGTAGCTTCAGTATCCCCAGCGC
This sequence comes from Cricetomys ansorgei, assembly GCA_026225945.1. Taxonomy (NCBI): domain Eukaryota; kingdom Metazoa; phylum Chordata; class Mammalia; order Rodentia; family Nesomyidae; genus Cricetomys; species Cricetomys ansorgei. The sequence continues at coordinate 10,592,628 of JAMJFZ010000056.1, read as the reverse complement.
TAGGGAGAAACCATCCACGGTCTCCAATAAACAGCTCTGGTACACACACACACGCACACACACGGTAATGTATTATTCGAAGCCAAGAGTTTTAACACCTGCTTGTTCGTGGGTTTTGTTTCTTTCTTAATTGAATTCCACTGGTTTTAAGACTGAAAGCTAACCATGAAGTGCTAACCATGATGGGAGAACAGAACGGATACCCAACTACAACTCTCAATAGTTTGTCCCATGAGCACTGCAGGTAAAGGAAGAGCTGCTGGCCTCGCTGTCTGTTTCAAATAAGACAAACTGCGGTGGACACACAGTCCATATGTTTGGTAAGGTGTTTACAGCTTCAAGCCACCAAACTTTCCTTATGAAAACCTCCATATGACTTTGATTTTAAGTTAACTGTTTCTGTTTTAAAGTGAATAAATGAATGTTTTGGTAGAGAAGAGAGATTTTGAGGCAGTGCTCACTTAGCTCAGGATCGCCCCAAACTCACTATGCAGGTATAGCAGGCCTTGACCTCCAGTTCTTCCCCCTTCTATCTCTCTGCTGAACTTTTTAATCCTGTATCACCTTTGGCATTTGTTCTGAAAATTGTACATTCTGGCCAAAGATTATGAATGAACCAAGAAGTGACAATTCTGAAGTTGTGGTTTCAAACTCTAGCTACTGCAGCAGTAGTTGTGTGTAAAGTCTCAAGGCTGAGCCCTGGGTGGTCTCAAGGGGTACCAGCAGAAGGTCTGGGTATCTTTTACCTTCCTGGCCTTCCTGACCAGCCATCAACAGGTACTAGCAGACTGTCTGTAGAAAGGTTCTGTGTAGAAGACTTAATGTCACTCTGTTGAATCTATTCATCCAAGAGACTTGAGAGAGAATAAATAGCTTAGGAGACATCTAGGAAAAGCACTTTACTTAGTTCTTTCTTGACTCAAGTTTAGTGTGGAACATCCTGTTTGAGATAAGCCCCAAATGTGCCAAGAATATTTTGTTCCACATTATAAATGCAAACCAGCTCCTATGCAGATGGAATTCTCAATTTTATAACCCCATAAATCTGTCTTCCTCCACAACAGAAACTGTTCTAATTATTGAAAGCAAATTCTTAAAAATTTCCTATTCTGGTTGCTTAAAGGCTCTTTAGGAAGTAAGATGACATACATGGGGGGCTGGGGTGTAGTGAACTGGTAGAGTTCACGCTAGAATGACAAGGCCCTGGGTTCAATGGCAGTAGAGAGAGAGAGAGATGGGGGGGAGATGGAGAGAAAGAAAGAAAGAAAGAAAGGGAGAAAGAAAGAAAGAAAGAAAGGAAGGAAGGAAGAAAGGAAGAGAGAAAGAAAGAGAAAGAAAGAAAGAAAGAAAGAAAGAAAGAAAGAAAGAAAGAAAGAAAGAAAGAAAGAAAGGAAGGAAGAAAGAAAGAAAGAAAGAAAGAAAGAAAGAAAGAGGAAGGTAGGTGGGTGAGTGTGGTGGCACACACCTTTAATCCCAGCACTCAAGAGAGGCAGGTAGATCTTTAAGAGTTCAAAGTCAACCTGGTCCACATAGAGAGGTACAGGCCAACCAGGGCCACAAAATGAGACTCTGTCTCAGAAAGAGAGAGAGAGAGAGAAGAGAATCAAGTAGGAAATATGAATTTATATGAATTTGACCTGTAATCAATATTTATTAAAAATTCAGAATCTTTGTTTAAGCAAAACACTTTATGTGAGTTACAAGCAAAATATTTATAAAGGAAATACCTGAAAAACCTAGCATTTTATTGTTTAATGAAACTATATTTATAAGTGAGACAGGGGTGTAGCTTGTAGAGTGCTTTCTTTTGGTGCAGGGATGAACTCAAGGCCTGGCACATGTTATGCTTGTTGTGTGCCACTGAGCCACACCTGTGGACCCTGCTGGATCTTTCTAAGTTGTTTTGGTGGTTAGTTTGGCAGCTCAGAGTGGGTTTTAGTCTTCAGGCATGGAGTAGTTTGTACTCCAGGCTTCTGGATTGAGAACTGGAGAGGGCAGAGGGCGGGAGGTGAAGGAAACTCCAAGGGTAATTGCGGCTCAGTAGCAGAGAGTAAGGAAAAGCAGAAAAGGATTGCACTGGCCTCCACTCATCCCTCCCTTGGGCAAATGGCTCCCTGTCGCTGTACCCAGAGTGGGTACCAGCCGCATGACTGGAGTGAAAGAGACCATTTATCAGCTCAGCTCATTTGTGCTGCAGTGTGTGTGCTACGCAGATGGCTAACGTATTGTTCTCATGAAAGGGAAACAGCTTTGCAGAGAAGAATTTTAATGCTGGCAGCGATCTGGAGACCATACTCTGCAAACCTGGTTTCATTAAATGTGTTTTTGATCACTGGGTTCATTCCTGGCAAACAGTTAGATGATAAAGATTTTCAGTTTTTGCCATTTGTTCTATGCAGCAGTCACAACGCTGACATCCCTATTACTGTCTACAGAGCTGCATAAACTCGATATGAACTTCTAGCCTGCGGTGCTTGGTCGTTCTCACTGGTGATCACTTTGTCCTGCATTTAAAACTCTGTCCCAAAGCTACTCAGCCGTTACAGGCCTCCATAGAGCACAGTGGCTGGGAACCTATGGCCTAGAGAGCTAGGAGGTACTAGCTATAAGGCTAGGATGTGAGTGAGCAAATAGGGTGGTAAGGATGACTTGCAAGGAGTGGAAGGGGAGGGCATCAGAGGGGAATACTGTGATTCACATAGGTGTTTATGGCTAGCTAATAGCTAATTCCACAGCTTTCAGCCCCTGCAAGTGACCTTTAGTCTCCTCTCTTTGGGAGACTGTTCCCTGGCCATTCAAAATAAGGGCTCAAGGAGGACCTTGATGTGCTTACATTGCATACAAGGTTTGATTTTACAGCCTCTTTCTTGGACCAACATGGTTATTATTTTGCCTCCCCAAAGCTGAACCTAATGCGCCAAGTGAAAAGCAGCACCTTGGACATTTACTGCACACCAAAGACGAGTCAGATCTAAAAGAAGGCAATTCGTGCAGCAACACCAAGGAGATCACTACATGTCTAGTAAGCCTCTGCTGCAGCCAAGGCAAACTGTACTGCCAGTTTCGATCGGTAAGAAAGACAGGGATCAGGCCTGACCCCAAGCTCTTCTTCTTTTGAGTGCCCTGCAAGTTCTTGCCACCTCCCTCCCCTCACCCAGCCTCCTAGTTCACCACTGTGATTCCCAGCAGGATCATAACCGAGGAGACTGTCTGGCTGAAAAGATAGACTTGCACTCTCTATTGTGCTCAGTGGCCAAAGACATACAGGGAAGCTAACAAGATGCAAATCCTGTTCAATGTGGCTAAATCCTTTTCATCCCTATGCAAAGGCCCAGAAAACTCATTCAATTCTTTGGCTTCATAATATGGCTTTGGACCATTGTAGGATGTGCAACACTGATTTAAATAAATTGCATGTAGTCTAAGAGAACGAGACGGCTTTGTCTTTGTTTAGTCTGAGAGGCTATTTGCGTGATTACAGGGGCCTGATATCATCTTCTTAATTATTGCAAAGCTCAGTAGTGTCTATCATTTACCCTCCACCAGCACTCCCATTATGGGTCATTTTGCAGCTACTCACCCCACGCACAGCCACTGGCTGGGATCCGGGGCTGTAACCCCCTGGGAGCAAGACTGTACCTAGGAAGAGTCTTGTGAGTGAGCAACAAATTCCAGCACACTCATTATGTTTAAAGATCCAAGAAGATACTTTTTACCACCAAAGGAAGCATATCTCAGTGCCAGGGTCCTCTGGATTCTCCCAGGCAATGTTTATAAGTGAACCACCAAAAAGGTCTCCAAGTTCCAGAAAGATTTCATTTATTGTTTCGCTTTTTTTGAGATGGAGTCTCACTATGTAGCTCTAGGCTGGCCTCAAGAGTCTAGTACTTCTGCCTCAGCCACCTCACTGCTAAGTGTTGTGTTGAGTGGGATTATGGGGAGTTGTGGTAGCAATTTCCTCCGAGATAAACCTCCAGTTTAGAGGGATGTTTGTTAAGACATAGGATACTCTAAAGAGAGGTCAAACATTTCGTCCTGCAAAGAAATTCCTTAAACTCAGAAAGTGAGCATCTCAAGCCTCAGGGAGTCCTGGAAGCCAACCAAATAGACCAGGCCTTTTCCTCCCTATGCATGTATATGCAGTAAGGACTGCTGAGAGACACTCTCAGGCCAGCCAAGCCACCTGAGAGAGACAGTGACCAGCTGGCCTGCCTAGAAGACTCTAAAGACAAGCTAAGCTGTTTAGAAGAGGCTCAGATCAGAGCCATGTGGAAGAAACAGAGACCACCCACGCTGCCTAAAAGGACTAGTTGAGCCACCTGGAAGAAGCAGAAATCGGTCTAGCTCAGCTCACCTGTGCCTCAAAGAGACACTCTGCAACCTGTTGAGCCGCCTGTCAGCTATGCACTGTGCTCCAGGTTTCTAGCTTTGTTGAGCTGTCACCCATGCTGGGGGTGGGGTTAGGGTTTGGGGATTCAGCTGGCTTTGAGTCATCTCTGCTCTTGTAAGTAACCCCAATAAAAATCGTGAGTTCACCCAGTTGGGCTTGGCAGTACCCTTCCTTTGCTCTGTAGCTGATTCCCTATCTAGGGTGAGTAAACATTTGTGTCTTCACAGGATAGTGTCATGCAACACAGACGTACCGCCACTCCCAACTGGAGGGAAGGCTCTGAAGGAAATCCTTGAATAGAGGAAGAAGGAGGCCTGTAGTAAGCACCTCCTCAAACGGCTTGAACATTCCAATGCTTGAAAATTCCTTCTAGGCTTAGATTCTCCTTTATACACAGTGGCATCTGTATAACCATGGTTGCACTTCCAGGTCATAAAGCAGGACTTTGAAATGTGATTTTTTTCTCTATAAATCTCTCTGGCTGACAGACTACAATAAGCACTTGAAAGGTGCCTCTCCCTCCTTCTACCAGACTGGGCAGAATAATCTACAAGAACAATTGTAAGGGCTTAAAGTAGAGTTGTTAGCATTCGTGCAGCCCTGAACCACAAACAAAACTTCATTCTTATTTTCCTTGTTTTTGATCTCACATTGGATTACTCAACAGAAGCCTAAATTTGAAACTTGCCATATATTTGAAGCTCAAAGTCACCATCCCTGAAAAGCAACAAGGAGAATTCTTCAATGTTGGTTTAGGACCAAAAAGGAGCTAAACAGGTAAGACCAATTTTACGCCTTTCTTGATAACGTTAGTTTAAATTGACAGGCGCATTTAAAGGGAGGAAAAGGGCACCCCTAAAAGATCAGACATTCTGAAACCTGAAAAACATTTACACACTGAAGATACAGTGATTTTAAAATGCTAATTACTTCCAGCACTCCAGCTCCAACTGTCTCTAGTGTCCTCTGCAAACTGCTCCCGGAAGCTGAATCCGGAAGTAAGACGTCTCAAGTGGATTCATAACTTCAGTTAAGCAGGAGGAAGCCTGCGTTGGCAGCTTCCATTTGCACATTTCTAATCAACCATAGTTGACAGCAATACTGACAAATACACTGATTTTGTTTGATTCAAAGACACAGGAAGGCATTTTTTTTTCTTGTGGTGCTGGAGATGAAACCCAGGACATTGCCCAGGAGCAACATACATCCTCCACATCTGCAGACCTAAGGACATTCTAATCTCCCGGGGCTAGCTATTCGGCATAAATAAATTCCATGTAGACATACAGTGTGTTAGGAAAAATGGAAATAGTGAAAACTCTAGAGAGAGGATATTTCTGTTCTATCATTAAGTTGAGATTCAACAGCAGGATATAGAAAATAATCATAGTTTAATGCACGAAGTAACCATTATGAAGAAAATGTAATACGTGCCAACGTAAGCACTGATTCTGAGGTTCGATTTCCATCAAACCCCACAAATGACATACAAGCAACTGGGAAGTAAGTATTGTCTTGGTGTCACCGCATTTATCCCCCTTGATTTTCTGTTTATCCCAAAAGTGGCAGTTGTCAGTTCTTTTGACCCTAAGATCAAACACTCTCCATTGGATGAGACCTAATGTCTCTTTTTCCAGAGAAAACAATGCACTGACCTCACAGATAACTTGTAGGACCTTTTCTAAAGACTGTTAACTAGTCATTCACTCTTAAAGTCTAATACGTACGAATATAAGAAGCAGAGCAATTCCTTGCCATCCGAAGGGGTTGGTTTAAGAGTATCTTCACCCCTGTGGACACTAAACTCTGGGATAAGTAGTCCCTTCTATATAACCACACACTAGTTGCATGTAACCTGAGCCTAAACCCTGTCCACTTTAAATCACCTCAGATTGCTTGTAATACCTAAGCAGTTCTGAATCACAGTTATATTGTTTAGGGAGAGTCAAAGGATGTCATTCAACCCAAGGGCAGACCAAAGAAAAGGTAAGAGCACAAACCGTAATAAGTATACTTTCTAACCCACTTATATTTAGTGTCCTATGAGAAGTTTCCTCCAATTGTACTTTAGTGTGAAATAGAAACATCAGTCTCACCAAATACCCAGGGGTCCATACAAGCCAACAGCAACATGATGATATAAGAATAATTAAAGATACGGATACTACATTTATTTTTGACAGATGCAGAACAATTTCTTATATAGAGTTTTCTAGGAAAATAAAGGATTTTGGAAAATGTCATCAGCAAACATTGATAAGGGACATTTTCACCTAAACAAACCTTGATGATGATGATGATGATGATGATGGTGACGGCATCATAAGCGATGGCATCACAGATGCTGTGATTCCAAATGAGGTCACGGTAATTGAGTGAAATGGGATTCTACAGGTGAAGGAGGAAGACAAAGGAGATTGCTAAGAAAAGAAAATGCTAGCATGAAGCCAGTGAGCTACGCTGTGAACTTTCTGTACTCAGTCCTGAGTGTAGAAGGTCCTGCCCATCCGTCAAAATCTGTATTTACCCAAGGGAGAAGGGAGGTGGAGCCTTCCGTTGTATAATTGAACTTTAATCATTATATGCGCCTGTATTTGAACAGGATGGAAATGTAATGTGTCATTGAAAGTCTGTAAAATCCTTTGTGTCTCTGGTCAAGGCTGTGGTGGGCCAAGCACTCTGAATCAACCCTGTTCTTTTGTTCCCTGGAGTTGAAGGGCAGGGGCTAGCTCCGCCAAGGGGGAAATCAAGTGGAAATCTGAGACTAGAGGTCACATACAATCCAACGCAATAACTGCCGCCTCCGATAAAGGAATCTGGAAATACTAGTTATGCTGTACTGAGCTTTTCACTATATTCTAAGAATACAGATGTGAAGGTTAACCTCCACCTTAGAAGGAAAAAAGGGGCCAAAACTCTTTTTTTCTTTTCTTTTCTTTTTTCTTTTTCTTTTTTTTTTTCCTGGAGGTGGGAAGGGAGAATAGATGTGCATGCTGTCACAAGAACAACCTCTTAGGTAAATCCTAGGGTCTGGCCTAATCTTTAGACTCCCAGAATTCCAAATGCTCTGAAACGAACTATTTAAAAGGCATTGCGAGTGGGAACAGCAGCTCATTAGTACAGCCAGGCGTTTGATCCCCAGCCCCTAAAAATAAACAAACACCCCCCCCCAAATTTAAAGTGTTTGAATCTAACGCTGTCTGCGCCCTACATAGAGTAAGGGGTGCAGAAACTAAGTCACTGGTATTGGCTGGGTTAGAGACAGGAAAGGACCTGGAGCTTGGGGAACGCTTTGCACCTGACAGGCATTTCTTGCGCCGAGCTTCCTCCCCGTACCCCAACCGCTTGCTTCTTGACAGCAGCACGCAGTTTTCAACGGACTGTCAATCAAAAGGCCTTAAAGGCAACAACATTTTCCTCCTTTAAAAAATGAAAACAGGAGTGTAGCTGGCGTGAGCTTGGCCTGAGGGGAAGCGCGGAAACTAATCGAAAGGGAATCTAGCTGAGTAGTCCCTTCAAAGAGAAAGCACTTATTTTTTATTTTGTCTTTCTTTTTCTTTCTTTCTTTCTTTCTTTCTTTCTTTCTTTCTTTCTTTCTTTCTTTCTTTCTTTCTTTCTTTCTTTCTTTCTTTCTTTCTTTCTTTCTTTCTTTCTTTCTTTCTTTCTTTCTTTTTTTCTTTTTTAAGGAAAAGAAATAGGAAGAACGAAAAGAGGAGGAGGAAGCCTGCCCTCTCCAAGCACTAGGACTGCTTTCTTCCCCAGGGCCAAAGGGCTTTGCGAGCGTTCCTCGCACGTCAGGGGCGGCGGGGTCCCCGGGTGACAGCACCGCGAAGCCCGCCCCCGCCCGCAGGGACACTCACCGCGACCCTCGTGGCTGCTGCTCGCGCCCCACGCGGCCTCAAGGTCGCGCCGCTCACTCGCGGGCCGCGGTCTGCGCGGCGGGCTCAGCCGAGAGGACGGGCGCAGGGAGCGGGGCTGGGCTCGCGGGCGGCGCCGGGGCCTTCCCTCCGCGTCGCCGGTGCCGGGCAGCTCCCCTCCCGGTCACCTCCATTCTGTGCTCGGTCCCAGAGCGACGAGACATCTGTGTTCCATAAGCCCCGCGCGGAGGCAAATCCTGGATTAGATGCGGGAGCCCGCGCCGCGGCTGCTCGGCGCACAGAGGCCGGCCCGGCGGGAGGCGCGGGTCGGTGCCCAGGGCCGGACCCGCTCCGGCGACCGCGGCGGCCGGGATGCGCCAGTCCGCGGCTGCCTGGGTCCTGGGTCTACTGCGGAGAACGCGTCCTCCCCCCGCGCGCGCCCCGTCCCCGCGGGGGCGGTGACTTCTGTGCAGCCGAGCCAACGCTGCCGAGCGCCCGGCGTTTGCTTTAATCCCGACGCGCGAGTCAACTACGATACAGCCGAGGCTGAAAACGACGAGCTGCCGCCGTTCCGCGGGCTGACTTTTCTCCCTCGGAAACAGCTTGAGCAAAACAGCCCCCCACCCCCACCCTCTTAGGAGTGCCTCGGAGAGAGTGAAGTCACTAAAGTGCTGCGCGGACCGTGCCAGGAAGACCTACCATTTCCCAACCCTGTGCAAAATTACTGTCAAAGAAATGCAGGGCCGGATTGGGTTGGGGGCACCGAGGCGGGGTTGGGGATGTCAATTGCTCCGGAATCCAAAGACGCACCCCCCTGTCCCCCACTCCCGCCTCCCCACCAGGCGTTTGATTTTGGGAGCTTCTGGAACAAAGAGGCTGGGAATGAGCCGATTGATCCTGAATGTGGCTGGGGGGCTGGGGGGCGGGGCGGGGGGCGGCAGCAATGGGGACAGATGCCATATGGTGGATGGCAAGGAATGTTGGTCACGGTTCTGGTCGGTGAACTGACCGACCAGAAGGGACCCTCTGAGAGTAAGACTCCCTTTGCAGAAAGATAATTTCACGAGGCAAGCTCAACCTAGGAGGGAGTGGAGGTGTGTTTGAAATGGAGGGGAAAGACTTGGAAGAGAGCAAGGGAGAAACTAGAATTTGAACCCCGGTCCAGGGAGAGAGTCGGTATCATACAGGAGTTGTAACCTGTCGCCTGGGTCTGTGCCTTGGGCCGCAGGGAAGCTAGAAGAGGACCCGGAGAAGCCATGAGCTGGGTTCACAGAGTGAGGTCACAGAAGTTGAGTGTGGTTACTAACGCAGCAAATCAACCACAGATTTCTAAGGTATTTGGGACCTTCTGGCTTAGCCATACAGAGTAAGCAGGAATGTGGTTAGGAGTGAGTGGTAAATACAGAGCAGGGAGAAATTGGTTTGCTGCAGCTGCTGAAACCAAGTACCTGGAACCAAGGGGATTAAACAACAGGAAGGTTTGCCTCACAGACCTGGAGCCTGGAAGCCTGTGGCCAGCATGATGGAGGGTCTTACTCCTGAAGGCACCAGGGAAGGGCATGCCTGGGGCCTTTCTTGGGCTTTTTATGGTTCCTTGGCTTGTGCCATGGTAGTGCTGATCTTCCCCTTGCCCTCTTCCTATGTGACTCTGTGACCAGGTGTCCCCATTTTTTGGTAAGATGGCAGTCAGGTTAGGTGCCCAAACTTACTCCAGAATTACTGCACTTAAGTAATTACATTTGTCCTCATGCGTTGTCAGCTTTCTGTGAGGGTGTCAAACTATCCAAAACAATCAACTTATAATAAGGAAAGTTTATTTTGGCTCTGCTTCTCAGGTGTGTCAGCCCATGGAAGCCGTCTCCCACTGCTTGGGGTGAGCCATGATGACTGGGCACATGACAAAGAAGGCCCATTTATCCATGATAGCCAGGAAACTAGAAGAGAGATACATAGACTGGGCTTCCAAGATCCCCATCAAGAGCAGGCCCTGGGTGACATAACTCCCTTCCACTAGACTCAACTCCCAAAGGTTCCCCTACCACAGGCTCGGGGTGGGATGGGGGCCCAGGCCTTCAACACAGGGACCTTTTGAGATGTCTAAGAACTAACTACACCATTTTATTTCTACCTTGTACTTGGAAATCACCTTCTTTCCATACAATGTCACAATCTGAGGTATGGGGACAGGGGTAAGATTCCAACAAAGATCCAGGTGCTGGTGGTGCAAGCCTTTAATCCCAGCATTCCAGAGGCAGAGGCTGTCAGGACTCTATGAGTTAGAGGACATCCTAGTCTACAGAGTGAGTTTAGGACAGTCAGAGTTACAACAGAGGAAACCCTGTCTTGAAACCTCCCCTCCCCCCCCAAAAAAAAGTAATTGGGGGAAAACTCAAGAGATTCACCCATTGTGATCAGAATTACGTAGAAGATGGAGAGAAGAAAGTCCACTGTGTGTGAGCAAGGGGTTGGGGGATGCACTGTGAATGGAAATAATAAGAAAGAGGATCAGAGAATACAAGAGGATTTTATTAAATTTCACACACACACACACACACACACACACATCTGTCTGATATTTTCTACTTAATACCACTTGGCAACTTTTTATTATTTTTTTTCCTAAAGTGTTTCTATGCTATAGGAACCCATCACTCATCATTTATTAGCTGGGCCCAGGTTCAAAGTGCCAGTGGCTGCCATGAATACAACCACAAGCACAGGTACAATTGCCTTCCCGTTTACTTCTACTTGTCTAGATGCCAAGCCATGGCAGCCAACACTCCTTTCCTTCTAGACTCCCCCTCTGTCACAGTGCCAAAGCCCCTGGGCCCTTGCTGTGAAATCCATGCCATGTGGAATCTTTGGATCATCTTCAAAGCTATTCACAAAGCATTGAAAAAACTCAGAGCGCAACAAACACACAGGATGTGGAATTCAGTTCTGGTCTCTGATTCTCTAAGACATTACTACATTTCTACATTACTGTGCTGAAGACTGATACCAGGGCCTTGCACAGGCTAGGCAGATGCTCTACAACAAGCTTCAGCTCTAGCTCTCCTCACACAGCTTTCATCTGATGGGAAGGGGAACAGGTCTTATTATGTTACCTGGTCTTGTCTCCAACATCCCTGGCTCAAGTAATACTCCTTCCTCCGCCCACTGAGTGGTTGGGACTCAGACATGTGGTACTGTACTCAACTCTTCAATCTCACTTTTAACTCCCAAACAATACTTACATAGTCCTTGATCTTCAACCTATCCCTATCTATCTATCTATCTATCTATCTATCTATCTACCAATCTACCTATCTATCTATCAACCTTTGGCCATCTGGGCATGTTCACATTTATAGTGGGGTGCCTTCCAACACGAAAAGGGACAGGCTACACCTGTCCAAGCTATGTTCACGTTTATAGTGGGGTTAGTCACAGGACAATAGTAGAGACCAAGCCATGCCTAATGTGGCCTCCAACTGGTGGAGTACCCAAGTGACCTCTTTATCAGCAACTGTTTACATTGAGCTAAGGGAGAGCAGCCTTTATTTACATTAGAAAGCAGGCCTTTTCAGCTATAGAATTCACATCCTACCAGGCTTCATGCAGCCAATATAATGATTATCTTACAAAATACTGGGATGCACACAGAAATCAGTGAATATAATATTTAGAAATATGTTCAATTATACCCCAACAGTGGTCTTTCTTCTCTTTCCCCAATCTAAATTCTATCCTTCCTTGATTATCAAGTTTGATGAGCATTGGATGACAACAACCTCTTGAAAAGATACACACACACACACACACACACACACACACACACACACACACACAGCATATCCTGCCAGCACTTCTCCAACCTACTCATTTGTGTATACAACTCACCTCCTTCATTACTTTATATGCTCCTTCAGAGGTCTGTGTCTGTGTATGTATACATGGACACACAAGTGTGTACACATGTGTGTTCTTGTGTGAATGGAAACCATAAGTCAACCTCAGATGTCTTCCTCAATCAAGGTTGGTGTGGGCCCAAAGCAACAGCGCTAGGGAACCATGGACTAAAACTTCTGAAGCCATGAACCAACACAAACCTTTATTACTTAAACTTTATTTAATGTGGTTATTTCTTACAGCTACGGAGAGCTGACTAACACAGTTTGAAGCAGTCTCAGCATTAACAGTGTTAGCATCTCCATCTGCAGCCAGACTGTCTAGTACTATATCCCACATACCACACATCCCAGCTGGTAGCTGAGAAAGTATATTCCTTGGAACGAAAAAGCAAGGAGAACAAAACCCAAGCTCCGTTTTAGTTAACAGAAGACAGGGTAGATACCAGCCTGGGCCTGGATACTACAATCACCATATGAGGAAAACTCCCTGAGCAGGATCAGAGCAAATAGTCCTGCTTAAAAGAAAGTGGGGGGAAAGAGCCCTGCCCCAGCAAAAACACCCAATGCAGCAACAAGAAAGGAATTGCAATGGCTTTAGTCTCCAACTCTTTAGCCACCCACTCTTCTCCTTGCCAACCCCCTCGGCCCCCTGCTTACTGTGGATTTTTTAATACATTAAAAAGAAAGGTCTAGGGAAGATACATTCACATAAAGAGAAAGATATGTAAGTGACAACTTCCAAAGAAAGAACCAGTGTTCTTACCCCTAACATGCTAGGTGGGGCTGAGGACATAGCTGGACATGACATGGTTGCTATAGAAACAGGATTACAGGTAACCTCAGAGACTAGAGGCACTGAGATGCCTTTCTGACCCAATAACCTCAGTTCCTAGAGGACAAGGCTTCTTCTACTCACCCTGTGCTACTGACTTCAGGTCCTCTCACTGTCAGGAGCTCTTCCTTCCTCAAGGACCCTGCCTCAGAAGCTACACTCAGAAGCTTGGGACAACACCAGATCTGTGTGCAGCTCAGAGACCAAGGTTGGTGTGGCCTGGAAGTAGAAAAGGCAGCTCCCACTGAGACCAATATTCTCAGAATGCCCACATGGAAGGCAGGGATGCTGTCCCTTGCCCCACTCTCCTGCTCCCTCTCAGTGACAGCTCAGACAATGGCACTCTAGGTTTACTGCAAGTTCTGAGTGTGGGAAGATGGCTGCTTCTTAATGTCTTGTCACTATCTGTCCTTGTCACATATCTAACACAGCTTCTGGGACTTCTAGGGTCACTGCTGTCTTTCAGGGGTCGCTCCATTTTCTGTTGGTAATGTACCAGCAGTAATTAATATTTATGGTATGTCCCCAGTGTGCCCAGAACACAGAAAGAATCCAGAGACACAATAGCTACCCAAGTTGAGGGTTGATTGAAAGGACTCCCACCCCTAAGGAAATAGCAATGGCTGCTCTTTCTTGTTCAAAAAACAGTCACAACAGAAGAGCTGTGTCAGGGAAGAGGCTGTGCTCTGAGATTCAGCAAGAATCATAAAGCTCAAAGCCCCCATTCTACTCCCTTGGTTCAGTAGAAGAACCCGAGGATCAGTATTATATTAAAAGATGCGGCTGAGGTGGGCGCTCTGGAAATTCTGCCCAGACTGTCTGGGGACCACAGGGGGAGAGGGTACTGTGGCAGATTTCACAGGACATTAGGAGCAGGGAGAGGACAATCCACCTGCAGCCAGTGCTGTCTTCCCCTCAATGCTGTCCTCCCCTTCAGTGCTGTCCTCCCCCAGTGTTGTCCTCCCCCTCTGCTGTCCTCCCCTAGTGCTGTCCTCCCCCTCAGTGCTGCCCTCCCCCCAGTGCTGCCCTCCCCCCCAGTACTGTCCTCCCCCTCAGTGCTGTCCTCCCCCCAGTGCTGTCCTCCTCCTCAGTTCTGTCCTCCCCCTCAGTGCTGTCCTCCCCCTCAATGCTGTCCTCCCCCTCAGTGCTGCCCTCCCCCCAGTGCTGTCCTCCTCCTCAGTGCTGTCCTCCCCCCCAGTGCTGTCCTCCCCCCCAGTGCTGTCCTCCCCCCAAGTGCTGTCCTCCCCCCCAGTGCTGTCCTTCCCCTCAGTGCTGTCCTCCCCCTCAGCGCTGTCCTCCCCCCAGTGCTGTCCTCCCCCTCAGCATCAGTGCTGTCCTCCCTCCCAGTGCTGTCCTCCCCCTCAGCACCAGTGTGTGGGGCACAGTTTTGGGACACTCCAGAGCAGGACTTCTGTATTTACAATTAAATCATCAGTTGAATGGATGCTGCAACCAGGAGTAGCTGGGAAAACTATTCAAATTATATTATTTTGGGAAGTACAGAGTGGCCTTTATGACGAGTAGCTCTGAGCTAATCAACAACTTTGAAGTTCAGGTAGTTCTAGGTTTTCGGAGGTGAATGTGGCTTAGTGGAGCAGCCATGGCCCAGCATACAGCAAAATAAAGCAGAAAACTCAGTTTCACTCTTCTGGGAAGAGGGGAGAGTTAAGAGGGAAGACTTCCCGTAAGGAGCTGTCCTTGGAGAGTCCTTGGCAGGATATCTCGTCTATCAAGGGTCACAGACTGGCAACTGCTCCCCCCACCTGTGGGAGTAACAGGATCACAGCCAGTCTATGTGGGACCATAGGCCTCAAGGTCTCCCTCACATAGACCTCAAGGTCTTCTGCACACCTGCAAAGAATGGATGTCATTCTTGGAGGCAGTGCCAGTGCTGGTGTCAAGAGGCTGATGTGTGTGATGTCAGCAATGGCCTTTTGATTCCCTGTGGTTTCCTGAGTCAACAGAGTGAGGAATTTGGCTGCAAGCTGTGGGGTATACAGTTCCCTGTCTCTGCCTTTCAAGCCCAATGCTGGGAATTGCAGTGGAGAGTGGGGAAACCTCCAGGCAGTTAGAGCCCTTGAAAGGCAGGGCAGGGCAGAGGGTGAGATAAGAGATGTCCCCAGAGGGTGGCTTGAAGAGAAAGGACACCCAGGGGCTTCTTGGGCAGGTTTCCCATTTGCTTTCTATCTTTTGTGGTGAGTCCCTTTAATGTCCCTGCATGGCAAAACAAGGTGTTTTGAGTTGAGTATGGGCGAAGGGACATGTGTACCTGATTGAAAGTTAAGGTCAGCAGTAAACTCTGAAGTACAAGGACTGTGAACACAAACCACATTGTGTGTGACTCCTCCCACTGTTCTGGTAAGAAGGCCCCAGGAGCACGAAGGTCACGGGGCTGTCTGTCCTTTAGATGTCCACCAGAGACTGACAGCCACTTTTTTGATCCCACTTGGCTTTGGGCTTAGGGTTTTCTATAGAAAGGACTCTGTGAAGAAATGGCGCCTCTTGTCAGTCTTAGGAGGGAGCTGAGTTTGGACATTCTAAAGGGCTGCTTTTCTGTGATTTGGATGTGACCTTCACTTTTCATTCTTTGTCTGAGATTGACTCCCAACTCCCAACCTTGGCATGATTGGGCTTCTGAACTCAGAGACTTTTTCAACCTATTCTTTGTGGCAAACCTCTGGAACAATATCTAGAAAGTTCCATCATAATGGGGGGGGGGGGCGGGATGCTTCATAGAGCAAGGTGCAGGAATGACCCCAAGCCAAGCATTCTGGAGATGCCTGTGTTTCCTATCTTTCCAATCCCCAAACAGTCCCATGAGGTGAACACTTGGGATGGTGACACCGGAGACCTGAGATGAAGTTGAGCCCTGAGGTATATGCTAGGATCTACCCATGGACCACGAGTTAGAGTGGACTTTGAAGACATTGCCTCATGGACAGATAAGATGCAGTGGCCCAAGGGACACACACTTCTTCTAGAGTTGCTGCCGGCAAGAGGGCTGTAAAAACTAGAGCACAACCCGACACAGTGGACTCACTGATTCCTTTCTGGAGTATTCAAATAAGCCTGGGAGGCGCTCAGCAAACTTGGTCTGTGGTTAGGCCAATCACTGAGTGCCGGAAGCTGGGAAAGGAAGGGATTTAGCACAGATTTACATTGAGCACTACACGACAAACTCTTTACTCATGGATACATTTCAGCCTCACAATAGTCCAGTCAAAAACATCAGAAAAGCAGATACTTCCCCAATATTACACAAGCAAAACAGCAACGGTAGGAGCTGGCCTGGATGTGTCTAAATCAAAGCGCTTGTTCTTAGCCTCATGCTCTGGAGCTTCTGCCTCTGCCTCATCCTTCTGGGTCACCCCCAGCAATACGGCAGGGCTGGGCCCCAAGAACCTCCCCTCAGCTCACCCTTCTTAGGACTAGCTGCATGTTGCATATTTGGGATCCGGGGCACAGAAACATTTTGCAACTTGTACTATATATGTAAGAGATGACCCCTCACGGGTGCAATGCAACTAATCACTTTCAAGCAGCCATCACTCTGTGCTGGGACAGGTGTCTGCTACCAAATGGGTTGAGATGAAGAAATCAGACCGACAGCCCCAGAAACCAGAACCTTACAAGAACCAGAAAGCATAGCAGCATGGCTGCTCAACCTCCCTCTGACTCCCCACCTCACAGTGTCCTCTGAACCATCATAGGGGGTGGGGGGTTGGGCAACAGGGGGCCCATCCCCACCCCCCAGCCTTTTCACTCCAGTAATCAAGGACAAACTCTCTATTTTCCTGGGCTGTTCCTTATTCCAAGTACCCTTTGAGCACTTTTATGGGGCAGTTAAACTTTACAGCAGCCTGCTGGCTCACAACCGTTCCCACATTTCTGAATGGATCTGTTTAAGACAAGTCTACTCTGCTTTCTCTTTGAAAATACTAAAAGGTATTAGATCTTTCAAAGGGGGGTCGACTGAGGTACACAGGCTATAGAAACCCCACTGCGGCAGATGGAAGCTGTGAACGGCTACACAGAGAAGTGAATGGCTGAGTCCGTCAGCATCACAGGAAATGTCTCCCGCTCAGCCCAAGTGATGCGGCTTGGCTGTCTGTCTTTTCTCTCCTCAAGTTCTGTGCTTTCTCTTTCCTTCCTTACCTGGGTGGACCAGGCTCATATAAGCTTTCTGGACAGGTCTCAAAGAACTGATCTTTTCCTTCTGTGTTTGCAGACAAGAAAACTCATGAAGAGCTGGCAACTCAGTCACAGCTCATTTCCTCCAGGCCCAAGATTAACCCGCCAGCCCAGAGACAGACGCATCACACCACATACATGCAAAAGCGTTCTTACCTGGACTCCATAATGGCCACTCCTGGTGCATCAGAGACCGGCCCAGCCTCCTCAGCACTAGGGACTTGGCCTCCCTTAGCCCTCAGACAAATGAGCCCATTATAGTCATCAGGCTGTGAGTTAAAGGGTGGCCCTTACAAAAAATATAAACAGCTTGTCAGCACAGGCCAAGGGGAGGGGCTGTGGTATCAGGGGACAATGGGAGCCAATGATCAGCCTTTTTGAGCTCTGTTTGCCTAAGATATTGTGTTTCACCCTGAAGCAAGGGAGAGAGGGAGTAAGGAACACTGAACAGGAAGGGCACTGCCTTTTTTTTTTTTTTTAATGAGGTTCTCTTTGCTTCTGACCTTTTCCTTAACAACTGTCTTCATAGGCACAATCTTCTCAAGCACAAGCTTGTATCTCACTCTGGAAACCTATTCCTGACTTCAGAATGCACGTGCAGAAGGATCCCTGGGCTCCTTCCAAGTCGATGCTTCTCCTTCCAGTCCGCCACCTGCTGTATTGCCTTCTGCTTTTCCCATTCTTGATGCCCCAAATGATAACTCCTATGTCTGCTTCATGATGCCCTGGTCTTCTGGGCCTCAATTTCCAAGTACTCAGAAGAAAGCTTTAGCTATAAGCACTACATGGACACACAGTCCACATCCACCCTGCTGGCCTCCATGTCCAGGAAGGCCAGGCTGCCACAGCCAGAGTTGAGGATGGGGCTGAACAAGATCTTCCTTACCTCTCAGCACCTCATTAGCTCATCGGGAGGCTAGACCTGGTGGAGAGCATCTTGGATACCCTAACTCTCCAGAGGGGCAGGATCAAGCTCTGGATGACAGAAAGCCCACAAAGCCTCATTGTGCTTTGCAGAAGGTTCTCATTCATTCCCTAGAGATGTGCTTCCCACAGAGGTTGAAACCCCTGTGATGGGAGCCACGGCTCAGGGCTGGAAGCAGGGTGTACCTCACAGTCCCTAAGGCTAGAGAGTGTTAGAAACTTTCTCCAGCAGAACCCAGAGGAGTTCAAGCTTAAACTGGCCCCATCTTCAGCTGCCTTGTACTTGGCCACAGGGAAGTCTGCTTCACTTCATGCCAGATCCTGGATCAGCAGGGATATTTAGGTCTCTCATCCTGGCATACAGATCTCCTTCAAGGTAGGAGATGGTGCTCACGTGGGGCTCCTCAAGGACCCAAATATTCCTCTGAGGGAATGCCAGCAGACATGGCATGCATGGGAGAGAAAAGGGTTTTGTGGAGGCGACTTCTCGACTTCTCTTGTCCAGTCAAGGAACAAACCTCATCAGAGGCCAGTGTGGACAGTTCCCAGATGCTTCTCCCCTCCTCACTGTACAGTGCAAACCCTCCATGTTCTGGACCGTTCTCAGGATTGGATGGATGCTGAACATCTCTGGCAGCCTCCAGGACAGGTGTACGTACTGTTCTTCTATACCCAAAGACAGGGGCAGGTGGTATGGCCCAAGTTTCTTTCATTGAAACAAAGGTTTGCTAGAACTTTCAAGTAATGCTTGGCTCCCATCCTGGTGCAGCCCCCTGCTCTTTGGCCCTTACTCGTAGACTTTGGTAATCATAGAAGGCCCTGGTTCTAGACCAAGGGACCAGGACGTTCTGGTGAACCATTGATCAACCCAGCAGTTTCTGAGCAAGCTTCTGCAAGTGCCACATTAAGCCTATTGTATTAGCTTTCTTATTGCTGAGACAAAGTTTTTATTTTGCCTCATGGTTTCAGAAGAATCAGCCCACAGTTACTCGGCCCCATGTACTAGGGCAGAACACCAAGGTGACAGGAACATATGGCAATCACCTTGTGGTGTATGGGAAGCACAAAGAGAGGAAGGGACCAGGGACTGGATATAACTTTCAAATATCTGTCCCTGGCTAGACCCATGCTTCCCAAATAATGCCACCAGCTGGGGACAAGCATTTGACATGAGCCTGTGACAGGTGTCTCATATTTAAACCATAATTCCCGAGCCGCTCCATCCTGGTCAGTTTTCATTGCCAACTTGACATACCCCCAAAATCACCTGCGAAGAGAAAGTTTTAGTTGTCCAGATCAGAATGGCCAGCAGCCATGCCTGTGAGGTCTATACTGTGGGCTGTGCCTGGGTCCTCAGTTGTGTAAGAAGGCTGGCTGAGCTTGACTCAGTGGGAATGAGTCCGAAAGCAGCCTTCCTTCATAGTTTCTGCTCCAGGTTCCTGCCATCAGTTCCTGGTCTGGTTTTCCTCAGTGACAGATCATGATCTGAAAGTGTGAGATTAAGTTCGTCCTTTCCTCACACAAGTTGACTCTGCTCATGATGTTTGTCACAGCAAAGCAGAACAGTGAAGTATCATCCTCAGCCTTCTGAGGGAAGGAGGTGAAGGGACAGGCCTGCACCATGGCCTGAGGCATTATGTTTTCCAGGCAGGGCCTCTCCAAGCAGAGGCAAGAAGAGCTTGTGGGCAGTAACTCCAGAGCTGAAATGGCCAAGGCCTACTCCATCAGCAGGCTCTGCCCCTTCAGCTTCAGGATTGTGTGTGTGTGTGTGTGTGTGTGTGTGTGTGTTTGTGTGTGTGTGTGTGTGTGAGAGAGAGAGAGAGAGAGACAGAGAGAAAGAGAGACAGAGAGACAGAGAGTCAAGTGGGGTGGGGGGTACTGGATGCTCATTGCAGTAAATCAGACCTGTGTGTAGTTGGTAGGGTGCTCAGACTTCATAGGAGCCTTCTAATGTAGTCATAGAGCACATATAGTATATACAGTGTTGTACAACCATCACTTCTGATTCTGAAACACTGCTATCATTGTAACACAAAGCCTGTATCCACTACATGTTAGCCAAATTTCTCTTTAGTCTCTTCCCAGCCAGCCCTGGTAGTTGCCAAACTAGGGTTTTGTTTCTGTAGCTGCCTCCCTCCCTCCCTCCCTCTCTTCTTTCCTTCCTCCCTCCCTTCCTTCCTTCCTTCCTTCTTTCCTTCCTTCCTTCCTTCTTTCCTTCCTTCCTTCCTTCCTTCCTTCCTTCCTCTAATGTTAGGATCTTCATATTTTAAAGGCAAGCTAGGCTATTTGCAGAAGGTCATCTACACCTTAAAATCAGAAGTCAGAGTGTAACTGCAATAGGACCAAGAGTGTCAGCCAGTGTTTGGAAGAGGTTCCAGAGGGGCTTTCTTTAGCTATGAATTAACACTGGAGACAAAATCCTGAGTATTCTAAACTAGTAGATTAGAAAGGATGATGTTGTGGGATTATTAACTTTATAATAAACATCAAGCGAGCCAGTGTCAAAGACCAGAACAGGAAATGAATTGAGGATGGGGAGGAAGAGGTGACGCTGAACACCGGGAGAAGACTTCTCAGGGGATTTCAGGAAGAAAACACAACTTGGGAAGCTGGGGGTGTAACTTAGTGGGAAGGCCCTTGTGTAAGTTCTCCATGTTCCACTATGTACAGTCAAATAAGAAGAAAAAAAAGAAAGACAAAGAAAAAGAAAGAAAAGGAAGGAAGGAAGGAAGGAAGAGGAAGGAAGGAAGGAAAGAAGGAAGGAAAAGAACTCTGAGCACTGAGATTCCGACAAAGCATTTTTCTTTCCTGGCCATCACACCCTTTCGCATTGGCCTATTTGCTGTTATTTAAAGTAAAACACAAAATAATTACAGAGGCAGAGTTGTGCTCTCATAAAAAGTGGGCGATGACATCTCTGTTCCTAAACCTGAAGCCACTAGATTATGTAATTGAGAAAATCACCCTTTGAGGCCACTCACCAGCCAATTAAAATTTTACCCTCGATTAAAAAACAAACAAACAAACAACTGCATCTCAGCTCCCCAACTCTTGGTGGCCTGAATCTTCAGCTGGCCAGGGCAGCGCTTCCCAAGCCTCCCACAGCTTGAAGCCCAGTTGGTGGGTGGAGTCCAGGATCCTCTGTCATACTTCTGCTTGGGATTTCCTCTTTGCTTTCTTGCCTGGTGCTGGGGACCGTGACAAAGCCAGCACTCTACCACTGAGATGTTTGTTTGTTTGTTTGCTTGTTTTCCCCTTTATTTTCTGTTTTCCTTTTTTAAGCTGAGGATTGAATCCAGATCCTCAGCTGACTGTGCATTTTGTCACACAGATACTGTATTTTATTTTAAAATAAGCAAAAATGAGTAAGAAATGTAAGCAACGCTATCTTATTTTATTTGAGCTGTTTTATTTGCCAACAGTTTAGAAGCTTATAAGCAACATGACTTTTTCCTTTCCTTTATTTATTTATTTTTCTTTTTTATTGTTATTGTTGCTTTTTGTTTTGAGACAAGGTTTCTCTGTGTAATAGCCCTGCTAGCTGTCCTGGATCTTGCTCTGTAGACCAGGCTGGCTTTGAACTCACAGAGACCCACCTGCCTCCCCCCTCCCCCCAGTACTGGGATTAAAGGCCTGTGCCCCTATGCCCAGCAAAACATGAATTCCTTATACCTTTGGAAGTTAGAAAGTCCAAATCAAGGTTCTGGAAGATTCTGTGACTGTTGGGAGCTGCTTCAACTCAGAGTTTTCTTCTTGCTTTGACTTCATGTGATGGAAGAGGCAAAGAGTATCTTGGGTATTTTCTAAAGTTATGTATATACATGTGGGGTGGGGGTTGGGGGGGGCGCTGTACACATGCATTCAGTGCTCTTGGAGGGGAGAAGATGGTGTTGGATCTCCTGGGGCTGGAGTTACAAGCAATTATGTACTACCTAACATGGGTGCTGGGGACTGAGCTTGCAAGAGCTTGCATTGAGCCATCTCTTCTTCCCCCTTAGTTGTCTTTTGTAAGGGCATCAATCCTATTCATTGTATGAAAATGGAACCCACCTGGTCTAAGCCCGGTACTCTGAAGTTCTAATTATCCATAGTCAGAGCTTTCTTTGACCAATTAAAGAGAGAATGATTTTGTGTTTGGCTTTTTGTATCCCACAGGATTATTCTGAGATTGACCCATGTTGTTTAGTATATAAAAAGCCTTGTCTTCATTGCTGAGTGGTGTTCTAGAATATGAGTATACCATGGTTTGTTTATTTACTTCTCAATTGTTAAGTCATTTGAAAATCCAAGATTTGAAGAGAGAGAAGAGAACATGAGTGTTAATTTCCCGGGAGTCTGGGTTTCTCTCCACCTTTCTCTCATCTGTGCCGACCTGACCCTGAATTCCTTGTTTGGCTTAAGTCATTGGTCCAAAGCTGGCTCCTGAATGACTTGGAAAAGAGTCTTCCTGGGCCACTAGTTAAAATGTAATTTAGCTCAGTCAGCTTCCCCTGATACCTGAGCCCCTCTCTGTGTGTCTGGCCCCTACATCCTCGCTGTTTCCAAGTCTCCCACTTCATCTCTTCTATGCTTGCGTGGAAGCCTCTACCTCGTCTCTAATGTTCAGAAAGCTCTCCATGGTTGGCTGGAGCCCAAATCTGTCCAGTCTTATGTTTGTGCTCAATACATTTCAGTTACATAATCAACAGTGGGCAGCCTAGAGGAGTATGAGAGCCAAGACTGAGTGTACCTGCCCCATGTCAGCTGTTGATCTGACAGTGTCTGATTGCTTGGCTATTTCAGGACAATAATGGTTCTACTGCCTATGATTGTCATGAGGATTAAATGTTCATTTGTCAACACGACAATGTTGGAAAGAAAAATAATTGTTAACTATATAGTAGATGGAATTACTATCTAGAATACATAGAGTCATAAAAATTAAACACAGAAACTTCCAAAATCACCCAATCTATAAATAGACAATGAACAGAATAGTTTTCAAAAGAAGACCTACAAATGATTAATAAATATTCAGAAAAGCATGTGAAGTCCTTAGTAAGCAGGAAAATGCAAACTCTGTCTCACCTAATCAGAATGGCTGTCATCAGGACAATAACAGATGCTGGTGAGGATGTGGGAAAGAGGAACCTTGGGCAGTACTAATGGGACTATAAAGTGATACAGCCTCTGTGGGACCCGGTGTGGAGGCTCCTCGAAAATCTAAAAATGGAACTACCATATGGCCCAGTCACCCCACCCCTGAGGATGTTCTCCAAATTAACACACCACAGAGATACCCGTGCACCTGTGTTTACTGCTGCACCATTCACGGTAGGTAGTGATGGACTAGTCTAGATGCTCACCCACACATGGATGAAGAAAGAAAATGTGGTGCAGGCGGGCAGTGGACGTTTATTCACCCACAAAGGAAAGTGAGAACACGACATTTACAAGAAAAGGGTGGGACTGGCTATAGTTATATTAAACAAAACAGACTAAGAAAGACGAATACCATATATTGTCTCTCATTTGTAGACTCTAGACATGAATTTCGCTGTGTACATGTCTCTCTAGCTCTGATCCTCTTTCCCTCTTTCTCTGTGCAGCTTCTGTGGGGTGTGTGTGTGTGTGTGTGTATGTATACATGTATGTGTGCATGTGTGTCTGTGATAAAAGCAGAAGTGAAGCCATGAGAGGGAGGAAGAGAGCTTAAGGGAGAAGAGGAAGGAAAAAGGGAAAGTAAAGTAATCCATGTGACATGAAAGCAGATTTAGGACTATTTGGGGTGTAAGGGACCAGCAAGAGGAGGTGGCAGAAGGTGGTAGAGGAAGGGAATGAATAAGAATAAAAAATTTTGAAACATCAAGATTTATATTTAAAATATAAAGTAATAGTATACACAATAAAAAGAGAAAGGATGTTCTATGCTCTTCCAATTTCCCTGTAGAACAAGCTGAAAGAGAATAGGCCTGCTTGGCATATGATGGTGTCAGGTGTGTCTGTGCGAGAAACCGTCCACATGGGCAGGCTTGCTACACTCTACATGGTAGACTGTGTGACTCTGGGTCTCAGATATTACTGAAACAAAGAAGCTATGAATAAAATAATCTGCCATCTGTCCACCTATCTGTGCCGTCATGATGGGAATCAACTGATGGAAAGATAAAAAAAGCATTACCAAAAAAATTATAAGAGACTTAAGAAGGAAGGGACAGGAAGGGACAGGAAGGGACAGAGGGAGTGGGAAGGAAGGGAAGGACCAGGAAGTTAGTGGGCGAGTTCTCTCTGCAGCTGGAGCACAGGGCAGCAACCCCTGGGCACCCTCTAAGAACAGAGCGTTATTTGATTCCCGCCAGTCCCCCCGCCTCGCTGGTGCAGCCATGCATTCTCACTGAAATGTTTTCCACGTAAGACTTTCCGTGCCCTCAGTGCTGTAGATTTCAAGCTCTGTTTTGTTGCTGCTCATGATGCTGAGATGAATCCTAGGACCTCGTGCATCTGTGCTGCATCTGAGCCTCCAGCGGGAGGTGGCAGTTGAATTTAGCATTTTCTTCTTGCTGGGATGACCCTTTCACCCTGAAACCCTGTTCCTCCTGCGTGAACCTGCTCATGGTCTACCTGATTTTCCTCTGGGTCTAGTCAGGGCGAGTGAGCCAGAGGAGGATATCTGATGTCCTATCACTCTCCTCTGTATTTTCTTGAGACATAGTCTCTCACTGAACCTGGAGCTGTGCTGACAGCCATCAAGCCCCAATCATCCCTCCATCTCTGCCTCTCAAAGAGCTGGGATTTCAGGCCTGTGTGAGTGGCCACACCTGGCTTTTTACAAGAACTGGGGATTTGAAGTCAGGTCCTCCTGCTTGCTCAGTAGGCACTCTTACCCACTGAGCAATCTCCCTATAAACAGTCTTATGTCTTCCTTTTCTCATGTACAATTTGGTGATAATATCAATGTTTATCCATAGGCTTCCTGTGAGAAATGTGGGGTAAATTATAGGTTGCACTTAGCACAACACTGAGCACAAAGTAGGTATTCAGAAATGTAAGCTATTGTTGCCACGGATCACAGTAACATCAAGTCAGCTTCCTACCATCTGCCATCTCTTTGCTTTTATCAGGCTGTTGTCCAAGGCCGATTCTCCTGTTCTTATCTACCTCTTCCTTACATCTCTCAGTGTGGAATTCATCTTCTCTGTACGACTTCTACTTCCTTCTCACAGAAGCATCCTTTTCCTCCTCCTCCTTCTCCCCCGCCTCCTTTTTAGACAAGGTCTATCTATGTGGCCCTGGCTATTCTGGAACTAGCTATGTAGACCAGGCTGGCCTTGGATTTATAGCGATCCACCTGCCTCCGCCTCCCGAGTGAGCGCTGGGATTAAAGGTGTACGCCGTCACACCTGGCACATCCTTCATCCTGGAATTACTAGTGCAAAAACACTTCTGAGACACTAACCATGTCTCACCAGTTACAAGACTTTCCAAAACTCTATCAGAGAGCAGAAAGGAACTTGCTATGAGTCTGAAATTTTTTTTAAAAAATTCATTTTTATTGTGTGTATGTATGGGGAGGTTGGGTCTGCGTACATGAGTGTGGATGCCCTCGGAGGCCAGAAGCCATGGATCCCCTGGAGCTGGAGCTACAACTGATTGTGAGCTTGGTTGCTAGAAACTGAAGCCAGGTCCTCTGCACGAGCAGCACGAGCTCTTAACTGTCAAGCCACCTCTCCAGCCCTGTGTCTGTGCCTTTTATCTTTTACAGGATCATATGTTATATGCCTACGCTCAGTACTTTATAGATGGATTTAAACTAAATTACATTTTTTTGTGGTGCTTGGGATTGGAGCTAGGGTCTCTCCTGTGTTGGACAAGTGCTCTGCCACCCAGAATTCTTCACAGAATCTACTTGACCCAGTGAACCCACGCACACTATTCCAGTAAGATGCCAGTTAAAACCAGTCAACCTATTTCCTGAGCCACACACTCTCTTTGGCTAACTGAGGAAATGGATTAGACGTACCTAGTCTCCTTGTTGGCAAACCTTTAGTATGGTTTTTACTTGTTTTATTAAAAAAATGCAAGGTCAAAGCATTGGCTTATGTGTTAGTTACTGTTAGGTAGTTGTGGCAGAATCTGACCAAGCCTTCCTCCAAGGAAGGAAGGCTTACTTTGGCTCACCACTGCAGAGGGTCTCAGTCCCTTAAGCAGGGACAGCATGACAGGAGCTGCTCAGTCTCCCACAGTGAGTGTGCCTCAGAGCTGTTCACTTCACTGTGTTAGCTAGCTGTATGTCAACTTGATGCAAACTAAAGTCTTCTGAGAGGAGGGAACTTCAATTGAGAAAATGCCTCCATGACATCAGGCTATAAGCTAGGTGCTACCCCTGGGCTGATGATTCTGGAGTCTAAAAGAAAGTAGGCTGAACATGCCATGATGAGCAAGCCAATTAAGCAACACCCCTCCATGGCCTCTGTATCAGCTCCTGCCTCCAGGTTCCTGCTCTGCTTGAATCCCTGCCCTCGCTGTTTTGGTGACAAACTGTTAAACGGCACTGTGAGTGAAATAAACCCTTCCCTCTCCATGTCGTTTTTGGTCATGGTGCTTCATCATAGCAATAGTCCCAACTAAGACAATCACCATAGACCAGGAAGCAGAAATCTGAGCCACAGCCGGGGCCAAATATAACCTTCAAAAGCCCACCCCTGGTGACCAACTCAGTCAGCCAAGCCCACCTCCCAAATGCTCCCTCCCCAAAGCACCAGAAGCTGGGGAACAGGCATTCTGAACATGAACCTGTGGGGAAATTTGAGATTCAAACCATAATAGCTTCTACACAGAGTCTTGCTTGGCTGAGCAGTAGTGGCGCATGCCTTTAATCCCAGCACTCGGGAGGCAGAAGCAGGTGGATCTCTGTAAGTTCAAGGCCAGACTGGTCTACAGAGTGAGTTCCAGGATAGCCAGAGTTACAACAGAGAAACCCTATCTCAAAAAACCAAAACAAACAAACAAAAAAAGAATCTTGCCTGGTAGCACAAGAAGCAAGTAACACTCTAGTTAGAGGAAATGGTCAGCACAAATACTATCACATATGAGGGGGTAACTTTAAATAAAGTTAGTATGGAGGGGTGACAGGTGATGGGATTGGAGGGCAGGGCCAGCTCAGGAAAAGAGTTTATGTTTCCTGGTTATAGAGCTTGGAGTTTCAGAATCCAAGTGTGCCTTTTCTATGGGTGGAGAGCTCATCTGTAAAGCCAGTTTCCTTCTGTGAATGCAGGACATAGAGATGCATTGGAAAGATTATTTTCTACCCTCCAAGGCTGGTCATTCTGAACACAATGGAGGGATGTCAATCACTCCATACCAGGATGTCAATCACTCCATACCATGGATGCCTTAGAGGACCAGCCAACTCCATTGTGAAGCTGTAGACAATGAGGGGGACACAAAGACGCTGGGCCAATGTGTCTCAGGTGCATTGATATTGCAGAAAGGGATGAGTGTGCAAGAACCTCACTAAACCTCTTCCAGCCAGCCTTTCTTTGCCCTTGGATAGAATCCTAGTCAGATGCCCAGTGTTTTCGGTCTATTTTAAGTTTCTAAAAGTCTTCTGAACATTTTAAACTCTAAAAGCAGAACCTCGCTTCAGTCTTTCAAATGCCTTTTACAGCCAAAACCACAAAAACAATAAAAGAAAGAAATTGATAAATCAGACCTTATAAAATCAAATGCTTGCTCATCCAAGGTACTGGCAAAAATGATGAAAAGGCAAGTCAGAGACAGAGAAACTATCAGGGCCATCCAGAATCTTATTATTCATTAAGATAAATTCAAAGAAAGGGACTGCCCGTGTGGTGGCGCACGCCTGTGATCCCAGCGCTTGGGAGGCAGAGGCGGGCGGATCTCAGTGAGTCTGAGGCCAGCCTGACCTACATAGTGAGTCCTAGGATAGCCAGAGCTACAACAGAGAAACCCTGTCTCAAGGAGGGGGGCGGGGGACAGTATTTGAGCAAGTATTTCATGAAAGAAAATACACAAATAGCCAAAAAGCCACATGATAAGATTCTTATTAATCATTACTCACCATAAAAACCAGACACCCACAGAAAGGCTAAAAGTTAAAAGCATAACAGGAGCTGGCAAGGATGTGGATTGCTGGAATTCTTCCATGCAGCCAGTGGGTGTGTAGCACGGTACATCTGCCTCAGGAATACACGTGGACAACGTGTTATAAAGGTAAACGTCTTGAAACCTAGACATTTCACTCCATCTAATTACGTAGGATAAGTGAGAACACTTCTAGATATGTTAAAAATAGCTCAAATATGGAGTGAGAGACTAAACGACGATGGTATGTCCACACTCAACCATAAAGCTAAGCTACTGATACACTATGAACATGGTTCCAAAGCACTGAGTAAAGGAGCTAGCCACAGGAGTATGCACTGTTTGACTGCATTTATAGAAAACCCACACAAATGGTAACTGGCTGGGTGCATCGATCATTGGTACAGTGCTTGAGAAACATTCACAGAACCTTGGGATCCATCCTTAGTCCAGCGAATAACAGTGGGAAAAATGTCAGGCATGGTGGGACACACTTGTGGCCCTAGGAACCTGGGACGCTAAGACAGAAGGATCACTTGAACTTGGAGTTCAAGGCCGGCCTGGACAACATGAATCGAGTCTCTCAAAAGCAAAGCAATCAACAGTGGCAGAAGACAGAACAGTGATTCTGGGGGCAGAGGCAGGAGTGATGGGTGTGATGGAGATGCTGCATGTGGTATGCATTTGTCAACACTTAAGAACCGTGGGCTGGAAGGTGATTGTGCTTGATCCTCCGTAAGTTCTAGAGCCATCTAGGCAGGTTAGAACACTCCGTCCAGGCTAATAACAGTTTCCCCCTCTCATCCCATGTGGGGCTTCTTCCCAGCTCTTGTGTGCTTTAGCCTGCAGTGGGAGAGGAGGGGAAGGCTGGCTTTTCTTTTACCTTCTACTTCCCCTTCCCATCACTCATGGTTTCCTTCCCAAGTTGGCCCAAGGGAGGGAAATAATTGCCATGTCCTGGTGGTACTGATACAATAGGAAGTTAATTTGTTCGGAACTTGGCAGATGTGTCTGAGGTTGGCATATAGTCTGCTGAAAATCTGTGGGGCCTGGAGATGGTCCTGCTTTGAACCTTCTATTGAAATAGCACGTGGTCTCCATTTCCCTGGCTGATATTGGCTCTCACTGGCTGGTCCTCCGGGACCATATAGGATTTCTCTTTGTCAGATCCAGTCACCTCTTTACAGACCCCTTGAGTGAGATCTTGAGATGGCTCCTTTTAGATCCTCAAGGGAGGTCTGCTTGACCTCTGGTCCAGCTTTTTGCTCTATAACTGGAAGACATGATGGCTCCCGGACCAGTTTCCTCCTCTCCCTCTTCTTCCTCCTTTCCTTCCTTTCTTGGCAGTCATATGTACTGTCAACCAAAATGAACACCAAGTTCTCTCCGTGGCCTTATTGATTTCTCCCTTGTCACTAGGTGGGGAGGAAGCACCCCTCCATCTGGGGTAGGACAAACACACATACAAAGATCCAAAAGAGCCCCCAACGTAGGTAATAGGTTTAAGTACCCCTTAAGTAAGTCCTTTATGGTGGATTTAACTTTGCTTTTCAGGATGAGGGGAGTTGGCACTCTAATTTTTCTTCACCTTAGAGCCTGGGTTTTCATGGAGAATGCTTTTGCATCATGCAAGTCTCTGTGCGTGTACATTTGCATGTGCATTTTTGTATGTGCAATACATATGCGTGTGTGTGTGTGTGTGTGTGTGTGTGTGTGTGTGAGTGTGAGTGTAGAGGCCAGAGGTCAACATTAAGCGTCTTCTTCAATGGCTTTCCACTTTGATTTTTGAGACAGAGTCTCTCACTGAACCTGGAGCTCATTGACTTGGCTAGATGGGCTGGCTAGTGAGCCCCAGGGATCCTTCTGCCACCACCTCCCCAGGTGGAGTTACAGACACTCACCACCACACCTGGCTTTTGATGCAGGTCTGGGGTACTGGGCTCAGGCCTCCATGCTTGTATGGCAAACACTTTACTAAGACATCTCTTCAACCCTCACTTTTTTAAAACAGGATCTGACTATATAGTGCTCACTGGCCTCAAACTCACAATTCCCCTCCTTGGCCTCCCAAGTGCTTACGTTCACTTTCCATTACTGCATCCAAATACCAGAGATACTCAACCTACAAAGAGAGGCTGACTTTCGCCTACGGTTTTGAAAGTTTGGTTTATGGTCAGTTGGTCCCACTGGTTTGGGCCTGCAGTGAGGCAGCATATCATGGTGAGAGTGAGGGATGGGCACAGAGGCCTAGCTCGTAGATGGGAAGGGAATAAGAGGAGGGGGAAGTGCCTGGGGTCCCAGACACTCCCTTGGACTGTGTTTGGATTTCTCACCATTGGTGATACTTTGGGGTGAATAATTTCATTAAGGGCAATCCTCCAGTAACCTAAGGGTTACTTGCTGGGCACCAGCTTCCAACGTCACTGTGCAGACTAAGCTTTAACACTTGGGCCTTTGCCGGGACATTTAAGATCCAGCCTATAGCAATCAAAGGACATGTGGTTTGTAGCTGTAGGTACAGATGAATAAATTTCTGACTCTTGGTTAAAATATTGTCCAACATGCTGATATCCAAAGTCATCACGTGTATTTGTGATACGACACAGTGACAGGGCTTCAGAGTTCTCTTCATACAGAGTTTTCTCTTCTTCGATGTATGTTCTGTGAACATATTTGAGTTTTTAACATTAGGTTTTCCTTTATAGTACATAAGCACCTTCTACTGTTTTGTGGTGAGGGGATTATCCTGGTACTACATTTTCCTGGAGAGTATCAATGTGTGTGATGTCATCACTCTGTTTTGACAATGCTGATGGTTTATGCTTTCTTTAGTCTGTCTTCCCTGTGCAGACAGAGCTTGCTTCATCCTGTCCTCTCCTGTCTAGTCATTCATTACTATATGGAAAAGCGGTCCTTTGACTATGAAGACAGAAGAGAAGGTGTGGTTTGAGGACACAGAATAAATTGCTCGGGCTTGGGAAAGCTGTGCTTCTTCCAGGACTTGGCAAGTCTAGACAGTACTCAGCCAGAGGTGCCTAGCTACACAGGCTGGTATCTGAGGTCCCAGGTAACTTTAGAAGATTCTGACCCTGGAGCTCCAGTAAGAATTCTTCCTGTGTGACAGAGCCTGAGAACGAGGTCCTTTCCAGCTCTGGCTGGAGGGTGAGATAGTTCAGTTCTACAGATTTGCCTGATGTTTAAGAACTGTGTCCTGAAAGCCCTTGAATACCCTTCTGCTTCTAGAGACATTTACACCCTTGCTTTGCTCCCTCTAGTTACTCAATCACACAATGTTAAGGCCAAATGTAATGTAGATCATTACATCACAGGCAGATAAACCAAGACAAAGCCCCAGTTCCCACACTGCGACTCAGACTGTGACTGGGTTTCTCACCCTCTGCACTATTGATCTTCTTGGGTGAACAATCCTTTCTTTGAGGCTCCCCTGGGCATTGTAAGATGTTAAACAGTGTCTCTGGCTTCTACTCTCTCAATTCCTGCAGCATTTCCCACTTGGTCCATCATTCTTGATAGTTCCAAATACCTCCAGATGTTGCCAGATGTCTGCAGATGGCAAAATCACTGCTCACTCAGATCTACTAGTCTTCAGTTTCCTGTACCTCTACCCACAGGAAAGTCAAGTTTAATAACATTTGTCTGCACATTTACATCTCCCAGTCAGCGCCTTACCAGACCCAATATTTGTTATCAGACTCATCCTGAGAGGGATTGAGCCTGGCTGTGGTTAACTGGTGCCTTCGTAAAATCACCTACTGGTTCTGGAGTTTTCTTTGTGAAGTTTTCTGTGTGCTTGTGTGTGTGTGTGTGTTGTTGTTGTTGTTTCTCGAAGTCCTTAATGAATTCTTTGAGAGTGGAGGTGTATCTCCCGTGACTGACACAACTCATCCCAGGATGGCCCTTACTGCTGAGTATTCTGCTAGGGAGGAAGCAGAAACTCAATGCCTGCTATTGGCCAGTCAGCTCTTCAGTAAAGCCTCACCTTGGCTTTTTGTGCAGTGCTGAGGATGGGTCTTTCGTGGGTTGGGCATTTGCTCTACCACTGAGCTATGACTATAGCTCCGGCCTAGCTCTTTTCAGACTGGAAGACATGGGCATCACAGGTGCGTGAGTTAGTTTGGACAGAAGAGGGAGATGCTGACGCTGTGCTCTCTGAGGCCGAACCCCCCAGGCTGTATGGAGACTGCAGGAGGCTGTGCTGAGTGCAGCTGAGCCAACGAGGCTTTAAAGGCCCTAAGGTCCAATACAGTGGGATTACTGTCCTTCTAAGAAGGGACATCAGAGAGCTTGCCCCTTTTCCTTTGGCCTCTGCCTTCCCCGTCTTGTCTCCCTTCTTCCCTCCCCTCAGCCCTCTGTCCCTTCTTCCCTTCTTCCCCTTCTCTCCCTCCATGAGCAGGAAATACCTGAAGAAAGTCTCCATGAGCTTACTGTGGGAAGGTAGACTGTGGCCACTGCAAGCCAGAAAGAGCATCCTCTCCAGGAAGCACACAGGAACCTCCGGGAAAGTAAACGTGTGTCCTTAGGTCATGCCTGCGGGCTTGGCCATGGCAGCCCTACTGACTCAGATATGCCTTTCTCTTCTGAGTTGGAATCTTTCCCAAGGTGAAGGTCCCTGGCCTTCATGTCTCTCCAGAAATCCATCCCAATGTAGCTTGGCTCCCTGGTTGGCCCCACAAGCATCACATTCTTTCCAGAGGTGTGTATATCCTGACATTCTTATAACCCCTCTCTCTTTTAAAGGTTTGTTTGTGGAGCTGGAGAGATGGCTCAGTGATTAAGATCACTGGCTGCTCTTCCAGAGGACCAAGGTTCAATTCCCAGCAATCACATGGCAGCTCACACCCCTGTAATGGCAGTCTCAATGAATACTATGCCCTCTTCTGACCTCCTTGGGTACCAGACATGTGTATGGTGCACAGACATTTATGCAGGCATATATACACCCACAAAGATTTAAATGTATTTGATGTATATGGGTATTATGGCTGTATATGTATATGTGTGTTTGTGACTTGCATGCTTGGGTCACATGGAGGTCAAGAAAGGGTATCAGATCTTGGGGAACTGGGGTTACCAGTGATTGTGAGCCACCATGTAGGTGCTGGGAACAGAACCTGGGTCCTCTGCAAGAGCACTGAACCATCTCTTCAGCCCCTCTCCTATAATTTTTATGAGGCAGGCAAGACTCCATTTTCACTTATTGCCCAGAAGGGCAAAACTGAGACAGGTGAAGGAACTTGCCCCATTTAAGGGAGCCTGGGCTGGAACCAGGAGGCAGGACTGTGAGGTGCCCACAGTCCTCAGGTCTACACATGCTCAGTGTGCTCTCGCTTGTCCCCACTCTAGGATCTTCACTGGGTACCCTTGGCTCCTCCTCCCCTGTGGGTGAAACTCCTTCACCCCATGTCCCATCTCTCAAGATGATTCCTGGTGAGAATTCAGTTGCTCTGCTCTGGCATCTCCAGTCCTCACCCAGTCCCTGCACATCCCAGGATGAGGCTTTGGGGGACCAGCTGATTGGCTCTCAGGACCAGCTTGGCTCTGAACCCTGATGCCACCTTATGCTAGATACAGAGAGTTCACAAGGAATAAGCTTCCTGTGAAACTAGACATTAAACAATTAAGATCACAGCCTGCTCTGAACAGATCAGCCTGGTGATTGGGTAGAGAGTACTGTGGTGGCTCCAGTGCTCAGAGGGGGCAGGCACACGGGGAGGAGGAAGGGTACCCAGGCAGAGGGAAGGAAGCAGAGCACTGTGGACAGGGAACAAGAGGAAGCCAGTGTGCCTGGGAAGAATGTAAGTGTCAAGTTTTCCTTTGTAATAAAGTCTAAGAATCAAGCTATTCTGAGACATCTAATAGATTTGAGGAGACATACAAAAGGTCATAAAAGGAGTTTTCTACATTTGTAGAAATGTAGAACTCTTTCTACAGAACGCTAAGGCTGGCGGATGTCTACCACAAGCAGGTGTTTCTGTTGCTGTTTTTATTTATTTTACATACTTCTTGGGGTGTTCAAGGTTAAACCCAGAGTCTCATGAAAGCCTGGCAAGTTTCTGACCACAGAGCTACACTCCCAGCCCTGGTGTTGTTCTTTCATTTGTGTGAATCAACTCAGTAATCCTGATAACGACCCTTTGGGATATATACCATTTATAGATGAGGAATCCACCATTGTGTTGAGGAACATGAAGCAGTTGCCCTTGAACCAGTGCAGTGGCCACCAGGGTCTCCCACCTCCATGACATAACACACCCCTCCTGACCTCTTGTGGACAGTCAAGCATTAGAAAGCCTGGAGTGGGCCCATGTCCTCTTCTGGTAAATTCACGTTCCACAATCTCAACACTTCTCTAGCAACTAGAGCCCATAATACCTGGCCGTGCTTCAGGAGGCACCCCTAACTGCACAGCACCCCTTCCTGCTCAGCTTCTGCGTCTGAGCCAAAGACCTTCTTCCTCACTGTCTCCTGTCGCTTATTATCCACCTAGAGATTTCCGCTTCCTTACCTGTAAAATGGGCTGTGGAGAGCCCTCCATGGACCACGCTTGCAATCAGCCACACTCAGCCCTTCTGATGCAGAGAACATGTAGAGAACATGGAAGATGGAGGAGGCAGAGCTGCTCATTAGGAGCTGACCACATCACTCACTCACTAGAACTTCCAGCATGTCCAACAAGCAAACCGCACAGTCACCAGGTCCTTGGGGAAAGACCCTACATATTCTGCACAAGACCTTTCCCAGGGTCACCTGAGACATCTGGGTAAGAGAGCACAGAGTGGGAGCGGGTACAGGAGGACCCCTAGTCAACAGGACACATGTAGGAGCAGCTGCAGGGCCCCTAGCTGGGCGAAGTCACTTCTGTTCTGTGTGCTGTGTTGGGGCTGTGTTTCCCACGTTCTGTCTCTGTTCTTCGGGTCAAATCTAAAAGGTGCCCCACAAGCTAACATTTTGCACACTGTTCCCCAGCTAGTAAAACCCTGTTTGGAGAGATTATGGAACCTTTAGGAGGTGAGACCTCTCTGGTGGAAGTAGTTGTTTAAGGACAGGACTATGAAAGTTATACCTGGGCCCCTAATTCAGTCCTGCTTTGTGCTTCCTGGTCCACTATCACGTGAAGAACCTCCACTGCACACACCTGCCACCATGATGCTGCTGACTGCTCCTGTACACAGGTGCTTCGCCTCCCTCTCCTCTCATCAAAACCTTCCCACCATAGTGGGATGAAATCCCTGGAAACCACGAGCCAAAATAAGTCCTTCCTTCCTTATTTCTGTCGGTGTTTAGATTCAAAAGTAGCCAATACACAGCAGAAAGCCAGAACCTTCCCGAAACTAGGAGATGGTGGTGTAGGACCACAGGCTTCTCACAGTCTAGATCTGCTGTCACATGATCCTGACACTGGCAATCACGTGGCCGCTTATTCCTCATTCTCAGGAACTATCCTCCCACAAAGGCTTCCCTACCATTCAGGACAAAGCCTGGACGAGTAGACACGATACACACAGTCAACACAGACTGCATGGCAGAGCTTTCCAAAGCACGTAACCCAGGAGCTGGGGAGAGGGCTCAGTGGTTGAGCCCTTCCTGGCAGGGTGGGGAGGGTTGGGGAGGGTTCCCAAAGGGAACTTTTATAATATCTCTGGGTGAGACCACAATTTTAAAAGTTTACCCTTTGAAGCTATGAGCCCTATGACAGCGAAGGTACAGCACCAGGGGGCTGTGGCTGTGCTCCTGGCCATGTGCCAATTAGCTGCCTAGCCCTAGGCTGCCTAGAACTTCGGAGTCCTGACAGGAATAACCCCAGCAGGTTGAATGAATGAGGCAGCAGGTGAGCTGTGCTGTGCATGCACAAAAGAAAACCTTACCTACTCTAAAGCAGAATTATTAAAAATGTGCCCCAAATGGGTGGAGTTAACAAGACTCTTAATTTCTTGGAGACAAATCATTCCAGTTGTTTAACCAGCTCCACAGAGGCAAAGTTGTCTTGTTATCTTTCAGTTCTCCGAAGACAGAGCAGATCCATCTTATTCATGGGGTGGTTCAGATGGAAACTGAAAGTAGCTGTCAGCTCCTCAGCTACTTCAATGGCTCTCAACCTGTGGGTCACGACCCCTTTGAGCGTCAAATGACCCTTTCACAGGGGTCCAGCATAAGACCATCTACATATCAGATATTTATATTAAGATCCATAACAGTATCAAAATTACAGTTATGAAGTAACAACAAAATAATTTTATGGTTGAGGGGGTCACTACAACATGAGGAATTGCATTGAAGGGTTGCTGTATAGGAAGGCTGAGAACTACTTGCTTAACTGCAGCTGTGGGGTGCTCTTAGAATTGCTCATGAGTTAGAGAGAACTCTGGGCTGCAGCCCCCTCTGAACCAGCAATAAGAACCTCATGAGCAGAGTGTTCTAAAGAAGCATCCTTGACCCAGCACAGCTGGATAGCTGCATTGAAGTCCCTATTCTAATGGTCCCTGTTGCTCCCTATTGATGATCCCTATTAGTCCCTATTGATGATCCAAGAGTCACAATCAAAACACTGCTGCCAAGTCTTGCTACAAATAAATATCCTTTTAACAACTCCCAGGTGACTGGGTGCTGGTAGCGCATGTCTTTAATTCCAGCACTTGAGAGGCAGATGCAGGTGGATCTTCTGTGAGTTTGATGCCAGCCTGGTCTACAGAGATAGTTCCAGGATATCCAGGGCTACACAAAGAAACTGTCTTGAAAAACCAGACAGAGAGAGGGAGACAGGGAGGGAGAGGGGGAGGAAGAAGGAGTAAGGGAGGGGAGAGGGAAGAGGGAAATGGAGAGGGAGAGAGACAGAGATGGGGGGGGGAGGAGAAGAAAGAGAGAACTCTCAGGTGGGGGCTGAAGAAATGGCTCAGTGGTTAAGAGCACTAGTTGCTCTTGCAGAGGACCCGAGTTCAGTTCCCAGCACCCACATGGTAGCTCACAAACATCTGTAAACTCCAGTTCCAGAGGATCTGATGCCTTCTTCTGGACTCTGAAAGCATCAGGCATATATGGTGCCCTTTCATACATGTAGGCAAAACACTCATGCACATAAAATAAATTTAAAAGAAAAGAAAAGAAAAAACACTTCCCAGGTATCAAACCATTTCCCAATGAGACTGCAATCTCTATGTCCAAATTCAAGACATGAAAAAAAAAACAAAAAAAAAAAAAAAAACAAAAAACCTGTCACTGTGCTAAATGAGACTTCAGCTCCATTCTCTGGGAAATACAAAATGGTAAGAGGCCAGAACCACTGCTTGAGAATGGAAATGAAGGCACTACTCCGTGGGCTCTGAGACACAGGATTTCCCAGGGTAGGCTCTTTGGACAGAAACAAATAGATGACATAGAAAAAAGAGTAGAAGAAGTCTGGGAAACTAAGCAGATTTCTACATCAGGACCTCTTAGTATGTTTTTGTATCAGGAACTACCAAGAAAGGGGTGTACATGGCGTATAAGATTCTCACATTTCTTTGACCAGGATTTTTTTTTTTTACACTACTCCAGAAATGATACCCTTTCAGTAGAAAAGATTACTGATTGCCTGGAAGCCAATATCTCAAGATACTAGAAAGACTACTATTAACATAGCTATCTTTCTACAAAATAGGCCTCTGTGTCTGCTATCAACCATACAATGACAGTTTCTCCTCTTCCCGTAGCCTGGAAGCTGCCAGCAGGCACTGGAGCCGTTTTTCTTACTCAAGATATTCACCTCAGATTTTAAAAATAGCTTGTCCTCTTGGGTAAACTCCAGACTAGGGATTAATCTTTAACAAGTAGAGTGGCTGGTCCATGGAGGTTGGCCTGGTCAGTAGGGTGGGTGTGTTGCCTGTCTGACATGGCCAGGCGGTGGAACACACCCTGTGGGTGCCCATCACCCATGGCAGTAACCCAGTGACATGAACCAGGTTGGGCCAGACTGATGCCCAGCAGAGCTTTAGGGTCACAAGCCTCCTGGAGGCTGCCAGGTGAAAGCTGTCTTCCTGTGGGGCTTGGCTGGGTAGAGACTGCTAATTACCCACTATCTCCCTTCTGCAGAGCCCTTTCCTGTGTGTGTGTGTGTGTGTGTGTGTGTGTGTGTGTGTGTGTGTGTGTGTTACTTAAAGCCCCGGGTCTTTTTTCACATTCAGCATTCTGGAACTGCTGAGATTTAAGTATGCCCATCAGGACTATCCAGAATAAAGACGTCATTTCTGAATTCCCTTGCAGCTACCTATGGCTGAGGCTATTTTGGCCCAAGGGGTGTAAGTAAAAATATAGAGCGATAATTTTGAGAAAACTGGTCTTCTAACATCAGAACTGATTTGCCCCTCCCCTTTTATGCAGGCCTCCCCTTCCTGCTGGTCTGTGCCAACACACTTTAGACCATGAGGTGGGAGCTGGGGCTGAAGATGCCTAGCCAGCGAGTGAGCTGGAGTCCTCATCTGCCTCCGGGTCCCTTTTGTCTGAGAGGGAAACAAATTTCACTCCCTACTAAGCAACCATTGGGGACTTTCTGTTTCTGCTGCATTGAGTCTTGACTAATATGATTGAGAGAATAAGTGGATTTAAAATCACAGCAAAATTTCAGGACTAGAACAGAGAATACTGTGTTGTCCCTAGTCAGGCGCAGCAGCTTGGGCATTCTGCCTGCCACCAGTGTTTCTCTCTCTCTCTCTTTCTCTCTCCCTCCCCCTTCACCTCCTTCCCTCCCCCAACACCTCCCTCCTTCTCTTCCCTCCTCCCTCTATTTTACAAGGAACTGCTTATACTATATCCCTTCAATGTATATTTCCTAAAAGTCAGGATAGGAGTTCCCACACAGCAGCTATTGAGCCCTGGGGTTTTACAGCACAATCTGTTAGCTAATCTACAGTTCATGTTCCAATTGTCTCAATAATGTCTTTGCCAATCCAGAATCTAACCAAGATCATACACATATTCTTCTCCTCTTGAATCCAGTGTTTGTTTGTTTTGGGGTGTCTATGTTCAGTTGGAACCCAGGGCCTCACACCTGCGAGGCAAGTGCTCTACCACTGAGTTACACACTTAACCTCAACGAGAAAGAGATGGAACTTTGAGAGACAAGCCTCACCTGTACATGCAGCCTTTGCAACGCCTACCTCCGTGACTCCTCGTTAAAAGGTCTGTTGACTGACGTGTATTTCCTCCTACTTATGAGGTCTGATGTGACCGTTTGATTCCTGTGTACAGTGAGTGTGAACAACACAGGGCAATTAGTTGTGTCTCCTTCATCTTTTTTCTTTATGGTTTGAATGTATTCCTTACTTCTTTTCCAAGTCTTTCTCTGTCCTGCTGCCAAGCCAATCCTAGGCCCCCAACTGTAGCAGCTTCTTCTGCTCAGTTCCCCCTCCCCATCTATCATGCAATGCTGCTCTGTGGTTCCTCAAATCTGCTTCCAAGTATCTAGCCCATTCCAGGCATTGGAGGTCACCGTCACTTCAGTCTCACCTATGCAGCCCCGTGAAGGACACTCCTGCAGTTGGCATCGCCACTTACAATGAATTCCTCCATATAATAGAGGGCAATGCACTAGCTTTTGACTGAGAGCTGAGAGCTTGCACCATGCATGCTTCTTAAACACAGATAGCTGTAAAACAGTTTGAGTTTTGTTCTGATACAGTGGTGACCAATATCTTCCTATGCACTTGGTAAAGGTGACATAGGACACATGATCCATTTGCCCTTGAGAGCACATCTTATCTATGGTCACACAGGAGCCAGCCTGTTGATGGTTGGTGCCTGCAGCCTAGCTGAGCTTACTCCTCAGGCAGAGGCAATTCCTTGCATCTTATTCTACCAAGACACAGACTTTTTAAATAATGAAATTGAGAGGTATAGGTGAGTTTATTGCTAAAATAAATGCCACCCGTGAGCAGCTCGGGAGGAATCCAGAGTTGGCTGGCTAGCCACAGCCCTATAGCCGGAGCCACCTGCCTGGTCTGCAGCTAAGGAACACATGACATGGTGCTGAGCCTAGCCCCCATCAGTCTGAGAGGTACATAACATCCAGCTTTTCTCTCTTTGTTCACCTCTGACCAAAGACCAACTTCCAGGCAGCTGGAAAGAAGAAGGGAGAGGGTGGGAGGTCAAGTTTTCCTTTAAGTGAACCACACTGGCTGCTCTTCCTCTGTGCAAAATGTTGCGGCTTCACACTGCAGTGTTGGGACCCGTCACCCGAAAGGGAGAGAGGAAATTAGAGGCAGCTCCCAGTTTTCTCTGAGATGTCAGTGTTAGGTGTCATGGAGTCATTCAAATGAAGGGGCTACAAACCCTCAAAAACAGCTCCATCAATCACAGAAAACAAGTATTGATTAATTGTGGATTTCTTCAAAGTCCAAGCAGGTCTAAAACCAATTTCTTCATATCTAACAACAGTTAGAACAAGTACACAGGTTTACTAATTTCCTGCTACACTGAGACCCAGAGTCGGAGAGTGGTTGGGGAGCCACTGGAGACTCGGGGAGGTGGAGCTGTGGGGCTGCTGAGACTGTCAGAATGGGAGGCAGCGTTCTGCTAGAGAATGGGTGTGGTGGAGAGCCAAGCCTTGGACTTTTGCTGCCTATTCCTGAAGCCACTTTAAGATGTCCTTTGCATTTCTTTCCCTCGGGTTTGAAATGAGAATTAGAACCACAGAGCCCAGCTTTCTCATCCTTCCAGCGCACAGTGCCCAGGTTAAATAAAACCCACCCTCCTCCCGCTCCTGTGGATGTCATGCCCACAAGCCCTCCGACCTCCTGCCTCCGTACAGTGGCTCCGCCCTCTGGCTCTAAGTCACCAGCACACCTTGTCTCCAGGCTGCGCCCTCACTGTCCCTCTCCCTGGCTCCCTTCCCTCCTGATCTTCATTACCTAGATCTGGAATGCTACTTCCTTCTCTCTCACTTCTCCACCATCATCTAATGTCCCTCGCTATTTTAGACCATTCATCAGGCCCTGGCAGACCAGACTCTGAGATCCACTTGTGTCTCCCAGCACAGGCTGGGATTCCATACACATCTGTGCCAGCATACACAAAGTCCTGGGTTCAATCCCCAGCACCACAAGAAAATTTCCCCTTCCCCACAAGAAGGGGATTGGGGGAGCAATCAGACGTTTCAGCCATGGCTACTTAGCCCTGAAATATGTGGCCTATGATAACACAGGAAACAGATGATAGAACAGAGCTACTCTCCCCATGGGGGCCTGGATATCCCAGCAGTGCCGCAGGCTGAGGACCAAGCTTCTAATACAAGGGCCTTAGGGAGATGCTTATTCAAACCGTACCATTGGTATCCACTTTGTAGGCTGATTATGAATGTTACACACAAAAGAAAAGGCAAAATAGGCCTAACCTAGTCCTGCCTGGATAGTGATAGTCAATAATTACAGCTTACATTACTACTATTTGGACAGCTCAACAGCAGCTGTTTGTATCATTAGAGAAAGATGTCCCAGACTGGGAATGGAGGATGTCTGAGTTATCGGTGGAAAACATGTGCTCAGCATGTGCAAGGCTGTGTGTTTGATCCCTAGCAGCCCAAAAGAGAAAGATTCTGGGGAGATGACACGGTTGGTAAGATGCTTTTCATGCAAACACGAGAAAGCTTCAGATACCCAGCACTCACATACGGAACAGGCCCAAGCCCATAACCCCAGAGCTGGAAGGAGGAGATCCAGAGGTCTTTGGGTTTGCTAGTCTAGCTGAATCAATGATCTCCAGGTTCATTAGAAGCCCTGTCTCAAGAAATAATTTAAATAGCAATTGAGAAAGACACCCATTGTTGACCTCTGATCTACACACACACATGGATTAAAATAGAAAGAAAGACAGAAAGAAAGAAAGAAAAAAAGAAAGAAAGAAAGAAAGAAAGAAAGAAAGAAAGAAAGAAAGAAAGAAAGAAATGCTTGTGTTTCAGAGCTCTCAATAGAAACAAGGGATCTGTGCAACCATGTGCAGACCCTGAATAGGGACCCTGGGCCCTCCCTGATCCCAGTCAAATTTCCTGGGAGAAATAAAACCTTCATAACTCGCTGACAGTTTACTCTGCAAGTGCTTGTGCTCAGTAGTCAAAGGGCAGTTGCTTGGTGCTCACCACCCTGGGTTTAGGATTACCGTGCCATGGAAACACCAGCACTCATGTGGCAGATGTTTGGATGCAGTCTCCTTCACACAGCCTGGGACCCATGGAGCCCCTCCAGCAACTGGGGACTCACCTGGATGGGGGACTGTTTGTCTCATTTAGTGATTGTCTTGGGGTTTCTGTTGCTGTGATGAAACACCATGAAAAGCAAGATGGGAAGGAAAGAGTTTATATGCTTCCATATCACAGCTCATCATCAAACGAAGTCGGGACAGGAACTCAAGCAGGGCAGGAACCCGGAGGCAGGAGCTGATGCAGAGGCAGTGTTGGGGCTCTGTTTACTGACTTGCTTCTCCTGGCTTGGCTGGCTCAGCCTGCTTTCTTATAGAACCCAAGGCCACCGGCTCAGGGATGGAACCACCCACAAAGGGCAGGACCCTTCCACATCAGTCACTAATTAAGAAAATGCCATACAGGCCTGCCTACAACCTCAGATTTTCTCCAATTGGGCTTAGAGACAATGGGGGACTTCCCAAAGCCTTGGAGACAGTCCATGGTGAGGCCAGGTTCAAAATCAAACTACTGGTGCCCAAACTTGTTTTCATGTCCTCTCTGTTTGTTCTGTGTCCCGATCACAGGAATATTTGGGGGCGGACCGATATATCTCTGCCTATATGCTGTTTCCTTTATGTCCAAATGTCTGGCCACCACTCATGAGGTCCACTGGGAAACTGGCCCTGCCAATGTGATTCAGAGGGAGCCCAGAAGACATCTATGGTAGTTTGAATGAAAATGGTCCCCATAGGCTCATAGGGAGTGGTAGTATTAGGATATGTGGCCTTATTGGAGAAAGTGGGGCCTTGTTGGAGGAAGTGTTACACTGGGGGCAGGCTTTGAGGTTTCAGAAGCTCAAGCCAGGTCCAGTGGCTCATTCTCTCTTCCTGCTGCCTTTCAATCTAGATGTAGGACTCTCAGCTCCCTCTCCAGCACCATGTCTGCCTGCCTGCTGCCATGTTTCCTTCATGATGATAATGGACTAAACCTCTGAACTGTAAGCCAGCCCCAATTAAATGTTTTCCTTTGTAAGAGTTGTTGTGGTCATGGTGTCTCTTCACAGCCATAAAACCCTAACTAAGACAACATTTGAAAGTCATTAAAAAAAGTTAAGTGAAATTCACTGTGTAATTGAGCAAAGTTAAATATTCCAGAAGCATCTTTCACTGGACCCCAAAGAAGCCCTTCTCCTTCTGGGCTTTCATAACCCAGGATCTTTCTTTCCAACAAATGAGGAAATATCCAGCCCATTGCTTATACCAGGAATCTTGTAATTTGATTCAATTTGATAAATCATAGTCTATTAAATAAATAAGAATTTAATATAGATTTTAACCAACAGCCACAAGAGAGGGAGGGGAGAATGCCTTATGGGCTTGCCTACAAACCAATCTTATGGAGGCCTTTTTGTTTGTTGGTTGGTTTGTTTCTCTGTGTAACTCTGGCTGTCCTGGAACTCACTCTGTAGACCAGGCTGGCCTTAAAATCGGACATCTGTCTGCCTTTGTCCCTGAATGCTGGGATTAAAGGCGTGCATCACTATGTCCAGCTCCAGGAGGCATTTTCTTGAGATTCCTTCCTTTCAGATGATTTTAGCTTGTGTCAAGTTGACATAAAAGCATCCAGCACAGTGCTCAAAGAATGCCAGATAATCCCACCAAGTTTTCTAAATGTATTTGTATTTCTTCATAAAGATGGAAAGAGCCATGGTGACTACTATTGGGATATTTTAAACTGTTTATTCCACTAGGAATGAGTTACTTTCTCGCTGGTTTAAGTCTGATCCTTCCCCTTTTCCTCTTTTTCCTTCTCTTCCTCAACTTACTTCCTCCTCCTCTACCTCCTCACCCACTTCCTCCTTCCCTTTCTCACCTTGCCTCTTCAGTTAAAAACCTAACACTGTTATCCCCAACAATCATGCCATTTACTTTGTTACTCAGGGCTTGGAAATGTGCCATCCACTAGCCAGCTGAAGTCACCATCAGTCCCTCCACGGACGGTCCTACAGCACACTTGTGATCTGCAGATACAGATGAAGTCAGGGCGCCCTT
This sequence comes from Cricetomys ansorgei, assembly GCA_026225945.1. Classification (NCBI taxonomy): domain Eukaryota; kingdom Metazoa; phylum Chordata; class Mammalia; order Rodentia; family Nesomyidae; genus Cricetomys; species Cricetomys ansorgei. The sequence goes on along the minus strand of JAMJFZ010000056.1, from coordinate 10,548,243 downwards.
GATTGTGTGGATAGCCATCATGGAGGGACATGGGTTAGTACACAACAAGTACTGGGCCATAGTTGGAAATGTGCAGAGTTCACACATATTGTATCTAGGCAGGGATGGATGTCATGGGGAGACATTCAAATATCGCTGAAAATGCAAATAAGGAGCACTGTAGTCTGGGAGCTGGAATACTTCACAAAGTTGGCATTCTGGACAGAGTGAGAATGAATGATCACAGAACATTAAAACTCTTTACAAATAGGAGCTGGAGAGATGACTCCATGCTTAAGAGAGTGTTTGCTATTCTTCCAGAGGACCTGAGTATGGTTCCTAGAGCCCACATAAGGTGGCTTACACCTGCCTGTAACTCCAGCTGCAGGTATCTGATGCCCTCTTCTGGCCTCCTTGCTTGCGTGTGCGAGCACGCACGCGCGCGCGCACACACACACAAACTCTCATGCACACAAACTCTCATGCACACAGTTGTGTATAAGTTCTAAACAATCTTTTTAAAAATTCTTCTCAAATGTTATGGTCTAGAAATCACATAAAATATTACATAATTCCATATATATTCACATATACATTATGTGCACAGAAATGTAAATATAACCATATGATTTATAAAACTTAAATCACATGAGGAAACACACAGGTTGAAAAGTTACTACCACTGGGAAGTGGAGGCAGGAGACAAAGCAGCCTCAAATGATCACCAACAAAATTCTACCCTAAACAGGCAAATGAAATTAAACCAAAATTCTCTTGGTTAATCGTGGTAGGCAGAGCCTAATGTACACTCTTCATTGGAGAGCCTATAATCTGTCCTGTGGCCTCCCAGGGCTCATTAGATGAACAGGATACATGTTAGGCATGCATTAATGTCATACAAATTAGTGATATACATTAGTGACACACAAATGTGCATCTTCTGAGGCAGGCGGGTCACTGGGATAGATTTCTCTCAAGAAGCCACCTGGTCATACCAGACTGAGCTGTGTCCAAACACGAACCTCTCTTTAATATGTGTTTACTTCGTAAAGGGAATGAGGTGCTTCCACTGCTACAGGGTTTGTGTCAATGAAAATTCCTTACTGTATTTTTAATTAGTTCTAGATTAAAGCTGAAAAAAAGCAGTTTAAAAAAAAGTGTGTGTGTGTGTGTGTGTGTGTGCACATGTATGCTATGCATGTGTTTGCATGAGTGTGTGCCAGAAGAGGGCATCAAATGTCTTCCCCCCCCCCTCCCCTTATTCCTTTGAGGCAAGGTCTCTTCCTGAGCCTGTTTCACAGCTAGCCCCAGAAATGCTTCTGGTTTTCCTGACTTGGAGCCGGGGTTATAGGCATGCATGGGACACTCAGCTTGTCATATGGATGCTGTGACGCAAACTCCAGCTCTCACGCTTGTGCAGTGAGTGCTTTTAATTGCTGAGCCATCCCTTCACCTCTCCAGTCCGTTCAGACATTTTAACAGTGCAGTTAAATCAGCACTATATATCATATGTACATTCTAAGAATCACTATTTTGTACCTTTAAGTGCATTCAACTGGCTGTGAAAAAAATGGAAGAATTAACACAGAGTTATTTCAAAGTCTATAGTGTAATCTCAATAAATTATGAATATTGGGCATGTTGGCACAGGCCTGTAATCCCAACACTGGGAGGCTGAGAAAGGAGGGTCTGGAGTTCAAGGTCAGCCTAGACTGTATAATGAGACCCTGTCACAAACAAGTGAGCAAAACATTGTGATTATCTAATGTGTATATTATTAAGACTAATGTATAGTCACGTATGCATTCTTAATTCAAAGAAACAAGTGTTCTTGAAAAAATATAATTATCATCCATCATGTTATAGAAATGATAGCAAATTACTATCATATTGACTGCTTCCTAGACAAATGCATTGTGAAAACAATCTCTGTTAAAATAATACACACAATCGATCATTTGTCTGGTCTCCTTATGAATGGCATATCGCAGATAACTTTTCTTATGGAAATATTTGGTACTATATTCCCATCCTGAGTCTGTGTGATTGCATAGCTTCCTTTTTTATGAACGTAGCATAATTCACTTAACTAGTTCCCTAATGTAGGTAAGTCAATATTAAAAATAAATACTAGCCAAAATCCTTGCACAGAGCTGTGGTGTAGTTCAGTGGAAGAACGCTTGCCTAGGATTGGTGAAGTCCTGGTTCTACTTCTAGCCACACACACACATACATTCAGACACACACATACATACACATACACATACACATATACATACACACACACACACATACACACACATACATACATGCACACACATACATACATATACACACATACACACACATACATACATACACACACACACACACACACACTTCTGGTACCTACACACCCACAATTTTCTCCTTTTTAAAATGTTTACTTATATACAGGGTCTGGAGAGATGGCTCAGTGGTTAAAAACACTGATTGTTCCTCTAGAGGACCAGTTCCCAGCACTCACATGGCAGCTCACAACTGCCTATAACTAGAGTTGTAGGGGATTTTACACCCTCAGTGCCAGGGGATTCAACACCCTCACACAGACATACATATAGGTAAAACTCTAATGCACATAAAATAAAAATATGTAGATCATTTTTAGTAAAAGTGTTTGCTTTAAAAAAATATTTACTTATATACAGCTAACCATATTTCTTTATTCTAAAAAAAAAATCACTGTAGATAAACCAAGAAATAACTAAATGGCAAGACAATTGGCAAATGAGACGTGTCCATAATACCCCACATTGTTCCAACATTAACATGTTCCGTTCTGTCAGTGTCTGTGCTTCTGAGGAAGAAGACCTGCAGAAGAGTAACTCCAGATAGAAGGATTTAGGGCATGGTGGCTCACACCTGCAAACCTGTTCAAGGAACAGAGGCAGGAGGATTGATGCAAGATTGAGGCCAACCATGGTGAAATAAAACGGCCCGGTCTCAAGAAACCAAACAACAGAGACAATAAAAGGTTTATTTCAGTGGCCTCTGTGCAGGGGGTGGAAGGGCGGAGGGTGGGACCCACAAATGACTCTCTTGCTGTCTGAAGCACTGTTAGTGTAGGTTTGGCCAAGTCTTTCCTCTCTCCATTGCATTTCCTTGGCATTTCTCTGCAAACCTCTCTCCTAGCTTCTCTTCTGGTTTCTGTGGGATGCAGGCTCTGGTCCCTCAACGTCTTCTACTCATCCTAGAGGCAAGAAGTTTCCAGAGGGGCCAGCTCACTCTAAGTATGGACACCAAACTGTTGGGGAAGACCCCACTGCAAAGTCAACCGTGAAACAGGCAAGACTTTCAACAAACATTGTTTCTTTGCTATCTGGGTAGATAGCTTTTGATCTTTTTGTAACAAAAAAACCTTCATTCAGGATATTTTTCCATGTCGCAGTTTGTCATGCGTGATGCTAAAGTCCCACCACATTCTTCAATGAGCTGTTTGTTGAGAGCCTGTTCTTTCTGATTGCCAAGTCTGAGAACAATGAGTTTCTTCAGCGGGCAATGCCACACCATTTCTGCATCAGGGTCATGTATGTGTGTGTTCCTTTGTGCTTACATTGGCCTGGTTGTATGTGGTAAAAGAACATATTCTTAAAACACAGAATTGACCATGAGGAATAAAAAGCAAGAGAATCCAATTGCGCTCTTCATCTTCCTAGACACTGTGCTGTTCTTAGGTCACCAACACAAGAGCTTTAAAAGGGAACTGACCAAGACCTTATGGGTAATAATGAATAGAACCAAGATCTCAACCCAGATCTTCTGCTGCAGTGTCTATATTCCTGACATTATTATACAGTTAATTTCACTATATACATTCATCAGGCCCTAGAGTAAAGTTGTGTGTGTGTGTGTGTGTATAGTGAAAAATAAGGCTGGAGAGATTGCTCAGTGGTTAAAGCACTTGCCACAAAAGTGTCAAGAGGAGTTCAGATTCTCAGAACAGATGTAAATGACAGATGTGCCTCATAGCCCATCTGTAACTCCAGCCTCAAAAATCAGAGACAGGGGAATTCCAGAGCAAGCTAGACAGACTAACCATACAGGTGAGCTCTGGATGTGACTGAGAGATCCTAACTTCATGAATGAGGTGGAATGGAAGAGCCATCAGGCTGATTCTTGATAGCAGCTTTGGGCTAGATGTGCATGCTTGCACACACTTGTACACATATGTGTGCCTATACAAAAACAGACACACACACACATACATACACACACACTCACACACAAAAGTGTGCCTACACAAATGTAGACATGCACATACACACATACACTCACACACACATACGCACTCACATACACATGTGTGCCTACGCAAATGCAGACATGCACACACACACACACTCACACACACACATACACTCACATATTTGTGCCTACACAAATGCAGACATGCACACCCACATGCATATGCATAGACAGAAAAAAAAATTGAAAAATGAACAACTTTCACTTCAGAGGAGAAATTTAATCTGTCAACTCTCAGTAGAGCTTTGGTCTGGAAGCCTGAGCTTAAAATTAAAGTCACACTGTGTGTGTGCCTGGATGTATTCCTTTTCATGCTCTTAAACTGACTGAAATTAAGGCAGGTATGGTGGTGCATGCCTTTAATCCCAGCACTCGGTAGAGAGAGGCAGGCAGATCTCTGAGTTTGAGGCCAGGCTGGTCTACAAAGTGAGTTCCAGGATAACCAGAGCTACACAGAGAAACTCTGTCTCAAAAACAAACAAAGAAAGTCCAAGATAAGTTTTATCTACTCAAACTAGAAGGCCTCTCAGGAGCACCCACTTCTCTTGTCTTGAAGTGAGTGGGAGGAGGGAAACCAGGTCTTCCAGCATGCTGGGCAAGCCTGCACCACCATGCCACACTCCGGCACTGAGGAGCGTTGTACACTGAGAAGAAACCAAATGGTCCCATTAAAGAAAAGCCCTTTCCATACTGCCTTTTGGGGTCACTCATAGAAAACCTGGCTGACTGCCAGGTCACCCTACAAAGTCTACCAGTGTAGACCTCCAGGCATCAAGAAAAGAAAAAGGCCGAGTCAAATGGGAAACACAGAAACCTTTCTCCTCACAGCCGCAGACATCACATCCAGGAAACAGAGACCCAGTATTATCAAAGCTCAAGAAGAACTCCTTAGAAATTAAAACCCGAAATCAAGAGATCTCAGGGAAGCAGCACAGAAGAAACAGGGAAAGAGCACACGTGTGGATTTTCAAAGGACAGAGGAGCTGCAGGGGTATTTCCCCTGCAAACTTTCAGAAAATTGTGAGTTTGCATATTGAAAAGGGCCAAATGGTCAAAATGGTTAATAAATAAACACTGAAAGTTGTGGCAAATCCCCCACGAAATACCAGAATACAGAAGCAGCTCACTCCCCTTATGTCATTCAAAACCAACTCAAAGGAAACAGGGGAGGGGAGGGAAAGAGCGGGGAGAAATTTTTCAGAAAAACATGTAAAAGAAACAGTGTTTCAAAAGTCTGGTGCGGTGTCTGCGCCCGACTCACATCCTAAGATCACGGGCAGCGCTGGGAGGTTGTGAAAGGAGAAAGCTGGAAACAACGCCTCACCAGACAAAGGTGTGCTCAAGCGGTATGCTTTACTCCAAACAGCTAAACATAGTGGCATATGGGGGCGCACGCGGGAAGAATAAAGTAATGGAAACAGATGCTCCTCGGATGCAAGTTCTGAATTTCCACAAGATTCACCTCTTGTAGTAGCAACTGGCAGATGGAACCCTTTGTGAACAACACAGGGTGTTCTCTTCACCGCACTGTTAGCTTTCCAGAAGGGTCAAAAGCTAATGGGATGCAGGCTGTCTTGGAGGCCAGTTGCATGGATTTAAAGAAATGCTTTCAAACTAATCTCTTGCCTCTGATGAACTCTTAATTTTAGAGATGGAAAACACTTTGGATATTTGCAAGTGTGTGCAGATATGTTGCAGAAGTCTGCTTTTAGTTATGTTTAAAATAATTGTTTTGTGCACTGTAGAGGGAAGGGCTACCTAGGCCTTGGCATTTATATTGTCTGCAGGTTCTGGCTTTATGTAAAAGGTGTTTGATTGCTCATGATCTGCACGTGCTATCAGTAGAACACCTGAGGAGTTTAAGTATCAATAAATGAAATGAGATGAGACATTCGGGGTTCCACTGTCTAGGATAGTGCTTGCCATGACAGGTGGTTCCCTCTGCTGAGGTCTGGCAGGGTTTACATCTATGAATATGCCTCTGTGTCTTCTTAGCTGAGCCTACACAATAGGTGGAGTGCTACACAGATAACAGATATACATGTGCAGGTATATGCATGGCTGTGTGTATGTGCGTGTGTGTGTGTAGGTCAGAGAACAGAACAACCTTAGGTATCATGTGTCTCTCACTGGCTTGGAATTTGCCAAGTAGGCCAGGCTGGCTGCCAGTGAGTCTCAGTGATCACCATCTCCTCCTCCTGGGATTACAGCAAGCACCGCCATACTTGGTTCTTTCATTTGAGTTCTGGGGATTGGATTTAGGTCCTCAAGTTTGCAAGCCAAGCACTTTACTGAAGAGCCATCTCCCAGGCCCAAATATCTGTTACATTTAAGAAAGCATACCTGGGGTGTGTGTTAGTGGTGGATGGCTTCCTGGCATGTGCAAGGCTCTTGGTCCCTTACAGTATCACAAAAACAAACAGGCAAGCCACAACACATTAGTAGGTTCTGGGTTTACAGTGTAGACCCAAAACTTAAGCTTATCTGCTCTCTCTCCCCAAATTATATTACAATAATAGGATGTAATTCTTCATAATATAAGCCAGTACACTGCAAAAAGAACAGGAAGGTGGGGTGTAGACAGACATGGAGCTCCTTTAAATGTGGAGAATAGGAAATGGGCTGCAGCTTGCTAGCAGAAACCAATTTGACAGATGACATTAAAAGGAAGGAGCCCTCGTTTCTTTTAAAAATTAAGCAAAAGTTATCTTATAATTGATGAACAACTGAGCACATTAATAGGGTACCATGTGAAGCCGTGGTATGTGTATATACTGTATGCAGCACCTAAATCAAGTTAAGCATACTTATTTCCTCAAGCATTTTTACTTTAAAAGAAAACCTTTTATAATGATTTTGAATTTTAATGAACTTTCTGAAGCATTAAAATTTGAATTCTAGAGGCAAGAGAGAAGAAACGAACCCAGGCAAACACTCAAAGGATCTTTTAGAAATTGGTCTAATTCAGAGAGCACTGGTGTAAGAACGTCTCACTCCCTACTGAGCACAGGTGGGCCTTGGTGACCACCACTGCGATGAAAGTTCCAAGTCCTCATTTGCTGTGATGTAATGCCAGAGTCTCATCTTGTCTTCATTCTGATGACAATGATCATCGTGGCTTAGTCATCTGTGCCCCGTGAGCCAAGCTGGACCATTTACAGCAATTGTCGTAGTCCTTAAAACAGCCTGCAGTGACTGCTTTCATTTCCCGGATGGCACTGAGGCTCAGTGTCTTCAGAGAATTGCTCACCATTCCCCCCTCCGCCCCTCCCACTACCTCCAACCCCCCAAAACACCTCTCCCCCATCCCGCCATCACCTGCCTCAGAGACCCAAGCTATGTTCTTCCCTATTTTCCATTCCTGACCCTGCACAGTCACATAAGGTCTCTGCTTCCCTCTCCACTTACAGACAACTCCTAGGAGCCCAAGAGCCGCCACTCAGTAACTTGACTGTGTAGGCGGGTCCCTGCTTCCCAAACTTGCCATGGATTGGCTACCAGACTGGCAAATGCCTGCCCCCAACCCCACCCTGCACCTGAGCAGCTGTCTAGAGGTACTCATGAATCTTCTTCTAAACATAACGATAAAAGCTAATTTTTAAAAATTGCAAAAATGCTCCCTTTTGAAAAACTCCTGTGGGAGAAACAGAGTAATTATTTAATAGATTTTTTTTCTGTATTTTTGTTGACGAGTATATGTACCTATATATTAACAAGGTAATTCCATTTCTAGTTAGTCACTATGCAATAATGAGACTAGTCCACTTTAAAATAAAACAGGACTGAGTATGGTAGCGCACATCTTTAGGCCCAGCTCGTGGGAGGCTTAGCCAGCCTGGTCTACACAGTAAAACCCTGCCTCAGAAAACAAAAGTGCTGAACTGTAGCTCAGTGGGAAATCACTTGCCTTGCCTAGCATGTGCCAGGCCCTGGGTTATATCTTCCAGGGCAGCAAATAAATAAATAATGTAATTACTAGTGATAATAATTAATAAAATAACATCCTGATGGGATTACTATTCTAAAAACCAGTTATAGCTCATTGGCCTCACCCACATTAGTCATGGATGCACAGCTGCATACCATGCAAGAGTGTCAAATTTCCCTTTAATGATTTTCCTGATATAAGTAAGTTCAGGAATTTAACCTCTCTTCCTCTCCTCTTCATCCTCCTTCCTTTCTTCCTTCCTCTTTCTCTCTTTCTGTTTCTCCCCCCCCATCTTCATATTAACTTGTTGTACAGAATCAAATTTGTTAAAAGTATAAGAGCTAACAAGGATGTTCTGGATTAGAAAGGCAACCAGATAAACTACCTTTAGTAACACTACATGGTGAGGGTATAAACAGATTCTCAACAGGAAATTTGTCAAGCCAGAGAAAGACAGAGGTTGATGTTCAGGGACCTGGGTCGGGATAGTGGTGCTTAACAGGTAGCCTGGGCTGCAGCAGGAAGGAAGGCAGGTGTCAGGAAAGACTGGTCCTCACATACATTCTGCAGGATGGTCTCAAGTTTGATAGGAGCATCTAGAGAGAGGAACCCTGGGTAGAGCCTGGGGCTGCTGGTGATGAGAAGTGGGCATGGGCAGACCATCAAGCAAGTACCAGCACTCCAGTAAACATCCTCTCATCCTCGGGAACTGGTCCGAGTTGGCAACAGAGGCTGGCAGGGTGGAATGTGATAACCTATAATTCCAGGAAAAGAGTCAAGCATTTAATGGTGCAGTTGCCAAGAGAGGGCGGGTCTGTCAAGCCAGGGCACCCTGGCCATGCCTGGGACTTTGGAAGCTTGGTGTCAGGACCGCTGTGGAGTCTGTCCTCTCAAGATAGACTCCCGAGTTTTCTCAAAGGGACTCCAGCCAAACACTTGAATCCTGCATCCTTCCTTTTCTGTGGGAGGTTTCTAGCTTCTAGCTTCAGAACCCCCTCCTGTTTCAACAATAATGAAATCGCTGGGTGGTAAGCCTTGATTTTTTTTTACTTTGGTGAACTCAGAGGATGATGAAGGGACTCAGATACTTCAAGAGTCTTCCCTGCCTGCAGAGAAAACATGACCCCTGTGTCTCACACTATGGCTTTACCTGTACCAGAGCCCATGCACTGTGAAATGCTGACTTTGCTGATACACAAAGCAGCCTTCTTAGTGTTGGCACGGGGTATGTGCTCATGCCCTCTGCGCTGAGTCTCTGTCATTTTGCTCAGATGGGTCTCACTGTCACCCTAGATGAGACAGGGTACCATCATCCTTAGGGAGGAAGTGGGGTACCACCCTGTCTCAGCACCACAGTGGGGACAATAACCAGAGAGAAGCAGGTGTTCCGCTATTCATCAACAAAACCATGCCCTCAGCCCCTGTCCTCAGTATCTGCCTCTCAACATCCAAATAAAACTCAACAGCTCTTGCACCAAAGGTGCCAACATACCAGGGAAAAGCCTATCTCTTTAGTACATAGTGGTGGTGATTGAATGAGAATGGTCCTCAGAGACTCATATATTTGAATGCTTAGTCACCAGGGAGTGGAACTGTTCAGGGAGGATTAAGGGTATGGTCTTGTTAGAGGAGGTGTGTCACTAGATGTGGGCTTTGAGGTTTCAAAAGCCCACACCAGGCCCAGTGTCTCTCTCTCTCTCTGCCTGCTACCTGAAGATCAGGATGTAAAGCTCTCACTAGTTCTCTAAGAACATACTTGCCCGTGTCCATGGTAATAATAGGTAATATTACCCACCGTGGTAATAATGGACTAACCCTCTAAAGCTGTAAGCAAGCTCCCAGTTAAATACTTTCTTTTATAAGAGTTGGCGTGGTCGCGGTGTCTCTTCATAATACTGCGCAGTAACTAAGACAGCACTGCTGAGAAAACTGGGTATCTACGAGTAGAAGAATGAGTGAAACTTGAGATCCTCCTTCATATCTTACAAATTACAAAACTGAACTCAAAATAATTGAAGCTGAAAGTGTCAGTGAATGATTAACACTTGTCTAGTATGTGCAAGACCCTGGATTTGATCCCCAACACTGAACAACAACAAAAAACCCACTACTCTTTTTAGACTTAAGGCACAAAATTATGAAACAAAATAGGGGATGCACTTCCGGTGCCTGGCCTGGGAAAGGACTTTTTTTTTTTTTTTTTTTTTTTTTTTTTTTATAAGACCTCAGAAGTCCTCATGGAAAGAAAAGTAAAAACAGACCAAATGGGTTTATATCAAACTAAAAGGCTCTGCATCATTAGTAGACACCCATGGTGTGGTAAGACCACTGCAGAGAAGGAAATACGTATGGACTCTTCATCTGACCCGGGGCTAACATCTAGAACACATACAGAATTTCTAACATCCCAATAGCAAGAAACAAAGAATGTGATTTAAAAGTGGACCAAAAATTTTGACCAGACGAATCATTTCTGAGAAGATACACATTTCAGGAGATCAGGTATATAAGAACCAGCTGCAAAGAAGATGTCAAGAAGTGGGGGAGGGGGAAGGGGTGTCCAGAGATGCACAAGGTACAATTTACTAGAGACTTAACAAAGATGAGCCTTGGCATCAGCAAAAGAAGAGGGTCCTGGAATCGTGAGGTAGGAGGGAGGCGTCTGTTACACTAAGCTAGACAGAGTAGCTGGTATAGCTGGCTTTCTTCGAAAACCATCAATATAACATTGGTTTTGTTTTGTTTGTTCTTTTTAAAAAGGTTCAGACATTGCATAAAACACTTAGTTGATTATTTTAATGACTGTTTTTCTTACAGGGTTTAGAATGTATGTCAGGGTCACCTGGCAAGCGAAATGGTAGTTATAACCAAGTCGCTGGTCAGTTAAAGCTGAGTCACTGTAGCATACAAATAAATGGCCTAGGAGTAATTGAAAAGAAAAATGCTCAGTGTCGTTGACCATCAGAGAATCCACATCAAAACCACAAGAAGATATCAACTCACCCTGGCTCAAATGTCTGTGATCAAAAAGTCAAGAAGCCATAACGCCGGTGAGGCTGTGGAGAAACAAGAACCTTTGTACATGGTTGGTGGGAATGTAAGTGAGCTCTGATGGAAAACGGTACAGGGTTCCTCAAAAAACTGAAAACAAAGCTATATGCTCTAGAAGTTCTACCACTGCTAGACAGTCAAAGGAAATGAAATCAATACAGCAAACAGAATAGCTGTACCAGTGTTTATTACAAAACTGTGCACAGTCACCAAGCTATGGAACCAACTTAAGTTGGTTAAGATCATGGGTGAAGAAGATGTACTACATGTGCACAGGGGGATACTATTTGGGGGTAAGAAGAATGAAATCCTGTCATTTGTAGCATGTTGCACCTGGAAGACATTGCATAGAAATTGCAATGGAATACGTTGCATTTAGGAAATAAGCCCAGCCCAGAAAGAAACCTGCTGAGCCCTCACTCATGCAGAACCTAAGATCTGATGGCACAGAAATGGAGAGCAGACTTAGGTTCCCAGAGCCTGGGAGAAGAGGGAGAAAGAGCATAGGACAAGCTTTGTCACTAGCATAAAATTGCATGTAAGTGAGAGGAATAAATCTTGGTGTTCACACAGCAGGATGATGTCGGTTAACAAGGTGTATTGCATTTTAAAATAACTAGAAGACAGGGTTTCCAATGATCTTGTCACAAAGAAATCACTAAGGCTTGAAATTATAATATGTTAATTATCCTGGCTTGATCGTTACACAAGATAAATATGTATAGAGCATTAAATTGTACCCCATAAATATGTATGGTTAATATGTGTCAGACAAACTGAACAAAAACCATACAGAACCGAGTCAAATTACAAGACCCTAGGCCTAAGGACCAGGGATAGAGAATGCAGCCAAGATAGCCTTGTAGACCTCCTGAATTGTTTCTGCACCCAACAAAGACATCTCAGCCTCTGAAGAGCAGCGTCCAATGCTTCCTGTTTGCTAATGGAGACCCAACACCTCTCATTGCTTCTGTTGCTTAAAGAGTAGAGAAATTTAAGATATGCGCAGACTGAGATTTTTTGTCACCGTCAGTACTATTTATACACATAGGACAACCCATGCTTTTTCACACCCTTCCCATGTGCCTACTTTCCAGCCCAGGAGACAGCTTTAAGACTATCCCTTCACTACGAGGGAACTCTGTGGGGTTGAGGGGGAGAGGTGTGATCAGTTTAAGCAGACCAACTTCCTGTGATTCACAGCCTGCCCTCAGGAAAAGCCTAGAGAATGTTTCTTCATTTCAGTAATCTAGAGATCTCAGGCCAGAAAGCGATGGCCTTCCTAAAGAGTAAGGCCAGCATGTGCCCAGCCCTGTGTTCTACCTACGGGAAGAAGGTGTGGCCAAAAGAGTTTATTCCTTGTTTCCTAGAAAGAAAGAAAGCATAAGCTTAGAGGTCTGGAGCTAGAGGCCCTAGGACAGTCCACCCCACCCCACCTGTACCCCTGCACTGGCCTTTCCCCGGAAGGGAGGTCTGATGAGGGTGTCTAATCTGTAAGACAGCTCTAGCAGGGGCATTTTGTCCAGGAAGCATGATGCACTTTCGCATGCTTTAATTAGTTGCCAACTTTTAAAGATCTGGTGGTTTCATATTAACAAATTGAAATCTAGACTCCTGGGTTGCTGGCTGGGTGTAGGCTTTTGCTATCTTTCCTGGCTAACCTGGCAGGCCATGGCTTCTCTTAGCACCCTGTTCCCTGCCTGTCTCCACAGGAACAGACCTGGCTACCTGAGGCATGGATAGGCATCTCTCAATAATTTTGTTTTTAACCCTGAGAGCTCTGGGAATAGATCTATCCCTGGGCTCAGGCTGGGTAAGTGAAAGTCTTTGGGAAAGCCTGGGAAATCACCTAGGCTTTAGGAGATCGTAGAGATCCAGGGTCTGAGGCCAGGGTTAAGGGTGTCTAGGACGTGAAAAGTGAGTGACAGCTTATTTCTTCTAGATGCGCCTTAGCCGTGGACAGCGCTATTTTAGAACCTCTTTGTTAGAGTCAAACAAAATCTGGTTTTCTTCTCTCCCTTCTCCCTAGCCCTACCCCATGTGGCTGTAACTGAGTTACTTCTCTTTCTGTCCCTAAAACAGCCTTGTGTTTTTGACTCTCTGCATCACTGTTCTGGCTGCCTCATTATTGATAACCCCCTAAATGTTTCATGTTTTCTTTAAAGATAAGGGGACACTTGGAACAGTGCCCTGCTACTTTACTAATGAAGTCAGTAGAAAGGTTTCCTTCTGCCATGCCATACTTACTATCCCAGAATCATATCAATCGCTTTGCACAGCACTTTAACTTAGTCACAATCTGATTTTAATTAACAAGGAACCGAGAAACCATTTTACCACACTGTGGGGTGAAAATCGAGATTCAGTGCAAATTCAAGCAACAAATACCAAGCCTCATTTTGGGGTCAGGACCATAATCCCGTATGTAAAATTAAAGGGCCCGCATGTATGTCCATAGAAAGTTTTTTGTTGTTGTTTTGTATTTGGATTTTATTTGTTTGTTTGTTTTGAGATAGGGTTTCTTGTGTAGCCCTGGTTGTCCTGAAACTCCCTCTGTAGATCAGACTGACCTTGAACTCACAGAGATTCCACCCCCTCTGCCTCCCGAGTGCTGAGATTAAAGGCATGCACCACCACCAGCACCACCACCACCTGACTCCACTGTCCCTCTGATTTATCTCATCTTGAGTGCGAACTAAACTACCACACTCTACCTATAGAAGTTTTAGTTTCTTGCCTGTAGACTAATTTATCACCAGTTGAGTTTCTGAGCTACATTTGGTTGCTGCTTTTCTGAGTGCCTCCCTAACCCCTCACCCCCGGTTTTATCTGCTTTCCCCTCCTATCTGCTTGTTCTTATTAAACCAACCTTAAAGGTCAGGCTGACTGAAGCTGCTCAGCGGGGAAATCAAATTGGAATATGAGCCTAAACCTTAGCTTGTCTCCTAAGCCGGGCTGGGGATTGCTTTGCAACCCGGGTCATGGCTGAGGAGATTTAGACCTGGACAGTCCCAGTGCTTGTTCAAGACTGCCATCCTCAACCTATACTAGTCTTGGACCTGTGGTACCTTCCAGGGAAGGCCTTGTCTCCCATGGCCCACAGCCCGGGATGCTGCAAGCTGGACTGAAGAAACCAGAAGGAAGCAAGCCTTAAGCAGAGAGCACAGGACATGGCAGGAGACTGGATCAGACAAGAGCACAGGTTTCTGAGCTGGACTGGACATCAAAGTGCAGCCCAGCCTCTGAACAGGGAATTCGGGAGCCACTGGACTGTGCTCCCCACTTCCTGCAGCCCCTAGGGGAAAGCCAGACTCCTCAACAGATGCACAGATCTCAGAAAGGCCTTGTGGGTTATCAGTTCTGGAAAGTTGACTCTTGCCCAAAATCAAATTTAGAAACCAATATAAAAACGCCAAGATTTCCTCTAGCAAGCAATGGCAACATCAGACAAAAACCACCACACCTTTTCACAAATATTTGCTATTTAAGGAGAAAGGGGGGAATTAGGGTCTTTTCATTTGTGGCTAGTCTATTTAAAAAAAAAAAAAAAAGCCTGCCCTATAAGAACAAACATGGTGTGTGCGGGGATGGGAAGGGAAGAAGCCGCTTAGAGCCTGACAGGAGCCTGAAGTCTCAGAACCCTGAAATCCTACCAGGACCCAGACCAGGGGCAGCGAGCTTGTCGCCCAGCCAGGTGGCTTCGGGTAGGGCGCGGCAGTCCCTGCTCAGTGCACAGAAGTCCCCACGTACGGGGAAGCATCAGCTGTGTCTCCTTGCTGTGAGCCAAGCCTCAAGTGTGGCTTTTTGCCTTTCCTAAGTGGCTGGACAAGACTGTGCCCTCTCGGCTGCCTGGCCCAAGGTTCTTTTGTGTTGGGTCCAAACACAGGAGCGCTGAGCTACCAACCCGGCGCTCCAGTCCCGTCCGCCCCCCCCCCGCCTCCCCCCCTCGGCAGCCCCCAGGGCTGCGGCCAGCTCGCGCCACCTCCAGACGAGTCGTGGCAATGTGCGTCGAGAACACCCCACCCCCCGCAGGCGGGTCCCTCTCTCTGTCGCTGTCCCAGGATTCCCGTCGCCTGCCACCGCCGAGGTGGCAGATACTCACCTCTCAAGTGTTGGTCAAAGTCCCCGGACTCTGGTCACCAATCAGGACCACGGGGAAGCTCTGCTGGGCGCCTTCTGGGTAGCGAAAAGGTACAAACAGACGGCCAGCTGGCAGCCCCTTATTTTTCGCGAGCTCCCCCAAAATGCTCCTTGGTGCCGCCAACGCAGCTGCCAGGTTTAATAACTGTGTCAGACAGCCCGCCCCTCCCCCCAGGGGGAGCCGCAGATGACAGGCGGGGGACCGAGTCGGCGCCTTGCCCGGCTGTCTCCCAGCCTCGGCTGTAGCAAAGACCGCATAGGAACCCACCATGTCAAGGTTCAAATGCCAAAGAATCCTCCAGAAACCTCTCTTCTTTCCTATTCACTCAAAGCATACATCAATCGGCCCCCTGCAGCATTTCTTTGAATAAACAAGAGGAATAAACCAAATCAGGGCGAGTACTGTGCAGGTGAGCTAACCTGCATCTTAAATGGAAAGCACCTTACGCGGCTTCCTCCAGCCCGGTTCCTACTTGACTCCTTGGTGGGATGTCCTGGGCACCACGCGATGCACAACAAGCCCATCCAACTGTGCCCCACGCTTTTAGTGACGCACAGCAACTCCCTCGTCTGTTCCTAGGACTCTGTTCAGCAGGATCTTACTGTGTGGTGGGGGAGCTCCGCTGCAGTTCATCCACTTGGACCATTTCCAAAGCGCGAGCGGCTCCCGGAGACAAGCTGGATCTACTGAGCCAGGAGGAATCAGCGCACCATCAAAGCCGAATATTCCACTGAAAGTAATGTTTTAGAGCAAATACAAGGCCGATCTGAGCACTCCGCAGCCTAGAGGCCACGTCCCTAGGTCCCCCAAGAGTCTTCACCCCAGCTGGCTCCGCCCCAGGGCTCTTCTCTGGGCACCGCACCTGCTTCCACTCAGCAGAGTGGTTGCCTTGGAAACCCTGGAGAGCTGGTGCTCCCCGAAGACAAGCTGTTGCCCTGACAACAGCAACCCGGCACTGGGCGTGTCGGCAAGAATGTCAATGATGCTGCTGTAAATCACAGCAGGGGCTGTGCGAGGGCTTGGTTGGTAGGGCAGGGATAAGAAAACAGCGATATTTAGGGATGAAGGCTGAGCATCAAGAGCCTGGGTGGGGCCAGTGGGTATCACAGACTGGGGTGTGTAGCTCCACCCCTCTTTACCAAGGGAGTTGACACTTGGCTGTAAAACAAATTCCGTAGTTCTTTTAGTGTATCTCTTCATTCTGCTTATGATATTTAAAGGGGATTTCCCAGCATGAACTGGTCCCAGGCAGGAGTAAGAACAGGCGCCTAAGTGTGTTAGAAATGGAGCGAAGCCTTCCTGGGGATAACAGTTAACCAGTGATGATGTCATGCACCGACATCCAAGAACTCTGATGAGCACATGGCTTCAAAACTTCGCTCATTGTTTGAGAAAGCTTTGGACTAGGAAAAAAAGCTAGGCCATTAAAACCTGAATGTGCATGCACCATCTTGAAACTTGGGTAAAGAGTTTAAAGTCATCAACCACACATAGGCATATCTGTTAAGGAAGTAGGAAACCATGGGGAAGCGTCAGCCAGAAAACAACTTCCTGGACCAATCTACAAAGAGCCGGAATGACCGTATGTACAGAAGAGCGAGTGAGTGTTTCCAAAGTTTTGCTTGAAGTAAGACAATGGAAAAAAGGAATAACATGGAATACAACATTTGAAGTCCACAGATTAGGCATCTAGAATAATGTGAAAATTATACAACAGCTGACATTTTTTGTGTCTAATCTGTGCAACAGTGAAGCAGATGCCAGCAGAATGTTTTCAAAGTACTGATAGAAAAATAGCCATTGTATGAGTTCCTTCTCTAAAGGAACAGAACCTATAGAATGAGTGTCTACATTACAAAGGGGGTTTATTGGATTTGCTTGTGTAACATGGGCTAGGTAGTCCCACAATGGCTGCCTGTACGCCGACGAGGCTAGAGCTCCATGCCATATGAATTGAGCCAAGTAAAGCACTCGGTATATCAAATATATTGATTGATATAGCAACAGAAAGCATGTCAAGACACCCTGTGCTTCACATGTGTATGGCTTCCTTTTGTTTTAGACACCACAAGCTTAGGTCACTCAAACCATTTCCCATTTGCCTTGTGGGATACTATGACTGTGGAAGGGAGGTCTCATTGTATTTGTCCTCATTCTAAAGGGAAAGAGTTTTCTGAAGGCTGGGGTCTTTAAGACTCATTCTAAGAATCCTGCTTATCACACCACATGACCCAGCCATTCTGCTCCTAGATATTATCCTGAGTAAATGAAATGATACACATGTCAACTTAAAGATTTGTAGGCAGTTACTTAGCGACTTCATCCATGGTCACTAAAAGCCAGAAGCTCAAATGTCCCTTGGCGATGAATTAACAGACACATTGTAGCGTATTGATCAGTGCAGGTGGTAACAGGGAGGGACTTGTACCTGACAAACACAAAACATGGAAAGATCCTGCGCACTGTGTCTAGTGCCTGGACCCTGACACAGAAGGCTACCATGGGGTGCGTGCTTTAACTTCAAAGAAACTCTAGAAAAGGCAAGACCGTAGTATCAGGAAGCAGATCAGCGGTTTCTAGGAGCAGGTGGGGACGGAATTCTGTAGTGAGAGACGCATGCTGTATGTGCTGATTATGGTGTCAGTTGCTTGACTCACTGAATTGTACAGTCAGTTTCATTGTATGTAACATACTAATCTTCGATCGTTTTCTGTTGCTATGACCAAATACCAGAGAGAGGGTAATCTATAAAGAATGCAGGTTTATTTAGCTTATGATTCCAAAGGCTGAGAGTTGAAGGGCTGCATCTGATGAGATGTTTTTGATAATGTAGACACTGCAGATTGGAGAGTGACAGAGGGTAGTCTTCTGTGAGAGGGAGCGCCTCTCCCTCTACATTGAGAGATAGAGCCAAATTGGCTTTGTAACTGACCCATTGTTGATACGACCATTTCCCTATTAACCAGTTAGCCCATGACCTGAAGGTCTGCTGACATGACCTCATCACCCCCAAAAGGTCCTGCTTCTTACTATCTCATAAATTTCAACAGTGTTTTGGTGAATGTGGTGATTTGAATGAGGATGGCCCCCATAGGCTCATATACTTGAATACTAGGTCCCCAGTTGATGGAAGTGTTTGGGAAGGATTGGGGGGTGTGGCCTTACTGGAGGAGGTGTGTCCCGCTGAGGTTCCAAATGCCCATGCCATTCCCAGTTAGCTGTCTCTGCCTCATGTTTGTGGATCAAGATATAAGCTCTCAGCTACTGCTCCAGCGCAATGCCTTCCTGCCTGATGCGATGCTCCCTGCCATGATGGTCATGGACCCTCTAACCCTCTGAAACTGTAAGCCTCCAATAAATCCTTTCTTCTATAAGTTGCTCGGGCTGTGGTGGCTTATCACAGCAATAAAACCATAACTAAAACAGTGGTGGATTTTCAGCCCATACCTTATCTTAATAAAACAGACAAAATGATTATTTTGTATATTTTATCCATCAATTTAAGTTACTATATTCGTATAACATGTATGTATTTATCTAAACATACAATCTACAAAATTAATGTGTCTTTCTTTCTTCCTCCCTCTCTTCCCCACTTCAAGCTAAATATAGAATCCAGGCATGGTGGGCAGGCACCCCTACCACCGAGCTCCGGTTATAACTCCAGCTAAGGCTAACAGTGTCTACATTTGTCTCCACGTCTCTTTCACCCTTCCTCTCTCTCTTCCCCCACTAATCCTCTAGTGCTCTTTAAATCTCCCTGCTATTTGATGGAAGCTAGGGCCCAGTACATGCTAGACAGGTGCTCTGCACTGTGCCGCACCTCCAGACCCTGCCTACATGTTTAAGGGTGCTGCATGGCTGTTTGGTAACTGCCTAGCCCCTCTGTTCTAGGGGCCTCAAGTCACATCCATACCACGCATGCCTGTGATTACCACTGTATCCCAGGGCTGGGCACATATTCACCTCTGATAAATGTTTGCTAAATAAACGAGTCCTGTCCCAAAGCAATCAGGAACCCTAGAAAATCTGACCTTCTCTCCAGCTTGTCTGTGGTCATCTTCAATTCCATTGTCAGAATCTTTTCTAAACTAGAATCGCAGGTTGGACAGTTAGGAACCATTTTGCTCCACTACAACACAGGAACTGCTTATCCTAACTGCTCTTATCTGGGCTGGATGCCCAGTGCAGACTCATGTGAGAGAGAACACAGAGAAGCTGGCGGCTGTGTCTGTGAGCTGCTTTGCTGGCTGCCCCATTTCCTTCCGTTTCCAGTCTTCTCTGGCCCAGCAGACTCAGGATGCCATCTCACTCGAGGCTGAAATTCCAGGTAGACCTTCTAAAGCACACAGGATTCAGTTAACCGTTTCAAGGGTGTGTGGTCATCAGGGGCAAAGCCCTTTGGGATGAGGCTGGGTGTTAACAGAGGCCAAAGAATGCAGAGGGCTGGGCTGGGGACTCTCAGAGAGGGATGGGGTCGAAAGGCCTTGGACATTTCTCTCCCAAGGAACTAATTAGACTCACCATTTATTTGAACTTTGTCTACAGTTATTTATCTACAAACATCACACCCACCTCCTTTCCAGGTCAGGACTCTTAGGTGGCCAGATCCTTCTTGTTTGTTTTGAGCTCTCAGTAGGGGGAAAATAATCATAAGAGAGGCAGGCATTTACTTCTCTGCCTATCTTGTACAAAACACAAATCTGTAGCCACAAACTACATATTTGCTACTTAAAAAAATTTGTTTTTTGCAAAGCTGGGGCTTAAATCCAAGGCCGTGTGCATACTAGGCAGCTGCCGTGCCTCGGAGCTGCATCCGCAGCCCGCCCAGTGACCACTTTAAAGTGTGACATTAGTGCCCATTGCTATCTATATCCCACCTAACAGTGAGATTTGAAGTTCCCAGAGGCAATTTGACTTGGGTGGGATTTAACTTAACCTGACTCCCTAGAGAAGGTCTTAACTGTTTTAAACCAACTTTCACTCCCACTCTGTCCTTCAGACACAGGCACCAGTCAAGTCATAAACAGCATCCAGGAGAAGCTGTATGCTGGGGCTTTGGGAAAAAGGCTCCCTCTCTCGCAGCAGCCAGTGCTAGCAGAAACCAAGGCCTTTATCCTCTGTAATGTGTAAGGGGATGCAGAGACTTGCACAGCCATTTGTCATGCATGGAGATCCCCACCCTGGGCTGCATGCAGCAGTGGGGGCTGCTTCCTGAACTCAAGGATAATGTAAATTGCCTATAAAGCAGAGAAGGCAGGGAGATGCTGACCAGGATCCCCGATTGGGCTATATATAGCCCTTAGCCCTGCCAGCTAGGCTCTATTTCCTAAAGATTCCAGATAATCCCAAAACAGCACCAACAGCTGAGGACCAAGTGTTCAAACACAGGAGGCTATAGGGAAGAGTGCACGTTCAAACCCAACCTACCAGCGGCTGGAGAATACATCCTTAGGCTGAGATATACCACATTCCCCTGTCCTCATCAGGTGGTTCTGACGAGAACCCGGCATCATGCCTGAGTGGAAGTGAGTTCCTTTTCCCCTCGTAGCATCTCTCAGATGACCATAGTGAATGTTCCCGGACAGTGAGCATTTACTCCATGTCAGGCACCATGGTATGCACTGTCTGGCTCCATCCTCAGACAGCAGAGGAGCTTGCAGTTCCCGGTAAACAAGGAGTCTGGGGTTCTGAGAGGCCAAGAGGTCACACAGCCTGAGTGTGACAGACTTGGATCTGAAGGCAAAGTCTGTTCTGAGTGAGTTCTCCGTGTGCTTCCTGTGCTTCTGTTGAAATCACCCAGGAATCCATATAAACAGCCATTTCTATTACTTTTCCCATCCAAAGTACCCTCAGTGACTGAGCTGCTGTCTGCCTGCCCTGAGGGTCCCCTCCCCAACTCCAGGGCTGAACATGGAGGGACGCAGAAGCTGCAGAGATCCAGAGAGTTGCTTCGCTGGTCTGTAATGTGGGCCTTCCATTCTATGCTGTGAACAGGTGTGGCTTAGCTCTCAATTGTCCTCCAAAGGCTCTTCTTGAAGATTGTTCCCAAGCCAGTGCAGGTACTGGGAAGGGACAGAACTTTTAAGAGGTGGAGCTTGTGGAGTCTTCAGTTGTGAACAAAAGGCAGTGACACAGGTGGGTAAAATAATATTAAATGAAATTAAAATTAAAATAATAAAAAATTAAAAATATTCTCTACCAAGATATGAAAGAGAAAAGAGAATTTATTGAGATACACCTCAAGAGAAGCAGGGGGTAGGTGAGTTCCCAGGAAGGAGACCATGCCACTGGAAAGGAGTGGGAGTCCTTTTATAGCAGTTAAGGAGGAGGTTGCTTGGTGGGTCTTATCTCATTGGTCCTTACGTGGGGTCCCTATCTGAACAGGTAGGAAGGCATCTCATTATCTCGCCAGGTAGTAAATTTTATAACCTAGGCTGCACTTTCTTGTGCCTGGCCATTTGAATAAGATAGCATAGGTCATATAAGACATTGCATGTCTCTAGGGTCAGGCTCCAAGTTGTCACTGGCCTACAATTGTTAACATGTGGCCACTCAGCTTTTGGTTTTGGTCTTTTGTCTCTATGCTTGGGGAGTGGGGAGAGGAAGGGAGACACATATGCGTCTGCGGCGCACAGCTGCGGCTATCGCTGTGCTTGTGCTCACTGCTGTGTCTGTGTTTTTATTCAGAGTATAAATGGAGGTCTGACTACCATCCCTGGCCTAAGAATGTGGTGCACAGGCTGTGCTCTCAACAGCTATTTCCAGTACACAATCGCTCTGCAGATAGAACGTGAGCAGAATCTATGCCTTCTGTGGAGGTGTGAGAAAGAACTCTTGTGGGAATAGAGTCCCCTGGAGTAGAGACAGAGAGCCCTTTCAGGTGGCTCATGGCCTCAGTTTTCTTGCTTCAATCCAGAGAACACAAGACAGTTCTGGACTCTTGCTTAGATTTGCATTCACTGGGTACTGGAGTTCAGAAATGATTCCAAGTGGGCAGAGGACTAGGTGTTACTATAGTGGTACAGGCGGGAGTGTGCACATCTTAGAATGGAGAAAAATGTCTGGAACAGCACATTTGTTCCTCCAGTTAATGTGGAGAACTGGGATGTGGGACAACTGGTCAACTCCAGCTCCAGTCTCCTCTCTGGATCTTTCTCCTAAACTTCCATATCTTTTTTCTTCCCCTCCCAGCTCTTCCCTTATCTTTTACGATCAACGTTTTTTTATGTGATATTCTCTATAATGCCCTTTTCTCTCTCATGATATGAATTTGTCTATCTGAAAAGAAAATGCAATGCCATGCACAGTGATGCACATCTGTAATGTCAAGTACTTGGGAGGCTGAGGCAGGAGGATCCAGAGCTTGAGGCCAGCCTGGGTTGTGCACAGTGAGTGCTAGCCCAGCCTGAGCTACAGAGTGAGACCCTGCCTCAAAAAACAAATAAACACCAATTAATTACAAATAAAGAAAATGCAGATATTAGCTCAGGAAGACCAAGGTCCATATATTCTTTCAAGACATGTTGACAGCTCTGAGAAGAAATACCTCACCAAGCCTGGGGACCGCCATGCATTGCTTCACTCTAACCCATCCTGTCCCACTAAAGCACATTGTGCTCCTGAGCCCCACAGGTACTCACTTGGTGTGGGGTTTGAATAAGAATGGCCTCCCCATTGGCTCATGTATTTGAATGCTTGGTCATCAGGGAGTGGCATTATTTGAAAGGATTAGTAAGTATGGCCTTGTTGGAGTAGGTGTAGTTTTGTTGGAGTAGGTGTAGTTTTGTTGGAGTAGGTGTGGCCTTGTTGGAGGTGTGGCCTTGTTGAAGTAGGTGTGGCTTTGTTGGAGTAGGTGTGGCTTTGTTGGAGTAGGTGTGGCCTTGTTGGAGTAGGTGTGGCTTTGTTGGAGTAGGTGTGGCCTTGTTGGAGTAGGTGTAGTTTTGTTGGAGTAGGTGAGGCCTTGTTGGAATAGGTGTGGCCTTGTTGGAGTAGATGTGGCTTTGTTGGAGTAGGTGTGGCTCTGTTGGAATAGGTGTGGCCTTGTTGGAGTAGGTGTGGCCTTGTTGGAGTAGGTGTGGCTCTGTTGGAATAGGTGTGGCCTTGTTGGAGTAGGTGTGGCTTTGTTGGAGTAGGTGTGGCCTTGTTGGAGTAGGTGTGGCTTTGTTGGAGTAGGTGTGGCCTTATTGGAGTAGGTGTGGCCTTATTGGAGTAGGTGTGGCTTTGTTGGAGTAGGTGTGGTCTTGTTAAAAGAAGTGTGTCACTGTGGGTGGGCTTTGAGGTCTGAAGAGCCCTAGCCAGGCCCAGTGGTTTTTTCTCTTCCTGCTGCCTGTGGATCCGGATGCAGAACTCTCAGCTACTTCTCCAGCATCATGTCTGCCTGCATACCAACATGCTCCCTGCCATGAAGACAATGGACTAAACCTCTGGAACTGTAAGCCACCCGATTAAATGCTTTATTTGTAAGAGTCGCTGTGATCATGTGTCTCTTCACAGACTAAGATGCTTGTGGAATGCTTCTCTAACTTCTTCAAGGCCAACCTCCAAAGAGCCTCTTTGTTCCTACACATCTCCTGGTATTTAGTAGAGGGGGAAGCCATCAGACCTGAAATCCAGTAACACCATAGGCATGATTCTGTCACGTTTTCCTCACAGCGGTAGATCGGTCAATCAAGCGTGCTGATGGCGGTGGACTGGTACTCACTGAGCGCTTGTCTGTGCCACCATGGGATTAATTATTTCCCTGCTCTTTGTAGCCTGTCTTTGTCATGGCTCCATGGACAGTGAAAGAAGCTGTGGCACAAAGCCATGATGTGGTTTGCCTTCCGTGCCAGTAAAGAGAGAAGAGCCAAGCAGGCCTGGGCTCGGCAGCCTCCTGTCTGAGCCCCCAGAGGTTTGCCTTGATATAAGTGCGTAAACGAGGTTTGTGATGAATCCTTTGCAGCAGAAGAGAGGGTTTGGTGCCAAGACAATTGTGCCACTCTACTTCCGTGCTGAATAATCAAATTTGAACTCTCAGACTTGAAGTGCAAGAAAGACACTTTAGAGTTCACCCAAGACCTTTTGTGACAAATTTCTTAATTCATTGCTCAAACTAGATCCCAATGTGGTACTTATTTGCCTCTGGAAGAGGTGTCTATTTATCTTGCCCTGCAGGAAATAAGAGAGAAAGGAAAGTTTCTACCACCGATGGCTTTTCTTTAAAGTCCCTGAGGCATCGAGGGACTGCTACTTTACCTAAGTTCAGCTATGAGACAGGCCTAGAGTGTCTGCGCAGGTGAACTCGGCACATGCCCAGAGAAGGGACAGAGTAAACTCAGGGCACAGAAAAGGATGCCAACCCAAGGAGCTGTGGGCTCTCTTTCCCTTTCAATCCACACTGGAGCTGGAGAGTCTTACGGTCAGTGATTCTGGGCTGGACCTGATGGTGTCTTGTCCCACAGGGCAGTGACCCAGTACTTGACCAGGTAACTTGAGTAGCCTCCTTCCTCAGGAATCTCCTAGCTGCTTCCCCAAGAGAACAGACCAGTAAGTCTGCTCATTTGAGATCTTACTGAAATTCTCAACTTCCAGCTAAAGAATGTTTTACTTCTCTCTCATTCTCTCCTGCCACCCTCCCTCACTTTCTTTTTCTGTTTCTCTCTCTCTCTTACTCCCTCTCTAAACTCTCCCCCTCTCTAAATTTTTTGATACACCTGTGACTGTTTCTGAGCCAGGCTCTCATCATCTGTCTCAGACTGACCTCAAACTCACTATGTAGCCCAGGCTGGGTTTGAACTATGATTTCTCCTGCCCATCTCTCTGTGCTGCCACCACATCTGGCTCAGACTGGTAAAGCTTTGACATTAATTTCTTCCATGCTACTGAATCCATCCTGGAGAAAACAGTTTGGAGTTTCAAAACTCCGTAACATCATGGAATAAAACATCCCAGCGATGTCTCTTCCAGTTTCGCTATTGAAACAGTTTATAAAACTCTGCAGCTCCCTTAAGACATGTTAAGTAGAATTAAATTTAGAAAGATTCCAGTTATCAGTCCCTCCACAGTTTTGTTTGTTTTGTTTTTTGTTTGTTTGTTTTAAGTCTGTTTTTAGGAGGTTTGGCTAATTCACACAGCACTTTATTTAGCCATCTTCTCAAAATCTTGAGTCATCTGCAATTTCTGAGCATTTGGGGTTTGAGAAAGAGGCAGGAGCTTGGAGAAGCAGGATTTTTCAGACCCCAGACGTCTCCAGACTTTCATTTATTTATTTATGTATTTATTAAGAGTCAGGATCTTGGTACATTCTCTAGGCTGGCCCCAAACTCCTGGGCGGTCCTCCTGCCTCACCATCTCTGGTAGCTGACACTATAGACACATGCTACCATGCCTGTTTAAACTTTAATTTATGTTTTCTAAATCTTTTTATGTGTACGCATGTAGATGGTGTGTGTATTTTTGTGTGTATGAGGCAAGTTCACGTGTGGGCTTGTGTGTAGATCAGAGGACATCCCAGGTGTCTTTCCTCACCTTTAACCTTGTTTGGGTCATTTTGCTTGTCTCTGTGTCCATAGGGCTAGCCTGCCCATGAG
The DNA here is from genome assembly GCA_026225945.1 of Cricetomys ansorgei. Lineage (NCBI taxonomy): Eukaryota > Metazoa > Chordata > Mammalia > Rodentia > Nesomyidae > Cricetomys > Cricetomys ansorgei. The sequence continues at coordinate 10,522,289 of JAMJFZ010000056.1, read as the reverse complement.
CAAGATCTTGTCTCTGTCTCCCATTGTATTGGGATTACAGACATATGCTGCATTTGGCTTTATGTGGGTTCTAGGGATCCGAACTTGGGCTCTCATGTTTGCGTGGCAAGCGCTTTACTTACCGAGCCACCTCCCCAGCCCCATTTAAGATATTTGAGACCTGGTCCAGCTGTGTGGGAAGGAGAGCGACTCTGTAACCCCAAGCTGTTCAGGACCATCTGCCCCAACACAGCTGGTCCAGGCCCTTGGACAGGAAACTTCTCAGAAACTTCTGGAGTGCTGTGATGACTAGAAAAAGCAGATCTTCCAGTGGCCTAGCTGGTGAGGGTCCTAGATGAACGGACTGTCTCTCCTTTTGTTAGGCAGCTCCAGCTCTCCTTCTGGCTACTTCAAGAACACACATGAGTTAGTGACCACAAGACACAGCTCTACCTGTGCAAAGACCCTATGCTCTTCCCTCTGTGGCTCTGTGGGGCCTCAGTGGGCTTCTGCAGTACTTCTTCATTAGATGCCTGGTGCAAAGGACCAGTGCATTCCCTGCTGCAGCTGCTGTACTTCCTATGTGGCTGTCTATCAGCAAGGATGCTTCTCCCTGGTTGTCTATCAATAAGGACATTTCTGCACTTGCCCCAAACCTTATTAGAAATCTGGAAACACCTGCTTGGCATTTCCCTTCTGTAGGATCCAGCCTAAAACCATTGTCTGGTGTTTGTACTGTGGTCACCCTCCTAGCCTGTGTTCCATACTTTTTTCACTCTGTAAAAATCTCAAATGAGGACCAGGTGTGGTGATGCACACCTTTAATCCCAGCGCTCAGGAGACAGACATGGGTGGATCCTGTGAACTCCAGGCCAGCCTGGTCTATGTACCATGTTCCAAGCCAACCCAACATAGTGAACATAGTGAGGATCCTGTCTCAAATATAATAATAATAATGATGATGATAATAATAATAAATAATAACAACAACACCAATAACAATAATAGTAACGATAGTTTCAAATGAGGTGGAAGGTGAGGGCAGACACCAAGGTTGTCTCATTACCTCCGCACATTTGAAGCCCTGCAGCGTTTCCCAAGGAATACACGTGTTGAGGGGGAAAGGTTAGAGCCCTTAGGGGCCAGAGCCTTATGGATTCCCCTGAAAGGGCATAGGGAGGAACCAGGCTGTGTTTCAGTGGAGAAAGGGGAGCACGTGCTTAGCATGTACCAGCCCGTGGACTCATCCCTGCACCAATAAAAGGGAGAAATATCAAGAAAGAGCTAAGGCTTGGTGGAGGGGTACATGCTGTAACCTCAGCACACGGAAGGCTCAGGCAGGAGGATAATGAGTTTGAGAACAGACGAAAAGCCTGACGCGCACGCACACACACACACACACACACACACACACACGCACACGCACATATATATGTATATGTATATACACACACATATATATACACATATATATGTTAGGGATATTTTTGTGTCTATGCACATATGTATGCATGTGTATACATACACAGAGAATAGTATCATTATTAAGTTGATTATCATTAACTACAATAAAACAAATCTTAGTGAAGGAAAAACCACCCATTTATTGGTTCACCACTTTGAAAACTATTTTGCTAACAGCCTGATTCATCCATTGCCCACTGCATGCACCGGATAGTAGAACGAAAGGAGTCCGAGACTCCGGTGACGGGGCTGCTGTTGGCAGTCGCCTCTTTCTTTGTGTCACCCAAGCATATCATACAATCTGCATTTCAGGTTCCCAATGATTTCTCTGCAACACAATTAATATTTAGACTCCATTGTCCTCCACACCCAGAGAGGAGAGAGAAGGTTGTATTTAGTCTAATTTTTCTAGTACCCAGCGCAGAGTCATCAGTGCGACTGGAAGTTGATAATGCTGATCGAGTAAGTAATTATAACGTAGTGAACTCAGAGCAGATCGGTCCCTTGCTGGGTTTCCTTCTGTTCTATGGAGGGTGAGTTTATGCAGAGTTTAGAATTCATGGAATTGTATCCAGGGGACTTCAAGGAAGATCTTGGGATCTGTGAAAAGTGCGCCTGAAGTTCTCATAACACGTATTCTATCAGCCTGTGTGCAGTGAATGTGCAAAAGCCCTGGGAAGGGGGAGCCAGGAGTGATTTAATGAGGTTCAGCGGTGGTCAGAGCCTTGCGTGGACTCTCTGGGTCATCAGCCTTGATGGCAGCTGACGCCTAACGTGAAGGAGCAAATCCAGTGTTCCACGGCCATCAGAGCAAGAGGAAGAGGAAGAGCAGTCTGCAAAGCAACTTAAGCGGAATCTGCACGGGGCAAATAAAATGAAGCAAACAGAATTCCACCATCACAGTGGTCTAAAAAGGGTTCTACATAGACCGTCTCCCTGAGACGTCTCCCTGTTCTCCATCAGAAAAACAGGAAAAATGGGACTGGGTTGTAACTCAGTGGTACAGCATTTGTTTGTTTTGTTTGATTCCATACTCAGCATTTAAAAAAAACCCAAAACAAACAAACAAACAAAAGCCTATGAGTACTTCTACAATAAACCTGGAAGTTAAGCCATTTACACTGGGGAGTAAGCAAGAGCAGCTCCCTCAGCACTGGGCGAACAGGTCTCAGAGTGACCATCAGGGGGTCCCTGGCAAGCTGAGGGTGCAGTCCAGAGGGGCTGATCTGTCCAATGATGGGTTCACCATGAGCTCAGAAATAACCAGCGCAGTTCACTCAGGGAACAATCAGAAGGAGTCAGAGTGACCCAGCTGGGGTACAGAGCTGCTGAAAGGAGGACCAGACAGTAGTCAAAACTCAACTGGGGATGACGGACGGATGGACAGACGGATGGACGGACATTTGAACAGCACCAAGCAAGCAAGTAAGTAGCCAGGATATGGGGTGGCGGTGAGAGAGATCCAGAGAGCTTTGTGAAGATAGAAAGTGTCTGTGCCTCCTTCTAAAAGATACAAGAAGCTAATTTTGCTTAATAAAGGGTCACTGGCTAATAAGGTCAAACTCGATGAAAAGTTCTTAAGGAAAAAAGAGAATAAATACAGAAGAATGGTGCAATAGAGATTGCAAGTGTGCCAGAGGAAATGTTAGCCATTTCCAGAGTTCAAGGAAATGTAGACAGACAGACAGACAAGAAGGTAAAGTCACATGTGAGTTCCGAGTTGAACCGGAATTCTCAGTGGGAGTTCTCAAGGCGTTTGTCTATCCAGTCTGTCTGCAGAGGAGGCTAGAAGCAATCACCAAGACAGTTGCAGCAAACATTTCCCACAAATGACAATAGGGATCTTGGACCAATGGCTAAATCCCAGTATAAGATGAGGCTGGGCTATCCTATCACAAAATAGGTGTGAGCTATTAAAGACTACCAAGGTTACATTAAAGGGGCCCAGAAATGGATCTCCAGAGACTCCATTAGCCAAATAAGGAACAATTGGAGCACGAAAACACAGAGTGACTGCCAGCAACGGCAATCACAGAAAAGTCTAATTTGTGTGAGTTCCTCAGAACATCCTAGTCTCATGGGTCATCTTCTGAGGGTGACATGGGTGTGTCTGATTAACTATCACCTGTAGCATTTTCCTCCAAGACCTTGTGTTCAATGAAAATGCTATGAATTCCGTATTTCAGAGCTTCACACTGGGCCTGCTGGGAATGGGCTCAGTGCCTGGGACCTGGGGAGACCAAATGGTGGGCCTGGATGTGATGGTGAGCTGTTTCACAGTACATCTGGGCTGCAGTGGAAGGACTCAAACCCAGGCCCCCAGGCCCATGAATGGACTTTCTTTTTTTTTCCCTTCATTTATTTATTTATTTGTTTGTTTATTTTGAGGCAGAGTTTCTCTTTTGTAGCTCTGACTGACCTGGAACTCACTCTGTAGATCAGGCTGGCCTGGAACTCACAGAGATCTGCCTGCCTCTGCCTCCCAAGTGCTGGGATTAAAGGTGTACACCACCACCTCCCTGCACATGTGGGCTTTGTGAGGTGGCATTATTGTCCAGGTTGCAGGATTTCTCACATGTCAGCTCCAGGCTCTACTTCTAGGGACACAAGGCAGAAACTGTCTCCTCTCAAGACACGGGCACAGGTTTTACTCACCATCATCTGCTTGGGGAGTCATGTGCAAGCAGACTCAGTGTGTTATGAAACCCCTCTCCTCAAAGGCCAACATAACAAGGAGCTTTGGTGCTCTAAACAACCACAGGAATGAATCCATTTTCTTGAAAACTGGGTAGTGTGAACAAGAACACACCAAGCTTTCTCCATGACCTGTAGCACTGGAATCACATCTTACAGGAGGCGTGACACTTTGTAAAAGTACTCAGTTGATAATAAAAACAAGGGGTGAGAACTCATAGAAGCCCAGAATTATGTGCAATTTTAGTGGTTTTACATATCAACTGAAAGTTTTAACCTAATTTTTTAAAGATGGTAAAGACAGTATTTTTTTCTCTCTCTCTAGTTCTGGGGAATGACCCCAGGGCCTCAAACATGCTAGATAAACGATCTTCCACCAAGCTATATCCCCAGCCTCCAAATGGTGAACTTCAGATACCATTCTGAAGACCTCGGGGACTAATGAATGAATCTAGCCTTTGAGCATCAGCAGTTGATGACTTCAGAGACAACGTGTGCAGTATGCTGGGAGTGGAAGGACATGGCGCCATCTAGTGTTTCACTTAGGGATCAAACAGGCGTCTGGTCCACTGGGGCTCCAGCCCCGAGGTGCAGGATATGACCAAGTCCAGAGGAACCGCCATTACACCAAGAAACTGGTTGGTGACGCACAGACTCTTGAGATGTTCTCTAGGCCAAACACTCTGGGCTCTTCAGAGATAAAACGGTGACACATTCCTGTGATCTTAGCACTTGGGAAGGCGGAAGCAGGAAGACTTTCTAAGACCTGCTTGGACAACTTGGAGAGACATTCTACATGGGGCGTTCCTAGGTTGTATCTTACAATGGAAATGAAAAAAAGACGAGGAACAAACACAGAGGGAAGTGATTCTGATGGTGGCGGATGATGTAGAACGTTTCATGTAAGACGCGGTGCCCAGCTCCAGACTTAGGTGTTCTCATTTAATTCCCGCCAGTCCTACCCACTTCTCCTAGAACCTGGCCAAGGGCTTAGTTTGGCGAATGGGGGGCTGGTATTTGCTGATGACCTGCCACCTCGCTGAAACAGCTAACACGCAGCATCACTCCTGGCGGTACACTCTGGAGAGACTGTGAGAGATTGATCAGCCCGTTGGGCTGTAAAGGGCATTGCCTCGAGTACTTTGGGACACACCACCAACACACAAGGCAGGCATTTATAAGCATTAACTTACCCTATAGACAGTTGAAAGATCCAGCTATCTTTATGGACAGATCCTCGTTATTCGTCTTATTTCTACTGTCTTAAAAAGAAGGAATTCTAAAGTAAACAGGAAAAGGAAAGGCATGAAAGCGTACTATGTGGGGGTGGGGTGGGGTGAGGGTACTTGGGGGATGGTAGTGGTGCTAGTAATCCATCCCAGGGCTTCATGCATACCAGGTAAGAGCTCTGCCACCATGCCATACCCCCAGCGATCATTAGCTTTGAAATACGAGGTTTGAGCTATAAAGAAAAGCTTTAACTTCTTAGGAAACACTAGTAAGTAATAGACTCCCTGACCCCATGGTGTCATTTTGAAAATTTCAAAGCAAGCCATTTTGTCTTCTAACATAAAAGTATGTTTTTTGAATGCAGAGCATATCAAATTTTCTTTTGTGATCTCTACCAAAAATCTTCAAATATAAGGCCTTCTTGGAAATCGAACCACTTCCTGAATCTGAAATTAGTAAGTTGTCCACAAGAGGGCACTCTTTCTCTAGGGTGCTCAAAGGAGTATCAGGGCCACAGCTGAGCAGATAACAGAAGCAGCTCAGCCAGTCGCCACAGCTGAGAATGAAGTACATTTTCAAAACGTAAAAGAAACTCAACATTCAGTGCTGCCTCCTGTACCTTCATGACTCGGCTGCAACATACCACAGTCGTGCTAAATATGACATTATAAAGATCATCTGGGCCCCAGAGTGCGTGTGCCTACATGCAGCTAAGTTAAATATAAAACGAAACAAAAACTTGAAGGCATCTGGTTGCTTGTTCCAAAGACACAGTTTTGCTGGTGTCATGATTCCACCCTGATGTCTGTAGACTCAGAATTCAGATTTGCACGAGTTCTTTCTCAGAATAACACGCAGAAAGGCAGTCGGTCTCCACACAAATCCTATTTGGTGGAGATAAAATCCTAGTTTCTCCCAGCACGGTGCCCAGCTCCTCCCTTTTTAGTTTATTCTTGTTTACCAATGAAGACACACCTCATCCTCTGAGTAGCCCTACCCAAACTAATCAGACGGCTTTCACGGTCCATTTTTAAGGAATAGCAAACATCTGTAACACAATGACAGCAAGATCTCCCAACAGGAGCACGCCAGGAAACTCAAGCCCCTTGTTTACTTACAGGGCTTGAAGAGTCTGCTACTGATGGTTTCTTAGTTCTGTGTTTCTTTCTTGCAGCAGACAGCAGCATCCAGCCTGCCCAGAAGCAGCTTAGGTGGGGCTAAGTGGCCCCCCATGTACCAAAGCAGAAGACAACAGCTTTGCAGGCTGCGATGATGCGTTACAGTGCAGGATAAAGACCCAGAACCAGAGGCAAACAACCACATCATCTTGTTTGCCAAAGCTTTGCTTCTGGGCTATCTTAGGATTGGTTTCACAGTGTTACATTTAATTCAGCATGCTTTTCCAGGGGATATTTTTAGACACAATTACCTTAAGAGCTTTTCAGTTCCTGGAGTTTTATCTACATGGGTATCTTTTGGCCTAAGGAACCTAAAGTATTGAATGAAGCAAGTCTCTGTTTAAGACGCCGGGGCATTGGGGAAAAGCTACCTGCATCTGTGTAACCAGCTTCGGGCATCTTCCCTGATTGGGGAAGTGTGTGTGGCTCAGGTGAGGGTCTGTGAGGGCTTGATCTAAGACTCAGGTGTTCCTGCCTCTTCTCTCCCAGGAGCGATCCCCTCATGAAAAATTAGGAGGGTGGCACATCTGCGGGTGCCCTTGTATCCCTTCTTACCCTGGTTGCCTGCTGATCAGGCCTGTGGTTTCCTATCTTTTGGACCAGAAGACTAAGCTGGGACGCACACACCCCAGTGTACCCCACACACTCCAATGTACCCCTCCAAAGCCATGCTGTTCCCTGGAGCCTTCATCACTCCAGTGACTTCTTGTCACTGTGTGGTTCATGAATCTTCATCCTGGACCCTTAAGGACAGCAGACTGTGGGATCTGAGATGCTAGGTGTTGTGGAGAAGCTGCGATAATGGGGCTTTTTGGTTCCTGAGACCCTTGAGTTCCTTTGGCGTCTCAGAGAGATTTCAAGCAACTAATAGGTTGTGGAAATCACGGCAGAGAGGTTGCAACTAAACTCCACAGCACAAGCAGAAGGGTGAAAACCAAAACAAAACGAAAAAGCACCCAGAACCTTCAGTGACATGATTGACAGAGAGATGCCACTGGTCACCTAGTTTAACCCTTTTATTTTATAAATAAGGAAACAGGGCTGGAGAGATGGCTCAGCAGATGGCTCTTCCAGAGATCCTGAGTTCAATTCCCAGCACCCTCATGGTGTCTCACAACCATCAGTAACGGGGTCTGATACCCTCTTCTGACATGCAGATTTACATGCAGATAGAGCACTCAGATACATAAAATAAATAAACCTTAAAAAATAAGTTAGTAAGTAAACAAATAAATAAATAAGGAAACTGAGTCTCTGAGTCACCCAGGGCATGTCCCAGGTCCAACCCCAAGTCTCCCGACTCAGTTGGAGTTCTTCCCAGAACACCAAGGATGGAGGAAGCAATCTCTTCCGGCTCAAATGGAGCAGAAGCCACCTGACCTCCATCAGCCAAGTTCTTCCACCCTTCACGGGTTTGTTGAGCAACTCCTGTGGGGCATGTGAGCTCAGGAGCACGAGTTTGAAGTTGCTTTGTTCTCATGTGTACGATTATAAAAGTGGCCCCTTGTTGAAAAGTGGGAGCAGCAGTGAGCATGCGCTGTGGTGAATACAGGGGAGCTTAAGTCGTCTCAGGCACACGCAGCCCAGAGTGAAGCCTGCTGCATAGCTAACAGCATCCTCATCACCCGCACCCTGATCTACCGCTGGCGTTCTGGTACACACTTCAAAAACCTCTCTTCTATTCAAAGTCTCACAACAGAAATAAAAAACAACAACAACAAAAAAAAAACCTCCAATCAGGAGCAGGGATGGGGAATCGCGGTTAAAATCAGACACACCATGGCAAGAAGCTTGCTGGAGGCTGGAAAGATGGTTCCACAGTTAAGAGCACTTGTTGCTCTTGTGGAGGACCCAGGCTCAGTTTCCAGCACGCACATGATGGTTCACAACCACTAGCAGCTCTAGTTCCAGGGGGACTGATGCATTCTTCTGATCTCCTCAAGTGATGCAATGCAAATCCATGCCACTGAGATACCTTGTGGGCTCTGGGTCTATCTAGCAAGTGGCCATGGAGCCACCAAGACTATCAGTGTGTTCAAGCAGGTGTTGCTGGCTCTGGCAACCTAAGCAGTGGGGCTGGAAGGAGTTACCATGCGGTAGGTGGGTCGAGGTTCAGAGGAGTTGGGAGAGAGGATACCGGGCATTGGGGTAGGAGGAGGCCACCTGGGGAGCAAATATCCCCAAACATGCCTGGGTTTATGAACCAATAGGAACAAAGCTACAGATAAAGAAAGGTGGGATTAAGACATGGGCTGGGCGGGGTGGAAGTCAGTGATAGAGCGCTAACCCAGCATGCGCAGGGAACTCAGTGGTACGGTGCTAACCCAGCATGCACAAGATCTGGGCCCCAGGCACAGCAAAAAGAAGAGAGAAAGTTTATTTCCTCCATAGTGGCTGTGTGCTCCATATTCTTTAGAATTTGTATTTTATTTAGAGATAGGGTCTCACTGTGTAGCTCTGACTGGCCTGGAACTTGCTATGCAGATCTGACTGGTCCCATGAGATCCATCTGCCTCTGCCTCCAGAGTTCTGAGATAAAGTCACGTGCTGCCATATCCAGGGCCATGTCCCCTTTTGAAGGCTCACAGCTAGGATTTGGGCCCACTAACCCTACTGATTAAATAAGAAGCCCTTTGTATTTGGACCCTAAGGGGTAACACCAACTGGGTGTGTGGTGTGTGTGAGTGGGCACACTCACTTGGGAGGGGGTACTCAGACATGATTCTCCGCTGTCATCTGGAGTCTCACCCCCAACCTTGGGTGCACATCAATCTCTCCTAAGGCCTTCACCATACTGGATGAGCCCATCACTTATGGAGCAATCTGCTTCTCTCACAGTCTCCTGGTTTATTGTTAATTAGGGGAGGAGAATGCAGCTCAACAAAGAGCACACACTTAGCATGAGTAAAGCCCTGGATTCAGTCCCTAGCACCGAGAGGACAGAGAAGGAAAGAAAAGTGAATCGTATCTAAAAATTTCCTTCAGGCCAATAGCTAGTCTGACATTTGGCCAAGCAACTGGGCACCATGGGTAACCACAGCTTAGCCAAGGTGACACGGGACTAACCGCCACACCCTGTGCCTCCAATGCTAACAAAGACTGTGAGGTCATGTGGGCAGTGGGGTGGATTTTTCAATTTTAAAACTTAGCAAATATGAGCCTCCTAATTTCTGATTCACTTCTCACCCCTTCCTGAAGGTTCTCCCTGACCTCCTGCTTTGATGTTGATGTTTGATGATGAACATGCAGCCGTTCTGTGGACCCAGCACACACTGAGTCCTGTCCTAGAACCAAGTTCTCAGTTATCACTGAGTGCTGACTCAGTCTGTCTTCCATCCCTGCCACCCAGCACCCCGCTTTCATTGCACCTACCGCACACAGTAGGCACTCAAAAATTACTTTAACGATGAAGTTCAAACTGTGGAATTTTCTCTGAGCCTCCACACCTCTAAACAGAGAAATTCAAGTTGTCTGGGAGCCTCGGTGCCAAGATGCCAAGATGCCAAGATCAGCATCCGAGATGTCAGCTGACTAGTTCGCAGTCAACATCGTCCTTATTAAAACGCACATCGTTTCCCAGTGACGAGCTCCACTCGGCACTGGTAGAAACACATATTTCCTCACCCACCATCAGATAGCAACTCTGACTCACTTCCTCAAGGCTGGGGGTTCACATGAAGGATCTTGGGTGGAAGGCTCCTGGCTGAGGCTCTGGGCTTGCTGAGTCTCATTCCTTCATTCTAGAAGCATTTATTGGGTGCTGAACATATGCTGGGGTGTGTTCCAAACACTCAAGGAATTCACTGCCTCCAGGCTCCAGGTTTTGTTCATATCTTCATGGAAAGAAGCCAGCTTCCACTTGATATTTTGCTATAAATATGACTGTCAGGTCAAAAACACCGTGTCTTTCCACGGCGTCTCCTTTAAACACAACAAGTTAGAGCTTTTAGCATTGTGAAGCTCTAGGCCATTTCACATTTGGGGCTATTTCTTTTCTAGGAGAATATGACAGGTAAAACATAGTGAAAAACCCTCCCTCTCCCCACTTTCTCTGGTCAATAACTCCTAGTTGAATTCAGAAAGCCAGGGAGAAAATGGAAAATGGATGCCTCTGTAATTATCACAATATTAGCTGACTGTAGAATTTTAGATTTCAAGCTAGATGTTTCCATAGTGGCTGAAAAAAAAAAAAATCCAATAGACTGCCAAGATCAAACTCATCATTTTTTTTCTGTTTATGAGCTTATCATATCAAAACTTTTCTGAGTCCTTCCTTTTCTGATGTAAAAGGGCATTGGAAGTCAGTGGTTCTTGGTGCTGGGTTTGTTCCATACATACATGAGGACACATTCCAGAAGTATCTGCATAAGAAATCCCCATCTCCAGACTGCTGTGTTCATACCTATGTGCAGCACTGGAGAACACAGGTTCCAAGTCCAGCAGACATACTAGAGGAAAGACCCTTGATGGCAGACAGAGGTCTGGTTAAATAACCTATGATTTGGTTTGGATCTGAAATGTCCCCCATCACTCATGGTTTAAATGCTTGCTCCCTAATGGTGGTGCTGTTTCAAGAGGCTGTAGAACTGGGCCTACCTGTCAAAAAGTGGTCACTAAGGGCTATGTCGTTTTCAGATATACCTGCCCCTAGTTCTGCCCTGTCTTAGGTTTCTATTGCTGTCATAAAACCCCATAACCAAAAGTGAGTTGGGGAGGAAAGGACTCATTTTATCTTACCGCTTGTGGTTCTCATCTAGAGAAGTCAGGGTAGAAACTCAAGGCTGGAGCCTGGAAGCAGGAGCTGATGCAGAGGTCTTGGAGGAGTGCTGCTTCCTGGCTTCCTCGCCATGGCTTCTCAGCCCGCATCCTTAGAACACCCAGGACCACCAGCCCAGGGGTGGCACCACCTACTGTAAACTGGGCTCTCCTACATCAGTCAACAATTAAAAAAAATGTACTACAGGCCAATTTGGTGGGGATGTTTTCTCTATTGAGGTTCCTGTTTCCAAAATGGTTCTATCTAATGTTATTTGAAATAAAACTAGCCAGCACAGGCCCCATGCTCTGTGCTTCTACACTACTATGCTGTGGAGAGCCTCTGCTACACACTCCCATTGCCATGGACTGAGTCTCTCTGAGTCTTTCTGCCATGCCTGTTCTAGAATGGACTGAAATCCTAAGCCCAGATGAAACTTTCTTTCCCTATATGGTATCTGTCAGGATTGCGCTCATTGAAGCATCAAGGTAACTAGCACAGAAAACTGGTGATAAGAGAAATGCAGCTGTGAGGAAACCTGACTATCTGGCTCTGAGGCATTGGAACTGGTTTGTGGAAGGAATGTGGAAGAGTTTTCAAATCCTGTTAGAGAAGTTCTAGAATGTTATTAATGTCTAGTGGGCCATTCTGGTGAGTTCGGAGTACCATAAAGCCAGCAGAATGCAGTAGACAGCAAGGGCTGTGCTCAGGAGGTCTCAGAGGGGAGCAAAGACTCCATTAAGAAATGGAACTAGAAGCCATGTTTACATCTTGACAAAGGATTTATGTATGTGTATTCTGTACATGTCCTGAAATTTTGATGGAGACTTACAGTTCAAAAGCAATTAATTTGGTGGAAGAACTTTGAAGGCAACCTTAGCCTTCAGGTTGTAGCACGGTGACCGCTGGCTACTTTTAACCACGCTTACAGTGAGAACTGGAAGCTAACGAGCAAAGCAGGAATTGATAGATTTACATTTTGGTCAGGAAAGGGGGAAGAAGCACAAATAAAGTTGCTGACTAAGTAAATTCAGACAACGTGGCAGGAGCTTAAAGAGATCAGTGACATTAAAAAGGCACAATGCAGTCTGCACTGGGACAACAGGAAAGTGTCTCAGGGGCATCCAGGGAGTGGTGAGATCTCACCTGTCCAAGGCTCCAGGATTTAACACTGGAAAGGAGTGATGGCGAGGTGTCCTGCTGGAAAAGGGATGCCCAGAAATTGTATTGTTTGTTTTGTTTTGCCTTTTCCCAGGCACTCAGAGGCTGCTACAGCTGTGGTCCAAGAGGCCCGATTACTGTCTGAGATGGTGGCGGAACATGGCATCATCCATATGGTACTGGTTTTTCTGGCATGCAGAATGCAAGAGTGATGGATTATGGAGATCACCACCAAGAGTTTTGAGAAAAGCCTATGAAGCAAGAATCACCTGTAGCAGGATCAGATTCCTCCTAGAGAGCAAAGAAAATGGAATTAACAGCTCCCAGAATGGCTTTTTAAAAATGAAAACATGAACCAGGTGTGGTAATACACACATGTACTCACCAACTTAGGCTACACAGTAAGACCTTTCTCTTATACACATACAAAAATTATATATATATATATATATATATATATATATATTTTTTTTTTTTTTTAATGAAGATGTGTTCTAGTTGATTAGTAACCAGCGAATTAAAATCATTACAAATGCAGCTCTTGCAGAGGACCTGAGCTTGTTTCCCAGCATCCACATCAAGTGCCTCACAACCATTTACAACTCCAACTCCAGGGGGATCTGGTGCCCTCTTCTGGCCTTTGTGAGCACTACACACACACACACACACACACACACACACACACATATAGCCCACACAGGCACACACATATACACATATTTTTTTAAGTAAAATAAAAGTAAAAGTCTTTTCATTATTATCTAAATAATATCAGTTGAAATAAAAAGTGTCAATCAGTTGGTAAGTAGCTGAGATAATTATGGTAACGTTTACACCTTGGAATACTATACAGCAGATAAAATGAGCCACAGGTATGTATGTGTTCACATAGTTTTATTTGGAAATACTATAAAAAAGAGACTAAAAGGCATGTGATGCAATGTGTGTGTGAGAGAGAGAGGGGAGGAGAAAGACACACACACACACACACACAAGAGAGAAAGAGAAAGAGAGAGAGAGAGAGAGATGGTTTTGAAGAATGCCTAAGAAGTAGAAATAGAAGAATCTAACCATTCCACAGTTACAGAAGCTCCAACTTTTCATCTGTTGAGTTCCTTTATTTTAGAAGACAGAAAAACAGCTGTACTAGCTCACCCTTTCCTTCCTCCCTTTGTCCCCTCTTCCCAAACTCCCTTCCCTCTCCCTCTCTCATTCCTTCCATCTGCTTACCATTTATTTAGCTAACAGTTTTGGTTGATGATTGCATGACTATTTCCTGGTATGGATTTTTCACGTAAGAGTCATCAACCACTTGTGGGTGGGATGGGAACCCCAGCCCCCTCCAGTGCATGTTCCTGCCCACCACATCCATCTCCTTGCCATTGCTCTGCAGGTGTGTGCCAATACCTACACCTTCAAATCTCCTTACTACCCTCATCCCTGGCTACTGTGGGCTCGGCTTTTCAGCTCAGTGTCCTCTGGGTGCTTCATGGAAATGCTGTGTTCCTTGCCTCTGCTGCCAGAGATGCTGATTCAGTGGGTGGAGGTGGAGAGAGGAAGGAGAGCTGGTGATGGAGTTGTTTTAACATGCCCATGTGAAGCTGTCAGTGCAAGAGGCTGCGGAGACACCCAGCTCGGCAGCCTCATCTCACCACCTTGGCTAAATACCTGTCACGGTTTCTACTTCTCTGAAAAGTGAGGAAAAGGAGGCCCAGCTTTTACAGCTGATGAACACGAGCCTGCAGAAACCAGGGCAAGGTTCACCACCTGCCCGTGGAAAGAAATACTGGACTAATTGCCAAGTTGAAAACAGAGTATCTATGCAGGTAGAAATGGCAGCAGTAGTTTCCACTGTCAGGGCCAGGGTTGGCGGCGGTGGTAATGCAATGCTTGGTGAAGCAAAGGAGCCAAGCCGTTCTCCCATCCAGGGTGGGCAGAGGAGGAAACAGGGCAGAATCCAGCTGAGAAACTTCCGGATTGCTTCTCACAGTAGCATAGTGATGTCATATCACTTACTGCTGTTTGCCATGGACTCTCAGCCGTTGATTAAAAAGGGACAGAATGTTGGCCTTGGATCCATTACCAGAACATTGAAAGAAAGCCTCAGCATGCATGTAAAGATGACATTGACACACAGAATGCAGAGATTTCGAGCAGGGCAGAGAAGAAGATGGCAGGACAGACTCGCATCCAGCTCTGAACCAACATTATTAAACCTTTGACTCCGTGTACATGTGCCCTATCTGTGGTAATTTGATTGTGAAATATTCCCCCAGAGGCTCATGCATTTGAACACTTGGTCACCAGCTAGCAGCACTGTTTGGGAAGGTTGTGACGCCTCCAGGAGGGTGGGGCCTTGCTGGAGGAAGTGGGCCACTGTGGGCAGAGCCTTGAGGTTACAGCCCAGCCCCACTTCCTCTTTGCTCTCTGCTCCCTGACTGTGGATGCATTCTATAACAATCTGGCTTCTTATTCCTGCAGCCATACCTTCCCTGCCATGATGAACTGTACCCTCAGACCTTAAGCTAGAACAAACTCTTTGTTCTCTAAACTGTTTCTTGTCAGGCACTTTGTCCCAGCTGTGTGTGAAGCGGCTAGTACACTTGCACAGTTGCAGAAAAGACTGTAATGTGGCTGGCACGTCGGTCCCTCTGTTACTGTGACCTAGGAACCTTTCCATTTTGATCATGGCAGGTTTGTTACCTTTGAGGTTCCCAGAGTGACATGAGTCTCAGAGGAGGAAAGTGAGACAGTCTACGTACCCTTTTCTAGCTCCTGGGATGCGAGGGCACAGGCACCATCCCAATTTTGCTAGTTTGGATCTAGACTGTTCCCCACGTCCATGTGCTGATGGCTTGGTCTCCCACCTCTGGCGCTTTGGAGGTGTGGAACTCAGAGGCTAGTGAGAGGAAGTTTAGTCACTGGGGCAGAAGGGCGATATTGACTCATGGTCTCTTCCTCTTTTTCTCTTGGTCCCCAGTGGCCAGAGGTGAGCGGCTTCCCCTGCCACACACTGTGTGCTGCTTCAATACAGAACCAAAGTCAGCAGGGCTGAGCTAACATGGACGCAAACCTAGAGCCAGTAAAGTGAACCGGCACAATGGCTTACACATGCGCAGAATGAAGCAAGATGCAGCTCTGCTCCCCTTCACTTAAGTCAGTTCAAGAGGATCAAAAACCTGGATGTTAGACCTGAATCCCGACCTGCTACAGAAAAAGAGGAAAACACTTTTACATGCAGCTGCAGGAAAAGACTTTCTGAAAAGCCCTCTCAACAGAGCAGGAAATAATCGACAAAAGGAATTACATGAAATTAAAAGTTAGACAGCAAAGGAAACCATCAGTAGGTGAAGAGACAGTCTATAGCATGGCAAAAATCTTTGCCAATTATACATCAGAAGAGGGTTACTACCTGAAACTTATAAAACACTCCAACAAGTAAGCAACCGGAAACCCTAACTCGTTCAATCAGTAAATGGACTAATGAATGGACTAGTCAGTTCTCAAAGGAGAATACAAATGATAGGCTGGGAAGACAGGTCAGTGAGCGAGAGTGCCAGCTGCTCAAGCCTGAGGATCTGAGCCTGGCTCCCTAGCAGCCACATAAAAGGCTCTGCGTGTCTGCATGTGAGCTTGTTAGCCATGGCATAAGGCATGGGGGAATGAGGCAGAGGCAGGAGAATTACTGGGGCTTCCTGGTCACCAGCCTAGCCTGAAACCCAGAAAGCTATCAGTTCAGTGAGAGATTGTCTCAAGGGAACAAAGCGGCCAGTGTTTAAAAGATGCCCTCTTCTGGCCTCTGCCCCAGTAGGAATGCATGAGTGTACTTATCTGGCACATATGTGTGTATATGAGCCTGTACCACACACAGACGTGCACATGCACACAAGTAAGTTTTTTAAAAGAAATACAAATAACCGATACATGTGTGAAAAGTGTTCAGCATCCTTAGCTGTCAGGGAAACACAAAATAAAACTGCTTTGAAAGTCCACCCCACTTCAATCAGGACGGCAATCAGCAAGAAAAGAAATGACAACGGGCGGTGGTGGCATACACCTTTAATCCCAGCACTTGGGAGGCAGAGATGGCAGATCTCTGTGAGTTTGAGGCCAGCCTGGTCTACAGAGTGAGTTCCAGGACAGCCAGAGTTACAACAGAGAAACCCTGTCTCGAAACAAAACAAAACAAAAAAGAAGAAGAAAAGAAAAGAAATGACAGTAGATTCTGGCAATGATGTGGATAAACCCGACCTTTCTATATTGAACTCTACTCAGGACTGTAAACGTGTACAGCCACATTTTAAATCAGTATTGAGGTTCCTCAAATGACTGAAAATAGAACTCCTGTGAGACCCAACTACACCTACAAGTGATTCTTACTCAACACACCACGGAGATATTTAAACATCCATGCTTACGGCTGCTCTGTTCACAGTAGCCAAGATATGGAAACAGCCTAGGTTCCCATCCACAAATGAAGGTATGACATCTTCATTACCATTCTTTATTGTTATCATTTATTGTTATTCACATACGTGGTGAAAGTTTATTCAGCAGGGGCTAAAGCAACAGCTCAATGGTTAAGAGCACTGGCTGCTCTTTCAGGGGGACCTGGGTTTGACTCCCAGCATCTACATGGCAGTTCACAACAGTCTGTAATTCCAGTCCCAGGGGATCCGATGCCCTCTTCTGGCATCTGTGGGCACTGCATGAATATGGTACAAAGACATACACACAGGCAAAACACTCATACATGTTGTCTTAGGATTTCTGTTGCTGTGATAACACACCATGACCAAAAGCAACTTGGGAAGGAAAGCGTTTATTTAACTTACACTTCCAGGCAACAATCCATCATGGAGGGAAGTCAGGGCAGGATTTCAAACAGGGTATGAACCCCGAGGTAGGAACTGATGCAGAGGCCATGGAGGGATGCTGCTTACTGGCTTGATCATCATGGCTTGCTCAGCTTGCTTTCTTATAGAACCCAAGACCACTAGCTCAGGGGTGGCTTCACCCACAATGTGCTGGGCTCTCCCACATCAGTAATTAAGAAATTGCTCTATAGGCTTGCCTATAGCTTGCTCTTATGGAGGCAATTTCTCAATTGAGGTTCTCTCCCCTCAGATGACTTTAGTTGACGTAAAACTAGTCAGAACATATATAAAGTAAAAAAAAATAAAAAGTTTAAAATATCTTTCCTGTCACAAAAGTTACACTATGTTAAGCGAAATAAGCCATATCCAACGACAAATATCACATTTTCTCTCTTATACAGAATCGTAATTTAAGTTCATACATGTATATGGATATGTGTATAATTACATACATGTACATATGTGTAGAACACGAAAATAAAGAGGGGACTGTGAGAGGTGAGGAGGAGTCCCAATGGAGGGGAGGGAAATAAAAAAAGGCAGTGGAGACTGGAGAGATGGGTCAGAGATTAAGAGTGCAATATCGCTCTTCGGAGGACCCGCATTTGGTTTGCAGCACCGCTGTGGGTGGCTCCTCACCTCCTGTAACTCTGGCTACAGGGTGTCTGATTCCACCCTCGCCTGGACTCTAAGTGTACTGCTCTCGTATGTGCACACACATATATACACACAACTAAAAAACTTTATAAAAAGCAAGCATATTGGAATGTGTGACATGAGAACAAAAAGCAGAGTATTTGAGGGGGGAGAGGTGTAGCAGCACGCTACAATCTTTTACCCTCTATTTAGGGAAGGAGAAAGGAAAGATAGAAATCTTCACTGCTTTAACAAGCGACCTTAATACAGAAAGAGAGAAAGGTAGAAATCTTCACAGCCTCTTTTTAGGCTGTCCTGAGCTTGAATCTCTCCATCCTTTGCCAACCTTTGTTCTTTTAGGAATTATCACACTAACTAACAACAGCAACCCAACCAATAAACCACCAACAAACACTCACCCCGACTCTCGGGTCTTCAGACCTTTTATGCCTAAGCCAAAAGTTCCCATAAACCCATGCAGCATGCAACCCCAAAGACAAGCTACAGGTGCCGAACGACTGCACCTAACCAAATCATAGCCACCTGCATCAAGCACTCCCCATCCAACTCAAACAACTGTACCACAGCTGGGGTGGGAACGCAAACCTCATCCAAACGCCATTTTGCTTTTTTAAAGAAACCAAAATAACAAAATCTTATTCCAATTGTTCCTCTACAGAAAGGGGTCCCGCAAGAGGGGACGGGGAAGGAGGATAGGAAGGAGGAGGGTGAGCAAAGACAAATCATGGTGATATGTGTGAATGAGGATACCATAGTTAACCTGTCACTTTGTGTAACAAAAGAACTGTTGTGATTTGAAAGTAAACATAACCTTTCTTCCTTCCCAGTTGACTATCTCAGAAACTCTTGTCACAGCCGCAGAAAGATGACTAAGAGTCTTAAGCTTGACTTAGTGACATAGAGCCAGCGAAAAGGAGGCTGATGGGCAGGCAGTGGCTATTTGCTGAAGTGTAGCTCTTCATAGCTGATGCCTTTGGGTGGTGGGGGGTGGGGGGTGGGGTGGTGTAGGTGGAGCAGGGAGTCACTTTTCAATAAGGGTCTGGCCACTGGGAATCTGACAATGTTCCAATGAGGATATGACAGCACAAATTAGACTTTTTTTTTAAGGAGGCTACAGGGGTGGGAGGGTGGACCTGGGAGGAATAGGAAGCAGGTGTGGTCAGGATACATTGAATGAAATTCTCAAGTAATTGATAAAAATTATGTTAATAAAAATACTTTTGAATAGATGTGTAAAACTTTCACAAATAAAACACACTGTTAAAAACAGAATAGCAGCTTTTCCAAAGTTTCCCTGTCTTAAAAAACAAACAAAAGAACCCTCAGCAGTGGGTGCTGGGCAAGGTTTGGGCTGAGTTCTGGCCTCAGAGGGCCCTTTGGCTTCAGTTTTTCAGTCTCTCCAGGGCCCATTGAACCTCCTAGTCTCTCCTTCATTTGATTGTCCTAGGAGCTGCTAATTTATGTCAGAACATCGGGTGACTTCCCCTGCCTCAGAATAGGAAAAGGGATCAAGGGCTCAGGTGAGGGGAAACGCACACTTAAAAGAACTTTGGTATAACTTTGGAGCTGATAAAGTCAGGAACTTCAGAAAATCCTCCAGATTGGTAAGGAGAGACACTGATAGACTGCTGGCCCTTCACACGCCAGCATCAGTTTCTCCAGGTTCAACCAACCGTGGGTTAAAAGGATTTGAAAGATAAAATCCCATCTCTATTAAACATGTACACACATTTCCTATCATTATGCCCTGAGCCGCACAGCACAGCCACTGCTGGCTTTATCATTATGCTGTTTATTGCAAGTGACTCAGGGGCGATTACAGTACAAGCCAGCATTGAATAGGTTTCCTGCAGACAGACCCTGTGTTATGTATGGGGCTGAGCACCTGAGGGTTTGGATGTCGCAGTGGTTCCTGGACCCCAGCCTCCACAGACATGGAGGGCCACCTGCACTCTTTAGAAGCAGCATAAACCTCTAACTGAGCACTTCCTGTTTGAGTTCACTCCCAATGAAGATACTCTACACCTACATCAGATGAAAGCCTTGAGACATAGTGGTAGAGATGGGAGGCCGTGCTGAAGCCTGAGAGAGGCTTGGGTCAAGGAGTGGGGATTAAGGAAATGTTAAGTTGGAGATGGAGATGTTTCTGAAGCATCTACTGAAGGTATCAAACCCATTTTGTGATGGTTTGAAAGTTGGAAGGTCAGAGACCAACTGAGTGAATTAACAAGTCTTCAGCAGATCGATGGCCTTTAAAGCCAGGCCTGTAAACTCCAAGAAAAATAAATGACAAGAGAAGAATGTGGGCTGATGCGGAGATCACAGGGAGGGTGGCCCAGTGACCACGGCTGGTTACAGGTGTTTGCTGGGATAGGAGGGAGTCATGACGTTTGTTGGACCAGAGAGAAGAAAGATTGGAGGAAAGGGGGTGGGCAGCTCAGTTTCTCTTTACAGAGGGCTACCTTGAATGAAAGCAGGTTTGACAACACAGAGGCCATGTTCTTTGACAAAGGAGCCTTAGAGGAAAAGCAAAGTCGGACGTCAGACATGGACTAGAAGAGCGGATGGAAGAGTGGGAACCACCCACAGAGAGACGGTGGCAGCGTGCTCCGGACTAGTCTGGAGAACTTTGCTCTGAAGCAGTGTGGAGCATGGGAAAATGAACACAGAGCTGGGGCAAATGTAGGCAGACTGCATTTTAAATGGAAGATTCCACATATTGATACGCTCATAGCAATAACCAGTAGAGAAGATATTGACGGCAGAATAAAAAGAGACAGAAATGGAAGAAGGAAATTCTTCATTTGGGAAACATTTCATGCCTCCCCTGTTGGGACCCATTCCATGATGACAGGTGAGAAGCCAGAGCATTGACAGCCCTGTCCTGGTTGCCACTCTCCTGGGCTGTCCTTCTGAGGGATGGGTTTTCAAGGAGCGGAATGCTTATAGTGTGACAGGTAGAGATGTGGCCCTGGGGGTGGGCAGACGGGAAAAGAACTGAATCGCACCTCGATGGCATCGATTTCTCGGCTGTGTGAGAAGCAGGACAGCAGCCATCTTTGTGGAGGGTGGAAGAAAAGGTATGAAGACTCTAATGGGAACAGAGACTCCTAATGGACATGCCTGGGTAGCTAGGTCACTGTCCACTGGAGATTCGTGGTCGTGAACTCGAAGTCACTCACCCAGCCACGTGACTTTTCCCTGTCATGGCGAATTAGTTCAGGGGCAGCCATAGGCCTTTCCCCAAGATCACTGCCCCACCACAGGCCCAATAAGCAATGGGCCAAGAGGCAGGGGCTGAGAACTCCAAAGCTGTAAGGCAAAATGAGTCTTTGCACCTTTCGAAGTTTCTTGTCTCAGACATTTTGTCAGTGACCAGAAACTGTTAAAGAACTTTTAAATCAGAGCCTTAAATTATGATAGAATTAGAAACTGGAAATGTGTCCTTTATATTAAAAGAAAAAAAAAAGACTCTTAAGTGTTATAGAAGTTTATTTTTAGTTAGGTATAAAATAATTGTTTTGTGCACTGTTGGGTGGGGAATGCCTAGGTCTTGGCAGTGATTATGACTTCAGGAAGTGAGAAAGAAGCAAGGGAGAGAGGGAGGCCACCGGGCAGTGCCCACAGGCAGGGGTCTGGTAGTCAGAATGGGAAGAGTGCACTTCAGGGAGGAGGAGACGGAACCGCCAAAGGTGGAGACATCAGAGCTCTTGGATAGGGCCCTAGAGTAAGGAGAAGGGGGTGGAAGGGGTAGTGATGGGAGGATGCTCAAGACTGAGATTTGAGAGATGCAGGAGGTGATAATTCCAACAGGGCCTATGGCGGCTCCAGGCCCGAGTGGCTGAGGAAGTGGGGCACAGCACAAGGTGGCTGAGTGGCACCGCCTACTGTACCTTTACTGGGGGAAGGGGTGTTTGCAGATTGAATTAAGTGAAAATAACTTCATATATGGATATTTACTTATTTATATACTTATATATATAAATATATATATACATTTTTCCCCCAGAATTATGGAACTGCCGTCAGCCTGGATCATGCAGGTGGTCCTCTGCTGTAGTTTGGGTCTTAAATGTTCCTCAGAACCTGAGTGTTTAAGGGTTGGTCTCCGGTCTGTGGCACTGTCAGAAGGTGGTCCAGTCTTAGGCAGGGGATGGTGGAAGGGAGTTAGGTCATTTGTGCCATCTCTCTCTCTCTCTCTTACATTCCAGCTGCCATGGGGTGAACAAGCCTCCTCCACACATTCCATCTGTGGCGCATTGCCTGCCACAGGCCCAACGCGGTCGGTTGTGGACTGAAGCCCCACCCCCCTTAAGACGATTATGTCAGGCACCTTGTCACAGTGACGCCTAGATAACAGCTTCTACACTGAAGCACATATAAAGGCCCTCCATCTTTGGAGACACAGTAGCACTATGCTTCCTCGGTTCTCAGCTCCCACATGCTAATGTGATAGCATCATATTGTATATTAAGGTCCTTAAGATAAAAGGATAAGAAGGCTAGGCCCATAAGAGAAGGCCCTGGAGAGACAGGCACTCCTCAGCCACAGCCCGGGCAGTGCGGATGAGGCGAGACAGGATTCCCCAGAGTCACCAGCAGGACTGCGCATGTCTTGGCTTTGGCCTTCTAACTTACACACCTGTGAGACAACAGATTTTCAAGACATCCAATTTAAAGAAATTTCTTATAACAGCCCCTAAGAAACTAACACAGGAACAGAGAAGCTGCGGGGTGGCAAAACCACCTAAAACATCGGGGAGAAACGTGCTACCCTGACCAGCCAGATCGGGGCTTGTTTGTCTCGATTAGAGGAGATGACAAGCTGTAAAGGCTTGTGCTGACAGGCGAGAGGTAGACCACGCAGCTTCAAGCTGTGGGTGTCAGAAAAGGAAAGAGGCCGAGGTAGCTGAGCATGGGCTTAGCATGTAGAAGGGTCTTAAGAAAACAAATTAATAAAGCTTTTAAAATAGACTCCAGAAACAGCAATTGGGGAGGATGTGTCCAGGCAAGCACTGTCCTGGGTTCAGCCTGTCTCTGCTGGCACAAACATGGACGGGACATGCAGAGAAGACACAGAGGTGTGGCACCCTCCTGACTACTGGGGGACCGGGGCAGCGGTATCGTGGGTACCATCTAAGAACAGGGGCGACCGCCTGGAAATTCAGGTTGAAGTGAGGGGTTGAGCCGCTCAGCACACAGCCTCACTGTTGACGGCCTGAGGGGACCGCTCCCTCTGACAGCTGAGCGAGCTGCTGGAGACCTGTCACCCGGCACACCTGCTCGGCGCCTGGGGACTGCTCCAGCACACAGCTGGTTTTATGGCTCCTGACAGAGTTCCTCGGGGCAGAGCTAAAGCTCTGGCGCTTGTTTGTCTAGAATAATGTCCAGATTGAACCTCAGGATTTATATGCATGTATGTTGAGCACTATGGAATCTGCTACATAAATTATGAAGCAGCCGTGTGATAGAACACTGCACAGCCGTCACACCTTATATGGCTGAAGAATGTGCATGAATCTCCACAAGAGACAGTGTTTGGAAGCACCACAGGCTGAGGGGCCTTTGAACAACTGGAACTTATTTCTCAGAGCTTTGAGAACTGAAGAGTCCAAGGCCAAGGTGCAGACCCCATATCCGGTACCTGCCGAGAGCTGCTTCCTGATTTGGACAGTCATCTTCCTCCCGTGTCCCGCTGTGGCAGAAGAGAAACACTCGTCTTTTACAGGGCACCAGTTCCTTGGTGCGGGTGCCACTCTCTTGACCCACTCAGCTCCCAAAGGGTTGGGTTTCAGTATGAGTTTAGGAATCACACAAGCATTCAGGCAACAGCAGCTCACAAAGCACCAACTCTATGGTATAGACACACGTGGGAAATCTTCGTTTTCTTCCCTCTTCACTGCATTCCCCCAAAGTGACAAATATCCATCACTTTCATGACTTGAAGACAGCAGAAGGAGAATCAGCTCTGACACGCTTTCCCATGCTCCTTCCCCCTCCTTGGGTAAGGGATAGCTAGGAAATTTCCATGGTTTTGTTGGCTCAGGGTAAGTGGGCAAATCCTTCCCTTAGCCTCACCTTTTGGTTCCCATCCTTGCCAGATGCTTGATACCTATGGTATGAGTATGCCTCCGGTGTGAGTTTGTGCTTCTGAGACACCATCTGTGACTGTCCTCATGACATGTGGTGCAATGAACTGGGGTAAAATTATAAAAGTGTTTCTCAGCCCAGCCTGAGCATGGGGGTATTCTCTACTCTGTCCATAGAAGGGGATTGCTGGACAAGCCTGCCTGGTACACATGGGGCATCTTCCACATGTACAGTGGCCGGTTCCTTTCCTCTTCTTTCCAGCTCCCCATCTCCTGCTGGCCTTGAACACATAAGCTCCCCTGGCCCTGCACCTGGCCTGATCAGCCTCTCTCTGCCTCCCACTGCTCCATCCCACCCTGGCAGGGTGCCCCAGCCTATCCTGAGCCTCTTAGAGCCTCCATCCCTCTCACTTCCTCCCTAGTGGGTTTTTGGTAGTGGGGGAGGGACCATATGACCATTTGACGTATCTCCAGGAATTTGCATTTAGGTTCAAATTCACACACTTTTAAAAATGTTACTCTCTGAATTCACTTTCAAGCCACTTACACATATGATTTGCATGTCACCTCTGTCCCTTTTAGAGAAACCAATGAGCTTGTTGAATGGGTCAGTACCCAGGCCTACTGTAAGTCTCCAGAAAATTCCTGTGGGGTTCACAGGATACAGTAGTAACTGATTTGAATTTGTCTAATGTCTACAATTCAACATTTCCCTGATGGCAAAGTCAAGGTTATGGTCTTGCAACGCCCCACCACAAACACCTCAGCTGTTCCTGGGCTGCCGCTCAGGCAGCCTCCACAGTCACTGCTGGGGCAGCAGAGGCACTCCTCTGCTCTGTACAGGGAGGGCGGTGACCATGTCAGTCTCCTAGGTTGCACGAAATGAGGTATGGGTGGCACCGTGTGGCTTGTAACTCATGCATGTCACCCAAATGGTGATGGCTGGCAAGCTGGAGAATCTGGCATGACTTGTTTTTGGTAATCTCGATTCCTCCCAAAGATCACGACTTCATGCTCAGTTGCCACAAATCATCCACTTACTGATCTGTCACAAATCATCCACTTACTGATCTGTCACAAATCATCCACTTACTGATCTGTTCTAGAATCTCGATAGACTTTATATCACACTCGGTGAACTCTAGTTCAGAACATGAATCTTCCTTCCTTTCTTGAAAATTGAAGCAAAGTGCCCTGCTCCTATAAAAAGCTGATATGATATCTAGACTATATATATAAAGAAGACCTTAAAAATCAGTAAACATGGAGACAACCCCTCCCCCAAATTGACAAAGACATGAATAATCAATTCAGAAAAGAGGAAAACTGTAAAGCCCATAAAAAGATGGTCCAGCTCATTCGTAATTAGTGACATGCAAATTTAAATCACACTGAGAGACCATTTCCCATTATTCAGATTAAGAGACATGCAAACCTTCCCATTCCAAGCACGGTGAGGCTGTGGAGGAGAGCAACTTTCATATCCTGCTTTGCAGGCAGAACAGGGCTCTGGTGAGTCTGCATTAGACTGGAGATGGGGCACCCACTCTCGGTGAGCCCTGGGTGTGCACCCCTGCAGCAAGGTGACAGAACTGTGAACAAAGGTTCACCAGTAAGCATTGCAATGTGCTTATACAGTGGAATACTGCTTTGCAATGAAAATGAACGATGCTGAGATGGTCTATGAGGGAAGTTTCTAAATTCTGCTATTGGTCTGTTGGCTAATACTTATTTCAATTCATTAGAATCGTGAAGTTGTTCTAGAATAACATCAGGCATAATATATAGTGTAGTTTTAAGACAGGGTCTCCTGCAGCCCAGGCTGGCCTCCAACTTGCTATATTGCAAGAACTGTAACCGTCTAGGGATCTTGATGAAGTTCATTTCCTCTGCCAGTTCAAGAAGTAAAAGGCGGGGACGTCTCCAGTGCAACAGGCAGCAGTGAGGGAAATCTGAAACAGCAGACAGAACCAGCCCTCAAAGGAACCTGCAGTAGGGGTGAAGAAACACACAGCTGGCACACAGAGAAAACGATCTTCTGTAGAGCAGAGTCAGGGCCCAGGGAGCCAAAGCCTGGTCTCTCCTACAGGGCTGGGGTTTTAAGGGTCTTTCCTCCTACAGGTTAGCGTTGGTCAGTTTGAACAAAGACAGGGAGCCGATATATCCATAACTTTTGAGTAAACATGCTCTTGACCACAGGCAGGGGTCTGGGGAGGAGAGTCCACCAGGCCTTTGCTTTAAGCTGTCAGGCTTTTGTCTCAGGTCAGGAGGGTGAGGAAGAAGCCAGCCATCTTGGAAGTTCACCATCTTTACAACCTAGCCGTGGCCCTTCTCCCTATCAGTCTACCTATCAGGGAATCTAACTCTTAGTCCCTCAGGGTGCTATTGAACTTCCTATCCTTCTGCCTCTGCCTCTGAATTCTGGGGTTACTGCAACTCTCAGTTTGTGCAATTCCGGGGGAGCTGACCCCAGGGCTTTGTCAGTTTAGAAGAGCTCTCCGACAACTGAGCACATCTCCAGCCCTGGTCATCTGCCTTAGGCTGTGAGGTGGGTATACTAGTGTAAGCACCCCATAAATTCCTTGAGCTGTAACTTGCAGATCTGTGGGCCTTCTTGATTAGATATTATGCTTCAATAATGTGGGCAGGGCTGGACATGAAGCTCAGTGGTAGGACGCTTGCCAAGCATGCTTGCACAAGGCTCTGGACTCCATCCCTTGCATTAAGCACATAAAAAGATGAACAGAAGGCAGTGCATGCTGCCAGCTCTCTGTAAGCTGCGGCTGGGGTGGGTCACTTGTGCCCTGGAGTTTGAGAGCATTCTGGGCAACATACAGAGGCTCCCTCATCTCAAGAAACAAAAACAAAAAACAAACAGACAAAAACCTCCGTAACAACAACAACAAAAAACCACACAAGACAAAAGTAATGAATGTGTATCAGTGCTATGTGTATCAGCATAGATCGATCTCTCAATCTCAGAGACACAAGGTTAAAAAGACAACAGGGAAGCTGGAAAGGAAGCAGGAAAGCTGGTTGAGGAGTTAAGGACACTGGCTGCTATGCCAGAGGATCTTGGTTCAATTCCCAGCATCCACATTGCATCTCACAACTGTGTGTAACTCCAGTTCCAGGGGGATCCAACACCCTCACACAGACACACATGTAGGCAAAACACCAGTGCACATAAAATACAAATAAATGAGTCATTAAAAAAAGACAACAACAGGCATTTCCGAGAGTCATATAAAGCGTAGTGCCATTTACACCAAGTTTTAGAACTCACTCCTCTACAGGACAGGGTGCTTACAGATACCACAGATGTGACAAAAAAAAAAATTACGTTTGTGCAGTTGAGAGAAGGAAGAGAGAAGCCAGTCACACTCGGGCCTCTGCTTAGTGAGTCGGATAGAGAGGTATGGAGGTGAATCATTGTATTATGGTCTCTATTTATGTACTAACATATTTTAGTATAAACTTTTTTGTTTAAAAAAAAAAATCAGAGCCTGCTACATCTCTCTCCAGCCTTCTGGTTCCTTTCTCCAGCATTCCCACAGTTAAACCCCAAAGCCGAGAATCCTGTTTTTCCCAGGGTTAGTGCTAAAGAGCATAGATAGCATCGGGGGCCACATTTTCTGAACCCAACCCCCGTGGGGGCCACATTTTCTGAACCCAACCCCCGCTCTGCCATTCACGATGTGTGTGACCTTGGGCAAGCGATTCAATCTCTCTGCGCTTCAGTTCACTCATCAGTAAGATGAGGGTCCTATAGCAAGGCTGATCTAATGAAGTGGCCGCTAGGGTTACATGAGTTAGAACGCCAGCCGGGAAGCTTGGCACATCGTACCCACGGCCTGCGGCTCCTGCGATGAACTCCAGGCCGGAAGTCCGGACTGTTGGAGAAGTGGGCGGGTGCCCTGTCCTTGCTGCTGTCTTCACTGATCCACTCTCCCCAGCCCACCTGCTAACCGGAAGTCCAGGGAAGGCAAGGGCAGCCATGGAAGCAGGGCTGGTTCCTTCCTCCTCTACCTTCTTTCTCTTCCCACAACCCCACCCATCAGCTTCAGCGGTTTGGGGTTTTTTTGTTGTGTTTTTCCCTCCAGCCTGAGAGTGGGCGGGGCTTGGCTCCTTCACCTGTTCCTCCATGCTATCTGTCCACATTTGAACCAGTTCCCTGAAATTATAACTCATGGTGTTCCATTGCCATCTGGATCCTTGGCTTTTCTTGAGAATTTGAAAAATCTGGCCTATCCAGTCTGCATCCTCACAGGGATGAGTGACAGACAGCCTTGGGGTTCGCAGCCTGGCAGCCCTAGCATCTGCTACATGGGGCCGCCACACAGGGAGAGCAGGAAAGCCATGTGCAGGGCCTTGAAGTGAACTGGGCTCTGCTTACCAAGCAGACAAAGGTCTTCTGGAAGATGGTTCCGTCACCTGAGTGACCCAAAGATGCCCTGTGGATTCACAGTATCCTGCTCCGACCCCAGCCCTGCTCTGTCCGTTTGAGCATGCTACCCCATTCCATCTGTGTCCTTCTGTCCTGGGTCCCTCCTTCCCTCTTTAAATCCCAGCCCCTATAAGTACATCTGCCTGTGGAGTCCTTGTGGATGAGCCGCTTTAGGAAGTTACATTATTCATCTGAAGTCCTGAGAAGCCTGGTCCTTGTCATTAGGAACACTCCCACCTCCATAAGAACAGGCCCTGGGGGCCATTCTAGAGGCCTGGGGAGCCATGAGGCAGGAGCAGAACAGGAGGGCTACTGGCTAGCATCCAAGTGAGCATGTCTGCCTCCTGAGGTGTTTGAAGCCTCATACTTTCTCATCATTACTAAAAGCCTCACACTTTCTCATCATTGCTAATATCCCGAGTGTCTGACCTTCATGTGCTTTTTTGTTTGTTTGTTTTGCTTTGTTTGTTTTGTTGTGATTTTTAATAAAAATAGTTAATTTCAAGGGTTCAAGTACAGGCTTGCAACAGTGACAAGAAAAAAGTTGAGCCAGGTGTGCTGAATAGGTTTATGTCATCTTAACACAAGCTAACATCATCTGGACAGAGAGAACCTCAATTGAGAAAATGCTACCAGAAGATTGGGCTGTAGGCAAGCCTGTGGGGCATTTTCTTACTTAGCGATTTATGGATGGTCCAGCCCCCTGTGGGTGGTGCCATTCCTAGGCTGATTGTCCTGGGTTCTGTAAGAAAGCAAGCCAGGGGAAGCAAGCTAGTAAGTAGCAATTCCCCTTGCCTCTTCCTCAGCTCCTGCCTTCGGGTTCCTGCCCAGTTTGAGCTTCTGCCTTGGCTTCCCTCAGTGGACTAGAAGTAAAATGAACCCTTTCCTCCCTAAGCTGCTTTTGGTCATAGAGCTTCATCACAGGGATAGAAACCACGAGACACCAGCACACACTCGTAGCCCCAGTGCTGGAGAGCCTGAGGTAGGAAGATCACTTGAGCCATAGTGAAACCTACTTGATGAAACTCTGTCCTAAAGACAAAAATATTTTTTTAAAGTTTTTTTTTTTTTTTTTTTTTTTTTTTTTTTTGAGTAGGGACCAACGAGATGGTTTGCAGAGCCAACTTGGGGACCTGAGTTTTACCCCTGGAAGCCACATGAAGGTGAGGAAGAGAACTGAGTCCAGAGAGTTGTCCCTGACCTCCGCACGACTCTCGCCTCCCACAGCATCCACACACAGCAACAATAAGAAAAACTTTTAAAAACTGAGCTTCCAGACTGTCTAGCCCAAAGCCAAGTGTGGTGTGGCGAATATTCGTACAACCTGAAGCATTCTGGCCAAGGTGGGAAGATCGCAGGGTCAAGGCCAACTTTGGTTACGTAGTGTATTCCAGGTTAACCTGAGCTACACAACCAGACACTGTCTCAAAAGACAAAAAGCAAAATCCCTGCCAAACACAAACAACGAGACTCAGATTGTGCAACTCAACAAGTGATCTGGGGAGAGGGAGAGGGAGAGGGAGAGAGAGAGGGACGGATGGTGGGTATGGGTGTGAAGAAGAAGGCTTCTAGGACTAGGATTCCATGCCTCCAGGCCACCAGGAGGACTGGGCCAGGGCCTACAGGGGAACCCAGAAGAGAGCAGGGTGGTGCTTTCTTGCCTCTCCTTGGAGGAGCCAGGGCTGTATCTCTCTCTCCAACCACAGGCTCATTTGTCCCCCTCAGCTGGAATTGTGTTTCTAAGAATCCCCACCTGAATGATTTTCTGGGTTTAGAATCACGGATCAATCCTGGAATCTCAAGCCAGCTATTTCTAACCCAAATGTTGAAACACCTTACAGATTCCCAAGGGGGGTCAATGCCATTATTCGTTCAGTTTATGGTCATGGTTGGGGCTTATTTATGTATTTATGGAGGTGCTTCAAGCCACACTGACCAGAAAAGGCCACATTTCCTAATAGTTCTTGCAACTAGATGAGATCAGGCAACCACACTTCTCGCTGAGGGACACAGTGGAGATACAGCCTTTAAAGAGGCTCCCTCACACCCTCTCCTCTCCTGCTAGCTGAAATCCAGACCTGACAGATGGAGCACGCACAGCTGTCTTGAAGCAATGAATCAAAATCACATCACCCATCCACAATGGCCAGGATTAAAGGCATGTACCATTCATTGAACAACAGTGTCTCACATCCCCAGCTGTATGGGGAGTTAGCTTGGCGTGAGGGACCAGATATGAAAGGGGGCCATCTGAAACGTAGTCAGCCGCTTGAATTAATTAGCTTGGCCACAAGGGGGCTCACTGGGGCTGTGCATGACGGCCCTCCACAAGGATTGCTGTAGATCTATCAAGCCCTGCACATTCACATGGCAGGCAAAGTTTTATAAAAGTCCCACTTTATATCCTTGCTTTGTTTTCTTTGTCCTGGTGTAGTCAAAGAAATTTCCAAGTGTCTTTAGAATTTTTCCCCCTCAAGTAATCTGTTGTGACTTCTGTTCTGAGAACTAGATGTTAATGAGGTTTGACTTGCAAATCTTCACTGGGCTGCAGAGTGTATCACACAGAGAACCCTATGTGCCATGGCTCCTTGCCTATATAAGTTCTACAAGCTCCAAAGGCATTCTTTAAAAACCCGGAAATGCTCACTTCAAAAGCACTAACCTTGAATTGCTTCCATTATGATCATCCGGTAACCACTGTTAAACTGCTCTCAAACAGCACACCACTCACACGGTTCTGACTACTTAGGAAAGACGGACTGTTTTGATGTGCAGTCTTAGAGTTTCTCCTTCAATGCTTTTACATGCTTTCTATTTCCTGCAGGGAAATTTACATTGAATTTAAGCTATTTTGTTGTCTGGTTTTTAAAATTAGATGCAGTCAGAATTCTCAGCTATATGCTTTAATCTAACTATTAGTAACTGCAAAGCAGGCTTTGAAGATTTAGATTAAGACTGGCCAGTCTTTACCCAGTTTCTCTGTCTGCAGGTGGGGGAGCCCTCCAGAACCAGGTTGTAGGTACCCCATAAGTCATCCACCTGAGACTTACCATTTGGGGAGAATTTACAGAAAGAAGTGACCAGGAGAACAGATCTTCCTATCAATGAAGAGGTCCTATTGGTGTCACATGCATCTCCCACATAGCTTAGCAACTTGACAGGCAGCCAGTTGGGAAGAAACCAGGTGAGCTTGCTGAGTAGGTTTGTTTGTGGGGCATGTTTTACTTTTGCCTGTTCCACATCAGCTCCCGGGAAGAATGTAAAAGCAGAGTCACCTGATCAAAGAGGGAAGGTGAAAAGAAAGGGGAGCCAGAGCCCCCTTGCCTGAGTATGGCAATGATCAGCGTTGGTGCTCATACTGAAAAGCAGAAGGAACAACTGAGGCAGGAAGATTATAAGTTCAAGGCCATCCTGCGCCACTCAGAAAGATCTTGTCTCAAAATAAAATTCTTCCTTCCCTTCTATTTTTAAAGAACACCATCCCGACATGCATGAGGCCCTAAATTCAACCCCTAGCATAATAACTAAATAGAACAGGCACCTGGGTGATGGAATATCTTACTAAAACATCTTTCAGATCCCACCTTAGATTCTGGGAGCTCACCTTCCCAGGGTGCTGCTGCTACAGCACATTCGCTTGGTGTTCAGTAGTGCTGAGAACAACGCCCCCTCAAGGCGACGGTCATTCTCTGCTATCAATTATAAATTTGTGCACAGAGAGGAGAAGCCCCAGCTCTGGAGAAATGCCCGCTGAGAGGGAGTTATTGTCCTACCTACACTGAATTAGCATAGTGCAAACAGAAAAATCAAGGGACTTGGGGTGGATTCTGGGAGTGACCTTCCTGGATGCCACCTTCCCTGGGCCTCCCTTTAGAGACTGTGACATCTCCTATTCCTCGTCTGCTTTTGACGCCAGGTCTTTATCTGCAGTTTACTGCGAGAAACCTCTACTTGTTCTGGTCTCAGCCGCCATCTAGCCGTCGTCTTACTGCCACTATGACCGATCCAGGCAATGATTGCTCTAAAAACAGCTGTTTGCGAGAGATGGAGAGACGATGGCTCAGTGGCTAAGAGCACTTGCTGCTTTTGTAGACCCAGGTTAGATCCTCAGCACCCACATGGTGGCTCACAACCACCCATAACTCCAGTTCCAGGGAATCCGAGAGAATCTAACACCCTCTTCTAAACTCCGCAGGCACCGGCATGCACGTGGTACGTATTCATGCAGGCAAAACTACCATATACATACAAATAAAACAAATAAGTCTAAAAAAAAATGGGTGTTTTTTAGGTCACTTCTTCATGGAAAGACTTGACACTGCCCTGTACCCTTTAAAATGAAGCTGAAGTTCTGACATCATCACTTATGTCCTTCCTATTGTGGTACCTGCCTGCTTCTCCCAGCCGTCTACAGAGGCCTTGCCTTGTTCCCCAGAAACAGCCACTGGATCCGCCCTCCTATGTTTCAAGCTTTTCCCAAGATGCCTTTTGGCAGACTGGGTCTCACTTCCCTCCTCTACTTCATCTAATGGCTCCTGTCTTCCAAGTGCTTCTAAGAATCAGTAGAGAAGCTTCCCTAACTTTTCAGCACCCTGCTTTGGACTCTCTCTGTGCCCCGGACAGGACAAAGCTGGTGTTGCTGTGAGTGTGAACTGCTCGGGTAGAAAGTGTCAGGATGGCGCAGACTGGAAGGTCTCAGGCAAGCTTGTGTCTATTTGTCAGCACTTGGCACGGTGCCTGGTACAACTGGTGTACTCAACAAATACTGATGGGTTAACTGAGTAGATCCAAGACCTAGGAGAAAAAGAAGGAAGAACACCACCCATGCTGCTGCTGGAGGCCGTGGAGCTGTCTTCTCGCCCTCTCTAAAAAACCCTGTTTTACCTTCATTTTCTTCTGTCCTCCCTCAGTGCTGTACAGACGCCAGCATTCTGCACTGGAAACACACTGCTGTGGAGAGAAAGGAGTGTTTCTCAAAGGCACAGCTTTGCCTTCCTACCCTTTCCACCTAAGTGTCTAAAACTCCAATCAAACTGGACACTGTGCGATACACTCTCTAAGAACAGGAAGAAGGGTAAAAGAAAAAAAATATGAGAGCTTAGCAGAGCTGGTGAGGTGGTTCAGCGGTTAAAAGCACTGGCTGCTCTTCTAGAGGTCCAGAATTCAATTCCCAGCAACCACATGGTGGCTCATAACCATCTATAATGGGTCTGATGCTCTCTTCTGGCATGCAGGTGTACATGCAGAGCATTCACACATAAAAAATATATACATAAATAAAATTCGTTTTTAAAAAGTGTGTGTGTGTGTGTGTGTGTGTGTGTGTGTGTGTGTGTGTGTTTAGGCAGGGGTAGGAGGTAATCCCAGCACTCGGGAGGCAGAGGCAGATGGATCTAAGTTTGAAGCCAGCCTGGTCTACAAAGTGAGTTCCAGGACAGCCAGAGTTACAACAGGGAAACCTTGTCTTGAAAACAAACAAACAAACAGAAAACTAAAAAAAAAAAGACAAATAGAAAAAAATACTGCCAAATTGGGTATGGCAGTGCATGCCTATAACCCCCACCACTCTGAAGGCAGAGCAAAGAGATCAAGAATTCAAGGCTATCCTCACCTATATAGCAAATTTGAGAATAGCTTGGGCTATACAAGACTCCATTTTAAAAACTCAAAGCAAATAAACAAAATAAAATATAGTGCCAGTAAAATACAAGCATTACATGACGTTATAAAGAACATCTTCAAACTGAAGACAGCTAGTATTTTAGTCTTCCAACTTTCTCTGCACATACACAGCTGTCAGATCTGTATGGCTGTCGCATTTCCCTCTCGGATCCATTCTTGCCCAGCTCTATGCCCTGTGAGGCTGGCATCTAGGGCTGCTTGGCTTAGGTTCTTACTCCTTGGCTTGGGCCAGCTGCTCAGAATGTCTGCTAGTGAATTGGAGAGGGGGAGGAGAAGCAGTGTCTTTGCTTCCAGACTCCAGGTCAACAGACCCTCTAGCCAGATCACAAAGGACTAGAAATATTCACACTTCTTTAAGGAATGTGATCTTTACAGAACTGAGAAAGTGGTCTTTCTAAGTGTCATTAACCCCAAAACAGAGGAAGAGTGCAGACTGTGGGGGTTCCAGTGAGTCTCTTGGGTCACGTGTGGATGAAGGCAGGTGAGACTTCCTGCTCCAACCATCTTCTTTATTCTGGGACACGAGCACCATGCTCGGGTCCCTTTTCCTCTCTGGTTCAGCACAGTTAGTCCACGGCAATGAATTTGACCCATGATGGCTCCCAAAACTGCTTTCATTAAAGCCAACACCTGTCTCTCTGTGTTATCTTCTTCCATGCTGTCTGGGCACTTCACTCTCTTATTTTGAGACCTAATCAACTTATTTGAATTATGTCATCCCTAAAAAAAAAATTGCCATTACAAATTAACAGCTGCAGGATAAAGAATGTTCTAGCCACATGCCTCATATTGGGGGGGGGGGGGGTTCAGACACAGTGCTAAGCACTTCCACATACACTGCCTAATTTAATCTTCTTTAGAACCCTGAGGTAGCGAGCATTATGCTCCTCATTTGATAGATAAGAAAACTGATTACTGAGAAGTTTCGAAATTTGCCCAAGGTTATACTCACTCTTGACTGCCAAGGCAGAATTTAGACTGGAAGACGCCAGTATGACTCTTAACCGCCAGACTCTACTACTGTGAGAACTCAGTCAAACTCGTCATCCCCTTTAACCCTGAATTTCCTTCAATGAAAATGAGAGGGCAAGATGCAATCTTTGAAAACTCCCAGTTGCCCTAAAGCCCCACACATACATCTCCTAAAGAGTAGGGTTTACCTCCGCTTACCAGCAGATGGCGCACAGCCAGGTCCAATCAGCTTGCAGGCGCTCCACCGGGGAAGCCCAATTTCTCCTCAGTCCTCCCCTCCCTGTCTGACTAGCGTGGGAATGAAATGGAAATGTGTTCCCAGTGGTAAATGGTGCAAACGCACACAGCTTCCAGGTGGCAGATCCAAGAGCTTAGCCCGTGTGCCTGACTCCTACCAGGACGATATTGCCATAGCTGCTGCTCAATTTTACAGATCCTGGGTCCTCTCCGTCCTGTCAGCTCTTTCTTTGCAAAGAGATAGAACCAGGACTCAAAAGAATTCAAAGAAATAGATGCTTGCCACACCACCATGGATGTCCTTAATCAGTGAAAGAGACAGCTGTTGACACTCACTCAAACCCACTTTCTAAGACCCTGGGGTCTTAGACAGCCCCCATACTCATGTTTAGAAGTAAACTGGGCGTGGCTTGACCAGATAGACATGTGGTTGTGACAGCTCGCTTCCTACAGATGCAGGCTTTGAGTCTCTAGATGGGCTTTTTGAGAAGAACCAGACACAGAGAACGGCCTCACACACACATGGCAGGAAGTCCTGGGACCCAGAGCAACCACAGAACTGTCCTCCGTGAATGGCTCTTACCTATGGTTAGGGTAAGAGACATGCTAGTCACGCTAACTGTGCCACCATGGAGAATGGAAATGGACTTTGATGCATGGAGACTTGGGAAGTGAAGGAGAAAAATGATGGCGACAAAGATTCTTCCATCTTAATGATCAGCCAAGGAGCAGGTGAGAGGATGTGCACTCACATGGACACAGTCAGATAATGAAACTGGTGGACATATCCACACATCATTGGTTTCCAAGGAGAAAGAGAAAGGCTGAAGGGGGCAAAGGGACCTACTTTTAGAGAGTACAGAATCTCAAACTCCAAGGCCATTGTTACTTCTGCCCCTGCCCCACAATAAACTCATACTCATCTGGAAGCTTCTGGGAGCAGATCTGTCCATTCAGCTCTCTTTCAGTAACATGGCTCCCCCACTCTCCCTCGCCCTGCTGGCAGAGTAAGAAACTGGGCCTGTAATCTGGGCTAACTTCCGTCTTGGATAAAAGCAGTAAAATTGTTTGCCAGCAAGAAGGATATTAATTCAGTCATGGAGCTCTTTTGTAACAGAGTTCTCCAACTTAAATTTCTGTTTTATACTCAAAGAGAAACAAGTCCTGACAACTGTTAAAAAGTAAGTTTTAAAAATTGAAAAGATTAATCTTGGCATTGTGGCACATGCCTTCAATCCCAATACCTGGGAGGCTGAGGCAGGGGGAGCTGGGAGTTCAAATATAGCATAGTATCTTTAAAAAAAAGAAGGAAGACAGAAAATGAAAATATCTGTCTTCAAAGTCACTGAGGTTTTTCTAAGACTGAGGCGTTCTCAGTTGCTCCTCAGCAAGTTCTCCCAAACTCTCTGAGAGCTGGGAACCAGCTCTGAATCCAGCATCAACGTGCCGAGTCAGGTTTGCATGCATGTCAGGAGCTGATGGGACTTTAATGGGTACATCCCCCTGTGTGAAGAAATCTGCTCTTCTATTAACTCCTGGTCACTGACCGTGGCTTGCCTGTGTTTATGAGCCTGGATTCTTGTCAGACTGAACAAATAAAATGATAACTTGTGGCTCTTCAGGTCCCACGATCTCCCCTGGAATTGACTGTTCTTCCCAAAGAAATGTCAGAATGTCAGAACAAAGCAAGCAGCAGAGTATAGCTTGAGGAGAACCAAGACACCATCTGGTGGCCGTCTCCTATAAATCTTCGTCTCAGATGCAAATACCTTGCACAAAGGAAACTGACTTTGTGATTTGTGGGCCGCAGGGCACCAGGCTGAGTGACCAAGGAACCAAACCCAGGCGAGTCCCAGAATTTCCAGATTTCTGGAGTGCCTTGCTATTAGCTGATTAAAAGAACTCATTTATGAGTTTGCTTCATTTTGGGGGTGCTGATATTTGAATCCAGGGCCTTGGTGTGCTAAATACAGGCTCTACCATGGACCTACACCCCCCAAGTTTTATATCAGCATATGAACCAGAAAGGTCAGAGGCAACTCCCCTCTGAGGACTTTCTCAGCATGAGACTAAGAATTTTTGAATTGGCAAGTGTCACCTTCTGGTTGTGAGGGTTCTTAGAAGGCAAATGTCCCCCAAGAAATCTAAGTATATACACAAAAATCTTTCTATGAATGTGTTGCAGTCAAACAGAGAAGATTTTAGGGTCCCGCTCGTCAGGTTCCTTTTCTCATGGAAAGTTTTGCTACGCTCACTGAAGACCATTTTTACGAGAGTAACACATCACAGACTTGTCCTTCTCAACATCCAGCCTCTTGCCTTGGGCTCCCTGACCACAGACTGGCCTTTGTCCTCTTTGGCAGATGGCAGTGACTAAAGCGACCTCAAGTTGACATTTTCTGATCAGTAGCCACAGAGCAAGGCTGTCCTGGGGCAGAATTCCCAAGCAAGTGAAGTCTTTTTCTGGGGGTCTCTTTGTCCCCCACCCCAGCTGCATGACCCTCCCCTCTGCCCACTCCTTTCTAGTGCCACAGTTTAGTTCCTGTGTTCCCACAAGGTGTGAAGTGCATACCCTGTTTCTGCAAAGTCCTACTTCCTAGGAGAAAAATGCTGTCACGGCGACAGCTCTGTAAAACCTATGTGAACTAAAGACATCTGAGAGATTCAGGAAGCTGGGACAAGCGACTGTGGGCAAGGGATGTCTTGAAGCCCTTCCTCCAATGGAGAGCCCCTAGTTTGCACACTGATGAGACTGCCTGACAAGGAGGATCACTCAGACCCTGAGCGTGCCCTATAAACTGACACTCCATTTCTCCCCAATGTTGGAACCCCTGCGCCCACGAGCCAAGTCTCTTTTCTACTTCTTTCTCCTCCTGCAGTTGGTAGGCCTGTGTTTAGACTTGTCTGTTCTGAACTAAATAGCCAGGCACTTCTCAGCAACTGGTACTTCATGTTAATTAACAGGAAGAGGATGAAATGGGAACCAGCTTAAAAGTTGTTCACTCATGGCTGGGGGAAGGGGGGTGGCGGAAGACTAGAGGTGCCCAGCAGGGTTCAGTGGAGCAGGGAGACAGCTTCTCAGCACACATTGATTTGGTTTTCTTGTTTGGGACTAGAAAGGAGAGAAGAAAGGGAAGCTCTCCATCACTCACTTGCTTGGGTGATGTAATTAAAGCTAGCAGAGTCACCCACATTCCCTCTTTGCAAAGCCCAGAATCAAGTACATCAGTTCATAGTCCAAAAGGTAGAAGTTACCTGGTCTCCAGTGAACAGGGCATCACAGTCTCATGATGCTCTTTTTTAACCCAAATAGGCAGGAAACATCCAAAGGAGGGTTGCGCTCCCGGGCACCTGAAGCCCTACAGCTCTGTCATGCTTTGGAACCTGAACGTTCCTCAAGTTCCATCAGTGCGTTAGAAGCTTGGTCTCAGCCCGTGGAGCTATCAGAAGGTGGTGGAGAGACCTAGGCGAAGAAAGGCATGTCATCAAAGACATGCCCTTGAGGGGCATATTAGGACCCTGGGGCCACTTCCTGTCTCTCTCTGCTTCCTGCCCACAGTGTGAGCAGCCTCCTGGACTGTCTGCAGTCCACCATAATATTCTGCCTTGCCACAGGACCAAAGGCATGGTGCCAACCATAGATTGAAACCACAAGCTGAATAAGCCTTCCTCCTCATAAGTTGCTTATTTGGGGTATTTGTCTCAGCGACGGAAGCTGCCAACACAAGCATCCTTGTGGGAGGCAGTTGTCACCGGTGCCGACTACTCACGTTGGGCTGAGGAGACCTGGAGGAGGGAGGACCTCTACAGCCTGGAGCCTTGAGAGGCTCCAAGTTCCTTCCAACCATCAGCAGCCAATAGCTTCAAGATCTTGAGGGAGAGAACAGAACACACAGGCATCTTGATCTTGCCTCCAATTTCAAGATCTTCCCATAAGCTGTAGATGGCCAAGCCTGTCAGATGTACTCAGCCACCGAGAAGGGTTGAGGAAGAGTGGTGATGTGCTAGTATCAGGACACGATACTTGAGAGCAGACACACACTGGATGAGAGGTTGGGAAACCAGAGCATCATGGGGAAGATCTGTGCCGTGCCCACACACCCCTCGATCTGCATTGGTGTGCACTGTGCCTCAGCACCTCAGAAAGTGAGTTTATTTGGACATCTGCTCTTTACAAATGTAATCAAGTAGAAATGAGGTCATCAGAGTAGGCCTTAATCAGATGGGATTGATATCTTTATCAAAGGAAGTTAGAACACAGAGACACCCATAAGAGAACGCTCCATGCACATAAAGATGGCTCTTGCTGAGCCAATGAGAGAAGTCTGAGACAAATCAGAGGCTCTCAGAAGACGCCTCCAAAGGCAGTGTTTTCTGGAGCAGCTAAGCCTAGAGAGGGAGTGAGAGTTGCCGTCTGGTTCTGAAGCATTGTTTAATGTAGGCCAGAGCTGCACTTTGAAACACATCCTGAGAATAAGTCAGTAAACAGATTAGAGAGACTTTCTACTTTCCCCTCTAATCCTTGATCTTCCTCCCGCCCTGCTTGCCTTCAAGTTCAGTCCGTGTTATTCTTTCGTGTTATTATTGGATGGTAGCAATGAAGAAGCCTGTGCCTCTGAACCCACCTTGTTAACCACATTCTCTCTTCCT
Organism: Cricetomys ansorgei; assembly: GCA_026225945.1. NCBI lineage: Eukaryota > Metazoa > Chordata > Mammalia > Rodentia > Nesomyidae > Cricetomys > Cricetomys ansorgei. Next base: position 10,482,217 of record JAMJFZ010000056.1, on the reverse strand, counting down.
GCCCCTTTCCCACAGTTTCTGCCATCAGTTCTGTCAGGTTTGCATGGGAATGTACGTGTGTCGGGTGAACTCAGTATGTTTGCCTTGCAGGTGGAGGCTTGTTGGAGGAGGCGGTGCAGGAGGGGTGTGTCCAGGGTGGAGATCATGGTTGGCTTCATGTGAGCAAGCTGGGGAGGGTCTGTGGACTCCTGAGGGAGTCTTGACCTATGAACTCTGTACTTTCTCCTTGTAATCCTTGTATGAAATAAGCAGCCGTTATGGAAAAGGGGCCTGAAGTTTCCAGGTCAGTTAAATGGCTTCAGACCATTGGACACCAGTGTTGGCAGGACAATTCCAAGAGAGGGTCTAATTGGGAGGTATCTCAACGGGGGTCTCCTGTGTGACTGCTCACACCCCTGGAAGGAACACAGAAGGCAGATCCTGGGCACAGAAAAGGCCACATTGGAGGCTGATCTAACGTGACATTATACTCCTATTTAGTGTGTAGGGGGAGGGGCCTCTCTTGGGGTTGGTGTGTGTGTGTGTGTGTGTGTGTGTGTGTGTGTCCTCTGAGGTTCCATCTGTGCTGAGTGACTAAAGTAAGGATGATGTAATGAATGATCTGCAGACTCCCAATGCTGTAACACTGTGTGAGTAATTCTGATAATGGCCCTTTACTCAGCGAGGGTGGCATCCAGATAAGCAGATTGCCACAGCTCTCCTGTTGGCTTAAGCTAACAGCGCCTTCGATTGCCACCTGACATGACGTAACATACCACCGTGACAGGCATGTCTCTGTTGGACCTGCCAGGCCAAGGGAAAATGATGAAATAGGAGCTCGTCCTGATGGAAAGCCTCCTTAGGAAGGCATCAGCCTATTTCATCCTGGGCAGTTCCGTCATCTGTTCCCAGCAGCAAGGGCAGACAGGCAGAGGCCTGAGTTCCAAGGGAGCTTCAGGGGCTTCTTTCTTGTAAGGGGGCTTTGTACCTGGGGGTTGGGGGAGAAGATCCGTCCTGACAAAATGGCTGCACTTTGGTTTATCGGTAAGTCTAATGCCTCATGTTCAATGTGCAATGGATGAGTTTTTCCATCGGTTTCCACATTTTTCCTCCTCGTTTTGCTAAGTGCACTCCAGAGTTCTTCTTGGGTAAACCAGTCACCTCTGTGTTCCCAGCCAGTGTGTTATTGGCAGGCTTCACCCATACTTCCTGTTCTACAGGAGAGTTCATAGCCCGGGCCTGGCTCAGGAGAATGCTATCCAATCAGGCACAGGGATAGGCTCAGGCCTGGGCCAGGCAGACACACTTGCAGGACTTTTGTCCCAGCCATGGGAAAGCTTTCTTTTTGTTGGAGTTGTTAAAATAGTATAGTTAATCTAGAATGGCCCTGGAGGCAACTCTAACCACTGGGGGAGAAGAGGCTGACCAAAACGAGGTCGACACAGAATAAAGGCTAGCAGAGCTGAGAGATAGAGGAGGCGGGGCATGAACACATACAGTTGACCAAGTATGTATATACATATATAAATACGTTAACATATATATTTTAAGAGTATAGTATATACACACATGTATATACAATTGAAAAATACAGAATCATTTCAAACAAAGTTATGTCCAGATGCTTGAATGGAAGCCAAAAGTTGAGGAACGTTTCTCTCCACTCCCCAGCCCCTCTTGGGTTGTGCGCCCATCATTTTCAACGGACAAGAATGATCCCAGAGCACAGGAACCACCGTGGTCTCTCACAGGCACATTCTGGTCTCTAACTTCTCACAGAGGGCCCCTAGGTCGGCCCCTGGTGCCGCCAGTCTCCTCATGCGGCCCCTCCCAGCCGCTCTCTACCTCTCCCACACCTTCCTCTTTTCCTTCTTTCTTTTGCTAAACATTTTGTTTTGTCATAAAGTGAGCAAGTGCTCTAAACACGATAGGGGACAAGGATAAAGAATGCAGGCGGGAACTCCTACTAACCAATCCTGGAACGATTGAGCGCCAAAATGGAGAGGGAAGAAGTGAGTTATAGCCCATTAAAAAACGTAAGTCTAAGCCGGGCGATGGTGGCACACACCTTTAATTCCAGCACTTGGGAAGCAGAAGCAAGTGGATCTCTGAATGTTCGAGACCAGCCTGGTCTACAGAGTGAATTCCAGGACAGCCAGAGCTACAAGAGAGAAACCTCATCTCGAAAAAAAAAGTCTAGAATCTGGCAGCTCGGGACACAGTGCAAGCAGCGCAGAACAGTCTTCAGAGGCTGAGAGCTCGCCCCTGTCCTTTGGTAGACAATCTCTGAGCATTTGGAGAAGAACATTGGTGTGACAGAGTGACATTTAATGAAGAAATTGATCCTGTAGAGAATCTCTTCATGGGCAGGATCAGAGTACAAATCAAAGCAATGAATAGCCCAGCGCCCCTAGTGGTAAAGGCACTAACCTCTCAGTTTAATGTCAAGTACTCTCTTTCCAATAAGCCTCTCTGTTTAATGTCAAGTACTCACTTTTCCAGAAATCCTTGTTACTGCGTAACATTTAATGAGCCAGTCCAGCACCTGGGTTCTGACCAATCAGAGAGATTTCCTGCTCCCTTTAAAAACCCTCGCAGGAAGCTGCTTGGGGTCGGCCATCTTGTGTGGTGGTGCCAGACCCCAGTGCACTGGTTTGCTCTGCTGAACATTCATTGCTTTTGCCTCAGAACTGGTGGTCTCCTGGTGGTACTTGGGGAGGGGGATTTCGAAAACCGGGCAAAACAGCAATAGACATCCTAGGACCTGCTGCCGCTGGTCCAGAGTATCAGCAAGATCCGAGCACTGCTCATGAAGCTTAAACAAATGGTTGGCAGAGCAGACATGAATATGTATTTCCTACCTTCACGTTTGAAGACCCAAAGTTTAAAGTCATCAAAAAAACTCCAGTCCTGAAGAAATGATATAAAATCTGTCTGATAATTTACCATGAATTAGTTGTACAACTAATTTGAAAAATTTTGATAAACATTTGTTTCACAATTAAAAAAAAAAAAGAGTCTATGAGACCATACCAAAAAAATAGGTGAATTAACAATGCAGCAAACAGAGGATAAGAAAGGGTTTTACTGACAGAAATGTAGGAGCACCTACAGCTAGTAAATGTGTGGGAGATCATCGTTGAACATTTTCAATCCAGCAAGATGACTCAATGGGTGAAAGCTTTGGCTCCTCAGAATCTGTGTATAAGAGCTGGATTCAGTAGCACACATCTGTACCAGTTATCCTATGGAGATGGGAGGCTCAGATAGGAGAGCCACTCAACCTGGGAGCTGGGGGCCAGCTAGCCTGAAGTAGCAGTGCAGAAGCACAAACAAGAGAGTCTCTGCCTCCAACAAGGTGGGAAGTGAGAACTGACTCCTGACAGTTGGCCTCTGACCTTTACACAAGCTGAAGCAAGCAGGTGTCCGCACACACATGCTCATGTACACATATACACTCCAAGTGAAAAATAAGCCAGGCACACCTTTAAACCCAGCACTGAGAGACAGAGGCAGGCGGATCACTGTGAGTTCAAGACCAGCCTGGTCTACAGAGTGAGTTCCTGGACAGCCAAGGCTATTACACAAAGAAACTCTGTCTCCAAAAAAAAAACAAAAAACCAAAAAAAAAAAAAAAAAAAAAACCACTTTCATTAAAAAAAAAATAAGAGCCTGGAAAGATGGCTCAGCTGTTAAGAACATTTGCTGCTCTTCTAGAGGACCAGGATTTAGTCCTTAGCATCAACATCACGCAGATCACAACCATCTGCAGCTCCAGCTCTGGGGACCCAAAGTCTCTGGCATCTGAGGGCACCTGCACTCCTGTTCACATGCCACATGTAGACATACACACCTCACAGAATTAAAACTCATACAAAAATAAATAATAAAACAAAACCGATCATTTTTAAGGCACGATAGTAAAGATTTTTGGCAGCAATTACACTGAGTTTGTAGATCACTTTGTGTAGTATGGCCGTCTTAGTAATGTTAATGCTTTCAACTCGTTAACAGGGACATCTTCCTACTGTGTCTTCTTTAATTTCTCCCAGCAATGTTTGGGTTATAAGTTGGAGACCATCTAAATATACTGAATCCCTAATGGCTTGGAGGAAAAGTCAGGACAAAGAGAGAGATCAGGGAGGTAGAGGGGGAGACAACGGAACACAAAAGGAAATGAAGTCAGGCAGCGAAACCAGCTGAAGGGGAGTGTAACCTGCTTTCCTCTCCATCACTTCGTTGGCTTTGATGTGACCCTCAACTTCTTGTTGTTGGTCTTAAGAGCCCAGCTTTGGGTGCAAAGCTGTTTTCCCCAGCCTGGGACAGCAGTTCCCACAGCTGCGGACCTTGTAGGCCCCTGGCTTCCCCAGCCTTGCTGTATCAATGAGCAGCACATGAAACTTCTCTCCGTATGCATCAGTGGTTTTGTCAAATGGGAGTTAATCCTTCCAAATCAGGGGGATTACTTGGGTAAGCCATTAAATTTGTTAATTAAAATGTTAATGTCCCATTGCCGGTATCCTGCTTGTAAGAATTCTCCCAGAGCCTGGTATGCGGTGCCTCCTTGCTCTGTTCCTGTCTAACTCAGGTGAAACCCAGGACTTCAGCAGTGCTCACATTTCCTCTGGCCCTGAGCAACCTTTCAAGATGATCACAAGACCTAAGAAAAGAAGTGTGTTTTAAAGACATCTCCAAGGTCAGAGGACATTGGATAACTTGGACTAAACATTTCTGAATGTTTCTAACATGTGCAAAGTAGCCTTGGCAAAGTGTAAGCTATGGCCATTGTATCATCCAGAGGGAAAACATCAGAAAATGTTACAAACTCCCTGACGCTGTATTTTCACAGATCCAAGGGAAAAATGCCACCAGGCAATGAAACTCTTAGTTAGTGTAATGGGCTATAAGGACTTCCTATTCACACAGGAAGGGTCCCTGGGCACAGAGCAGGCTGCGGGGACTTTAATGAAGGAAAGGCTGAGACTGGGACTGTGTAATGGCGGTGCTATATAGCTTAGACCTGAGTGCCTCCAAAGGCCTGGGTGTTGAAAGGCTCAGCCCCGCCCACAGGAGGTGGGGGAGCACTGGGAATTGGGGTCTTGTGGAAGAAGGGGTGGCCACTGGAGTAGGTAGTGCACTGAAAGAGACAGCAGCCCAGGTCCTTCCTGTTTCCCTGTTTGCTTCCCACCACGGAGTACTGTTTACTACAGGCCCAAGGCAACAGGACTGTGCAGCCATGGATGGAAGCTGGGAAACCAAGCCAAGAACACCTTTTCCCTTTACATTGTAAGGCTTACAAGTTGGTTATCTGGGGTTTTGTTTGTTGTGTTTTGGTTTGGTTTTGGTTTTGTCACAGCCATAGATAGCTGATGAATATAGGTAGGATTCGTAGGTAAGGAAGAGAAGATTCGCAAGAGGTGGTGGAACTGTGAACCAGAAGATGGAGATGGGGGTACTCAGGCCTGCTTAGAGTGCAGCTCATGGACCACGTATACAGGGCCAGGAGTTTGGGATGAAGTACAAGTGAGCATCCTTGAGTAAGTTGGTAACAAACACCATACAATGAATTCCAGTGTTTTGAGCCTTGTGATTAATGCAGGAACAAAGAAAAGTTTTTGGAGCAGAGACTGGGGCAGAAGGGACCCTTCAGAAATTATTGTGTGTGTGTGTGTGTGTGTGTGTGTATGTGTGTGTGTGTACATGCCCACATATGAACATGTACATACCCTAGGTCTTGGCGTTTTGTATTGTTTGCAGGTATTGGATTCATGTGCGTGTTGGGGGTATTTGATTGCTAATGATCTGCATGTGCTATCAGTAGAACACCAGAAAAGTTCTGGATCAATAAAAACATCTGAGCTCAGATGCTCAGGGTTCTACTGTCAAGGATGGCACTTACCATGATGGTGGCTCCCTCTGCTGAGGTCTGGCAGGGTCTGTAGCTATGAAATGCCTCCTTGTCTTCTTTGGAGAGCTGCCACAATAGGTTTACAACTACAAAGATTGGAGGAGACAATCTAAGTATAGGAGCTAGGCATTTGATGCCGAGGAGATACTGGCCCTGGACTTAAAAACCTGGACCCAGCTTGGGAGAAGCTGGTGAGAGGATGATCTATATACCTCAAGTGGTTCAACCTCCAGTGCTGATGTTTCAGCTGGATAATTTGGGGTACGGGGCTGTCCTGCATATTCTAGAAAGTGGAGCCACAACCCTGGCTCCCAGACTCTAGGCAGTGCTTCCCATTGTGATAGCCAGAAGGATTGCTAAATGTCCCCTGGAGGGCAACCTCGGTGGAGAAACACTGTCCTGATCGGAAACGGCTGTGTGGGAATGTGAGTGTTTGGGGAATAAAGACTTGTCTGTGTTCCCTCATCTGAAAATGTATTCCTTGGAACAGTGGCATCTTGTGAGATAAGCGATGGCCCCTTAAATGGGACTCATGTTCAAACAGTGTTGAGAAATAGCATATAATTTTCCTCTCAATTGAAGACTTACAATATACATATACATATCTATATCAGAATAGTAAAGGCTTTGAGAGGTTGTGCGAGAAAACTGCTTGCCTTTGGTTAAATTCAATGACTGCAGAACATGTTTATCAAGGGACAGTATTCACTTCCTGAAGGTCACTACTGTGTTGCAGGGCACAGCTTGAAAACTGGCAGTGTGTGTAACTGAGACACAGGGCATGTGAATGAATTAAAGCTAGAGAGTCGGGAGTCTCAAGCCAGATTCAAAAGACTTGGATTCAGCTAAGAGCTCTGAATTTCACAGTCAACCATCTCAAAGTAATCAGCAGGTAGCATTATTAAAGCTGGCTTACTTCTTCATTTGAGATATACTAAGCAACATTAGCCTAGTAGCAGTGAGGCAAATAAATTAAAAGATGTAGAAATAAGAAACAAGGTCCAACAAGATGGCTCAGGGGTAAAAGTGCCTACCGCTAAGCCTATGTCCTGAGCACAATTTCGGGACATCGATGGTAAAAGGAGAGAACTGACTCCTAGAAGTTGTCTTCTGACCTCCATACGTACTCTGTGACACGGACATGTGCACCTGTGCACATGTACGCGCGTGCACGCACACACACACACACACATATACAATAAATGTAAAAAAAAAAAAAGAATCAAGACATCTCACGGTGAAGGTGGTAACGTCACAGCAGCAGTGGGAGGGAGCTTGGCAAGCTGTTGCCATGGCTAAGCGTGGTAGACATTCCTGCATCAGACCCGAGTCCAGTTCCCAGCACCCATATACGCCATAACTCCAGTTTCAGGGGATCTGACATGCTCTTGGAGCCTCTGTGGACACTCACATGTACATTAACACATGTATGCACACAGACGGATATATTTAAAAGTGTAAATACATCATTTTTTAAAGAGTAGGCAAGATGAGAGAAGGGCTTGTGTAAAACATGTTCTGGGCACTGACAGAACACCGTGTTTGACATGGTGGAAGAGAGGATGTGGAGAGCAGACAACAAGGGCCGCTTCAGGCTGGAGCTAAAGGGAGCTTCGTAGTCATTTAACTGGGGATAGTCAGGAGATAAGATCTGGGGTGACTGTGTTTGAGGCAGGTCAGTTGGAGACGATGGTAGGAGATCCGAGGGAACAGCAGGATTTCTGAGTCAGGAATGGAAATGGAGGTAGAAATGCATTTGGAGTGTTGTTTTCATTAAGGTGATTGTGTAGTAGCCAAAGAGGGAAGGAGCAGCGAGCAAGGGGAGGGAGGGGTGGAGAATGGAGACACCGAGAGAGCGGAGGAAGAATGGTGTAGCAAGGAACATGGACCTCGCTGGAGAGGGTAAAGACCCAAGGAAAAGTGATGTAGCAGAACTGAGATTAGACAGAACATTAAGAAGCAGTCGGCTGTAGGCGACAAAGAAGCTGTCCTGTTTAATTACTACTGTCAGCTTGACACAACCTATAGTCGCCTGTGAAGAGGGAACCACAAAGAAGGAATTGTCCAGATCAGATTGGCCTGTGGCCATGTCTAGAGAGAGTGTCTTGAAAGAATCAATGAAACAAAGACTTGATTCCTTGAAAAGATGAATAAGGTCACCAAACACTTAGGTAAAGCAGCAAAAGGAAGGAGAGATGAAATCAGAAGCACCTCAACAGATACAGACAAAGTCCAGAGCATCATTGGCTAACACTATGAAAACCTTGGAGAAATCTCTAGCCACTATGGCCTACCAACACTAGACCAAGACGATGCCAACAGCTCAAACAGGTCTACACTGAGCAATGCTATTCAAGCAGCTAATAGTTTGCCAACAGAGAGACGCCAGGACCAGACAGATTCACAGCTGAATCCCACAGACTTTTAAGAATTAACACCAATGTTCCTCCGATTAAGGTAAGAGAAGGGATACTACTAAGCTCATTCTCAGAAGACAGCCTGACCCCGACACCAAAACCAGATAAGGACACAACATAAAAGAATACTATAGGCCAATATCCCTCATGAACATAGATGCAAAACTCTTACTTTCAATCTGAATCAAGATTTTTAAAAATTAGTGTTAATTTATGTAGTTTTTTTTTTAATGTATATCTATGCACCACATGTGTGCCTGGAGTCCATGGAGGTCAGAAGAGGGCATCAGGTCCCCTGGAACTCAAGTTAACAGACGGTTGTGAGCTGCTGTGTGAGTACTGGGAATTGAAGTCCTCTGGAAGGACAGCCAGTACTCTTAAAAGTTGAAGATGAAAGCTGGATTTGGTGGCACACACATTTTATTCCCAGCATTCCAGAGGCAGAGGCAGGCAGAACTCTGTGTTTGAGGTCAGCCATCTGATAACACGTTGTGAGAACCTATCTTAAAAAAAAAGAAAATGATGAATTCCTATTTGAAGTTATCAGAGCTACAAAGCTATGAAATCAGAAAATGTAGAACTCAGATGAAAAGATTTGATGAGCTCAGCACCCCCCAAGTCCCCTCTCAATGACACTGCTCATCAGAAGGAGCATGAGCCATAAGACAGGCCAGCTGGCTAGAGCTTCAGCATCTCATGGGCTAAGAAGGCAGAAATTGGTGTTCAAGGGTCCCATGGCAGGCAGAACTTGAAGCCATTTCAGAAACTAAAAAAAGAAGACCGTTCAGCCCAAAAGTCTTGCAACTTTTTGCTTGAGGTAGTTTGTGAAGTTTTAAACAGCACAGACCTTAGAGGTTCGAAGGGTAAGCAGAAAGTGGCAGCGGAGAGTCTGACCAGGAGCAGAGCCACAGTCTCCCTGGGTCTTCTACTGACGCTGGAGGCCAGGGCTGGACCAATGGGAAGATGCTAAGTTTTCACTGGGTCTCAAAAAGGGTTAGCCTTTGGAGTTAGGACGAGTTGGAAGTGGAAAAGACCTGGCAAAGACTATAACCCAGGTAGAAACAAATCAATCTTGAATTAGATTATATGAGCTTGTACTAGTTTCTTACATGTTGTGTGATAAAAATATCATGACCAAAGGCAACTTAGGGAAGAAAGGGTTCATTCTGGCTTAGAGTCCTAGAGGGATAGAGACCATCGTGGCAGGAAAGAGGAAGCATGGAGGCAGGAGCAAGAAGCTGGCAGGAAGTAGAGGAAAAGAACAGGAAGTAGGGCCAGGCTATGAATGTCAAAGCCTGTCCCTTAGTAATATGCTTCCTTCGGCAAGGCTCCATCTCCTAAAGGTTCCATAACCTCTCCAAACAGCACCACTAACTGGAGACCAAATGTTCAACTATGTGAACCTGTGGGGGACATTCTCATTCAAACCAGCATAGCAGTTCTCATAGAGTGGGCCCTTCTCCCTTTACTCAGAGGAAGCTGAGCAAATCATCCTTGGAAACACTAACATCTCCCAGAGCTCTTCCCCTTTGGCAAACACAAGGTGTGATGGCTACTCTCGGTTGTCAGCTTGGCTACATCTGGAGTCAACTAAAATCCAAGCAGCTTACCACGCCTTTGAGGAATTTTCTTGATTGGACTGTTAGAGGTGGCAAGACCCAATTAAATCTGGGCCGAGCTTTCTGGTGGCAGCCCACATAGAAGGACATGGAAGAAGGAAGCTTTTGCTTTTTTGCCTGCTTACCTTCACATTTGCTGGCAAGTTCATCTATCATTTTGCTGATGCATTCCTTTGCTGTATTAACATGCATACTAAGAGACAAAATTAAAAGGAAAAGCAGTCAATAAAAACAGATACACAGGTAGAGGCTGGAGAGATGGGTCCAGTGGTTAAGAGCACTTTCAGAGAACCAGGGTTTGGTTTCCAGCACCAATATGGTGGTTCACAACCATCCATAACTCGAGTTCCAGGGGATCTAACACCCTCTTCTGACTTCTGAGGACATTAGGCATGCACATGGTACACAGACATACATGCCGCTATGCTGGCTAATTTTGTGTCAACTTGACACAAGTTTGAGTCATATGAAGGGAGGAAACCTCAACTGAGAAAATGCTTCCATAAGATTCAGCTGCAGGGCATTTTCTTAATTAGTGATTGATGGGGAGGGCCAGCCCACTGTGGGCATTCCTGGGCTAGAGGTGCTAGGTTCTATGAGAAAGCAGCTGAGCAAGCCCTGATGAGTAAGCAGCACACCTCCGTGGTGTCTGCATCAGCTTCCGCACCAGGCTCTTGCCTGTGTGAGTTCCTGTCCTGAATTCCTGTGGTGATGGACTGTTACCTGGAAATGGAACTGAAATAAACCCTGTCCTCCCCGAGTTGCCTTTAGTCATAGTGTTTCATCACAGCAATGATAGCCCTAACTAAGACACTGGCAAAATACTCACACATGTAAAATTAAAAAAAAGTTTTAATCCAAAAAACAAAACAGATATACAAGTGATCTGGACTATTAAAAATGTTGATAAGCTAAACAGAAATCGAAAACAGAAAAGTACAACTTCACAAAACAAAAAAACAAATAGAAGAAATTGTAAACTCTGAGTAGGTTACTTTCTAATTTAAAAGAAAAAATAAATAAAAACAATAAAGGAATGTTATAAATCTCCCCATAAGAATGTCTGCCCCACTTGGTTTTGTGACTGAATTCTTAGTTAAGGGAATTAATCCATAAACTTCTGAGAGGACAAAAAAAAGGAAGACTTACTTCCTGATGTGTTTTGTAAAGTGTGACTCTGATAATAAAACCTGATAAGATAGTACAGGAAAAAGAAATTATAAGGTGATTTCTCTTGCAAAAATTCTGAATAAAACATTGGCAAATTAAGTTCTGTGATGTGCGAACAAGGAAATACGGCTAAACCAGTTTTACTCCAGGAACCCAAGGTTTGTTTAATACTCCAAACCAAAAAGTATCAATCTCCATATTGATAGAATAAAAGTGAAATTTCTTATGATCATCTTAATGGGAGTAGACAAGCCTTTAATGAGATTCAGTGCACTAGACGGTAAACACAAAGGGAATTTCTTTAATCTGATAAAGACCTGCTAAAAAAAACCACACATAGTAATATATACTTAATCAAGAAGGCAAGGGGAAGATGAGGAGAGACTAAGGAAGAAGTTTGGGGACAGTTTTTATTTTTAGAAGTCAAGCAGATCGGGCTGGGGTGTAGCTCAGGTGGAGCATATGCTTCATGTCGGGGAGTCCCTGGGGTTCAGCCACCAGCAACACCCCAACAATCAGTCTATAAGCTGCTAAAACTCATCAATAAACTCAGTGAGTTTCTTGCTACAAAGTCAATGTCAATCCATAAAATCAGTTCTCTGTCTTAATATTCACAAGAAATCATTGGGAAGTTAAACCCTTTGTTTGCGCATAGCAAATGGCAAGCCCACCCTCAGAAAGTCGTCTGCGGGAACAGCTGATTATGGGATGATTCTGAGGAAGAGGAATGGACAGAATAGAGGCTGCAGAAATCAGCTCCGCCCTTGGCTGATAACAAACAGGGCAATGTGGAAAAACTCTGTGTGGTAAAAACAAAACAAAACAAAAAGCCTCGCGTCCTGATCTCTTCTTCAAAATCTTTAAAGACAAATAATGAAAAAGAAACCACTGTAGTGTAAGCTTCTAGGGAGACAGAGGCAAGAGAGTTAGGACTCAGAGGCCAGCCCGGGCAACGTAGCAAGACCCTGTCTTGCCAACAGCCAGAATGACTTCGTCTTCTTCTTCTCCTCCTCCTCTCCCTCCTCCTCTTCCTCCTCCTTCTTTTTAATTCATCTATAGTGAAAAAGATGGTTTAGTCGGTAAAGGCTCTTGCTGCCAGGCCTGAGGACCTGGGTTCGATCCCCAGGCCCTGTATGGTATAAGGAAGGAAGGAATTCCTGCAAGTTGTCCTCTGACCGCCACAAGTGTACTCCATGGCATGCAAACGTACACACATGGGTACATGCAAACTAACTAAACAAATGTAAAATTAAAATCCACATGGGTTGTAGATCTAAAATGTGTAAAGTGATTACATTTACAAATAGCAACATGAAACAGCATCTTACAATAGTGAGGGACGCAAGATTCTTGAATGTACATGAGAACAGTAATAGAACATTCATAAATTAGAATCCGTTAAAAGGAAGAATGTCGGCTCCCTGGAAGAAACCATTGTAAGAGCAGAGCAGCAGCCATGATGACAGAAGAGATGGCAGTTCGTAGTTCTGACAAAGGACTCATTCACAGTGAGGAGAGGTCCTTTAAGTTGCCAAGAAAAAAATGGGGAAAGCTATTTAAAAAAAAAAAAAAAAGAAAGAAAAAAAAAAAAGCCTTAGCAGGCATACCACCAGAGAATATCTTAACAGCCAACATGGGTCTGAAACAGTGGTCAGCTCCATCACCAGTCAGAAGCATGCAAATTCACCCACACTCCCAAGCCATATTTTAACCCATCACAATGCCCAACTGTAGAACAGCTCACTTTAGATGAAGGTGAGGAGCAACTTGGAGTCCCTGCAGTTTTAGAAGCCGTGCAAATCCTATAACTTCAGAAAACTACATGTATATACCAACAACTCAGTAATTACATTCCATACACTCAAGAGGAAAGCTTACACGCATACTAAAAAGATGTGTGGGTAAAGGTGCTTGCTGCCAGACCTGACAACTCAGGTTTGATCCCCAGGACCCACATGGTGGAAGAGAGAACACACTCAAGAGGATTGTGCTCTGACCTCTATATGGAAACAGTGTCATGCACATTTCTACATACATGTGAATGCACATACATGCACAGACTAGAATATTATTTACCCTTTAAAAAAGAGGGAAGAACTTCTGCTTCTATGACATGAGTAGACCTGAGGACATTGTGCTAACTGAAAAGATCCAACCACAAAATACACAAATATTGCCCAGTTCCACTTAGATGCAATACCAGAGGAGTCAAATTCAGAGCCAGAAGGTAGAACGGTGCTCACCAGGAATAGAGGAAAGGCCCTGAGCAGTTACTGTTCAGTGAGTTTGTAGTTTTAGTTTGGCAAGATAGAACAAGATTGGTTTCGCAATAATTTGAGGGTATCTCCCATTATGGAACTGCACATTTCCAGAGGGGTAATGTGAGTCTGTCCCCATGGCTTAACTTTTTTGTTTGTTTGTTTGTTTTTTGTTTTTTGAGACAGGGTTTCTCTGTTGTAACTCTGGCTGTCCTGGAACTCACTCTGTAGACCAGACTGGCCTTGAACTCACAGAGATCTGACTGCCTCTGCCTCCTAAGTGCTGGAATTAAAGGTGTGCGCCTTCACCGCCCAGCAAAATAATTTATTTATTTTTATTTTATTGTGTGAGGGTGTCAGATCCCCTAGAAAAGGAGTTACAGACAATTCCAAGCTGCTATGTGGGTTCTTAGAATTGAACCCAGTTCTTCTGAAAGAGCAACCAGTGCTCTTAACCACTGAGCCATCTCTGTAGCCCTTGCCTGTGGCTTTCTAGAGGGGGAAGACCTGAGGGTACTGCACTTGCCTAGCAGGCACAAGGCTGTGGGTTCACGCCCAACACTGCCAAAAAAATAAGTAAAGATAAAAATATACGGTTCATTTTTTGTAAAACCTAAAGTACTTTTGTAAGTGAGAAATGAAATAATAAAAAAGACACGGGAAGTGGCCAAGGAACATAAGAACCATGCCCACATTCCCAAGTCATCAAAAACCACAGATAAAGCCTCCTATGTATACAGGTTCATCAGACTGGCAAAATTTAAAACCCAGGTCAGAGTTGGCAAGTGTTGGGGAAGGCGACTCACCCGTGTGCTGATGCTGAGGTTAAACCTTTCAGGACAGAATATGAAACAATCTGCATCAAAATTAAAAATAAGTTTCTTTCTCACCCAGCAGTCTGAGCTCTAGGAATCCGTCTTCAAGTAGATGATCAGTCACATACCCAAAAGACACTGTTATGGTTGTAATATGAACTGTCCCCACGGGGTCACATGTCAAGGGCTTGGTTCCAAGCTGGCAGAACTGTTTCTAGAGATGTAGAAATGGCGGGAACATTGGGGACCTAACTCTAGGAGGCAGTATATATATATAGTTTTTCATAGTGGGCTCACTACTTTTCTTCCCCACCACAGAGCACTGGGGATGCAAAGCTCACACATCTTGATTGACACCACTTGGTTTCTGAGACTTTGGGGTGGATTTTTTTGTTTGTTTGATTAGCTTAGTTTTTGTTTTTTAATGGCATTGTTTTATATTGTCTTATAGATTTAAAAAAATTTAAAAAAATTCCTCAATGTTAATCTGTTCATAATCACACATGAGTGTCCCTTTTGGCTGAAATGTGTGCCCCAGAGTTCAGGTTGGAGTCCTAAGCCCCAGAGCCTCGGAATGTGATCTCTAGAGGTGGTTAATGTGGAGTCCTTAGGTTGCTGCTGACAGTGTGACTGACGTCCTTGTAACATGAGGAAATTAGAAGAGACAAGTAGCCAGGGCTGACCGTGTGGGGATAACAGGGAGTGCACCCCTTTGCAAGCTGCAGAGGTCTCAGGAGAAATCAACTCTGCCCACACTTTGATCTTAGAAGTCAACCATCCCCCATGTTATGAGCGCCATTCACAGTTTAAGGTTCCAGCTGTGCACCCTCGCTCTGGTGGCCTAGCAAACAAATACACAGGTATCTGGGGAAACAGCCACCAAAGTCAACAGCAGCTGTCTTGGGGTGGTAAGGTTCAAATTTCTTTTTAATGCTTTTCCCAGTGTTTACATTTTTTTGACTAACAACATTTTTATGACAGAAAACCCAGTGTTGCCTCTTTTTGAAAAGTAGATGGTCATGGAACAATAACCTTCGGTCAGGGGCAGTCTATGCACATGGCATCTGCTTAACCTCCCAAAGGACTGAAGGGGAGCAGATTCCTTGGGGTTCCCAGTGGCTTTCTGCTGAATTTCAAATAAGTAGCACTTTGAATGGAACCCTATGGGCCTGGGGATTGGCTCAGTGGCTCAACTCTTGCCTGACACATGTGAAGGCCCATATAAGTAAGTATATAAGTAAAGAGAGAGGATATCATCACAGTGGCCTGAAAGTCCTGTACCTGGGATGCTTTTCTTGGCCTGCAGGCCTCTGCAGTTGCTAGGACTGTCTCTTTGCCCATGAGGAAAGGTTGAGAAGCAGGAATGCCTACAGGGTCTCTGTATTTGGAGGAACTGGGGCCTGGTTGGTGTTTTACATTTGGAGATGTGATGTTCACCAAGGACAAATAGAGACACTGCATTCACCAGGCTACACTTATACATTAGAGGTGTGTGCGTGTGTGTGTGTGTGTGTGTGTGTGTGTGTGTGTGTGTGTGTGTGTAGGACATGTGAGAGTTCAGTTTCAGCTCAGATGATGGAAGAGGTTCAAGTCCAAAGCCTTCAGGTAGGGACTGCACACCCTGGGAAGAACTGCAGTCAGAGTTCTGTTGTGTAGCAATTTCCTTCCAATTGAAACTTTCCATTCTGAAGAGGGGACCATTTAGACTCAGAAAGTTAATAAAACTTACAAGATTGAGGAAGAGAACAACTCACAAGTTTCAGAAAGTACCTGGAACTTACAAGATTCATAAGGTTATAAATACAGAAAGGATTGCTGGGGAGAGTCACTGCTGGGGAGGAGTTGGGCAGGGCACAGCTCCAGGGCTGTGCTTTGTATTGTGATGAGCTTTTCAGTGATGCAGCTGCCTTTGAGTCATCCATGCTCCAGTAAGTAACCCCTTACCTGTAACTCTGTAAGTAACTCTAACAAATTCATTGGCTCTCCAAGTTGGACCTTCATAGAGTTATTATTTTGGTTTGTTTTCAGTGCATTATCTAGGGTGAATAGACATTTATTCACAGTTCCCCAAGAAAAGTCACACAACTCCAAAGCAGTCTCCAGGCAGAATTCCTCCTTAGATCTTTGTTCTCCTAAGGCCTTCAACTGATTGGATGAGGCCCACCCATGCTATAAGCAGTAAACAGATTTTTACACCAATTCAAACAATTTAAATGTTAGTATCGTCCCCAAAAAAATAAAAATAAAAGTAAAACAGCCCAAATTCATCTTACAGACGCATCCAGAATATGCTTAGACTAAAACATCTGGCATCTTGGCCAAGATGATATGTGAAATAAATCGTCATATGTATATACAGAGGCTTAGAATGTCTGGTGGGCACATCACCTCTCACCATATTGCAAACCCTACAGAAAGAGCTGAGTACTGATTTCATCAATGGCAGGAAGGAGTTGGACAAGAGGAGGAAGGAGGTATTTGGGACCCGAGCTCCACTACGCACTACCTCCAAGAACCACAGAGTTCCTGACCAGACAGCATTGAGGCCACCATTCACAGGAGAACCTGAATAACTGCAATATTTTATTTTCTATCAAGTAGTTCCTACCAGTATAGATGTCTCAATCAATGCATAGAACTTTTTTTTTTTTCAAAAGACAAAAAGCCAATTAAAATTTTAACTTTAAATGGCTCTAGCTTGAGAACTTTTAATGACCATTGGTCTGAACTCTTCTGGGACAGGAATCAAGCTCTCTCTGCAAACAATTCTTTCTGACCTACAACACAGGCCCTTCCTTAGAGAGTGGCCCCTGTCAGGTCCAGGAAGCACCTTGATCACATGGCTCAGCTCATGCCAACTTCCAACTTGCACAGGGAACCTCCAGCTAATCTGGAAGTTTGGTTGCAAGCCAAGGGGAAGGGTTATATAACTATGAAAGTTTAAGCTTGGGAAAATGCACACATGTGTACAAACAAGAGCCCAGGTAAAGCCCAAAGCCACTGAGAAGGGTTTTGTTTCCCTATCTTATTGACTTGTATAGCAATAAGATGATGATGATGATGATGATGATGGTGATGGTGATGATTAATGATTATAGTCCGTCCAAATGGCCATGTCATCAGCCTAAGCAGCAAGCACCCACAGCCTGGTGGGTTTCCAGTGTCATCTCTTGCATGATAACAAAAATGAAAGGTCTTTTGTGTTCAACTTTGTATGTCTTCCTACTGGCCCAGGTCTGGACTGGACGCATGTTTGTCTTAGAGTGGTCCGGGTCAGGGGTTCTGCTGGGCATCAGCAGTACCTTCCTTGGGCTGGATGGGCCAAAAGTAGCTGTGCTGTCAGGAAAAGCTGGGGAATGGACCAAAGCCCCAGTTGCAGAGCCCAGCCTCCAGAGTTCTGTCCTGGGGCCACCACCTCAGTTTTCCTAGCCTCTGCTCCAGAAAGCTTTGTGGAATACTACAGGTCAGGTGGTCCAGGGGCAGGTGGGGCTTTCCCAGGAGGGTGCAGAGGGCAGGCAGGCAGTGGCTTTCACCACTGAGATGGGGAGAAAGCAGCCTGAACTAATCCCTGTGAGAACTTGCTCCAGGGAAAGCAGGGCAGGAGGCCAGCTGCAGAGCCGGGCTGCCCACAGGACAGCTGATGCCACTGTAGGCCTGGCGCAGAGGGTCGTGAGACAGCTGGGAAATGGGCTGGGAACTTTCCTTGGGATCAGTTTCATGAACTTCCAGCAACACACACACACAAACAGAAAAATCTGGGCAGTTCTGGTTCTCCGGCTTCTGGGAGGAGAGGCAGCTGGTTTAGCTCAGTACTGGTCAGTGTATTTTGCTTTGAAAGGATGTGAAGGACTATGTGGTAAGATTTTTCTGAAACTACAGTAGTCCTCTTTGTTCTCAGGAGCCTGGTCCCTGTACATGCCTGGAACCACAGAGAGTACCAACCCCTGTAAGTACATATTGCGGTAAACAACAATAACTAATAATGTTTTGTTAGATGTCAATTTGATGCATCCAAGAATCACCTGGAAGAGGCTCAGTGAAGGACTATCTGCATTGGGTTACCTGTGGACACGTTAGCACAGCATTGTCTCAATTAAGCTAATTGATGTGGGAAAACCAAGCCCAGTGTGGGTGATACCATTCCCTAGGCAGGGGATCCAGGAGTGTGTGAGAGTGAAGAAACTGAGCTGAGCTCAAGCAAGTGAGCATGTATGCATTTTTTCCTCTGCTCTCGACTATGGATGCAATGTGACTGATTTGAAGTTCTTGCCTTGACTTTCTCACAACGGTGGGCTGTAACCTGAAATTGTAAGCTGAAATAAACCGCTTTCTCCCCTGAGTTGCCTTTTTCCAGGTTATTTTATTACAAAAGAAACGAAACTAAGAAAATAATATAACAAGAGTTGTATTATTCTCCCTCTCTCTTTCTCTCTCAAAGTATCTTATTGTGATGCTAGACATGGTAGCAAATACCTTTTATCCCAGCATTCAGGAGGAAGAGGCAGGAGGATCTCTGTAATTCAAGGTCAGCTTGGTTTACATAGCAGGGTCTAGGCCAGACAGAGTCACACAATGAAACCCTTGCCTAAAATTATCTATCTACCTGTCTGCCTATCTGTCTGTCTGTCTGTCTATCTATCTATCTATCTATCTACCCACCCATCTAAAATCTTATTGTACCTTACCATTTTCACCTCCCAATCTCTCCTTGGCAGATCTTGGGGGCTCACCACAAGATCTAAATCACTAGCAACATTAGCTGTGCATGTTGGGGCTGTCATAATATAAATTAAAGGTGACCTGAACACAGTACCCAGATACCAGATGTCCCCCTGGTCTGATGGCAGCATCTGCTACCTGGCTCACAGGTAGGCAGCACCCACAGCATGTGTACACTGACAGGGGCCATTCTACCTGGGTGGTAGAGTAGGCCAATACAAGACCACATCCTGCTATTCAGTACAGAGTGCGATTTGAAATGGATGCGTATTTTGTTTCTGTAATATATCATTTGATATTTTCATGCAACAGCTGACCATGGCAGAAAGAAAAAAATCAGACTTCAAAGGAGAAAAATAACCCTGGGTATGGATTTTGTCCTCTTTTGTTTTGTTTTTCTGTGAGTACTTTCCCTCTGTCTTATTTCATACTATGAATTCCTGATATTCATTTCCTTTAGCCATTCAACCAACACTAGGTTATGGTTTGAATCTGAAGTGGTCCTCACAGGCTCCCATGCTTGAATCTGGTCCCCAGCTGCTGTTGCTGTTTTAGAAAGTTGTGGGGCCTGGTTGGTGGAGGTGGGTTACGGGGGAAGGACTGGCCTGACCCTGTGCCTGGTTCCATTCTCCAGTTCCTGATCCAGTGCCATGTAAGTAGTTCTTCTCCAAACTCTTGCAGCCATGATAAATGGGACTGTGATATGAGCCAAAATAAATCTTTCTTCATTAAGTTGCTCCTGTCAGGAGTTTTGCCACAGAGAAGAAAAAGTAGCCAATGCATTAAATACCTACTGTGTGTTAGATAAAAATTTTATCACAGAGAAGAAAAAGTAATCAATGCACTAAACACCTACTGTGTTTCCAATAAATACTTTGTTGAAATGAAGTGTTTACTAATAGGTGATAGGAGATTTTTTTAATATTTCAGAAATGAACAACATAAAAGTAGTAAGTCCATTTCATATGTATCTCCAATGGATCTAACTGTCTTGGTTACGGCTCCTATTGCTGTGAAGAGATACCATGACCACAACTTTTTTGTTTGTTTGTTTTGGGTTTTGGAGACAGGGTTTCTCTGTTATAACTCTGACTGTCCTGGAACTCACTCTGTAGACCAGGCTGGGCTTGAACTCACAGAAATCTGCCTGCCTCTGCCTCCCGAATGCTGGGATTAAAGGTGTGGGCCACCACCACCCAGCTCCATAGCAACTCTTATAAAGAAAACCATTTAATTGGGGCTGGCTTACAGTTCAGAGGTTCAGTCCCTTATTGCCATGGCAGGAAGCATGGAGGCATGCAGGTAGCATGGTGCTGGAGAAGGAGTTGAGAGTTCTATACCTGGATCAGCAGGCAGCAGGAAGAGAGAGTGAGCCACTAGGTCTGGCTTGAGTATCTGAAACTCAAAGCCCTCCCCCAGTGATACACTTTCTCCAACAAAGGCCACACCTCCTAATGGTGCCACCCCTTACAAACCTATGGGGCCATTCTCATTCAAACATCCACACTGACTGACAACATCAGGTTAGCCACTCGGTTAGCCTGTCAGTCACCTAAACTGAGCTTCCTTTTTTATCACCATTCCTATTTTTGTTTTCTCTTTTTTCTTCTAGCAGCCTTGTTACTACAAAATCATGAATCCGGGCTATGAGATGGCTCAGCAGGTAAAAGCTGTTGCCAGCAAACCTGATGACCTGGGTTCGATGCCTGAGTCCTTCGTAGTCAGACAGAACCAACTCCCAAAAGTTGTCCCCCTGATTTCCCAAAATGCACCATGTCATGCATGCACTCCCCTCAATAAATAAATAAATAAATAAATAAATAAATAAATAAATAAATAAATAAATAAATGCAATTTTTAATCACCCAGAAGTAAATTCGAGTGAGGATACCACACTGTGTCTACCCATCCCCTCGGTTATCTGGATCCGCCTCTTCTGCAGGAGTGAGGTGGGAAGCTGGAGACCGACTCCCCAAGGCTTGGGCACTACAGACAGAGCGGCCATTCTGACTCACAAGTGCCTGACCTGCTGTTTAGTCAGCCTCCCCTCGCTACAGCAAGGATCTGAGAGGGCCAGCTTGTAGGGGGAAGTTAAGTATGGCTCAGGGTTCCGGAGGTTCCAGACATGAGCTGCGCTGTTGCTCGATCCTGTGCAAGTGTGGAACATCTGGGCGAGAGTGTGTGTTTGAGCTAAATCGCTCACTTTATGGCTCAGAAGCAAAAAGAGGAAGCAGGTCCTGGGAACCAGGATCCCTTTTGAGGTGGCTCCCAGTGACCTAGAACTCCCCATTAAGTGCACCTCTTCAA
Organism: Cricetomys ansorgei; assembly: GCA_026225945.1. NCBI lineage: Eukaryota > Metazoa > Chordata > Mammalia > Rodentia > Nesomyidae > Cricetomys > Cricetomys ansorgei. Next base: position 10,461,025 of record JAMJFZ010000056.1, on the reverse strand, counting down.
GGTCCCACCATCTCCCAATAGTGCCAGGTGTGCGGCATGTGAGATCCCCCTGGGTGGTCTGATCCCCTCTGAGTGCTGACACAGAACCTCTCTCTGTGCTTAACTTCACATGTAACGTCATCTTGTCACCTGAGGCTTCCTCCTTAGTTCTTGCCTTGAAGGGAAGAATTCAGTCAAGAGACACAGATAGTTTAGGCAGAAGTTTATTTAGTGGACGTGGAGCAGGCTCTGGGATGGGTCAGGGAACTACACAGTAAGTTCTGCACTGTGGAGTTAAAAAGCATTTTAATGCATGTTTGTAAGGCAGGCGACATAGGATAAGGTGATCCCCCACCCCCATCATGGAGGGCTGGGTCTTCCTTTAGGGTATTTCTTCACATGATCCTTTAGAAAACCCTCAAGAGCTGGGAGTCAAAAACCACAGTGTAGGTGATATTATAATGAGCCTGGGGTTCTTCTGAAGATGTAGTAGTGTGCATGGTGGTACAATGGTCTGGTGCTTTAGTTTCTGATATAACGGGAACAGCTTTCTTAAAGACGCTTAATCACACCAGGGCATTCTGTCAGGAGACACAGCCCCAGCATAGAACTGCAGGTTTCTAAGCATGGTGGCACATGCCTTTAAACTCAGAACTTGGGAAACAGAGGCAGGAGGGTCTCTACAAGTTCAAGGTCACCCTGGTCTGAGTTCCAGGCCAGCCAGGATCACATCTCAAGACACTGTCTGAAACAGCAATGAACCAAACTGAAACTTCCTGGTCTCCTTGTGTCTAACGCCTTCCCTCCTGCGTTGACTAATGTTTTAAATTGGGTATTGCCACCCCAACTTTACTCCTCTTTAAAAACTGAATGCTTCCTGTGGTCCTAGCACCCCTTTTGTGGAACTTGCTGATGCCTCTGCAGTCAGAATGTACTCAGCCTGCTGTTACTATCTCGGGTCTTGCTCAGTGCTGAGCAGAGGTCATGTAGCTGGGAACCAGGGGGCCACGCTTCTGAGACATTTTGTGATGCTGAGCCTGGCTGTGTGACCCCTCCTAGCTCCCTGGCCCTCCATCCAAAGTGGGGATCATAGTTTCTTTCTCACGGGGCTGTGGAGAACACGTGTAAGCCACTGGGCACGGTACCTGCCACATAAGAGTAATTCACTGGACATTGTGTTAGTGAGATTCCTGTTATTCCAACAAAATACCTGAGGCAAATCCCCATTGTTGTGTCAGTGGACAGTAGAGGAAGCTGCTGGCCTCACAGTGGCCAGTAAACACAAGGGACAGAGAAGGGGCTGGAGTCCACTGTCCCCTTGGAGAACACACACACTCACACACACACACACACAAACCTTCCTCAAATAAGGCTTTAGAGGGCCCACCATCTCTCGGGGGACCCAAGCTTTAGTATATGGGTCTTTGGGGACACTCAGGCTCCAAACCATTATTATGGTGTATATTAAAACAAGGTACAAACAACCACATAGCTTAAACAACGGAAATTCATCTTACTATTGTTCTAAAGGTTCCATATCTGAAGTGAGGGCAGTGCCGACGGTCTCTTCTGAGACCTGGGAGGGAGACTTTGCGTGGCCTCGTCCCTGGTTTCTGGTAGCTTGCTGGCATTCTCCCTGTCTGTCTCCACATGGCCAACTTCTCACACTACAGAGTCATGAGGGTCAGCCCCGGCACACACCACAGTGTGAATTCTCCTGCAGACAGAGTCACATTCTCAGGCACTGGGCTCACGACTGAAATCTTTTGAAGAGACACGATTCAACCCATAGCATGGAAGATATGGGTTGTGTCTGTTGCTGATGTTATTGTTATTACCGTTACTATTTTCTAATTATTATCTTCTAGTGCCAACTAGTTAAGCACAATGGCCCAGGCAGACCAGGCTGGTTTACTGGCGGCGTCATGGAGTAGACTGTTTACTTCCACCGGCATGTGCCCATTGCACCCATAACCAGAGCAAATTATTTCCCTCCACCACTCTTTCCAGGGCAGACAGCTCTCTTCTCGTCTTCACCATTTCTTCTCCAAACTTCTGCAGCTGGAGTGAAGGGAGGAGCAGCATACATGGAAGCCCCATCAATCTGTTCTGTGTTGCTGTAGTAAAATACCCGAGGGTGAGTGCTTTATGAAGAAAGTATGTTTTAAGAGGACATAATTGGCTCATGCCTTTAATCTCAGCATTCAGGAAGCTGAGGCAGGAGGACTGTTGCTTGGGCTACAGAGTGAGACGTATGTTAGGGAAAAAAGAATACAAAGGAAAGAGATGGGGAGAGGAAGAGGAGGAAGATCTATATGGCTCACAATTCTGGATAGCTGGAAGATCAGAATAACACAGCTTCAGTGCCCTGGCAAGGGCTCACAGGGTGTGTCACAATGTGATGTAGAAGCCTAAAAGGAACAGCCCCTGGCAGAAGGGCCAGCCACATGGGGTGGCCATGCTTGATAATGTACATTCAGGACCCAGCCTTGTCTTGTGAAGCTCATCCACTTACGATGAAGGAGCCTTACCACCTGACTACCATTTCCTAGACCAGCTTCTTGGGGTTCCCACTATAGCACCGTTGGGACCATGCTTCCAGGACACCAGTCTGCCTTGCACAAACATGAAGCTCAGAGCTGTCTTATCTCCCAAACACAACATGACTGTGTGTTACTGTGGCACAGAGACTGGGTTCTGAACCCAGGAAGGTTCCAGAAAGGAGGGGATGGTTGCCACACACACACACACACATACACATTCATCCCAGTTCCCTGAGGATGTCTCCAGCCTTTCCCCTCACAGAAGACAAATTTACTTTCACCATCCCTACCCTTCCTCAGGGTGCTATGGAAATCCTTCTGTTTTTTTCTCCCTTCTGAATAGAATCCTGTTCTAAATGCATGAAGGCAGTTTACTGATTAAAGAAAGCCTATGGTCTATCCTAGTGTCAACAGGATAACGTCATCACTCACCACGGTATTTTAGCTAAGCACAGACCTTTCTGTGTGCCTGAGGTTTGCTTCAGTTTCGAAGGCACCTGAGCATGGCTTTGCAGCCTAAAGATGGGTGTGGCTGCCAGGAGGCAAGCAGGTAGTGACAGCTATACCCAGGCCATTGATTCCTGACTTCTGCTGGGGCCCATCCTACAGGATCTTTCAGCACCTGGGATTCAGTCTCTCTTCCTTCCCTGGAGGGCAGCCTCTACAGGCCTATGAAGCCAAGATTAGCGTGAAGCACCCTAGTAGGCCCCCTACCCAGGGGTGGCTTCCCAGGCTCTGGACCTGGAATCTCTTCTTCCTCCCAGACTGTCTGGGCTTTGTTCTCTCTCAGGAGGCATCTGATTTCAATTTCCAAAACCAGAAGAACCCTTCTGACTACATTTAAAATACTGGCTTGAAGGGAAGGAGCCTTAGGAAGGGACATTCTGCCTTCTCCTTCACAGCTGTCAGGCTCAGCACACGGAGATGAAGGGCTCCCAGTTAGCTAGTCTCTCAGATGACAGCACATAGCTTTTAAAACCCACCTAAACTACTTTTAATTAGAATATACTATATACATATTATTTATCTGTTTATTTGTGTGCGTGTGCTATGTCATAGCACCTGGGCAGAGGTCAGAGGACACCCTGCAGGAGTTGATTCTCTCCTCCCACCATGTGGGGCCCAGGGATCGAACTCAGGTTGTCAGGCCTGGAGACAAGCGCTTCCACCCGCCAGTCATCCCGCTTTAACTAGTGTGCAGCTCAGTCAAAGTATGTAGACGTACAGAACAATAATTAATATTTAACATAAGTATATCCTAGCCACAGCTGAGATATATGTATGCTAAAAAATAGCCATTTATTTACCTGAAATTCAGATTTAACTGAATGTGTGTGTTTTGTCTGGCAACCTATTCCATTTTTCATGGTTTATTGTGTTTATTTCTTTATTCATTTATTGTTACCAGTTCCTGGTTTCGTTCAAGGTGGGAAGAGAAAAAAAAGTCCTTGGGAGCTGAAGCTGCCCTGCCCCGTGCCCTCCCAGGAGGGCGCTAACAGCTGGGACAGTGAACTAGATGCTCCAAACAACCAAGACGCTGAGAAAAGTCACAAAGCGGGAGGCAGCGGCCTGGCAGTCCCCTTCCCTCTGCGGTGTCTACTTACCAGTCCTCTTCTACGTTATCAACTCACCTATCCCAGCCCTTGCCTGCAAGGTATTAATCGCTGATAAGCTTAACACGTGACCTCCTCTCCCCAAATTCTAGAATGGTGACGAGGAGGGTGGTGCCAGACAGAGTAGCAGCCACTGTGTGGGGTGGACCTTGGCCTGTATGGGGATCAAAGAGACTACAGTGGGCACCTCTGTCGACACTCCACACCTCTCAGCTCCGACAGGAGGAAGGTATCGGCAAAACTCCTCAAGATCTCCTGTTCAGCGGTAAATCCAACCCCCTTGGTGCTCTGTTCAGAGGGGAGCCTTTCAGAAGCAAATTCCAAAGGAGAAATACTTCAAGACTGAAGAGCCCTGGTCCTGGTTGCTTTCTATTGCTGTGATCCCCACCACGACCAAATGCAGCTTGAGAAGGAACGAGTTCATTTCATCTTATAGATTATAGCCCACCGTGAAGGAAAGTCATGGCAGGAACGCCAGGCAGGAGCCGGAAGCAGGGGCTGAAGCAGAAGCCGTGGAGAAGTGCTGCTTACTAGCTTGTCTTCCACAGCTCACTCAGCTTGCTGTCTTATATCACCCAGGACCACTTGCCCAGGGTTGGCACCTTCCACAGTGGCCAGGCTCTTCCACATTGACCATTACTAAAAAAACCCACAAAAACAAAAACAAAAAACATGCCTGGCAGACTTGCCTGTAGGCCAATTTGGTGGAGGCAATTTCTCAGTTGAGAGTCTCTCTTCTCAGACATGTGAAGTGTAACCCATGTCTAGTTTAGAGGGAGATAATCTGCAAACCAGCCCATGGGCAAAGGCTGGGCAAATTTTGTCCTCATTAATGCCCCGGGTTCCTGGCTAGCTTTAGAAATGCCTGCCCAGTTTGTGGGGTTCCAGAAATGATGGACAGGGTGCCAGGCACATTAAATTACACATTTAGTCCATACATATAATCAATTCCTACCTGTATACATTTTTTATGTTAGTTAATGCTGGACCACTGGTTAGTTGCTGGAACATAAGGTAACCACTAAGACCAGCCTAGGGACAAAGAGTAGCAACAGAGCCGCCAATCACAGCACAGAGTGGTTCATGTGGTAATAGATTCTGGGCACAGGATGCAGGAATGCAGAGAAGGGCATCCTGGGATGGGAGTGAGGAACAGAAGTGCAGAAGACCCAGGAAACTGCCTGGAGGAGTTGGATCTTTGGCAAGGTATTAAAGAACAAGTGGCAAATTATTTTTTAAATCATTTTATTGTTGTACGTGTATGGGTGTTTTGCCTGCATATATGTCTGTGCACTGGGTGTGTGTGTGTTGATGCTCCCACAGGCTTAGTAGAAGGCCTTGAATTCAACTGACCTGGAGTTAGAGCAGTTGTGAGACACTCTGTGGGTGCTGGGAATCAAACCCAGGTCCCCTGGAAGAGCAGCCAGTGCTCCTCACCACTGAGCCATCCAGTCAGGCCTGCAAGCAGCAATCTAAGCAAATACATCCCTCCTTTGGGGGAGAGAGCAGCAGGGGATCCTTCTCCCTGCTATACTGCTCCCACAGTGTCTGTTGAGAACTCTATAGCGTTCCCCAGGGGAAGTAGACAGAGAGCTACAATGCCTTTCTAGAGCTTTCTACGCATTCATTTCAGCCAAACACTTAATTACTTTGGGGAGATCGTTGGAGTGATTCCAGCACTCCCATGCAAACGCCAGTGAATGCCAAGCTGCACTGAGGTTGCTCTCCGGAGCTCACTTGCTCCTGTGAACCCTGAATGGCTGCCTTTGAGGCCAGCGGCCCAGGCAGGCTGCTGGCTGTCTGCTGCTCTCTGTTGTTTTTGCTGCTCACTGTCACTAAGGATTCTGACTACCAGCTGGGCTTTCAACAAAAGCCTGCTCCAGCTCAAGGACAGAGTCACAAAAGCGGTTGACTCAAGGAGACCTTGTTCCTCCTTCAGCCCAGTAGCCACTCTCTGACAACCGTGTCAGCACCCATTCCGTTCACCAACTAACTCACCTTGGAAGGTGCTGCCTCAGAGGTGAAAATCTGAAACTAAGTCAACTACACAGGATTGCAGCTCGTGTTCACTGTGTGTCCCTTGTGACCCACCCTCCCAAAGGCTGAGGTCAGGGAGGAGATATGAACCAAAAGGGTATCCGTCCATGGAAGAGAAAATTAGTGATAATTCATACATTTGAGACCCAAGGGTCCCTTTTGGATGAGGAATCCTGAAGTCACTGTACTGGCCGAAATAACAATAATACCCAGATACACCTAAGGCTGAGGAGAGTGATCAGAAGCAGCCCGGACCAGCAGAGTATCTAGAGACTGAAGAGATCTGCCACCGTGTGGGCATGGCCACAGCAGCGTCGTCCTGAGGCTCAAGTGTCATGGCTTCTGTAGGGTGGCTCTTAGCTAACCCGTCTCTCTTGGCATGTGCTCTCCACCTCTCAAACCTTCTTCTCTGCCTTCTTTCCTGCTTTCCTATTGGGCTGTTTCCCCTCTCTCTCCACCTCTTCTCATGTTCTTTGTGGCTCACATTTTACCACATAAGTTAGTTTGCCTTTCTGCTGCTGCGATAAAGTACTCTAACCAGAAGCCACAGCGGGAGGGAAGGGATCATTTCATCCCGTGACAGTCCACCGCTGAGGGGATCCAGGGCAGGGACTGAAGCAGAGACTGGGGAGGAATGCTGCTTGCTCAGTGGCTTGTTCTCAGGCTCACTTTCAGCTCCCTTGCTTATACAGTCCAGACCCACCTGCCCAGGAATGGCACCTACAGTGGGTGGCCCTCCCACACTAACTAACAATTGAGAAAATGGCCCAGGGACACACCCCACAACTCTCCTCTTGAGCTTCCTCTTCCCAGGTGTGTCAAGTTGACAACCAAAATTAGCAATCGCACCCCTGCTCTTGCTTGTACTCTGACCGGATTTTCCTTCATCTTCCTATATCCAATTCATCTAGGAGCAAAGACTCAGACTCAACATCAATACTCTCAGGGAAATGAAGCCAAATTAAACCAAAAGGATCGAGGAAATTTTAGGAGGAAAAAAAAAGGTTTATTGAAAACTGTCCTGTTAAACATAAAAGAGCTTGTCAAGCAAGAAAGGAACTGCTTTACAATCCCCAGAACGGTGTGAGCGAGCAGGGCAGAACAGGTGGGCAGGCAGAGAAAGCGTTGGCTCCAGAGTTAGGTCCATTGTTCTGAAAAGCAAATCTTTACGCCCTCAGTGCCTCCTGTGTGTTCCGTGTCATTCTGTCCCCATTAGATTTTCAGTTAGGAAGTGGAGTCCTCTGCTTGGCTCCATACCGCCATCCCCTCCTTCCCTTGCAAGTTGTGATGTCCATCCTCTCAGGAGGAACTCCCTGCAGGAGCCCGGGCTCATACCTCAGCACCTACCACACTGTCCTCTTCCCTCTCCTTTGCAGTGATCAGCAGTCCCCGCTGCTCCCCAGGATATGTCTCTTGGCTTCTGTGTCTATATCATTCTCTGCTTCTATGGCTACTTCACAACACACACACACACACACACACACACACACACAATAAACCTGAAGAAAACATCCAACATGTAACCCATAGAGGAGGGATAAAAAGCATAGACCAGGAATCTACAATAAAAAACTCTAGCAAGCTCGACGAGAGAACAGAAGGAAGATAACGGTCAAGTAGCTGAGACCCTTGAGAGCTGAACGATAAGTATGTTCAACTTGAAAGAACCCCTGCGTTGTGAATTAGATTGACAGCATCACAAATCTCTCATGCAGACATGTGTTGTTGAAACCTCTGGACAGATGCAAAGAAAAATGATAAAAGCTACAACAGAGGTAGGAGAGAGAATTAGGTAAAGACAGTTCTAGGAGGAGGTTGTGGCTCAGCAGGGGAATGCTTGCCTCGAAGGCACAGGCCCCTGGCTTTAATGCTAGCACTGGCAGGGGAAAAAAAAAGATTTATCAACTGGACTATATTCAAATCAAAAAATCAAGCATTAAGAGAGGGAAAAGGCATGTCACGGAGGAGGGGTGCTCACAACACCGGGCGATGTGTTAGTGCCCAGGGTATGTAGTAAAAACTTAGACAAGTAACACAGAGAAAGCAATCTGTTCTTTTTCAGAAGGAAAATGTTTAAGCAGGCACCTTGTTAAACAAGATCTCCAAATGACCAATGGCATATAAAAGTCACTTAACACACTACTCACCAGGAGGTACAAATTAAAATAACAATGAAATACTATTACACACCCACTCGAATGACTAAAATTAAGATTAACAAGAGGAAGTGTTGACAAGGACATTGGGTAATAGCCCATTCACGCCTTACTGGTGGGAGCACAAGTCAGCGCAACCCTTTGGAACACCGTTTGGCAACATCTGCCGTGGCTAATGCATGTGTCTCCTGGGAGCTTTCAACTGTATTGCTGGGTACACAGCTTATTGCTGGGTATACAACCAAGAGAAGCAAGTGTGCCAAAATCCTGTACATGAATGTTGATAAAAAGTTAATTCCCAACAGCCCCAAACTGTAAATTACCCAAAAGCATTTTCAATAGTAGAATTGAAAGTGGAATATTCATGCGCTAGACTCACATACAGCAATCGAAACTCCCTGCCACACACAACATGGAGACCTGCACAGACATTGTACTAAGCCACACACATATGGCTAATGAGTATGTATTGCCCGGTTCCATCCATGGGGCTTTAAAAACAGACAAAACCAACCTATGTTGATAAAATTATGAAAGTCCTGTGTGAGGAGAAGTTGATATTAACAGAGGAGCATCGGGAGCTTGTGAGGTACTGGAAATGTTTTGTATCTCACCCTGAGGTTGTATACATAACTCATGAAAGTGGAACATATATGCATGTGTATGAAGAGTGTGAGATTTCACTGACTTATATTCCTGAAGTCTATGTTCCTCATTATATATCTGATATATAACCTCAATAAAAAATGTAAACATGCTGGACAGTGGTTGTGCATACCTTTAATCCTGGCTCTTGGGAGGCAGAAGCAGGCAGATCTCTGAGTTTGAGGCTAGCCTGGACTACAGAGTGAGTTCCAGGACAGGCAGAGATACAACAGAGAACCCTATCTCCAAAACCAAACCCCCCACAAGAATTTTTTTTAAACAAATCTTTAAGATAAATTTAAAAACAAAAATATTCTTTCAGTTTTTTTTTTGTTTGTGTGTACTGCTTAGATTTTTTTTGTTTTTCTTTTGTTTTGTTTTCTGTCAAGTTGACACAATCTAGAGAATCATGTGGGAAAAGAGAACTTCAATTGAGAAATTGCCTCTATAGGATTGGCCTGTAGACAAGTCTTGATTAACAACTGATATCAAATGCTTGCCAGGGCCCAGCGCACGGTAGGCAGTGGTATCCTGGACTGGAGGTCCTGGATTACATAAGAAAGCAGTCTGAGTAAGCCATGCGGAGCAAGCCAGTGGGCTGCACTCCTCCATGGCTTCTGCATCAGTTCCTGCCTCCAGGTTCCTGCCTTGAGTTCCTGCTCCCTGGCTTGCCTGAATGATGGAGTGATGTGGAAGTGTAAGTCAAACAAACCTTTCCTTCCCCATGTTGCTATTGATCACAATGTTTTATCATAGCAATATAAAGCAAAGTAGGACAGCTTGGTTATTTGTTTTTTAGATAGGGTCTCATTGTATAACTCTGGCTGGCCTAGAACTCACTTTATAGACCAGGCTGTCCTGGAACTGACAGAGATCACCTGCCTCTGCTTCTAAGTGCTGAGATTAAAGGAATGCACCACCACACCTGGAAAGGAAAAAAGCAAAGCAAAACAAAACAAAACTCTTTAAGTTAGGAATCTCAGTCCTGTCAATACAAACGAAAGTTTAGAAGGAAGAATGAGGACATTTTCTGGGGAAGTTTTGGTGGTGGTGGTGGGGGGGGGGGGGCTGGAAGAGGGGGAACTGGAGAAATGCGGCCCTATGCATGTAACTCGTCTTGTAACAAGCACAGTTCCAGAGTTTGCAGAGGCCACCTGAGAGCAACTGCAGCAGCAAACAGCAGGGCTTCCATCGTGGAACTCCGACACAGAAAGTGCGACACAGAAAGGCATGGCCAGATTCCACAGAGTTTTGAACTGGGGTAAGGCAGTGTGGGTCTGCATCCTCTCTAAAATCGGAGCCCCTCCCCACTGCTGGAACCAAGATGGTGGTCAGAGGCATCAAAGGGCATTCTGAGGGAGTCTGGAGAGAGAGTCACACAACTTGGAGCAACACGTGCGTTTAAGCTATAGAAAGAAGGAAAAACTATGTAGTAAGACAGGCCTGGAAGAGGTGTTGAGTTCTTCAGATCAGCTAGAGAAGCGTAGGGATGTCAGCAAGGGTAGTCCATGTTACCAGTGTGGAGTGTAGGATCCAGTCTGGACCGGAGGTCAGGCTCTCCTCTGGACACTACCTTAGGAAGTCCTCAAAGCATCCTGATGGGGCGGAGCCATGAGTCATCGCTCTGCTCACCATTATCGTAATTATCAATAGCTAACTGTAACAGGTGTTTGACATACATTCCCCATTGAACGTGCAATAGTCCTCCATACAGGAAGGGGGACTATTATTATCCCCGTGACACAGAGAGGAAACTCAGACTTACAGAAGTGAAGTAATTTGTTCTAGGTCAAGGCATCTAGGAACATCAGAACTGCCTACTGGCTGTGGGTCTCTGATTTGTCATCCCAATCCACTCCTACGAGTTGGGGCAGTACTTGGGAGGTGCAGCTATTGGGGTGGCTGCAGGATCAAGATCCTGGGACTGAAAAAGTGTAACGACACTGGAAGAGGGTAAGGACAAGGTCCTGTGCTTTGTTATAAGCATTGTGTAAGTCAGCTTTCTGTTACTGTAACAAAGTACCTGAGGCAATCAAGGAGAAAAGGTTTATTTTGGTTCACAGTTCTAGAGGTTTTAGTTCCTGGTCATTTGCCAAACTGCATTTGGGCCTGTAGTGCGGCAGTAAATCATAGTGAGAGCACAGGGCAGAGGAAGCTGCTCACTCCTGGTGGCTGGAAGCTGAGAGACAAAAAGGGACTACTGTCCTAGTACCCAATGCTCCACCCACACCAATAAATGTAAAAACAATTAAGAATAGAGATTCCACTACACAAAGAGTTCAAATTTTAAAAAATTCATTATTTTAGTTTTAGGTTCACGGCAAAACTGAGAGAAGGTACAGCCCTCACATTTCTCCTGCTCCCACAAACACATACCTTCCCTGTCAACATCCCTCTGGGACAGTACGTTTACTACAATCGAGGGACTAGGCTGACACATTGTTATCGCTCAGAGCCCATAGTAAGGCTCACTTTTGGTGTCGAGGTTCAGACTAATGAACCATGGAGTGTGTCCTCCACTGCGATGTCTGTCATGCACGGTGGTTTCCCTCTCCCAGCATTCTCTGTGACCCGTCCATGTGTCCCTCTTTCCTCCCCAACCCTCGCAACCACCGGTCCACAGACATGTCTGGGATTTGTCATCTGCAGAACATCAGCTCACTGGAGTTCTGGGGAGTGTGGTACCTGAGGATGCTCCTTCCCCTGAGTGTGCCTGAAGCTTCCTTGTGTCTTTTCATGTCATAAAACCTCATATCCTTGCAAGGCCGAGTAGCCGTCCATCATCTGGATGTACTAACGTTTCTTTCACCATTCCCCTATCAAAAAATACCATGGCTGATGACACATTTTGACAATTGCAAATAAAGCCTTATAAACACCATATGCAGGTTTCTGTGTGTACTTAAGTTGCCAATTACTTTGGGTAAAAACCAAGGTGTGTGATTTCCAGGTCATACTATTAGTTTTTTTTGAAGAATTTATCAAACTGTCTTCCAAAGCAATTGTACCATTTTATGTTCCTGCTTACCCTGCGCATCCTTTTGCTTACTTGTTGAGGCCTGTGCATGTTTATTGAAATAATGGTGTTTAGCTGGGCATGGTGTACACGCCTGTAATCACAGCACTTAGAGGAGGGCTGGGGGTAGAAGCAAGATGATCAGTTAAAGGACAGCCTCAGCTATTAGCAAGCTTGAGGCTAGCCTGGGCTACACAAGACTCTGGCTCAAAGAAAACAACAACAGCAAACCCATTTTGCATCCCCACAGTAATGGATGATGGGTGTGTTGCTCTGCACCCTTGCTGACATGTGCGGCTGTTGGCGGTCTGGATTGTGGCTGCCCTGCAGCCACATCTCACCGCTTTGATTTTTGCTTCCCTGATGACACATGGCTACGGAGCCTCTCTCCCTTCACTCACTGCCATCCCTGTGTCTTCCTCGGTGAGGCGTCTGCTCAAGCCCGTGTTCCTTTCTAATTGGGTTGTTTGTTTTCGTGCTGTTCAGTTTTGAGAGCTCTTCGTATACTTTGGACGCGAGTCCTTTATCACATTGTCTTTTGCAAACGCTTCTCCCAGCTGTGGTTTGGCTTCTCATTCTTCTTAAATGCAGCTCGCTAGTGTGTGGCTCTGACAGCAAATATATCCTCAACCTTTTGCTAAAGGGAAGGTAAGAAAAGAGGAGACTCTTAGTGATTTCACTTGTTGTTTGTTTGTCTTGTGTTTTCGTAATTACGTGCAGCCCATGAAGTACACATAAACTGTGAAGATGCTCCAACCCAAAGACTCCCCTGGGATCAGCAAGAACCCAAGAAGGGAAGCAAGTAGACCCCAAAGGCCCCCTCTCTTCTTTCCCCAGCCCCTTCCCTCCCATCTAAGTCTTACCAGGCTTCTGGGCACAGCTCCATCCCCACCAGGGAAGGAGATGAGCGACAAGAAAAGCTTGAACACAAGGCACCTAGTGGATTAGGATGAGATGTAGTTGCTGTTTGGATGTTACTTCAGATTTAAAAATATCTGAATTGCTGTAGAGTTTCTCATCACATGATGTTCTCGCAATGATAAGCACACAAGCAGACACGGGAATCAAAACCGCAGAATTCAGACCTGAACTCTGCTGTGCAGATCTCAGTTAGTTCTTTCACCTCTCTGAGCCTTTGACTCCTTATCGTTAGTTCAAGATTGACATTGTGAACCAATGTGTCCAGAGCTCAGCACCCAGCCTGTTCCAGTGGGCTTCAGCCAATGGTGGCACAGCAGGAAAGGGCAGGGGGTTCCTTGATAGCTGAGCCGATCAGCATGGGTAGTTTCTGGGCTTTGGTCTCATGGGTAGACTCAGCTAGAAAGCTCTGAAGAGCCTGATGCCCAGGAATATGCCTGTTTCAGCATATGAGAATCCCCCAGGCACACCCAGACAGCAGCATTTAAATGCCTCCCTTTTGATTCTGGATTGGGGACCAAGAGAAGAAGCCTGCCAACAAAACTGAAGGAGTTACTGCCCAGGTCACCTTTCCATTCAGTGACCTCCAGAGACACTGGAAAAGAAAGTGTAGGGGCCACAGGGAGGTACAACATTTAGCCCAGAGGTACCAGGCCCAAATGCCAAGCATCTCTGGCCTCAGAGGCACTCAGCTTGTCCTGGGGTCCATGCTTGTCCTGGGGTCATCCCTCCCGGTCTGTTTTTTTAGAGATAATGGAAGTGTCTCAGTTTTCCTCTGTGGCCCAGGTCTTGGGAAGTCTGGTCTGCTCTTTCTGTGATAGGCACAGTGCCTGGTTTACAGCAGGAATGACAAACAGCCCAAAGGCCTGTCAGGGACACCTTCCTGTGCCAGGGTTTCTATTTAAAAATTATTTTTTGGGTTCCATTAATAGGCCCAGGGAAACACTGAGTATGTCCAGGTGCAATCTGCCTTCCCCTCAGGAAACAGACAAGAGAGGTCAACAGACTCCGTATCTGCCATGCCCCAGAGGCCAATCACGAAGTTGACACTTTTAAAAGTTTAAAAAAAAAAAAAAAGGACTTGCAAAGATGTTCAAGGGATTTTCCAGAGGCCTCAGCGCCATGCCCTCCCACCCAGCTGATGCCAAACTTTTTCCCTCTGCCCCCCACATCTACAGGGGATTTCTGGTCATGGGAGTTGGCTAGCCGTCTCTCAGCAACGTAGCAGAGTGTGGGGCGGGGGAAATTAGCCACTGAAAAATGGAAAAGAGCAGAAAAAGAGAACATGTCCTAAAAAGTATAAAGAAGAGCATCTTGGCCATTAGGATAAATTCGTGGAAGGGAAAATGGAAAAGTCATTAAGTGGGGAAGTACAGTGGAATGACAAGGTAAAAATGCAAAGCGGGGGTTGCTGAAATGGCCGTGCTCTTATGAAATTGTACAGTATCAGAACAATGGGTGATATTTTTTGGCTTAACTCCTATTTAATGAACACAATAGATTTTTTAAAAATTAAATTAAACTCCATCTATTTATTTATTTATTTATCTATCTATTTTTTAATTTATTAGCTGGAGATAAAGAGTGTGTGGCCCACGTGGGAACAGTTTTGTGGAGTTAACTGTCTCACCTTTAATGTGGACTGTGGGGACTGAAGTTAGTTCTCCAGGGTCTCGTGACAAGCACCTTTGCCCGCTGAGCCATTTTTCCCAACCCTGAAAGTAGATGTCTTCAAAACAACAACAGTGTTGTTTTAAAGTCACGTATATTTGACTCAGGGGGAGTCTGAGTTTTACAGCTACTTGGGCACCAGCATTTCGGCCACAGTCAGCCATTTCCCTGTCAGGTGCCAGTGCTTTCCTAACACATGGACAAGAGTGTTCATGAAGACACCAGCCGCTGTGACCGGAGCCTAAACATGCCAAATGCCTACCAACACGTAAACTGGGCACTGTGGCACCCAGAGGACTAGAGAGCAACGAAAAGGGAGCTGTGCTGTATGAATCAGCCACGCGAACCTCACAGCCATAACCTGAAAGACAGCGGTGACAAGGCTGACCTAAGGAACACGAACAGTTTCATACCATTGATACAAAGGTTCTAGATAAGGCAGAAGCAAACAAGATGGCGAATAATGGTTATGACCTGTGGGAAGAGGGAGAAGAAAAGCCACCAGGATATGAGTAGGGCTTGTACTCAAGAACATTCTATACATTGGCTGCAGTGTATAAATCTTATTTTAACTGTCCATTTGAACCATATAGTTCTGCTTTATATGTAGTGCACTTTGTAGTAATATAAAGCTTAAGGTAAAAGATGATGAAGTCACAAAGAAAGAAGGTCTAAGAAGGAAGGGTAGTTTGAGGGCTGAGCGGTGGGGAAGAGCGCCACTGTACTGAAGGCAGGAAGCGAACTCTGGTCTGAGCTGACATCTCCAGTGTGGTTGCAGCAGGAGAGCTACCACAACAGTGGCTGTGACTCTGGGGTTCTGTCCTTGACTTTCTGCTCCTTCCAAGCTGATACCCTTTTCAGGTGACTAGCTATCTGCCTGGGTCTGGCAGCCACTGACTTGCCAGTCATGGCCAAAGCTCTGCCTCTGAACGAGTCAATTACTTCGAGCCCCGGATTCTTCTGTCTCATTGCTTACTGGAAACTCTACTTGGCAGTCCACCCAAAGTCAACAGACCTGGCAGCGAGCACTCTCTGCCCTCTTCTTTGTTTTCCTCTGTGATCTCCCACCATCAGTGGTCCTACTACCACCGGGAACTAGAATTGTGGGTGGAATACTTGTTTCCTTCCATCTCTTGCCACACGTGCGATCAGCCCTGAGCTTTGTCAACACTCCTGTGTCCCTCCCAAGCTCATGTATTTTTCTTTCCATGCTCACTGTCACTACCAGAGAGAGCTCAAACACCCCCTCAGTTAATCATAACAGATCTTTAGCTAGACACCCAGCCTGTAGGCTGGATGCTCTGGCTTTCCTCTACCAGCTATCAGAATGATCTGGCTGGAATAGAAATTTGGCCATGTGACTCATGAGTGCACGCTTACCACCTATGTAACAGAGCTCTCACAATCCTCGCCTGTAAGGGTGAAGCTTGACCAAGTCTGACCCATTTTGACCCCTCAAGCAAATCCTTGGATTTGCTCTTGATTCAAAATTTACAGCCTCATGAAACAAGTTATACACACACACACACACACACACACACACACACACACACACACACACTTGCACATGCTCCCACATACACATTTACACACTTGCACATGCACCCACACACAAGCTTTATACCCAGACACACACACACTTGCACATGCACACCCCACAAGCTTTAAACACACACACACCTCTTAAACTATCTACTTTATTTCTCATGCCCCACTCCTGATTACCAGCCACCAGTCCAGTCACCACCACACCAGTACACCCCAAAGAGGCAGCTGTTCTGTAGATAACAGGCCTCTGTGCAAGCCAAAGCACTGGCAGTCATTACCAGATATCATTTTCCTAGAGAAGCCAGAAATTTCAGTTTTCACGAGAATCTACCCTGGTTTTGTTTGTTTACTTGTGGTGCTTTGTTATTTGTTGCTTTTTTAGGAGCAGAATCTCACTGGGCCTGGCTGGCCAGAACTTACTTTGAAGATCAGGCTGGCTTCAAACTCTCAAAAATCCAGTCTATTTCCTAAGCTCTGAAACTAAAGGCATACACTACCATGCCTGGCAATTCTACCTGTTTTTAATGTGGTTGTTTCCCATTTTTCATCATCGCTTCAAGTGTTCTGCAAACACTGCCATGTCAGCAAACACATCTGGGGTCTGAATTAGACTGTGGGCCATGTTGCAAGCTTCGGCTGAAGTGTCCACCCTGCCACTGGGTCTGCGTTACGGTCAGCCAGTGTCACAGGTTTTGATTTCTCCAAGAGGAAAGTTCATAGTGCCACACAGATTTAAACAATGGATATGACAGAAGCCAGACAGTCCCCATTTTCAGAAGAAAATAAATTTATCCTAAAGGATAATGTAATATTCTACTATTTAGAAATGTGCTGAACTGAGTTATATATATCGGATGATCTGTTATCTGTTAAAATTCTCGAGAATGTTTTCAAACCATGAAAATTTAAGTGATTATAAATAAAAGGAGTAATGACTTAGTTCAAGTATTCCTCAACACACTTTTACTCCTGGTAGCGGGAAGTCAAATCACAAATACTTCTTGTGTTCTCTTGGATCCATCCTACCATGACTTTATTACACTGTTCTGTGTTTATTTAGTTCCCCGCCCCCATCTCTCTCTCTCCGTGTGTGTGTGTGTGTGTGTGTGTGTGTGTGTGTGTATTACATCCCACAGTGCATGTGTGGATATCAGAGAGCAGCTTGTAGATGCCAGTTCTCTGTTTCCACAGTAGAGGTTCTGGTAATTAAACTCAGGTTATCAGATTTGACAAGTGCCTTTTACCTCTGGCCAATCTCCCTGACCTTAACATTGCTTTATAAAGACAGGATTTCATTATTAGCCCAGGCTGGCCCGTAACTCTTGGGCCTCTTGCCTCAGTCTCCCAAGAGCCCAAACTGTAGATGTGTGTCACTGCACCTGGCTATATTTATCTTTTCAAGTATCTGTCTTCTTTGAAATACTATAAACTCTCGGCAGGGACTAATCAATACCACAGTATGGTATTTTTAGTAGATTCGATGATGTGATATATGGGAAACCATGCAATGCAGTGCCTGGCAGTTCATAAGGAGTACTGATACTTTCTTCAAGTATTATTTTCTACAGAACCACAGGTAAATAAATAATTTTTGTAACCTAGTATAGTATGTATCTTATAGTGGTCGTAACTCTGTGTGGGAAAAAAATTAATGAATGAAGTTAACCTGGGCTGGAACGTACTTGCTGAGATGTATATCCCTCTTGGTAACAGTCGTAAACCATCGGAGCAGTGAGATCCTCTATTCACACACGGCTCAGGGATTCCCAAACACAAATCAAACCTCACTGTAGCAAACCCGAGCACTGTGTAATTGTGGCTGTTAAGGAGACCACCAGCTGGGACTTGGAAATGTTTCGTTACTCAGGAGTCTTTATTGTTCTGGTGCTATGTATTTAGATGTATGTAATTTAACTAAGGGCTTCCTAAAGCATGCATACACTCCCAGAACCTATGAGAATGGAGAGTAAATGAGCAGGACAACAACCACATGCCCATAGTTTCCTGTTGATAGAACCGTAGTTCATGTGACAATTTCTAAGATGTCTCAAGGGACTGGTACATTTGGTGTCTGGCCTGACACAATACCTAGAAGACAATTTCTGGATTTTAGAACTGGCTTTTCAGATAACTTTGACTCTGTGGCTCACCTCGACTGTTTGGGCTTTGTAGTGGTCAATCTTCATTACCATCCCGATGGGCTTTAGTCACCTGGGAGACTTACCTCTTGAGCAGATCTGTAAGCAGATTTACAGAAAGACTTACCAGCAAGGAAGACCTACCCTAAATGTGGGCAGCGTCACCCTGGGATTGGAGTCCCAGACTGAACAGAAAGGAGAAAGAGAGCTGAGCACCAACATTCATCTGCTTTCCTTCCCAACTTGGGAGGCAATATGACCAGACACCTCACACTCCTTCTGCCACAATTTCCTCACCATGGTGAACTGTAACCCCTCAAACTGTGAGCCAAAGTAAACCCTTCCTTCCCTTGGGCACTTCTGTCAGGTATTTCATGGCAACAAAGAAAAAAGTAGCTTGTATTACAGGTATGAAGTCAGACCCCAAGGATATAGAGAAGAGGTATTAGAGAACCTGTCTTACTCCAGAAAACTTTGTTTTGACAAGTGAAACTAAGAATAATGTAGGAGATCCAGAAAAGGCAGCATTGTACACAGCTGAATTTTCCCCTTATGGAATCCCAGTCATGTTTCATAGAATTCTAGAATGGCCTGGAATGTCAAGTTTAGCCTGGAATGTCAAGTTTAGCCTGGAATGTCAAGTTTAGCCTGGAATGTCAAGTTTTTAATCTAACTACAAAGCAATCCTCACTAGCTGAATGTTACTCAACAAGTAGCCAATCAGAAACCCTGTGTGTTCACAGTGGAAACAGGTGACTAAGGCCCAGCAGGTACCTCCAAGGGGCTCCCAGATACGCACTATACCTAGCTTCCCTCAGGTCAAACTCAAGGAAAAACAGTCACACCTACTGGCTACGATTATAAGTGAAAAACCTACTGCAACCTCCATAGGAGTGTTGCACAAATCTTAGCTTGGATTTACCCAGTGTTTCAGAGCAATATATAACCTGCCCTGACTCCATTACACCAGAACACATTGGGTGTGGCGGTAACTCCACTACTCAGGTGACTAAGGCAGGAGGGTCATGAGTTTTAAACAGCTTGGGTTACACAGGGAAATGTGGTCTCAAAACAGTAGAGAAAAGAACAAAAGCTCCCAGCTGTCTTCTCTGCCCTATCTTCCCGATTTGAGCAGCTGACCATTAACTGCACCAAAGCAAGTAGATTTCGAAACTTGCCATAGGCGCCCTACTTGGACTAGCGTCTGGCCTTGTTTTCCCCCTGGCTCAGTGATCGCCTATGATAATAACTTGTGGCAGTGAGCTCTCCTGGGATACTATTCACTGTGAAAGCAAAAAGATCCTTATTTCATGGGTTTGGATTCGCAGGGAGCCATTGTGCCCCTGTTCAGAGAAAAGCTGAGCATCAGTAGCTGAAGGGGCCATTCATTGCTCTGTGGGGGATGTGCGTGGGGAACAGCAGTGGGACTTCTGGCACCCGGTCCCCCTTCTGCTTCCCTGCACAACGATTTCAGCCATTTAACATCTTCGTCCGACAGCAGAGAATAAGGGTTTCTTCTCACAGCCTTTGACCTGTCACCTAGTATGCTGGTGGAACAGGCCTGACCTCTTTGAAGATCGCCTTCAGCATCACAGCACATGGGCTGGTGCGGGCCTCCTGGGAGGTACCAGAGAGCCATTACCCCCCACCTCAGGGGGCCATTCCTCTGCTTCCAGTCATTTCATCAGCCCAGGCTCAGGGTGTGTCTTCAACAAGGGCTTTGGCAATTTATTAACACATCGGTGCTTTGGCCCAGCACCTGAAGTTCTTCAACTGAGAACTTTTAAAGCAATGGTTCTAAAAGAACAGCCCAGGAACCCTGGGAAATCCCACACTGCTCCAGGGGTTCCATGAGACTGAAAGTCAATAGACAAAGGCATTTTGATACAGCATACATGGAAGTTTTGATAGAAGTTTCAGGTTGCAGTTTGCAACATCTTGGAAGAAAACTGTCCTGTCAACAAACCTGTCATTTTTAAGGTCTTTGTATATGTTAAAAAAAAAAATCTACGAGGATCTAAAAAGGCTAATGAAACATTCTTCTATTTTCCAAACTACATGTCCATGCGAGCTTGGTTGCTTGTCTCCATAAACTTCAACAAAAACAACACATCTCAAAAGATAGAGTGCAGAGGCTAGCAAGAGAATTCTACTCACCTCAGCTAAGTCAGGCATTAGATCTGAGAGACGGAACACACTCTCACATTTCTCACTTTTTCTCTCTTTGGGAACATGGAGTTAACTTTATGTCCATGCTGTTTGTGTTATACAGATTTGGTATGCTACTCTTAAACGAATTAAATAAATACTTTTTCTTTCAGTTTTCGATACACTAAACATCAGTAGCTATAAAACAAGTGGAAGCATGCTTTTTATTGTCATCAATAATTAGCAGGTGGTTGTTGTAATGCCATATATCGTTGTAAGAAACAGCTCGAGAGGCTATCCAGTACCTTTTCCTCGACAACAATGGTACCATCACCCGTAGTAATGAAGTCCCACACGTAGAGCGTGGCGCCTTTCCATCAGCATGAAGATCCATCACGTTACCCTTATGGCTACAGCATAGCTCTTCGCCCTCCTTGTCATCCCGTTGTGCAGACTTCTGATTCTATAACTTGGTCACTTCTAGAGTGTTACATGGAAAAGCCAGCCTGTGTGTAAACGGGAGTGGGCCTTTCTCACGCAGCAGACGTGGAGATTCATCCGGGTGTCTGCTATGTCACTAGCTCATCCTCGTCCACTCTATAGCGCTCCGTGTTGTGAATAGGCTGCAGCTTGTTTAGACAGTCGCTCACTGAAGGACACAAGAGTTGTCACATGTTTGGCTAATAAAAATTAGGCTACTATGCCCATCTTTCCCCCTTATTTATTTATTTATTTATTTATTTATTCATTCCTTTTTTTCTTTCTGACAACACGAATTTATTTTCTCACGTATCTAGAGGCTAAAAGTCCTAGATCACTCGTGGCGCCAGCAGGGGACTTCTGGAGGAGACTCTAGATGCTGCAGTGTCACTCAGGTGGTAAGAACAGGAAGACAGCCAGTTCACTTGTACCTCTCACAAGAACATCAGCCCCACAACCATCCTCTCCTAAGCCAGATTACCTTCCAAAGGCCTTCATTTCAACAACTGAATTGGGGGGTGGGAGTGGGACACCCACAAGTCATTATCCATAATTTATCATTCATAGCATCCCATACTTACTCCTCCTTGTTCCTATCCATGAAGCAAAATGTGTTCATTCCATCCCAACAGTCCAGAGTCTTAACTCATTCCAGTCTTGACTCCAAAGCTTGAGGTTTAAAGTCTTACAAAACTATCATCAGATATGAATGAGGCTCAAGGTATAATTTATCTTGAGGCAAATTCCTTTCTGGCTGTGAGCCTTTGAAGCGGACAGGTTATGTATGCTGCGATGGCCATAGGGCAGACATTCCCCATTTCAAAAGGGAATAACTAGAAGATGGAGGGAGGTGACCAACTCTAAGCAAGTCCAAACCCAGTAAGATGGTTTGCTTTAGATTTACAGACTTACAGTCAGGCATGGTAGTGGACACCTGTAATCCCAACACTTGGAAGCAGAGGCGGGAGGACAATGAGTTCCTGTCTCACAAAGAAGAAGGAGGAAGAGGAGGAGGAGGAAGAAGAAGAGGAGGAGAAAGGTGTTTTCAGACCCTGGATCTGCAGGCCCTTGAATTCTTCAGAGCATTGACCCATACACTTAGGAAGGTGTCTTATGACTCTGTCAGGCTGGTGAGTCAGGTCCAATGCTCTGGGCAGAGACCACTGCTCTCTGGAAACCAATGTGGAGGGAGACCTCTGGTCTGTAGAAACCAATGAGCTAGGGAGACCTCTGGTCAGTGAGAACCAATGTGAGTGGGTAGGGACTCGTTTACAGAAACCACCTCTGGTCTGTGGACTTCAATGTGGTCATCTTAGTGATCTCAGATTTCAGGGTCATCATTTTCTCTTCTAGGAGAATAGTACACGTTTGTCACTAAATCATCTCGTTTTCTCAAATCCAAAACATCTAATGCCCTTCCTTAACTCCACCCCTGTCCCGTTTATTTCAAGCCAGTCACATTTCGGTTTGGCTTACACAGTCTTGTTGTTTCCTCAGTGTTTTCCTCAGAAGAAGCGTGTGCAGGCTGCTCATCACCAATAGGTTGTAAGCTCTGGCTCATTTTGGCTTCTTCAATTCACCTTTCCTTTCATATTTTACTGAGTGAGCCAAGCCACACCTTCAACACTGTACTCAGAAATCTCCTCTGGTAAGTATTCCAGTTCTTACTCCCCACGAGTTCTGTCCTCCATAAGGCACTAGAGCACTGTTCAGACACTTGACATCTTGTTACACAAGTTGCCTTCTCTCCACATCCAGAAACACTTTCCCTGTTTCCACCCGAGACCCCTTCAGAATGCCCTGTGTTCCATCAACTCTATTTCTATTATGTATTTCAAGACTCTTCCGGTAAGTACCCATTATCCAGGTCCAAAGGCACCCCCACCCCACATTTTCAGTACTGAAAGCTGCCTTAGCTCAGGCTGTCATTACATGGCATCATAAAGTGGTAGCTCAAGCAACAGAAATTAGTATTAATAATAATTGTTGTTACATTCTAGAAGCCAGAGGCTCAAGATCAAGTTGCCAATAGGGACAGTTTCCAGTGAGGACTCTCCTCTTGGCTTGTGGATGGCCCGTTCTTACTGTGTTCTCACATAGCAGCCAGGGAGGGAGGGAATAGAGAGGTGTAGGGAAGGAAATGGGGGAGAGGAGGGAGGGAGAAATGGGGGAGGAAGAAGAGAAGGAAAAGGAATAGGATTGAGGGAGGGGGAGATTAAGAGAGAGTTGGGGGTGGGGTGGGGTGGGGGGATATCCTTTTGTGTCTCTTGTTACAAGGACACTGACTTTCCCAGAAGTGTGACCCGTCTGCAGAAACCACAGGAGTCAGTGCTCAGCAAACGCATTTGGGAGGTGACATTATTCACGACACAACATCTCAATGTGTCTCCAGGTAGCAGATCACACCAGTTTTCCCCAGCAGGAGTAGAATGGCCGCAGAAGAGGGACACTGGTGATGGGGCCCACCAGACTGGGACAGCATATTCAGCTTGGCAGAAGGAGGCTCCAGAACCTTCTACTGCACTGCCTCCGTGAGCAGGCTAGACAAGAGGCACCAGACAGGTTCCTGCACCTGCATTTTTAAGAATTTAAGCCTGCATGTCTCTGAGTTTAAAACCCAGGAGTTTGGTGCTGGGTCACATATGGTAGTTGTGTGTTTTAAATTTTGCTTCTGTTGTGAGATAAGGTCTCATTATTCAGCCCAGGTTGGCCTCAAACTCATGATCATCCTGCCTCGGCCTCTTGAGTGATGAGGTTACAGGTGTGTACTGCCATATATAACTTGCATGTTTCAAAAAACTGTTATTCAGAGTGGTCATGCCATTTTTTTATGTTTTAATTGTGTGTGTGTGTGGGGGGGGCTGTTCCTTGTGTGTATCAATGCACAGAGGCCAGAAAAGAATGTCTGGTGTCCTTGTTTGTCATTCTCCCTCACTGAGACAAAGTCTCTCACTACCTGGCACCTGCCAGTATATATGTATGTATGTATGTATGTATATACACACACACACATACACACACACACACACACACACACATATATATATATACACACACACACACACATATATGTATATGTATATATACATATATATATATATAAATCTAGGCTGACTGGCCAGCAAGCACAAGTGATCCTCCTGTCTTTGCCTCTCCCTGGTCCCAGTCCTGGGGTCACAGATCTATATGGCCACGCCCAGCTTTTTATGTGGGTGCCAGGGATTTGAATTGAGGTCCTTACACTTGTGCAGCAAACACTCTAACCAGATGAACCGTCTCCCCAGCCTGGTTATACCATTTTCAGTTCCCACCAGGAATATACACATGATCCAGTTCTGCCCTGCACCACCGTCCACATCTATTAGGGGGTTTTTATTTGTTCACTCTGGGACACTTGTAGTGATGGCTCATTGTGGACTTGGCTTGAGTTTCCCTAGTGGCTAAAGATGCTGAACATCTTCTGATCTTTGGTGAAATGTCTATTCGCGTCTGCCTGGGTAGTAATTGGACTGTATACTTGCTTACTGTGAAGTTTTCAGAATTCTTCTTCATTCCTGAAACTAGTAAACTGTTGGATGTGTGGTTTGTAAATATTTTCTCCACTCTGTAGCTGCTACTTTCAAAGTATGTCTTTTCCTTGATGACATTTTTTTCAGAGCAAAAGTTTTAACTTTTCATGAAGCCCAATTAGTTAATCTTTTCCTTTATGGATTGTGCCTTTGGTGTTAAGTCTAATGACCACCCCCCAAACCCCTGCAAAAAAAAAAGAAATCCTCAAGTTTTTCCCAATTTTTCTCAGAGATTTTTTTTTTCTAAAATGCCTATGGCTTCATGTTTTATGCTTATACCCAATGTCCACCTTGAGTTTGAGTTAAAGGTTCAACATCCATTGTGTTTCCTTGCTAGTAATCAGTCACACCTGTTTATGTAAGTCTACTCTGTGTTGACTAGGGTGTTCCATTAATCAATGTGTTTATTCCACCAACAGCAAACGTATCATTTAACATTTCTCTAAGCCTAGAGATCAGAAATTTAAATCTTACAATTTTATTCTTCCTTTATAAACATATTTTTACCCTCTCTACTTCTTACTCAAAAATTTTAAATCATCTTGCCTATATATACAAGAGCACCTACTGGAATAGTGAACTGTATTGCTTGACTTTTCCTGGGGTGTCTATTTTTATTCACCCCAACAGAGAGGGCAGTGACAGACCAAAGAGAAGTTCACCTAAGTCTAACTTAATGAAACCATGGGTTTGACTGGGTGAAGGCTTGCTTATAAGAGCATGGGGAACTATGGCAGCTAGACAACTGGAGCAGTATATCCCAGCAATTGGTAACCACACACACGTGCACACACATACATGCACACGCACATGCATACACACACACACATCTGGGAGGACGTGGGGGGGTGACAACCACAGCTGATCTGATTCCAAGACAACAGCAGCTATGTCATGCCCAGAAGGAGATTGCCACAATAGGCACTGTGCTAACTGGTGAATACATTTACAGAGCATTCACCCCTTTACTATTTTTGGTCTTCCAGTTCTTGATCATAGTATACTTCTCCATTTATTCAGATCTTTTTTTTTTCTCAATACCCTGAAGTTCTCAACATACAAGTCCTACACAGGTTTTAAAGTTTTAAATCTAACCTCAACCTGAGCTATTTAAAGGGTAGCATATCTTTAATTTTGGTGATCACATAATTATGAATATTACATAGAAATACAAATTAGATATGCCTTATGGCAAATCTGTAGGACCCTGAACCATTTTGTAGCTTAGTTTTTTTTTTTTTTTCTCAGATGTTGGAGCATTTATTTGTGTGTGTTTACTACGACATCTGGGGATAGGACCCAAGTTGAAATTTGAGATTTGTTTGTGTTGCATGTGAACCTTACACCGTGTCTTCAGTAATTCTGTGCACAGAACAGTGTCTTATGGTGTAGGGTTTCCTACTTGTGGCTTCATATCAGTACTCAAACAGTTTTGGCTTTGGATTTTCAGATAGGGATGGCCAACCTGTTCTACAAGCTGTGTCTTGCAGCTTTGCACGGCGACCTCCAGGTTTTTGGTAGACTCCTTGGGAACTTCTGCGTAGACAATTGTGTCATCTGCAGTTACAGACAACTGGGCTTTTGCCTGTCAAGTCTGCATGCTGTTCATTGCACTAAACAGAGGGGAGAGGAGAGGGTTAGCCCACACTACTCACTGAACACCACTGAGCTACACTGTCCGCCCCTCCTTCCCTCCCTCCAGCCCCTTCTCTGCTCTCCCTCCCTTTCCCTCACTCTCTCTCTAGAAATTGCTAGAATGGATAGAAAGACACATGATGCAACGGTACGTTTTCTCTAAGAACCTCTCTTCAAGTGTAACATAGAGACAGACTGAAGAAAAAGAGTGGAACTATAGATACAATGTAAACATTAATTTTAAAAAAGAGAGATAGGAAATGCCTATGTTGATATCAGATAGCATATAAATTTCAGAGCCTAAAACAAAAAGGACCTTATGTTGTGAGACTCTGCATTTTACGCCTTTGATGGAAGACTTTTCTTGCAGGGAAAAAAGGAGGATCCCATATCATCACTCTTGAGTGGCAATTAAAATAAAAAAAAAACAAGTTTCCAGGAGCACTTTGGTGAGGGCCAAGTTAAGATGACCCCCATTCCCGCAGGATGGGGCGGGAGGTCTGTTTCCACTACCACTGAGCTGCGAGGAGCAGTATCCTGGCAACAATGGATGCTGTGATGCTGTAGGAAGGGAGGACCGTTCCAGCTCCTCTACTCCCAGGTAAATGGCAGATGTTTACATGCCACGCATGGTCTCCCCTTGCATGTGCTTGTGTGTGAGGTCGTAGGGTGTGGGTGCCTCACTGCAGCTGCTGGAGAATGGGAATCTTGACTCCTGACTCAGCCTACATGGTGCGGGTTTCCACAGGGCCGTGGTTTGGAATTAGAGTAGAATGGTTACTATTTAAATATGTTTCTGTTTAACATATCCTTTCTTGGCCTTTAGCTAGAGAGAGGGGCTTCATCAGTCGTTTTTCTTGTCTGGGGCCACTGGTGTTTCTCAGTCATGACTTACTTCACAGTTGAGACACAATGCCAAAAGTAAACCCCCAAATTTACCTTGTTGGTCCTCGGGTCTTGAACTGTACTGTTTGAGCTGGGAATAGAAGGCAGGGCCTCCCAGAAGCTAGTGATTGCTCGGCCACTGAGCTGTATCCCCAGCCTCTGGTGTCTATCTGGTGTCTAGGGCTGCTAACTCTGCCTAGTAGGAAGAATATGGCCAAGTTTGTCTAATCCATCCCCCAAGCACAAAAAAACTCCTCAATATTTAACTGAGAACACAAAGAACCTCTGCCCCAGAGAAAACAAAGTGCAGAAGGCCTGGGCTTACAATCTTGCTGTGAATGTGGCATGGTAGATCTTTTTAAACATTCTCCTTTAATGTTAAACTATGCATTAAAAAAAGTTTTCTCCAGTTATAAGTGGCTAAAAACATTCTCTTGTGCTTCCATTGCTGTTTTAGAAGCTCGCCACCTCAGCAGGTCGCCCGCTACCCCAGAACACCATGATGAGAGAGAGCGGAAAGTTTGTGTTAGCATACCCCACGGATATTTACACAGTGTTCTCGTGTGTATATGATGTCTGACCTTCATTAAAGCTGCTTGTGGCCAGCAGGAGAGGTATTATCATGACCAGGGCTGACACAGGTCTGGAACCTCGGAACAGAGGTGTACAGGCTACCAAAATAACAAAATGTTTCTCTACTTACTTGGATCCATGAGTATCCCCATCTCTGTCTCCTGAAGATCCAGGAGTACCAGATTGGTTAGTTCTGAGTACCACCTTTCACTCATAGGACACTAAGTCTCCAGAATAAGTTACCTGTTCACATGGAAACAAAAACTGTGGTCCCTTCTGATCAAAGAAGTAGTCCCAGGCTGTAGGATTGTAGGACTGTCCAAGGCTGGCTCTGGAAGCCTCTGAAACCTCAGTCATGCCCCTGTCTCCTCTGAACCTCCCTTCATAGCACCCTGGGGGGCAGGATGCTCACTAGCATTTGGGGAGTGAACGGACAGTGATTCTGTGATGAACCACACATGCAACTTGTGCATTTCCCTAGAGATCATGAAGAAAACATCCACTTGGTAAAATGCCAGGTCGTTGGGCAGTGTGGTACACCAAGTATGTTCAATAAATCCTCAAAGGAACACTGAGTGGCTGGCAGAGCACAGACACAAGGGGAAAAGGAAGGTAGACCCATACTTTTCTGTTCCCATCCTCCTCAGCTCTCCGCCCACATAACCAGGCACAAGCTGGGGCCGGTGGAAGAAGATCCAGGTGATCTGAATGACAACACCCTCAAGCTGCTCAGAAAAGGTTTACATCTGAGAGCTCTATGGCTGCTTGGTACTTCCCTACACAATGTCTTCAAGTTAAATAACTAAGACTCAGGTGGGCTCACGGGAAGGAGGATGCCCGGGTGGGCGGGTTTCCAAGAGGACAAAGGGGCCTGCAGTGAAGGCTGTAACCCAAGTCCCTTGAGGATTCCTCCAGACGAATACAAAAGTTTTCAGAAAAACCAGGTGAAGTCCTCACAGTCTAGAGCCAATTACTAAGGTGAGGTAACCCCGAAAAATGAGATGATTCCCAATTTTGATCTTAGTGACTCAAGAAGATGTGCATGAGGCTATGCCACAGTGAAGACTTGTCTGCACTGGAGGACCTGGACACTAGGCTCCACACTCTGAGCTCCACCCAATGCCCTATACCCAGCCTCTTCTTGCCCTACCAGAGGCCATACTTCTAAGGAACTTTAAGAAAAAGATATCTTTACCTTACTTAGGGTTCAGAAACCACCTGTGAGTGGCTAAGGACATATTTTACCTCCATGCCCTGGGAAGCTAGAAAGCCAGAGGGTTATAAATGACAAATGACCTTCCAGAAAAGGAAGGTCTTAGTCCTGACCAGAGCTGAGCCACAGCAGCCTGCTGCGTGTCAGCACAGAGGGTCTGACAGGGGCCCACAGACAATGCTGGGTGCATACACAGGGTGGCTCACTGGTGCATTGTGGGCCCAGTGCCTATGTGTTTGCTGTTTTTAGGTCTCCAGGCAAGAAAAAAAAGACATAAGGCTAGAAGCTCACTGTCCCTCGCTGTTGCGAGGATGGGAAAGCTGTAGATGACTGAAGAATGTACTAGAGACTGAAAAATCACCCCTGTCCTAGGGTGAGGCAGCTTAAGCTTAGGGATACCTTAGTGATACCTCCAACTCCTTCCCAGACAATCAGAGACCAGAGAAAGGTTAAGGGAACTTCTAAGGAAACTAGTATACAGAGAAAATGTATTTCACCTTGAAAGAAGGAGAAAGGGGTGGGGTGGGCACAAATGGGTTCTGCTGAGTTTTTCACTGGGACAGACCTGAAGGTTGTGTTTTGCCCTGGATGATGTAAGTCTTGGTGTTAGAGCTGTGTTCCACCTCCTTGAGCCACAGATGGGTGTCTGAGGTACACAATAGCTAAATGAACTATCCCAAGCTTACCTTTTGGTTCTTGTTAGCTTTGGGCCAGTAGCTAATTATGTTTACTTCGGCCTTTAGCTCTGTAGCCAGTTTAGGGCAGCAAAAGGTTCTTCTGGTTCATCTTTAACCAAGGGGGAGAGGGAATAAGCAGTCTGGGGGTTGTGTGCTAAAGTTAGTGCTTGAAAATTTGGAGCAGTTTCCAATTTCCTAGCTACCTTGCCTAGCCCAACAAGAAGACGCTGCTTCTGAGGCAGGGCTGTGGAGCAAGAAGCACTGATGAGCCACAAGGTGGCCTTGAGTGGCCAAGAATTCCCAGGGGCCCAGTGACCCAACTCCTATTATTATCCTATTATTAACACCTTGTGATTGCTGTGCCTTCCCACTCAGCACACTTGCAGGTACACACAAACACATACACTCTCACACTTACACACATACAAATACACTCGCATACACATACACGTACACTCACACACATACACACACATACACATTCATATACACTCACACAGGCATACATACTCACACACACACATATACACTGACACACATACACACTCACGCGCATACACACATACACGTCCCCCACTCAAAGGAGTCAGGCCCGGAGCCACCTTTGTTCTGGGCTTTTACACTGTGTGACGGTGGCAGGTTAGACACTTGCTGAGTTTGGAAGCTCACCTCAGTGCTCTGCCCAGATGGGCTGAGTCTCCACCCTTTTTCTAAAGCCAGGCCTTGCCCCAGCAGCCCGCCCAGTCAGCGAGCAGTGAGTGCCGAAAGCTGCAGGCTTCCTGTCCTTCATCCCACTGACAGGCCTGGGCCTCGCCCTTCCCTGCTCAGGACCCTCGCTTTAGTCCTCTAGCTGGAAGCCTGTTGTTTTCCATAGCTAACACTGTGGGTGGCTCCAGTGGCCTAAGAAAAACAAACGAGCTGAAATCATCCACATTTTTCCCCACTGTGGACATTGTGTCCCCCAAGGGGTGGACAAACTCTGAGAATAGTTTTCTTTAAGATAATAACCTCTTTATGATATTGTGTCTGCATTTGCAATGCCCAGGGAGTTGTTTACTTTGTGAGGGGCACACCCACTGCTTCATTAGCCAGTCACCCCAGTTTCTGGAGTCCAGGGGGCCCCCTTCTCTCCCTTCACCCACTCATGCTCCTGGCATAAGACACGAGGCTGGTGGGAGAGTCCCCGACGTGAGACCCACCACTCTGCCCACCCAGGTGTGGGCTGCTCAGGTGGGAAACAATGTCCTCTTTCAGGCAGGCAGGTGTTCATTGCGACAGAGTCAGGAGATGCAAGCCAAGCTGCTAGGCCCTTCTAGAAATGAAGGAAATGTATTTCCAGAGGGAAGGAGTGTGACACACTGGGATGTGCCAGCTCTCACACCACCTCAGGGCCAAGGGCCAAGGGCATACTCCAACACAGCAGGCCAGGTCATAAAGCATGGGGATCTTTTGCTCCTGAGTGACAGAGGGCAGCTGTTCTAAGCCTTGCCAACATGCCAGGCATCCAAGCCTCCTAGCCAGGCCCCTGGAGCTTCCCACAGCTCTGTCATATATACAGAGTACTCCATATCTGTTCTTCCTGGAGGGTGGAGCAGCTGGTTCTAACTATTAAACTGTTTTAATGCCACCTGCTTCATAAAACTTTCCCATCCACCATCCAAATAGGAATTAATTGCCCCTCTGCAGAAGCCAGCTCACCTGGGCTTGCATTCACCAGCCCTTCCGGATTATTTCCATACAATGTGTCTATTATATGTAGGTTAGTCTCGCCCTTCGTAGGGTGACTGTCCCCGGGGCCCACGTACCATTAACTCAGGCTTCTCCAGTACCTCACATAGATAAAATAGCATGTGTCTGCAGCAGTGCAGTGTGTGCAGGTTGACCCCGAGGCAGGGAGACCCAGTGAGAATGAAATCAAGACGAGGGCGTGTCTGTGTGCCGGAGGAAGAGGCAAGCGGGCATTTGGCACCGCTGCTAATCTGAATTCTGAGAATGAAGACAGCTTGGGTGGAGGAGGGAAGCCACAGAGCAAGACAGTCAGGGATGAGAGCAGGGAGAAGGGAGCCACGGCTTCCATTCACGACAAGGCTGTACACGGGACACAAAGGCTCTGAAGTGACTCTGCAGTTGGCTGTGAGGTGTCCGGCCAGGAGAGACCCCAAGAGGGCTGTTAGCCTCTGCCCCTCAAATGAATTAAGAGCACTGGTCTCTCTCCTCCATCGTGGTGCTTCCCAAGGGACTAGGGACACTAAGTAACCCCAGAAGAAGTTGGAAACCACCCTGCAAGGCTGCCTGGACTTTGCCAAGGCAGACATGGACCTGGTAGAGCATTGAGGGGCATTCCTCAGTGGGGGGCAAACACAGGACCTAGGTATACAGACCTATCTTACTCTATGTAGAAAGCACTCTTTAAGAGAAACAACAGGAAATTGCCAACACAAATTGCAGAGCCTAGGGAGAAGCCCACAAGAAGGGCCGAACGGTTTGTGCTATGAGCTTCACACTGCTCCACTCCACCTGCTCGGGAAGCATGTGGTCTCCTAAGGCTGTGCTAACAAAACACAGTGACACAAATCCATTCCCTCACTGCATAGGTCAGATCTGAAATGCCCCTGCAGGCTAGAGTCTGGAACGCTCTATCTCCAGCTTGTGCTACTTTGAAGGATGGAGCCTGGCTGGCAGAAGCAGGTCAGTGAATGACATTACATTTGCAGTCAGGAAGCAGAGAGAGATGACGGCTGGTGCTAATGAGCCTTTTCACTCAGCCTGGGACCAGAGCCCTTGGAATGGTCCAGAGTTGGTCTTCCCACCTCTGTTAGCCAGATCTAAGACAGATCTAACTCACGGTGACCCAGACCCTGTCAAGCTGAAAATCAATATCAACCTCTAACAAAAGTGAAGGTTTGCCTACAATGCCACACCCAGGGTCATCCTGAATGTTAGAACCTTAATGTCAGTCCTTATATCACTAAGCTGGGTTGACGGGGTTCCCCCATGGCTGAAACAGCAGGTGATCTGGGCTGGACTGCATCTCTGTGTGTGATCTTCCCCCAGCCCTCCAGAGCCATACCCTAGTGGTGTTGTGCTAACCCTCCAGGGTAAATTGCATTCCCTGAGCACACAGCTATACACGCAGGAGGAGCAGGGCAAAGCCTTCTGGTGGAGCCCTGTGAGTAAAACAAATATATCATCACAAAACTAGCAGCATGCATTCAGGTCAACCTCGGACTGGCCGGGCTGCTCCAAGGCTTTGTTTATCTGAATGCCAGAGATGTCAGGCCAGCCTCAGTGAACTGTGTTCCAACGACATCCTCACATCGCCACCCAACACGGGTCATCCGTGCTGACTCAGCATTCCCCTCATGCCAAGGGTCATCACCTTGCTTGTGAGTCTCCCATGCACACACTGTTGTGCTCGTAAGCCATGTGGGATTCCAGCGGCTAACTACATTTGTCTGTATCTGGCAGGCCCTGGCTCTGGAGAAGACTCTGGTGAGAGGAGCTTCATGATTGTTTGCATTTCGGGGTAAGAGGCAACATCAAGTGGAGATCCGATTGCACATTTGCTTGTGGGCATGGGGTGCAGCCCACTGGTTGATCTGTGTTAAGGGTGGGTCTGAGGTTGCAAACCAAGGCAAGCACTGTGCTGACTACCCACAGGAGGAGAGGGGTATCCTTGGTTCCTCAGATGGCCTCCTGAGACTGTCTGTGACTCTGGCTGATGTCGCTGCAGTCCAAATGTCCATCCCTCTATCTCCAAGTCACTCAGATCTCAGGCTCACCTTACTGGCAGGTAAGCCGTCCTGCAGCTTCCATCCTTCAGTTCTGGGGCCAGAGAGGTGTCCCCAGCAGCAGGCCACAGGCATGTTAGCCCCCTGAAGGATTAGCAGACTGTGCCCAGTGCAAGCCTTTGCTCTACAGTGGTCACTACGCAGGTTTGAAGTGAGTCCTCACAGAGTGATAACTGAAATCGTCCTTGTGTGTCATCTCACTTTGTAACTGTCATTATGACACTTGGGCAACCACTAAAGCTCTGGAAACATCTGTCCAGTAGTTAATATGTGACCTACAGAAGCCAGTGTCTTCTCTGTGACTCAGCAGTTAACAAGATCCTCAGCACAAAGGAACCTCTCACCAGGAGCTGGGTAAACAGTGGACAAACAAACAGCACATCGACACAAAAGGTGTGGTAGCACAAAGATAAAGCACTTGGGTGACCAGAACCACCTAGAGGGCTCTGTGAATGAGGAGACCCAGGCTGGCAGTGGAGGCCAAGGGACAAGAGAAAAGTCCCAGGTGAGTACTGTCAGTTAACAGGGAGGAGTGGGAAGCGGGGCTCAGCAGCTTGCACCACCCACCAAGTCAGGCACCTGACGTCACACAGCACAGGACAGAAGGTGTTTACCAATGAGCTGTCCCCTGGAGCTCACTCTGCCCAGGCTTGCACCCTAGCGGGACCTCCTACACTCTGAAGGAAAACGACGCAGTAGAATCCACACCTTCCTCCAGCTCTGGACCAATGACAACAGTCAGGATCTGCACTTGGGCTTCCTGGATTTTCCCCCATAAGTACATTTTCCATGGCACCATGTGTAAGAGCAAAAGTTATGTTTTAAATATTAGCTACTGTGTCTGAACTATCTCTAAAAGTAAAGCACAGATAACCTCCTGGAGTGTTGGGCAGGACTGTTCAGGTGAGATTGTCTTGAATCTTCCTTGACCAGGGGAACATAACCTCTTGGATTGTTGGGTAGGAAGTGTCTAGATCCCAAGGGGACCCCACTGTACTGGATGTGCTCCACGCACAGGATGTGCCTGGTTGCTTGTAGGTGGACATAAACCCAGACAGAAAGTACATCAGGATAGATATTTGCCACTGATTGGACTTGTGGGAAGTACGTAGCCTTATGGGTTCTGCCTTTTTAAGTATCTGTGCCAAATGATTTGGGGCCATTCTGTGGGAGCTCTGGGATGACAGGTTCACTCCATGGGTACCTCAGAATGGACTTGATCAGAATCCATCTTCCTGGCGAGTATTTAATTAATTTAATTAAAGCTTGCTTGCTTCTAATTTGACTCAATTGTGGTGATCTTATTTGCTACTCCATTTGGAATTTGCACGTGCCCCCTCTATCCTACTTCCTCACATGCTCACCCTCGGAGCCCACCTGACCAGTTGTCACAGACAAAGGATACCCCTAGCAGCGGCGGTCCGCAAGGTAGCCTGGGTCTCTCGCCATCGTGTTCTCCAGCAGGAACTTCAGACAGCACCGAGTAAGACAGGAAGAAAGAAGACAAGTTCTGTTGTCAGAGGCACTGTGGGGGCCCAGGCTTAAGCAGGACATGAAGAGGTGTGACAAGATCTAGAAGACCACTTCAGAAATGATGTCAGAGAAGTAGCTCTGAAGAAGTGATATTTGAGCAAAGAACTATTGAAAAGGGGACTGAAGAGGGAGCTTAGAGCTAGACAAGGGACAGCCAGCACCCAGCAACATAACCATTTTACATAGGAGAGGAGTGGAGAGGAAAGGGGCCTAGGCTGCTGAGTTATCTACGACTGTTTAAAGGGCTTTTCCTAGAAATCACACCCATGACTTTTTATTTACATATTTGTAGAACTTCATCTCCTGTCCACATGTAGGGAGGCAGAGAAATGTCTGGTCATGTGTTCCACCACAGAGCAAGCAGACTCCTGTAGCACAGCCTTGTGCTGATTGTGTGAGGGGAAGCCTCCCCTCAGTGGTTCCAAGGGTCCACATAACCCCACGGAGCCTGTGGTCTACTCCTCCATGTGTTGGCTTCTTGTGCGAATAGCAACTGGACACACATCTGCCTTGAAGGGTAAGATCTGAGCTGCTGCTGTTTTTAGAGTGCCTGCTGTTGATGCAAATGTGACTGCTCAAGGAGATCCAGTCCTTCTTATCCAGTCAGCATTACCTTATTTGGAAAATAGATCTTTGCCCATGATGGGATGACTTGAAGAATTTGGAGACAAGGTTGGCCTGGATTACTCAAACGGACCCTAAGTGCCCTTGTCAAAGAAGCAAAGGGACTTTGGAGAGACACAGAGAAGAGGCTGTAACATGACCACAGAGCAGAGACCAGAGTCGTGGGGCAGCAAGCCAAGGACATCTGGAGCCATCAGAAGTTGGAAGAGGCCATGAACAAGGGCCTTGCCAAAAGTCTTCAATTCAGATTCTGCCCTCTACAGCCACCAGAGAATGAGTTTACTGTTTAAATTAGCTAGTTTGTGCTGCTTTGTTACAGCAACTTTAGCAAATTCACACAGCAGGGTCATCCAAGGGGCAAACTCGCTGATTTAGAGACATATTGCACACTAGTGGGCTAAAGAATTAGCTTGTATGTGTGTGCAGAGCTGGGGCAGGAACCTCGTGTGTACTGGGCAAACTCTACCACTAGGCCATACTCCCAAGCTCAAAAATTGATTTGTTTTTGTTTTGAGAAAGGGTTTCTCTGTTGTAACTCTGGCTGTCCTGGAACTCACTCTGGAGACCAAGCTGGCCTCGAACTCATGTAAGGTTGCTTTCGAAGGCCAAGACTGCAACCATGCTTTAGTTCAAATAAATCTCAAAGGAAAAATTACAGACTTAGACATAAAAATTGCAAAACTTCTCTAATAAAAATGGCAAACAAAATCTTTAAAGCTCAGGCTGGAGAGATGGCTCGGGGGTTAAGAACACTCGCTACTTTTGCTAAGGACCCAGGTTCTGTTCCCAGTATCCACATGGTGGCTCACGACTGTTACTGTCTGTAACTCGGGTTCCAGGAGATCGGACAACCTCTTCACACCTCCATGGGCACAGCACACATGTGGTGCACATACGTACATGTAAACAAAACACTCATGTAAATAAAATAAATCTCTTAAAAATATTCAAAGTTGTATCGTGTGATGAAAGACTATAAAACTAGCCTGGCGGTGGCACACACCTTTAATCCCAGCACTTGGGAGGCAGAGGCAGGGGGATTTCTGTGAGTTCGAGACCACACTGGTCTACAGAGTGAGTTCTGAGTTCCAGGACAGAGAAACCCTATCTTGAAAAAAAAAAGAAGGAAAGAAAAGAAAAAAAAGACTATCAAATTAAAGTATACACAGAAATTTTATCATTCAAATTTATGAGAAAAAAACGACCAGACCCTACCTTACACACCAAGGAATGTACAGAGACTTCTCACCATATGAAACACAGTGGTACTGCTATTTATAAAGTTCTGTTAGACTCTTCAAATAAATGCCATCAATCCCTACAAAATTCTGCAAGGGAAGTCTGATTATCTCCATTTATGGACGGGTAAACCAGGGCCCAGGTTTATTAGTGGCTACCCAAAGATATCAAATCCTCATCTCCAGAATGTGTCAGTGTTATGTTATTTGAAGAAAAGGCGCTTTGCTGATACAATTTGGAACTTGGATATGGGAGTAAAGCCGAAGCTTGGGAAGATGGAAACTGAACCCATGACTCAGAAAGAATTCTCCTTGTAGGAAACCCAGACATGTGTTAAGTTCGTATGTGTTTTCTTTCTTTTCCATACTATGGCGGCACGATGTTAAAGACAGACAAGATGCTTCTTGTTTTCGTGGTCACCTGGAGACCAAAGAAGCAGGTACAACAGTCTGATGTCAGCAGAAGGCAGGTGGATGTGAGCACTGCCCTCCCACAGAGGCGCGGGGCTGGAGAAGCAACTTCTGAAAATGACTTTGCAATTCAGGGCAAAAGCCAAAAACATTGTCAACTGACCTAGGAAATCACACCTGGGGATGTGTCTGATGACTCAGAAGAGAAAAAAAACCAACTATGACAAGCTATTCATGTCAGTCAGTCGTAGGGAGAGAAACCAGGGCCAGCACACATGATAAACCTGTGCTTTGCCATTGAGCTACACTCCAAGCCAAGGTGGTACAAGCCTGGCCTGCAACCCCAGCTACTCAGGAGCTGAGACAGAAGACTCTCAAGTTTGAGGTCTGCCTGAGTTTCAGAGCAAGTTCAAGGTCAGCCTGGGCGGCTTGGTGAGACCTGTCTCAAAATAAAAAGTTTAAAAATAAAAATAAAGGAAGGAATGTGGTTCAGTGGTAAAGCTAACATGTGTGAAACCATAGGTTCAGTCCCCAGGACCATCAAAAAATTAAGAAGTATGGAAATGCATGCAGACATGCATGCATACAAGCAGGCATGACGCCCTGGGACAAAAGCTTGAGAACAGCTGGTTGAGAGAAAGTCCTCAGGCCCTCC
Organism: Cricetomys ansorgei; assembly: GCA_026225945.1. Classification (NCBI taxonomy): domain Eukaryota; kingdom Metazoa; phylum Chordata; class Mammalia; order Rodentia; family Nesomyidae; genus Cricetomys; species Cricetomys ansorgei. The sequence goes on along the minus strand of JAMJFZ010000056.1, from coordinate 10,423,329 downwards.
TGGGGTCACAGGTCACCAAAGAGAACACAGGCCAAACTGTATCCATTTCTCAATGGAAGAGGGGAGCCAAGAACGGAAAGAACTGTGGGCAGCCTTCATGAAAGCCAGCTGGGGATGGAGACACAGTAACTCAGAGCCCATCCTGGAGCCTGGCTCCTTCACTAAGGTGAAGGTGAGAAACAAACAAACAAAAAAGCAAAAATCCAACTGCTGTTTGGACAACTGAAGCCCTACTCCCTGTGGCTATGACCTCTTCCTCTGCCTCAGTCCCAGGTTAGCCTGTCCAGGCCCCAGCAGGTGTCTCTCTGGCCAGCTTCCTTTCCTGTCCAATCTGCACACACAGCAGAATGCCCAGCACGAGAAGAATGTATTTTAATGATGAGTGTGATAAACATGATGAAATCGTTTGCCCATTACAGAAAGAGATAAGCAGGAAGCGTGGCTGGTGTTGAAACAGGGAACAGATGCCTCCCACCAGAAATGCCTAAGTGACCACGAGGAGAAAGATGCACGAGGCTGTGGGAAATCAACACAATGGAACACCATGCTGCTACTAAAAGAAGGTCCATTGTGAAAGTCCTTGAGGACATGGGAAAAATGCAGGACATGACAACCAGTGAATGCGGCTGAGACAGTCACCTGGGAGCGGGCTGTGGGAGCTCCTTCCATCGCTTCTGCCATGAAAGTTTGCTTATAAGTAATACACCATATGTACTTTATAAATAACCTCTATTATTATGAAATGATAATTGTAAAAATGGAATTATACAGATAATAATATACAAACATTGTGACTGTTGGTGGGATAAGTGACTGACAGCTCTTTCGTTAACATTATTTTAGTGGGTTTCTTTTTAATGTATGAAAAAGGCTTTGACAATATAATACATTTCTAACTTAGAAGAATTGTCTAAACTCAGCAGAGACAGTCGTTGGTTTTTGTTTGTTTGGTTGGTTGGTTGGTCGCTTCTCATTTCACAAGCCTTGTTGTAATACTGCCCCAGGGACCAGTGAAGGAGCTAGGCTCAGGGATGGGCTCTGAGTTACCCTGTCTCCATCCCTAGCTGGCTCCCATGAAGGCTTCCCACGGTTCTCCCGATTCTTGGTTGCCCTCTTCCATTGAGAAATGGAGACTAGTTCGGTCCTCTCCAACCTGTATTCTCTTTGGTAGTCTGTGATGGAGGTCATACTGCTTGTAAGCCTGAGCTTCAAGATCCCAGTTTGTCCTCATGAAAGTCAGCTGCCATGTAAACAATCAGACTGTTCTAGTGGGGGTGGGAGCAGGAAGGAAGAGGGCTCAGCCAGCCCCCAGCAATCCCATCCACCCCCACTAAGGTGCCAGGCATGTGAATAAGGCCAACCATCTCCTCCAGCACACATGGAAACACCTCAGCCAAGACTATGTGGGTCAGAAATGAGCTTTGCACATGCGCCCTGCTTTACTGGCAGAGCATTGAGCAAATAAACTTTGTTGGGGCTTAAGTCACTGAGAGTGGGGGTGTTTTGTTGTGCAGCAATAGATCGCTGAAGGCTTTCTAATCTCTAGTAGACTGAAGGATGCTAGCTAGCATCTGCTCTGTCCTGCTCAGAGCCTGGCACTTTATGGACGTAAAGTGCGAGAGAGACTAGACCAGAGAGAGACGAGAGTCGGGTACTCAGACATTGTAACAGCCCAGCCATGTACAGGGTATTCTAAATCTAAACCCTTTCCCTACATGGTTGTAGCTGGTTTCTGATCACCTCAGAGTTGAAGAAATTCAAAGGTGACAGAGAGGAAACTCACCTGGGTTCACACACAGTTAAGAGTGAGGTCAAACCCAGGCAGTCCCGTGCTGCAGCTGATTTGTTGTTGTTTGTTGATGAGGATTAAGGAGTCTAAGTACTGGCTCTCCACAACCCTTTCTTAAGGAGAGAGAACCCAACAGGATAGTTAATGGGTGAGGGCCCATGGCTGGGTTTGGTCTTGGCATGGGAGCCCATGCTCGATCCCAAGTGGGGCAATTCACAGGATGGGTTCTGTATGCACCTGCAGCCTCTAGATTTCTGGGGTTTGACCTTTTTGTTTTTGACTTGGACAGGGTTTCTCTGGCTGTCCTGGAACTCACTCTGGACACCAGGCTGGCCTCGAACTCACAGAGGTCCTCCTGCCTCTGCCTCTGCCTCTGCCTCTGCCTCCCGAGTGCTGAAATTAAAGGTGTGTACCACCACAGCCTGGCCTTGATCTTTTTTTTTTTTTTCCACATGCTCAACCCTGGAGGTGGGAGTTAGAAGCAAAGCAGCCCATACTTCCTTCCGGGTGGTTTCTGTTTTACATAAACTCTGTAGTGGAGGAGTAAGAGACCTGAACCTTTCACCCAAGGGTTGAGAAAACACAGCCCAGGGAGTCAAAGCTTACCTGCCACCTGCTTGTCGATGCCTATAGGCTAAGAATGTTTTCACAATTTTTAATAGTTGAAAGAAAACAATCAAAAGAACAAGGGCCTGGGAGATGACTCAGTTGATCAAATGCTTGCCACACAAGCCCCAGTTTGCATCTCTAGCATTTATGTAAAAAGCCTGTAATCCCAGCACCAGGGAGACAGACAGAGCACTGGGCTCACTGGCCAGCCAGGCTAGCTGAATCAGTGAGCTCTAGGTTCAGTTTCAAAATAAATAAATAATAAGCAAGAGTGATTGAGAAAGACACTTGATGACCCCTGGCTTGTAGAAAGCCATGCATGTTCCCCAAAACGCACACCAATCAAAACAATGCTGTCTCTCACATGTGAAATGCACATTCTGGTGTCCATAGATGAAATGTTACTGGAATGTGGTCACACCCATCAGTCTCTTCTTTTGGGTGCCATGTGACAGATGCTTTGTCACCCTGCAGTCCCCATGTGAACAATAAAGATGAAAATAAACTGAGTTCTAGGAAGGCAGCAGGAAGAAGACTGTTATGGGCTTCTGGACCATGGAATTTTTTTTCTCCAGTGCCGAGGATGGAACCCATGACTTTGTGAATGCTGAGCAAGTATTCTACCACTAAGCTACAGCGCAGCCCAGGCCCACTGGGTTTTGTGTGGTCAGGTCTAAGCCTACAAAGAAAGAGCCAACTAGCTTGGTTGTCTGTTGACCAAGGATCCTCCGCATTGTCCGAACATGTCTAGCCCATTGCTCCAGATAACACCACACTGAATAACGTGTGTTCTAGGATGAATTGGCCTCCACTATGAAGGTCCTCTGTGGACACGAGTGAAAGAGAAAAATGATCCTCACCCATACAGAGTGTGGCTGGCGGCCACCAGGCATGTCCAAACCCAGATCACCACCCTGGGCCAAGGGAAACTGGATAGGCAGGTGGCCCCTCCTCCTGCAATTCAAACCTGTCCAGGACAGGTCACCTCAGGTGCCCGGTAGAGACTCACTTGCTATTTGTTTACATGCAAATGACCCCCTTTCCTCTGACAACTGTCTTAGCAACTCAATGTTTTCAGGAACTCAGATGAGTGGCTCCCAGGGCTGCTGCCTCTGGGTGGGAGGTACTGCCAGGGGAATCTGTGTTTACCTTCAGCTCTTGAAGCTCAGTGAAGCAAAAGGGTAGCTTACTCTTCAGCCAGGAAAGTCTGTTTTAAGGACAAAATGAGAGGAAGCAGGTAAAGGTTCCCGGAAGGATTCTGTGCCCTGTCATTTGCTCTTTTTCTTTATTTGCCACTGTGCCACATCCTAGCCTGGGTCACCTGTGTGGCTATTTTTGAAGCAATCAAGAAATCGTTGGGTCCCTTACTAGAGGAGAGGAAAGGGGAGGTGAAAACAAATGGGGCTCTAGAAGGGTGGGCAGGAGTCTGACTACATGGGCTTCTGGCCACAGGGATGTTTTTTCAATGTTCCTGTCCCACCTCCAAAAGATTCAAACACTCTTGATGGGGGAGGTGGGGAGGGAGAAGAGGGCTGGAGCTGGCAGGTCCAAGGCACCAGCACCGGAGCTGATCTTACTTAAGGTTTTGTTCAACTTTTAGTAAGAAAAGTTCAGCACATTCTGGGCTTGCCCATGTGGGCAGACAATCCTTGCTGTACAGATATGGAAACTGAGGCGGGGAGGTCAGTGGCCTGGTGCCAGCTCCCACAGCACAGGGCTCACTCTTTCCTTCTCTCTCTGAGAGCAACCTAATGATCTAAATCAGGACCATTTCCTGCCATGTGTCCCTGCAAACACTATGCTCACCTGATGCCAAATTGTTGGGGGTGGGGCATCTATAGAAGAATTCCACAGCCCTGTGAGGGTCTTTCCTATCACACTTGCACCTAAGGCCACCATGACCTTACGCTAGCACACTAGAATACTTCATCTGTCTCAAACTTCATACAAACAGAATGAGACAGGAGGTGTCCATTTGTGCATGCCTGTGCCCACTTGTCCAGGAGACTCATCCGTATTGTTGTGTCAGTAGCCAGTTCCTTAAGTAGTACTGTTTCATCGTGTGAATATATCCGTTGGTTTACCCATGCTCCTATTGATGGAGAGTTTGAGGTATGTTCAGGTTGGGGATATTGTGGATAGAGCTAACACGAACATTTTCAAGTAAGTCTTCTTGAAGACATGTGCTTTCCTGTTCCCTGGTGAGTCCCTGACATAGGATTACTGTAGGGTACCAGGGATGCATGAGGGAGTCGGTTTTCTGTTACTGTAACAAAATGCTTTAGTCAACCGAAAAAGAGAACAGAGGTTGGGGCTGGTGTGGTCACCATTGCCCACCCGTGGGTGGAGTTGCTGGTAATCAGCTATGACTTTTGGGAAGACACCTGGGGTCCAGGCACCCCCCTGTTTGAGAGGCAAGTTCTCTGTGTCATGGCAGTCAGTGTCCTCAGCTTCTACCCTACAGTCCTCTTCCCGCCTCAAATCTACCAGATCTATTCCTGCCCTGTGTTCTGTATTTCCGGAGCACTGCTGCTATTTTCCATGCTGCTGACCAGTCCTCCTTGGTGGTCTACTGACAGTCTTCCACGGAGGACCTATGTACAGTCAGGAACTGAGAGTCGGGTTGCCAGTGCATGAAGGAAGAGGCTGCCATGTCAGCTTAGACCTGTGTGGATCAACTTTCCAGGACTCCTACTCAGGCTGGTCTGGGGTGTGACATAAAAGAGTCTGACTCATGCTGCAGATCTTAAATCCAAGCTAGATTGGCAAGGATTGCTAGTCCCTACTCAGGGTCCCTCATGCATGAACCCAGCACTCCATGGTGGTCCTGAAAAGAGACCTCAAGTCCCTGGATCCTGGCTCCAGTACCATTCCCGGGCTCACGGGAGTATGGAAAGGCACCTGCAGGAGCAGGCCCTGAGCCTGCATAGACCGCCTGCCCTGGCTGCACAGATGCAGAAGCTGAGGCAGTTAAGTGACTTGGGAGCCAGGTCCCAGGATGTAAAGCTCTGGTCGTGATTTCATTTTCTTGGTGGAGGGATGTGTTGCTGGGGTGCCTGAAGAGAGAAGCTCCCGAGGGGCCTCAATGAGTAGAACGCAGCCTTTATTTGCCGCTGACAGGACTGTCTCAAGCAGAGTAGCGGGAAACAGCTTCCACCTCCAGTTGGTTGGAGTTTTTAAGGGCAAAAACCACAATTGTGGCCTATTCAGAAAGCAAGTGTTGTTTCCATAAGCTATTTTACAGAGGCAGAGAGATAGCAGTTAAACCGTCAGGCCGTTAACTGTTAGCTCAGGGTCCCGTTGTACAGGTACTTAGGGTTGTTCCAGGGAACAGTTTTACCCACAACAGTTTCAGCCCTTAAAATGTGTTTAGGAATACATCCATGAGATGGCATAACTATAGTTCAGCAGCCTACAGATGGAACCTAGTACCTCAGATACCAAAGAAACACTTGACCACAGAGCCACACACCCAGCCCACGCTGTGCCTTTAAAACAGCACCTCCTCTTTTTAACAGGTATGTCTGCAGAACCCAGAGTGTGCTGCGTCCCTGAGCCCAGAATGGAAAAAGCATCCCAGTAATCCAATTTATAGAGCGTCCTCCGCACAGTCAATAGCACGCGCAGGCTCTGAGAAGTCTGAGGTCGAGAAAATGGTTTAGCTAGCCTGTTTGCTAAAACCGCTGTGTAAGTACCATGGACTCTGCAGTTTAACCGAGAAAAGCGCAGGACTGAAGATGTGGCTCAGAGTGCGTCTTAGCATCTGTGAGGCCCTGGTTCCCAGCCTCAACACACACACATATGCAAATGTAAGTCTAGGCGTAGTAGTATGAACACCTCTGCTACTCAGGAAGCCCAGGCAGGAGGGTTGCTTGAACCCAGGGATTTCAGAACAAACCTGGTAACTTAGCCAAATCCAGACTCCAAAGCTAAAGAGCAGAGATGGATTGCTTCCCTGTTCCAGAGGCTGGAAGCTGAGGTGGAGGCGCTGGCAGGGCAGGTCCCTCGAAGGCTAGGAGGGAGGACCTGCCACTCCCAGTTTCTGGTGGTTGCTGCCACCGTGCGCAGCTCTTGACCTATAGATGCACTACCAAGCTCCCCCCAGCTCCCCCATCTTCGTGCGCGTGCCAGTCTTTGTCTAAGTTTTTTCTTTTTAAAAGGATTCAAATCATATAGGATGAGGAGGCTACCTTCTTCCAATACGATCTCAACGAACTGCGTCTGCAATGTCCTATTCCCAAATCGGGTCACACTTGAAGGCCTTGAGCATGTACATTTTGAGATGCTGCAAAGTCAACCCACAGCACTAGAATTTCCCACCTTTAAGTTAGACTTTTTTTTTGGTAGGAGTGCAAAAAGAATTTGATGATATAGTTTAGAGAAACCAGCAAACAAATTCCTTAGGGCTGGAGAGAGAAGGCTCAGTTGGTAAAGTGTTTGCTGGAAAAACACAAGGACCATCTTTGACTCCAGCACCGGCCCCCCAACCCTAAAACAAAACAAATGAAAAATGGAACTTGACACTTGCAATCTCAGCTCTTGGGAGGTTGAGGCAAGAGGGTGCTGGGGCTTGGTCTCAGGGTCTGATGGAATCGATGAGCTCCAGGTGTGGTGAGAGACAACAAAGGTGGAGACACAAGGGTGGAGAGTGATTAAGGAAGACACTGAACGTTGATCTCTGGCCTCCATGTGCTCATACACACACAGACACACACAGAAACACACACACACACACACAGACAAACACAGAAACACACACACACCGACACACACACACACACACACACAGAGAAAGAGAGAGAGAGAGACTCCCCACCCCACATTTCAAGTCAAAGGTAGAGCCCTACATTTGAATCTTCCTAAAGTCATATGTCAATGGAGAATCTATATCATTTCTTAGAGATGCCCATCTGGACAGTGTCTGCCCCTGATGGCAGGCAGAGGGTCAGCTCAGAAGGCTGACAGCAGACTCAAAGGCTCTGTCTAAGGGGAGGCAGACCAAGTCCCTGCCTGCAGGAAAGACAATGACTCAGCACTTGCTTCTTCTTAGGCCAGACCTTAGAAGACACTACATCCCAGAGTGTACCTTGCAGACTGAGCAAAACAGATACCATTTCTCAGTTCAGACTGGGAAGCCCTGGGTCCTCTGCCCCAGTACACCAGGAACCTGCAGCTCTGGACAGGTGGGAATGTGTCTGAGGCGTGATTGCTGCCCAGTTCTGGGGCAAAAGGGATATTCGGAAGTTACAGAATAGTGAATGGAGCTAGGTGAACATTCAATCCCCTCTTCTGTCTCATGCACTCTGGAGAAGTGACCTAGGATTTTCTGAGAAAGAATAGCCCTGTTGGAGCACTCCCTTCTGATTATCTCAAGGAACCCAGAGAATAGAGGGGTTTTTATTAAAACTCTATGTCCAGCTGGTTCTCAACAAATCACTGAATGTGACATGAGCATCTTATTAACCAGAGGCTCACTCAAATGCCACAATAGGGGGCTGCCTTGACATCTTATTGACACAAAGAGTCACATTGAAGGAGACCAGACGGGTGACATTTAGATGAGAATCAGCCAGGCCAGACAAGAGGGGGAAACTTGGGTCTAGAAGAAGGTCGAAGAGAGACTGTTAAATTTGAAACTGTAAAGAAAGAATTCATTAGCCCAGGAAATAATGCATGCTGATGATGCAATAAATAAATTTAAAGAGTTTAAGTCAATAAAGAATGAACGATGGAATCAGCTTAGCCAAGTAAGGGATAGCGTGGTTCAAAGGGTTCATGGGGAAGGGCCCTAAAATGTCTCTGGCTTCAGTCATCCTAGGTGTCCATCCACAGGAGGAAAGGTGGCATAACTACACCACGGAGTACAGTCGGCCATAGAGAAGAGTGGAACCTGGGTGTTTGCAGCAAGGTGGGTGCAACTGGAGTACACTGTGCTGGATAGAATAAGGCAGACATCAAAGATAAGGACCATGTGTTTTTCACACGTGAAAGCTAAAAATGTCAACTGCATGTAGAATAGTGGTCTCCAGAGATTGGAGAGGGTTCAGGGTGGAGAGGGTGGTGAGATTTCAGTCTGTTTTTTACTGACACGCCTATTATCTATCTATCTGTCTATCTATCTATCTATCTATCTATCTATCTATCTATCATCTCTCTCTCTCTCTCACTCTCTCTGTGTCCTTCTGTCTGTCTGTCTGTCTGTCTGTCTACCATGTGGGTTCTAGGTCATCAGGCTTGGCAGCCTGTACGTTTACCTGCTATGCCATCATGCTTTCACACTGGCCTTGCAAGCTAGCTTTGGTCTAATCCCAGAGCTAACCCGTAATATTCATAAACACGATTTCACTATCTGAGAGCTACTTCCCCCTGCACCTCCTCTACTCTGGGATTTGTTTTCCTTAGTGCTAGGAAGAGTAGGCATATTGGAAAGAGAGGCACAGGCTCAGGGACAGGAGGTCAGTTCAGATCCTGTCGGGCCTCTCAGAGGTGGGACTGAAGGTCAAGCAGGGAGGACCTGGGGCAAGGGGCCTGTTAAGGCCTTCCTTACTTATCAGGCCACATGAGTGGGGGACACAGGGAGGGGATCGAGAGAAGGAAATGAACCATGGCCCTGAGTTTTGCCAGGGAGCAAGAAAGAGAGCGGAGTCTGTGAGGGTTATAGTCTGCCTGCCTGACCACAGGAGTAAGGTGTTCAAGGCCGGAATAAGGCAGAGAATGCACCACTGCCTGCTCCCAGAAGCACATGCATGGCTGGGCGGCTCCTGCAGGAAACCCTGCATGTCCCCAAAATCCTACGTTTTCTGATACAACTGTCCAAAAGCACTTGCCTGCAAGTTGGAGTGTTTAACAAAAAAGGGCATTAGTTAATTTATTAGTTAATTAAGAGCAGCCCTGCCTGCAGAAACCATCTCCAACCCTCCCTCACCCCCCCTCCTGCCCATGCACTACACCTGCCATGTATCTCCTGAGCATCTATCCATTTGGGACTTTCTGGCTCTGGCAGCAGGAGAATCAAGTTTACCCTTCCTGTCTGTCTGTCTGTCTGATTGCCATCTGTCATCTGTCTTCTTATCCAGCAGTGCTGGGAACGGAACCCAGGACCTCAAATACACCAGACAGAGCTCTGCCTCTCCAGTTTGTTATTTCAAACCCTTTCATAAACAATATTTCTTCATGCGAGGACTGCGACTCTCCTTAAGCTGACACACACGCCCCTCCCCCAGTTTCTGTGGATGGAAGAAGACCGTTAGGGTGCATAGCTTGTTGGGTTTTCTTGGGCTGCCCCATTTGAAGCAAGAAACTCTTAATCCTCAATCCCAGGAAGCACAGGAGAACCCACAGCTCCCCCTGGATCACTCTAAATTAGAAGATTTCCTGGGAGTTCCTTAGGCACCATGGAGTCCTACCCTCCCATTATAGATTCTCTTTGGAAGACCTTGACAGTCACAGGCAAGATCCTCACATGCAGGACTCTGCACCATTTCCTTACCATCCAGACTCCTGGTCACCCTGTCATGGAGTGTGTGTGTGTGTGTGTGTGTGTGTGTGTGTGTGTGTGCATGTGTGTGTGTCTGTGTGTGTGCATGTGTGTGTATGTGTGTATGTACGTGTTTGTATGTGTATGTACGTGTGTGTGTCTGTGTGTGTATGTGTATGTGTGTGTCTCTGTGTGTATGTTTGTGTCTGTGTGTGTATGTGTATGTGTGTGTCTCTGTGTGTATGTTTGTGTCTGTGTGTGCATGTGTATGTGTGCACATGTGTGTGTATGTGTGTGTATGCATGTGTGCATGTGTGTATGTGTGTGTGTGTATGTGTTTATGTGTGTTTTCAATGCAAGGTTGAATTCAGAGCCTGCACATGTGAAACAAACATTCTTGCTGAGCTACAGCCTAAGCCCAAAAATATATTTACATACATACACACACACACACACACACAGAGAAAGATAAAAATATATAAATACATGTTTGATTCTTTTCTTCTGAGAAAGAGTCTCATGTAGCCAGACTGACCTCAAACTTACTATGTAGCCTAGGATGGCCCTGAACTTCATATCCTCTGGTCTCCACCTACCAAAAGCTGAGATTACAGGCATGTGCTATCATGCCTAGTTTATGCATTACTAAGGATCAAACCCAGGCCTTCATGCAGCCAATAAGTCCCCAAATTGATACCTCTCTTCAGATGATAAAGCACTTTGCCACTTCCAGCTAAGGCTCACAGAAGGGCTTGAACCTTCAGAAGAGTTAAATAAAAAGAAATGGCCATGAGCTTCTGTAATTTGCTTTATCTTAATCTGTCCCAAGTTACTGTAACAGAACCCACAGACTGGGGAATGAATACAAACAAATTTCTTTTTTCCAGTTCTGCAGACTAGAAGGGCCAAGGTTATTGGTTAGCATCAGGAAAGCAACTTCTTGCTGCTCCATTCCAGGGTTGAAGGCCCGAGGGAGAATCAAAGGTTGGGAAGGGACTGAACTCATCTTTTCACCAGAAGTCCACTCCTGGGGTGACCATCTCAGACCCCTGGTAGGGTATTAATCCACTTGTGAAGTCACAATCTCATGGCCTAATTTCTTTTGAAAGGTCTGTCTTTAACTCTGTTGGGTTGCACTGCAAATTACTGTTCCAGTGTGTGCAGGACACATTTAAACCACAGCACATTTAAACTTCCAGAACTGTAAATCTCCCAGGGACATTCTCCAGCTCCCTTAGGGCTCCCACTGGTCATGTCATGTTGCTCCCCATAAGGGGGACCATGCTGAAGGTGGAATGTTCCAAAAACAGGGATTGCTGATATTCTCAGAAACACGATGCTGTTCAACTTGACTTTCCTTGGGGTCAAACTTGAAATGGTAGCTCTTGAAAGTGAGCCAATCCCCAAAGCCTGTAGGAAGTTATACTGGACCTTGAAAAGCAAGAGTCAGGCTGCACAACGGGGTGGCAAACACTTGCTCTCCCAGTTTTCTTAAGCTGAGGCAGGGGGATCCTGAGTTTGAGGTCAGCCTGGGCTACATAGCAAGATCATACCTCAGAAAACAAGCAAATAAGAAATTAAAATAAGAAAGTCAGAGTTGCCCTGGAGGTCTGAGCTTGGTGGGTGGAGCTCATTGGTGAGCCGATGCTGAGCAAGGCTCTGGGTTGTAGCACGGACGAGCCAAGTCAGAGTAAAGGCTATGCCAAATCAACTACATACGCTCTTGTTTCTCGTTTTTCCTCATGGATGTGTCAATGCATGACTGATGTAGACACTTTTAGGGGTGCTTGGAGAACTGGGCATTATCGGGTCTAGGACCTCAGGCCCAAATTCCCAGAATCTCCTTTAGTTACAAAGTGATCATTCTGGTCCTCTCTATAAACCCAGGGAGGAGTTTCTTTAATAATGCTTAAATCTTATCGTTGTAAACCTGACAAGTCTCTAGTCCTTTCCATAATTCTAAAGTCTTTCTTCATGTCCTCTTCAGGAGAAAAAAACAGGCATTTCTCCTGACTTCCAGACTTCCACGAGCTGCCGTCAGCTCCTAACTTCCCTGGGCCCCCAGGTCTCCTCAGCCAGGGCACCATGTGCCTGCCCAGGGCCTTCCCAAGCTGCCCATGCTGTGGCCTCTTTCAATTGCCATTAAATTCCTCAGGTTGGTCACAATGCCCATCACGTGGTTAGAACACAATCATAGTGTGGCTTATTATTGGCCTTAGTATTAGCTAATCTTTATCAAAACCCTGAAGTGGGCGAGTCCCTCAGGGTGCCTCTGTGGCTCACAGCCCAACTCCTTACAAAGACACAGGCAGCTGAAGTCCCGGTGTCACTGGAGCATGTCTGTGGGCTTGTTTGATTGGCTCTCGTTTGCTTACTGCTGCATTACTCACTGTCCTTCAGCCCGCTGTGTTATGAATGAACATGAATCAGATAGGAGCCAAAGTTCCCAGGGTGGCTTCCCTTTTCCCCTAAAGTGAAAGCCAGGTACCGGGCACTGTCACCTCCTTAGCTGGGGATCTCCTGCCAGGCTGTGGAGGAGGAATGTAACCTGGGTTGAACCTCACAGTCTTACACCTGTTAAAGTCTACAAAGCTCTCAGTACCAGATCCCCAGGCATGGTGCCCTTCTTCCTGAGCAGCATGTGACTCTATGAATTATGAAAAAACAAAACAAACAAACAAACAAAAAAACAAACCATGTGAGTCACTGCATCTTACAGGAGAGAAGGTAAGACTCTGCACTCCTTCCTTCCATCTCGGGTTCTCAAGGATTAAACGGGTCCTTTCGGCCAAGCAAGATTTTCTTGGTGTGGCTGAACTTGAGTCCCCTTTTGGGCTGGTCCTGAGAGCACTCAGCAAACCAGATCTGCTCCATGTGGTGGAACCACGCCAAGGGCATTTCTTTGGTGGAGTTAGGATGTGACAAGTGGCTCAGGAGCCTCTTTAACCTGAGTGCTCTGGTTCCCCAGGGCCCTCAAAGCTTCTGCCACCCTCTTTTCTGCGGCCTTCCATCACCTTCCTCCCATCTCTCCAGGCTCTGCTCCACCCTGTGTTCCACTGTTCTATGCTACCAGTTCTGCCTCCTACCAGGGCTTCTAGACAGGCAGATGGAGGAGAGGGAGGGGATGGGAGGGTAGGCAGCCACTTGGAAGGTGCATGCAAGGTGTTGGTTTGGCGCCTGGGCTCCTCTTCTGCTGACCTTTTCTCTAGAGTTACTGTCATCAATGGATAAAGGATTTTACCAAAGATCTTTCTTCCTAGAGGCTGCAACGATGGGAAAGATACTGTGGGCAGAAACAGCCACGGTACACGGTGTTTGAAATCCTTCTGTGCTCTCTCTATAGAAGGAAGCTCAAGATGACGTGGCCCAGCATCCTCATTGTACAGGAGAAGAAAGAGGCAAAGGGATGTTTTCTATCACATAACACGGCTAGTTCTTGGCTAGACCAGAGTCCTGGGTCGCCCCTTTAAGGGCCCACTGATACACTGGACTCATTTCAGTCTCAAAGCACTTGTATGACTGCATGATTAGTCTCTTTCTCCCACTCACACACCCACTGGCCTGGCAAGAAAATCACTTGAGGCTGTATCTCTCCTACCCCATCACACCCTCTGCCAGAGCAGTGCCTGACACACAGGAAGACCTCAATAAAGGTCGGCTGTTGGTTGACTGATGAGCTCCATTCAGTGCCCTTTCTATGACTTTGCCCAACTTGAGTCAATAGTCAAACCTCTGGACTCCTACTGAAATGGACCAGGTAGTCACAAAGCAGACAAACAAGGAGGGCGTCTGTGACTCATCTCTCCTGCCTTTGGCACACAGAGAGGTTACCTCACCCTCCTTCAGTCAGGAAGAAGTGCTGAGTTACTCATTTGCTGTAGAGTCCCATAGGGCTTCAAGTTCTCCCTGACCATCCATGTGGCCCTGTTGAGAAACCAGGGATCGTAGCCGAGCCAGATGGGTTAACACTGCCACCATGAAAAATGGTCCACATGTGTGATCTACAGCTTCCTGCAGAGATCCCAAGAAATACGCATGCCATTGAGCAGATGATGGTGGCGTCCCTCAGGGGTAGTTAGATTTGGAAGCGTGGCCTCAGGGAAGGGGCCATGGTTTTGTGCAGTGTAAGCTGATTGTCTCTATCCGAAACACAAATTTAATTCACATATTACTTAAATACTTAAATAAAGTCTCCCTGAGAATTCAAACTGGCTGTGCTGTCCCACCTCCTTTTCTGGCTTCTTCTATGTTCTTCTTCTTTCTTCCCATTCTGGTTGGGCTGTAGATAGACCCAGGGATTCAAAAGTCTGGCTTAACTCATAGTAAAACAGCCCTGATGCAAATATACAGAAGACAAGTTGAGCTGCAGATATTGGACCCCTGAAGAATGAGGTCAAAGGTTTTGTCAGCCAAGGAACCACCGAATAGCTTTCTGGTTCCATGGACACAAATTGCCCCTCCAATCAACAATGTCCTTTTTAATAACCTTTCCCAGGCCTGTACCTTCAGTGACACAAGTCGGAGTTTAGCATCTAAATGGCCTGGCCGTCCCGCTGGCAGCACACAGGGCTCTAAGGAATGAAGAGATAGCTCCCTGAAGCTTAGGGTGCTTTCCAGTTTCCCTCGGGCACTTTGCTGTGATTTGCACCTGTCCAAGACTTTTTGTTCAGGGCCTCCCTCCCTCCCTCCCTCCTAAGTACAGTAGGAAGTGAGAGAGAAGGGAGGGGGAGGAGAAAATGAGGCCCACAGAGGATCGGAGAGTAGCTGCTTAAGAAACCAGCAGAATTTCTCATAGTCTTATTTAACAACATTAAGTTCTCAATGCCCTTGACATCTCTACATGGAGTTTCTAGGCTTTCACATCACAGTAACCAAACTGGGCTGAAAATGTCCCAGATTCCTGTTCCCACAGGTGTCTGGCATACTTAGACCTTCTTCAGGAAGGCTCCCGTGTGCGGGAGAAGGCTGCATGAGGTAAATGTCACAGTGCTGAAGAATAGTAGAGACTAACTTTTGCAACCCATCCTCTCTCCCTCCCTCCCTCCCTCTCTCTCTGTCCCTTTCTCCTTCCCTTCCTTCTTTCCTTCCTTTTGAGCAGTTTAAGTTCATGTAGCCCAGGTTAGCCTTGAACTTGCTGTATAACTAAGAATGATTTTGAACTTCCTGCCCCCATCCCCTGAGTTCTGGTGTTACAAGGATGTGTCACCACATCCGGTGTTAGTGTTGGGGGTCAAACACAGGACCTGGTGCATGCTAGGCCAGCACCCTACCAATAGCCACATTCCCTGCCTTTGGCACCAATCCTGAGCAGAGGGAGTTGTGTCAGGAAGCTGGCTAGAGTCTGTTTCCTGGTCAGGTAGGGTTTCAGGGGCCACAGACCTCAGGGTGTTTTCCTGAAGGAGCCTCTGAGGATTCTGCTTCTGGCTGCTGTGGGGGTGGGGAGAGCCCAGGAAGAGGAGGGCCCAGCAAAAGAGGAGGGGACAGCAGAGGTGCACAGATTTGCAGCATGGCCACCAGGCCATGAATCTGCTGGTCAGGGGACCAAGGAAAGATTCAAAAGAAACAAACAAACCAAGCTGAGGGAGTGGGAGGCACAGAGAGATCTGCAGGCTCCACAACCTGCACTCTCTCTCACCTGAGCCACAGAGCTTGAAAGGCCAGTTTGGTGAATGGGTGGAGAAGAAAGAGATTTCTCTTCAGTGAGGAAAGGTTGAAGCCAACAGGAAGATAATTGCTTACACAGCCTCTGCGTGGATGTCCAGATGGGCCTTCTCATTTCTGCTCCTTTCTTCCCGGCTGAAGTCACAGTTTCAGCTTCACAAGAAGAAAGTGTCTTAACGGAACCCGTACTGAACCCGTACACAGTCACAGGGGCCCTTCCGTGGTTTGTGGACAAGCTCTTAGAGAGCTATCGGCCCTTGCCTGGGGCTGTGTCTAGATCTGCGATGGCCTCTGCCCTGAGGGAATGGGGGAGGCTAGACGGTTTTCTCTGGGTCTAGGTGAGGTGAAGATATGTCCTCTGTCCTCTCAGCACAGCTGCCTTTTCTCATCTCTGGACGGCATTACCCACAGTTGTTTCCTTCCAGGGACTGGAGACCCCTACCCTGTCAGACAGGCAGCTCTCTGACTCACAGAGCTGTTTCTTAGCAGTCCCTGTGCAGTCACCTCAGATGTGTCAGGACACCCTAGGGCATGCATTTCTATACCCTCTCATGAACGTCTGTGAAGTGCTGACCCTCAGGATGACCCAGCCCGTCTCTACTCTTCCACCCTGGTGGCCACAGACACCCCCCACCTCAAATCTGAATCAACCTCTAAAGCCTCCTTGTACTCACCTAATACCCTCCGGCCAGAGCACCCACACACCCCCACCCCCACTCTTACCATGAAGGCAGAACCCCATACCAGCCCTGCTGTCTCCACTCATCCCTGCTTCAGAGCATCCGAAAATGTGTCTTTGAACGCCACATTCCAGAAGCATCTGAGGCTGCCCTGCTGGAAGCACCTTTCCCTTCTGGACAGACTCTACCCTCACAGGGCAGGCTCGGAAGTGCAGGCAACTTGTCCTGTCTTTGACGGATGAGCATTGTGTTTCTTCTCTTAACCCTGTTCCTCGCACTGTGCTTTGCTGTCTTGTTCCTCCCTCGCTGTGCAGGGTTTCCTGCAGGCTTCCACAGCCTGGTGTCAGCGCAGATCCAGCCCTGCATTGATGCCAGGTGCAGGAGAGCAAGGCCATGGGGGAGAAGACAGTTCTAGGTTAGATGCTGGACCTGAGATCAGAACTTTTCTTAGTTGTACCTGTAAGTCTGAGGCAGACCTGGGATAATACCTGAGACAGCCTATTCTCATTCCCGCCTGAGAGGGCCAGACTCTGAGAGAGCCTCTCAGTGCACCCCCTTAGCCTGTCTTGCCCTGCACTAGCCCCTACTGACTCTGTTGCAGCTTCTGATTGGTTCCTCTCAGCACAAATACAGCCTCTAATACACCTGCTGTGCTGACTTTGTGTGAAGCATGAACACAACCATGGTTGGGGAAAGCACTGGGCAGACCCTAGATGGGCTCACAGTCTGGGAGGAGAGGCAGGCCATGAAATAGTAGCTTGAGTCATATCTGTTTATAAACCATGACATGGCCTGAGGGGACTGTGGCTCTAAAACTATAATGGGCCAACCAATTAAAACATGCACCTTTCGCAGAAGGACCTAGCAGCTGAACAATGGCTCTTGTTCAGCAAGCCCTTCGCCTGACTCTACCACCCTAACTGTGCAGCTGCTTCAGACGACACAGACCCCAGGGCTATCTGGCAGTGCTTAGTGACGATGACTATATTTCCACTTAACGAGGACCTCCCTTGCAGGTCCTTGGAGAAGAGTGTGGAATGTTCACTGTGGCCCTGTGTGTCTGTAAGAGACATAGGTGTCTAGTTGAAGGAGGATGGATGAGAACAATGGCACAGTCACATACAAAGGGACCAGCAAGAGTTACCAAGCCAGATGTACACACAGCAGATAGAGAGATCACAGACACATGGAATGAAGGAGCAGAGTAGGATTTGTAGCATCCTACCATGTATGGAAATCTCCTGGGGTTCTTTTTTGTATACAGACATGCTAGGATTCTAGGCTGGCTTTGAACTTGTGATCCTCTTGTCTATGCTTCCAAGTGCTGGAATTATAGGAATGTGCCCCATACCCGACTTACGTACATGAATTAAGAAATACCTAAAACTGTGCTACATTCCTTTCAAGGCTATTATCTACAGGGAGACATAGAGATGCATACACGCTCTCACCGGTAAACACACACATATCTAAAAACAGGTATCAAACACATTACAGTTGGTGCCTGCTGGGGAGAGGATGGGAGTGGAGATTCGAGGCAAAGGGTAAAAATGCAGTAATACCCGCTTGAAAGGGCTTTGCACAACCTGGTCAAAATTGCACACCACGGTCAGCTTCACTCCGCTGTCATGGTATCACCCAAAACAAGGCCACACAATTCCAACCAGCCAGCTGAAGCACCCGAGCCTCTCAGGGGCCTGGTAATTTTTGCTTTCTCTGTTTCAGAAGTCTTAGGAGTGATTTCACTCTAGTTCTCACACGAGAGCTGAGAATCTTGAAGCTTGGAGGGCAGGAAAGCTGCTGCAGCCACACAGCTTCACAGCAGCGAGAGGAAGAGAGGCTTGCTCTAGTCCCCGCTGGCTACTTCCTGTCCCAGGCTCTGCAGGGCTCAACTGCTGGAGCCAGCATTCCGTGTTTGTTTGAAGGGCTTGGCTATGTTTGTCTTAGCACATGGGCACCCAGTCTGAAGCAATGCCCTGTGCTGATGTGCAGTTTAAGGGAGAAGGTGTCCTAGTGAGCGGGGAGGCTGTGTCCTGCTCTATCAGTGTTGTTGAGTGTTTTTCTCTTTCCAGGACAACGGCCTCAAAGCTCAGATGAGCTCATCTTCACCGGACAGGTGAGAGCAGAGCCCAGGCTTCAGGTGGGAGGGAACCTGGTTGGAGGATATGACATCACCATGGCACGGAGGCAGAAGAAGGGATTGAAAGGACCATCTTTCCCACAGCCTGTTTGGTATTCACTGGCTCTGAAGCGGGTCCAGAACCCCTGCCCTGTGTGGGCACACCGTGCTGATGTCGACAGTTTGCTGAGACCTCAGGCCCCTAAGCTGCT
The DNA here is from genome assembly GCA_026225945.1 of Cricetomys ansorgei. NCBI lineage: Eukaryota > Metazoa > Chordata > Mammalia > Rodentia > Nesomyidae > Cricetomys > Cricetomys ansorgei. Next base: position 10,404,782 of record JAMJFZ010000056.1, on the reverse strand, counting down.
GGCAGAAGGGCTGCACCGGTCTAGCATGGGCCTGGACAAGGTTTATGACTGTCATTTTCTAGCAGATGAGGTAGAACAAGTAAGTAAGTCCTCAGAGAAACAACCTTCAAAATGGGCTTCTATCCCTAGTGCCCCCTAAATCCTTCATGAATCTGTGTGCTATTGTGGTGTTATTATTAAATCACAGTTCATATGCATAGGGGGAAATCGCACATAAGAATGAGTGTTCAGAATCTATACGTGCCCATAGAATCAGCACAAATCACTCCCGGATCAGAAAACCCCCTTCCCACCTACCCCTTTCACATGATTACCTGCCCTCCAAAGGGTAGTCAGGCTTCTAATACCACAGATGAGCACAAATTGTGTGTGTGGAGAGCAGGTGTGCGTGTACTGCAGGTTTGTGAGTATGTGTACTTGCAGGCCAGATGCTGACATCAGATATCTTCCTCTATCCTGTCCATCTTATTTTGGGGGACAGGATCTCTCACTGAATCTGGAGCTCATCAATTGGCTTCGCTGGCTGCCAGCGTGCTTCAGGGATCTGCCCGTCTTTGTCTCCCCACACTGAGATTATAGTCCTACACTGGCTCATTGGCTTTTTCCCACGGGTCCTGGGGATCTGAACTCAGGTCCTTGTGTTTACACAGCAAGTACTTTACCCAGTGAGCCATCTCTCCAGCCTCCCGTTCCCCCCAGTTTTGACTTTATCCACCATCAGGGTCAGAGAAGTCAGCAGCCAAGAAAACCTGCACTGGCTGACTTGGTTGTAGTCTGCTGTATTTGGGAATGCCAGCCAGCACGGGCTTGAGTGTGCATTCTTTCTAAGTCCCTTACTGACACGGATGCAGTGGATGTATCACTAGTTCTGTCGGTAGCCAGCTAGAGATACAATTGTCTGGGGGGAAAACATCTCTGGAAAAGGGCAATTTAGCAACCAACAGAAGGAACATGAAACAAGTCAGCAGTCTTTTTCTCCCACAGGAGGTTTGTCTTCAAGTGAAGTCTATAGTAGAGCATCAGTCCTGGTTCACCCTTGGAAAGACCGTGTGGTCCAAGACACTGTTCAGTTCTAATATGCACAGATCATTCAAGAACAAAGCCCCCCTTGACATGAGCTCCCTGGTCCCCACTGTACTCTGAGTGAGATAGACAAGGGACCAGCCATATGCCCAACATGGGGGCTGCTGAGGCTTTCAGGGGAATACGTGACTGGCTTGGTCTCTAAGCCCAACACTGAGTCAGGAATCACTGAGTCAGGGACCCAGGCTGGCTCCCGCTCACCCTGGACCACCTACGCCTAACTAGCCAGTGGCTTCTTTACTGAGTATCTGGATCATCTAGGGGAGGGAATCTGCACAGATGGGACAGACACGACACAGGCTTGAGACACAGACTCCCTCCCCACACTGAGGCCTCTGAAGGAAGAGTCTCTATGATGTGGCCTCTGAACTTTAAAGACAGGTTCTGGAAATGTGCATGATGTGCGAGTAGCCACACGTGAGAAGCAGCGGTTTGCTGTGCTCAAATTGCTCTTAGGCCTTGAGTCTGGAAATTCTCCAGACATAGATGACAAGCCAGAGTCCTTTTATCTTAGGAGTGTTTCTCATCTGTGAACAAGATTTTTTATTTAACTATTTAACTCCCGCCGCTTTTCTTAAGAGTGTCCCCATTGGGGTGCTGAGTCCTGGCCAATCACAAAGCACTCAGGAAACAGCCACAAGACAGACTTTCCTAAGGCCAAGTCACTGTTTGCCCAGCAGCTTCTGTGCCCCAGAATGTCTCCTATTTTATTAACCAAAAGGTTAATAAAGGTAGACACAGCCTTTCCCACTTTACGCAGGAGAAACTTAGGTAGCCCGGTTAGTAAACAGCAGAGTTGGGATTTAAACAGGGGCACATGGCTCCTACGACCATGTTCTCCTCTGAGACAGCCAGTGCAAAGGCCAGTACAGGGAAGGGATCTTTGCTCCTTTTCCAGGAAATAGCTGAAAGTTCCCAGGGTAACATGAACCGTGAAGTAACGAGGCTAGACTTAACACTCTCAACACTCTTACAAGAGCTGTCCATTAGCATCCAACAACCACAGCCCTGGGGGAGCTTGGAGATCCCTAAGCCCTGCTTTCCTTTGACAATGAGAAAACTTGTTTAAAGAGGGTACGCAACTAGCCCAGGCCTGACACATGCAAAATGAGGGGGCATCTCATGAGTTCCTGCCCAGTATCCTATGGCCTTCTTTTTGCTGGGGTCCCTGAAGTCCCTCTCCCTGTCTTGACCTCCTTGCAGCAGGGCAGGTAGGTTTGATGGAGGCAGAGGACACAGCAGAGCAGAGCCATGAGAAAGCAGGTGACCCTGGAATGACTGGCTGGGCCTCAGACATGAGGCCTCCGTGTTCCTCATGATTCTGATGCACATGTTGACTTTGAGCTCTGGGCTATACTTCGTTCCTCTGCCCTTCCCTGCCACCAACACAGTGTTCACTGTTATATCGAGGGTACCTTGCTCATTATAGATGCTGGGCAAACATTGCCCAGGAGAGAGGGACTCCAGGAGATCTGGAGAGGAGGAAAGCTCCTGAAGACTTTGACCTCTAGGATGACATCATGGGCTTTAGAAGCAAATGTATTTTATAGATTCAATAAATGCAACACAATCTGGCTATTATGTACTGTCAGGTGTCGTGATACTTTGCCTTGAATTCTCCACCAGAGGAGGAAGCAAACATAAAACCTATTTCAGGTCAGTGACCTGCCCAAGGTCTCAGCCAGATAGTGGTGGCATCAAGGGTGTCAGTCACGAGGCAGCTATGGAGTCTGCTGGCCTCTCTGCCTGCCACATGGAAGACTCTCAACCCTTTTCCATCCTGCAGGAATAGCTGAAGCCAGCCCACCTCACTTATCCCCCAGGGTGGGTGCTGTCCCAATGGAGATGTTGTCACATCTGGGCTCTGACCTGGTACCAATGACAAACAATCCCACTTCAAGATAATCATGTGCCAGGAGCTGCTCTGAGGGCACAGGCATCTGTGGTTCCCAAGCAGAGAAGGCCAGCACAGTGTGCCAAGGTCATGCAGCCACCAAATGGCAGGGCTCACAGGAGTCAAATGCCGAGAGGGCGGGCAGCTCCACGAAGTACAGTGTTGTTGATAACAATCAGGAGCATCTTCTCAACACACATGAAGGTGCAGCTGTCCTTCCCAGGAAGTGGCCCCTGCACAGGAAAAATGGCCTTCTGGTACTTCCAGTTACTGAGTCAGGGACAGTCCTTCCGCAAGAGCATTCCAATGGGAAGGACACAGAGGTCTCCCACCTGGGGGCGGAGTGACATGCATCTTGGGTGTCAGCCTGAAGAAGTTGTCGGTTTTCGGAATGACACAAATAGGATGATTCTATCACCCAGTTCTAACTCTCCAGTTTAAATGATCTTGGTGGCCTCAGTTAGTATCCCTAGATGATGGTCAGGATCCGACTGTTCATGCCCAGCCTTATGAGTGTCCTTCCTGGAACGTGGGTCTCCAGGGTGAGGACAGTGCCCACACATGGACAGACCAGCTGGCATCATCCTGGGACTATGACTCCATGAAGGTGGCCAAAGGTAGTGCTTTGGTGGCCACCTGGCTCATAAGATCGCTCTGTTGACAAGTGGAATTTCCCATAGTGGCTGGACAGTGCAAGCGTGATGAGCATTGGCAAATCCATACACTTTGGGGGGGAAAAGCTGTAGCCAGAGTTCAATGTTATGAACAAGTGAGAAATGCAGGAGGTTGGGAAAGTGCTATGAGCAATCGGGCCTGTTAGCCAGCTGCTTGCCTAGCAACTCCAGCTTCTATTGTACTGGAGTCGATCTTGAACTTGGGAGTAGGAGGTCCTGTGGGGGTGGAAGGCAGTTCTGCTGTGTGACTCTCAGCTGAGGGAAGAAGCCTGCCCTGCAGGCAGCCCGCTACTCCCCTCTCTCTCCTCCCCGGAGATGAATCAGCTGCTGGAAAGGGCTTAGGCCTTGGGAAACAAGGAGATAGCGCTGACCGGTGAGCCGCTGCTGAATGGAGGTACTGTTCTTTTTGCTGGGGCAGCTTCCAAAGCCTCCCCATCATTTTCATCCAAAGAGCCCAAGCTTGTCTCCAGTGTTTGCCCATACAATGGCTGTCCCTGAAAGTACTAAGACTGTCTGTGTACTGTCAGCAGCCTTTGCAGGCCTGCAGGGAGCCGTTTACAGCAGAGGAGTGTTGATGGGTGAAATAACTGTGAGTGACAGACAGCTTTGGGAAGAGGTGGGTCTATGCTTCTGTCCAGGACTGAGGGCTGCCTCCACATCCCTCTCCTCACATACCGAGTGGCTGCAGAGTGCATGGAGCCTACCCAGGATGCAAAGTCAGCACCTTGGAGAGCTGTGCCCACCTTCTTCCTGTGAGGTGAGGTCAGCCTGGTGCTGGCCTGCCTGCCCCAAGGGATGCAAGAGGGAAGAACTCCCCAGGCACTGGACAAACTGCCAAAAGTCCAGTTGAAGTGACCCTGGCAAAGGCTGTGGAGTGCTCCAGCACCTGAGAAGCCAGACAATAAAGTTCCCGAGAGCAACCTTGCTCAAGTACTCCGTGAGTACTTGTGCAATGCTCGGCAAGGGTCAGCATGTGTTGGCAATCCTGCTACCCATGCACGAAGTGTAAATCCCAAATCTGGTTGAGAATAAACCACCACGATTTGAGCTAAATTTGAAGCAAGCAAGCTTTAATTAAATACTGGTCAGGAAGATGGACTCTGACCAGGACCATTCTGAGGTACTCACAGAGTGAACCTGCCACCTCCAGAGTTTCCACAGAAAAGCCTGAATCACATGGCACATGTGCTTAAAAAGGTAGAACCTGTCCAATCAGTGGCAAGCATCTATCCTAATGTACTTCCTGTCTGGGTTATCTCCCGCCTACAAGCAACCAGGCATATCCTGTGCATGGAGCACATCAGGTACAGTAGGGTCACCTTGGGATCTAGCCACTCCCACAGCCCAAGAGGTTATATCCTTGGGCTAGGGAGATTCAAGGCTATCTTACCTGAACAGCCCCACCCAGCACTCCAGGAGGTTATCTGTTTTTCTTTTAATGATATCTTAGGCACAGTAGCTAAACTTTAAAACAAAACTTGGTCTAACAGAGGCTCTGACCTTTCTAAAGGCCTGTCACTGCAAGCTTGAGTGGTGTCACTTCCTGTGCTCCCTGGAGTTGGCCTTACGGAAGCTCTAAAGCTTCATGACTGAAAGTTCCAGCTTCAAAGGAGTGGTCAAGGACACATGATTTGCTTGGGGAGTTGAGATACCTTCAGTGTCCAGCACAGGCTCCAAGAGGGACCCAGACCAAGACCAACTGGCCAACTTCTCATCCTGGCAAGGGCGAGGGATGCCCTAGAAGAATGACACAAGCATTCAGACTAAAGCAGAGATGCCAGCTAGCCCTGAATGGCAGGATGAACAGGGATCCACTGGGAAGTTGTTTAAAACTCCAAATTGGAAGCCGCTTGGGAGAATCCTGACTCAGCAGGTCTGGGGTGGGACCAGGAATCATTGACTACAGTGATTTCATTGTTCACAGAGGTCTCCATACAATGGTTACTGCTAGTACCCAGATGCCATTGGTTTGGAAGGCTCCAAGGAGAGCTCACTGTCTGCATGGAACATCCTGTCTGTCACTAAGGCTGTCCACATGCCTAGCTACCAGCTGGCAACATTGGCTTCTTCTTGAAGGTGTCTGGGCAGCAAATGGGTGAGTCTAGCCTCTTTCTGGAAAACAGAAAACAGAGCAATCTCCTTTCTTTGGGGGCCAAAGTGTACCTCATCAAGAACAAACAAAAGAAATTCACAGGCAGAGGAATGCCCTGCATTTCCTGGGGCTAGCCTGGAAGATAGCTATGCTGCTGCCTGGCCTTGCATTTTTCCCTGAGGAGTTGACTTTGACTGGAGAAGCTGGTCACCACAGGTCACAATGCCTTAACCTCTACTTGCTGTTAGGAAATTGGGGAAAAAATGTTCCTGACACCCCTGAAATGCTGTACTTTGCCCCAGAAATGCTGCTAGAAGTGGGGTTCTTTTTTATGGTGGCATCATAGCCACAGCCCTCTTATAGATGATGTCATAGTCCACGCAGGTTGCTATAACAAAATACTACACATCAAAAAGCTTATATAGAACAAATTTATTTCTGATAGTTCTAGAGGAAGAAACCAGGAAATCCCACCTGGTTCATGAAGCAACATGCTAACTGGAAGACGCTTGGGAATGGCAAAGCCCCCAGAAAAGATTGCTCAGGGTTATGTGCTCAGTTGTCCATATAGCCAGTCTGAGCTACATGAGCTCCCCATGGATGCTAAGTATGGTGACTGCAGACCCACTGTGCTCACAGCCCAAATCATTTTAAGAAGCACTTGGTGAACGACCAGATGCAATGTCCCTTACTAAAATTTTATTTTATGTTTGGTACATATGTCTGTGGACACTCATCAAAATAAACAAGCAAACACCCTTCATTTATTTATTTTTATTTTTAATTTATTTTAGATTTTTGAAACGGGATTTCTCTGTTATAACTCTGGCTTTCCTGGAACTCACTCTGTAGACCAGGCTAGCCTTGACCTCACAGAGATCCACCCACCTGCCTCTGTCTCCTGAGTGCTGGAATCATCATCTGGCCCTTATTGTTTTAAACAGGAACTGAACATGAATAAAAGTATAATGACGTATAATGAAGAAGTAAGGATGAAGTTTCACGGCAAATTTTCTGAGTTTACAAAATGGAGTCCTTGCCAGAGGGGTGAACCTAGCGGAAGGGTGCTACACATTCAAGGGCAGATCTTCATGAATGTGTGCACTGCAGAAAGGGCACTAATGTTCTACTGAAGTATTCCAAGGCCGCTCACCTTAGCACATGGACGTGCAGAACCTTGGATCCTGATGCTAGGCGATGCTCCTCTAGTCTGCTCTCAGACCTAGGATTAAATGTAATTTAAACTCAAGGTATGAAGAACCACCTGCCCACAATGTTCCTTTCTTTTCAAATATGCACCCACAGCGCATTTCAAATTCAACCCCTCCTTCCCTCTGCTCATTCCTGAGCCAGACACAGAAATGAGCTGTGATTTCCCAGTGATCGTCCCAATTCAGAGAGGACACATGGGGACGGATCCAGACTTGCTGGCCCATGGCACTCACACAAAGCCTGGCCCAGCATGTAATGAAAGCCCCAAGGAGCATCAAGTGTTCCAGTGATGGCCTATGGGACAGACCTGTGCCTGGATCACTACAGGTCTGTAGCAAAGCCCACCCACCAGCTCCATATGTGCGCTGTGTGGAGCTGATACCAAAAAGACACACCACCGAGCCTCATTCTGACTCTTGAACCTTTGGAGAACAAGACTGCCATATCCTAGCCACCCTTCTTCCAGCCTCTCACCTTCTTTCTGGGAAAGAAAATACCTTCCTGGAGGGATAGCTAAGACACATCTACAAAGCAGCTGAGATCAAACCTAACTCCCACAAACAACTTTCTTAAACTACCTGTTCCGTAAAGTACATAGAAATGGACATGGAAATACATTCAGTTTGTCCTCGACAAACATATGTAGAAACACGTTTACATTTCTCCACTGCACAGATTATTCTTCCAAACTTACTACCCATAAAAGGCAGTAAGAGAGTGACCACCTGTTCATACAGATGCACACAGGGCTGGAGGTATTACTTCTCAGGGCACCCAGCCATTGTGATCTGACAGCACCACCCTGATGAGCTTCTCTGGAGTAGCCCTTCGAGCCCTAGCCTCTGCTGAGGATTTTAGAAGCTGACTCAGGCAGGCACAGGTCTTGGATCATCGGGATCACTGGAGACCATCATGGAGACCATGACTCACTTGTGTGGACTGTGAGACACTTAGGGAGAGGAAATGGCTTGCGGCATGGTGTTGGGATGCAGTCACTATTCACAAATCCATAAGTGGACATCTTTCCTTCATTTCCCACCCACCCACAGGCCTGTGTTTGAGACAGTTTTATCTACCTGGTTCTAGATCAGTGGTTCTCAACTTTCCTAATGCTGTGACCCTTTAACACAGTCCCTCATGTTGTGTGAACCACCCCCCAACCATAAAATTAATTTTGTTGCTACTTCATAACTGCAATTTTGCTATTGTTATGAATCACGATGTAAATGTCTGATATGCAGATGGTCTTAGGTGACCCATGTGAAAGGGTTATTTGATGCCTCCCAAAGGGATTGCGACCCACAGGTTGAGAACTGCTGGCCTAGTGGATTACTGACCGCCTAGGACCCTCCTGAGTACCTTGACACGCACTCAGGGCTGTTTTTACAGTGGTGGTGGTTCAGGACTTACTTCTGCCACTGTAGTGCTCTCTACCTCAGCTCAGGTGCTGCAGCTCAGTCTCCAGCCAGAGGAAGAAAGGCAAGGACTCCCCTAAGGAAGAGCATAGCACCATCTGCAGAGTCGTTTACCTAGTCCACCCACACACCAGTGTCTGACCTGAAGTGAGGATTCACTAAGAAGTGACTCAAAGAGAAGGGGTCGAGGGCGTTCAAAAACCAAGAGTTTCAAGCGTGTTTTCTATTTCCCAGGTTTAATAAAGAAGTAGTGAAAGGGGCATTGGGTAATAACCGAGCTTCCATTTGAATGGCACTTGATCTCCTGTACAAATTTTTCTGACGTTAAAATTTCTGAAACCAGTTTTAATTGGGTCTGGGAGTCTGGTTAAGATGAAGAAATGAACCTCGATTCAGCTTTTTTCGGGGTTTAAAAAGCACAGGAAGAGAGGCTAACAACAAGAAGTTATACTGAAGCTGGCTGTGGTGCCTCATACCTGCCATCCGGCACTCAGCAGGCTGAGGCAGGAGGATCACAGGCCAGCTTAGACCACATAGTGAGACCCAGTCTCAAAACGCAAAATAAAGTAAAATAAAATAACGGAGGTGGGGGTCAGGTGCTGAGGCTCCAGGAGAGAAGGAAACCTGGCCCACAGAAAGGGTCATTTCCCTCTCCACTCAGAGGACAGCAGTGAGTGACCGTCACCCCACTGCACAAACGGGAATCTGAATAGGAAAGACATGCTTATCCGAGGAGCCCCTGTCGTTTTCCCACTAAACTATGACACGGATTATGGGAAACCCAGCACCCTACATCGTTGGCTCTGTCTTCAGGGCTTGCATCCCTACAGCCATGGGCTCCCCCATGTGCCTCCCACCCTTGGGGGCCCCTGAACTGGCAGTAGCATCAGATTTCTACCCCCACAAGTCCACAAGTCTGACATCCCTCCTATTCACTTAAAATCCTCACCCAGAGTCATTTCAGGAGAATGAATTTCAGCCCCCGATCCAGCAAACACCCCAAAGCTTGTGAGAGGCCACGGCTGGCTTGGGACAGTGTGTGTGTGCAAATGGCACCCAGAGGCTGGGGGGGTAGAGGGCGGGGCAAGAAGGCACAAACATCTTCATATTAAGGTTAATCCCCCCTGGGAGGCATTTCACTCTGAAAAAGGAACCAACTAAAACATCATTTTATTTTTATAATATTAAAAAATAAGTCTTTGATATATAAAAACTGGCCAGAATTTTTTTTTTTTTTACTTGTTACATAAGAATCGGCATCTTACATGTCCAGATATCACCAGATCTTTGTCTCGAGGGGGCAGGAGTTAGGGTTAGGGTCCTGAGTGTGAACGATGGGAGGTGCTGGGGCCTGGCAAAGTACCGTACAGAATGAGAATACTCTCAGCCTCGATTTCAAAGCAGCAGTCTGCACAGCAGGCTACAGATCTCCTTGTACCTTTAGTGACGTGACCTTTATCAGGTGGCACCAGTGAGTTGCTTGATGTGTAACAAGACATTGAAGGCTGGCCGGTTGTGCCCTCACCCCAGTGACCTGTCCCGGCAGCTAAAATCCCAGCAGGCAGAAATGTAGACAGCCCTCATTATTTCTGTAGGGGATGGAGGATCCTCCCGAGGGCAGCCCTCCCCGAGTCCTTCAGTCTGAGGGAGGATCTTTCCGCAGACCCTCTGCTCTTCAGTGGTGTGTCTGCATTGGCACTCACAGCAGATTCAGGACACTTCTTGGAGGCCCGGGCACTGCTGGCCCTCTTCAAAGTGCCACTGTCCTTGGAGGCAGAATCCTCGGGGCCACCTCTGACCCTAAGCTGCCGCTGGGAGACTGTCCTGGTGATGCCGGGAGCTCTGGTCACAGGTGGAGCGTCCGTTCGCATGTACCGGGAAGAGGAGGCCACCGTGTTCCGGGCGAAACTTGGGGTGGGGGGAAGGGCTCGAGAGGCACCGGGAGTCTGAGGAGCCTTGGGATCTTCCTTGGGGCTCTCAGGGTCTCCCGTGTTGGCGCTGCTGACCTTGTTTTCTTCGGGTTTCTGTCTGGGGATGTTTCTGAGGGGTTTGGCGCTGGGCTTCCTGAACGAGGCCCTGGGCTGCGGCACCGGCTCTTTTCCTGGCCGCGCACTGATGCTGCCGCTGGAGCGGGGCAGCCTGGGCTCCTCTGCTCCAGGCCCACTCACGTGGGGCCTCCTGGGCGAAGTGTCAGAGGTCCCCCGCACCGAGCTCCTTCGTGATAGCTGTGTGTCTGAGGTGCTGGGCGTCTCCCGAGGGGAAGCCTTGGATGTCTCCTGACGCTTCCAGGCCCTGCTCCCCTGCTGGACTTAGAGATGGGCACCACCTTGCGCATGTGCTCATTCTCGGAGGAGTTCAAGGTTCTCACCGGCTTAGGTGCTGCCCCTTGGCTGCGCCGGGCACTGACCGGCTTTGAGGCTCCCAGTGATGCCTCTTTGAGGAAATTTCTCTTTGGTGCGGTGGCATCTTTCCCTCTGCTGGGTTTGTCCTTTGACAGGCCACCCTGACAGCTGGGCTCACTTTTACTGGGTTGGGGAGCAGGCACCTCCCCAGGGGCGCTGGAAGTGGGGTTGGAGACCTGGCTGCTGCCAGCCTTTCCAGCCCCAGAGGACACTGCACCATCCCCTTCCCTCTCTTCCTCCTGCTCTTCTCCTCCAGGTCTGGAGTCGGTTCCCTCTGAGCAGTCCAGAGTCAGTGAGCAGTCTGTGGTATCCGAGACATATAACAGAGGCCCAGGATCCTTATCTCCAGTGTCAGTGGCAACCACAGACACAAGCGCCTCACTGCTGGGGTCATTAGAGACAGCCTTGTCATCCTCCCAAGCTGGGATGAGAACCTCCTGGGGATCTTTGTCCTTGGGTGTGAGGCTATGGCTGCCAGCATCAAAGGACTGTGAGCTCCCATCTCCCGGAGACTGCGGCTTTGTGGGACAGAAGTCATTCAGGGTCAGTTGGAATGTCTTCTCCGGACTCTCGGGACTCTGGAGGTCAAACTGGGCCAGCCCTGTGACCAGTTCATGCTCCCTAATGCCTAGATCCAATGGTAAGAGTGGAGGGCTTTGTGTGGGACCCAAGCCCACAGGTTCACTGTTCCTTTTGCGGAGGGTGTTCACCCTGCCCCGACCAGCCAATGGGAAAGGAGAAGCAGGCTCCTCCAGCCGGGATGGTGGAAGCTGATTCTGCCAAGCAGGATGAGGGGCTTTCTCCTGGTTATTTGAGGCCTGAGGTTCATGTACAAAGTTAGGGTCATTGTTCTGTTCTCTGGGCTCCATCCAGGCAATGATTGGCCGGGTCTGCCGGGGACTGTTTCGGGGCAAGCTGTTGAATTTGTTGGGATCCTCTGGACTGCTGGTGGAACTCTCCAAGAAGGTCAAAAGCTCACGGTCAGCAGAGACCCCCAGGGAGAGGCGGGAACGGCGGGTGTTTCGGGGCCGGTAGGAGGGGCTGGTGGGCCTGGGCTTCAGAAAGGAGGGCAGGTCTTCTGTGCCCTTATTAGTTAGCAGCATTACATCGTTCTCACTGCTGCTCCTGCCAAAGCCCCCAAGCTCCCCAGTAGTCCAGGAATGCCTCTTCTGTTCCAGTTCCTTCAGCCTCTGTAGCTGCTTCTGCTCCTGTTCCTCCCGGTCATGGTTGTCCTAACAGAGCAGAGAGAAGTCAGCATGAGACACAGAGAGCCTGAGTACAATACAATGCCCAGTCACTGTGAGATTTAATGAGAGGTGCTTCCATGGACAGCCCTAGGTCCCGCCCACACAGGCTCTGCCTTCTTCTGCACATGTGTCTGTGTGTAGGGAAGGGAAGCTTCCCAAACAACTTAAGGATCTGACAAAAGGGCATGTGAAGCTTGGCTCCAATAGTATGCCTGCAGTTCTCGTTTGGTCCCAATGTCCAGCTTCCAGTGAGGGCTATGAGTCTATATATGCATATAGTCTCAACTCCAGCAAAGCCACCTAAGCAACTGTAGAGTGGTAAATACCACAGATGCTAAAGAGTGCACACAACCCATCTGTGTGGCTCTTCTATACACTATACGCTCACAAGCAGGGTGTTCTACTTAACACTGATTTGGGTGTATAAATGTATGCCAGAGGGATTGAGAGATGCCCTTCATTGTGTTCTTAGCTCCCCGGACAAAACTAAGTGAACAAATGTGCCTCTGTCATCCGCAGCCTGAAGCAAAGGGAGGTCTCTATGCCTCATGCCTAGGGCCCATCCCCACAACCAGAGAAGAGAAACAGGTGTACTTTACAAATCCTTCAACCATCCACTCTGTTGGAAAGCAATTAACCTTCCCCAATGACACCAAAGTGTCCTTGGCCTCTCTGTGGGATCTCATATGCTGCCGCCCCTTGGTACATTCAAGGGATTCATTCCTGGCTCCCCCTTGGACGCCAAATATGAGGATGCTCAAGTCCCTCATGCAAAATGGCATAGAATTTGTTTATATCCTATGCATATCCTTATATATGCCTTAAATCAACTCTAAATAATTTATAGTTACTGTAGTATAAGGGTTACATATGTATTGCTTAAGCATTATGAAAAATCTATAGACATTTAGCTAGGAAATAATTTAAAAAAAACTATTTTCAATTTATGGTTGGCCGAGTCCGCAGATGTAGATATGCAGAGATGGCTGAATTTGTGTTGCCATGAGTTTCTTTTGGGTTGTGAAGCCCATGGAATCACGCAGTTACATGGACACCTCAGCTCAAATCTGTTATTGTAGCAGTTTTTATTTGACAATAAATTTCAAGTTCCTGTGGCGTTCTGCCTGGGGAGTCCTGGCTCCTTCTGTAACTCTAGCCACAACCTCCCCAGGGTCCCCAAGCATCTCAGTCTTCTGATTTTAAGTCTTCACATAGTGGGGGTGGCCCAGGCCCTGTCTCTCATGACAGCTGGGCTGAAGCATCCCACAGAGGCCTCACAGGCCTGCAGTATCCAGATGGAGAGTGAGAGCCTCAGGGAGAGTCAGTTTGGCTTTGGCCACTCCCCACAGACTCCCACAGCTGAGCTCACTGCTTGGACAGAGCATGTTAACGTGGCTGCAGGCTCAGTTCCCTTTTCTCAGCTCGATGGAGAAAGAAGTGGATAGGAATCCAAAGGAATTCTGGGCTTGGAAGAAATGTGACTAGTTCCTTCAAGAAATTCATCTATGGACAAGTTTGCATTCAAAATAGCAATAGTGCAAGCCCCAGGTGGAATCCTACACCATAAATAAATGAACAGGCAAATAAGCAAATAAAATATGGTCAGCAGATGAATCAGGGGTAGCTGGTCCCTCAGTGTCATCTGAAATAATAGGATCTGAGGTGCTGTTATGTTTTTATGGACAAAGTTTTCATTTACCAAGGCCTCGAAACTGGCTTTTCTGGCTTCTGAACTCAACTAAGAGGTCACTGCCCCAATGGTTAAGACAGCAGGCTCCTTCAATCTAGGCCTTGCTAACTAAGGACAGTGCGGCCCACATGGTGCTGACTCCACCGTGGTGTGCAGCTCTGGAGGCAGGCAAGAGGAAAGCCTCTCTCTAGGTGATTCAAGTCTCCCTAGAGGCCAACACTTCCTCCAAGGGAGGGGCTGAGAAAAACAGTCATATGTGCAGGAAATTTCCAGGTCTCTTCATCATAAGCAGCATTGGCTAGCAAAATGCTAGGCCCTTTTGCGTGCTGTATAAGCAGCAAAAACCAGAGGCCACCGTGCCAGACTCCTGGTACCACAGCAGAGCCACCTCCCACTCATCCCTGCCAAGAGCTGGCATGCCACCTGGCCAGACGGTCCTGAAACTAAAGAACTGATGACCGTCTTTCTGCCATGGGCAGATGGCTGGGTCAGTATGCAGAAAAATGAAAATCCCAAGGACCCTGTGTCCTTGGGTGTGAGGCTGTCGCTGCCAGCATCAAAGGACTGCCTGCCATACCTTCACCGCCTTGTTGAATCTGGTACAGAAGTCTCTGAATATCTGGAAGCACTCATCCAGTTTCATGGTTTCTTTGTCTTCGCAGAAAAAATCTATAAGGGTGTGCGCCTCGTCCTGCAGCTCCCGTTTCCAGAGCTCCAGCTCTGCCAACTTTTCCACAGCAAACTACAGAAAAACAAACAGGGACACATGTGGTAAACAGGGTCAGCTGAGGCAGGTGCTTTGTCAGGCTTCCGTTTCAGGTCTCTGGAAAGGGAAGGCTTTCTGCAAGCCTTCTTTCTGTGCTAGAAGCCAAAAAGAAAACAAGTCAACCAAAACTCAGCTGCAAGAGAACAAGGTGACCTCCTGCCTGAAACCCAGAAGCCACAGAATGAACTGAAGAAGTCAGGAGTGGCAGTGTAAGCCTGTAATCCCAGCATTTGGGAGGTGGAGGCTGGGGGTGGGTGGGGGCGGGTAGGAGTTCAAAGCTGGCTGGGTTACCTAGCAAGACCCTGTCTCTAAGTAAGTACACATGAGCCCCTTAACTCATAGAATGTCACTAACCTAAAGTTCACCTTTAAGACCACTGGAAAAGCTGCCAAGGGAAGCAGCTTGGCGTCATTAAGAAATTCTGCTGTATTTGTTTTTCCTCCTGAAACACTCTTCTTCTGGCCAAGGTCTCAGAAGTTAACTTGTCCTGACAAGCTGCCTGTGTTGTCCTGCTGAGAGGGAATCTACAGCTAATTGCAAATAAACTCTACTGGGTCGCTGTCCCCACAGCCCAGGATAGGAGCCTGGGTGTGACCTGAGTCAGCTGTACCCCACATGCAGTAGGTTTGGGGTGTATCACAACTCCCCAGGAGATTGGGGTGGGTGGGTCCCGTTCCAATCCCTATTTTACTGTTTGACTTTCCCAGGCTCCTCTGGGATGTGTCAGTTTTCCAAGGCTTCCTCCAATTTCAGTGCAACTTCAACAAAGTAGTGGGGGTGGCAGAAGGTTTTGTGTCCCCAGCACATTCCCAAGCCATCGAGAATGGAGTTTGTGATGTCCAAGAGTCACAGGCACAGTTCCCTGATACAGGTTAATCACCGCTTCTGGTCCACAGGGAGGCAATACGGGAGAGGAAGGAGACTGGATATTTGAACTACCCCATGGAAGTCTTTTACTGCTGCCATGCTTACATGAAGTAGGAATGTAGGAAGCGTATCATTTTATGAAAGAAATTGTATGTTCATTTTTAAGGACCTTTACCCTTGAACAAGTTCTTTTGGAATGAGGGGTTGGGTCTAAGGTGTGGGAAAGAAACAGGTTGCCTGCCTCAGAGGAGGGGAGCAGCTGTCTGCACACTCAGTCCAATACAGGGCAGAAATGGAAGTTCCTCTCAGACATACCTCCTCCCACCAGCCCCGCCTCTTTTCCCTTAGTAAGCCTCGATTAAACCAGATATGTTCTAAGGGCAGTGGGGAACAAAAACTATGAGGAAAGTGAATACCAGGGATCGTAGCCATCCGAGTCAGTGGCCCAAGGCAGTGAGAGCCTTCCCGATACATTTCTCTTCACAGAGAAGAGGGTATTCACAGAAAGATAACTCTGTCATTCTTCTGCAGGCGGAAAAAAGGGGATTCGAGCCTAGAACAGCTCACTGCAGGTGAGTGGGCATCCTGAGAGGAATCTGCACCTCCTATGACTTATCTGCAGACCCCGGGGGTGGATGGATACCAGGCAGGGAGAGTCTAACAGATCCTAAGTTGCCCTCAGTACCTGGGACAACCAAACACTCTGAACATCGGCCTGAAAAGCAGCCATAGTGGAGCCTGACACCATGAATTCCATAGCATCCTGAACAAAACCAGAACAAAGCTGCACCGGACAACGGCAGTTAAGCAGCTGCGAGGTGAGCTCGCACTCTAATCACTAACTTGCCTGCCTGCTGTGGGCCAAAGCCCAAGGCTCATGTGTCTTACCCGAAGGGGGGTCAAAATGAAATAAGGCTGAAAAAAAAAATGTGTTTCTGTCACCCTTCTGCTCAAAAACCTTGCACAAGTGCTGGAAGGATTTACTTAGCATGTGTGAGGCCCTTGGTTGCAATCCCAGGACGTGTGCACATGCATGTATGCACACACACACACACACATAGGCAAACCCAATTACCAGATAAATGGGAAAAGCCCCAAGCCTTGGACAGCTCTCTGCAGCTCAGAGCCACAGAGGCAGCATCTTTAGAGCAGGAGTGTCCAAGGGCCGGTGGCCCAACCCAGCCCACTCCCAGGAGCCTTAGCTCACTGTCTAAGAAGCTGAATTCAGAAAATATCCCTCTGTGTGGCATCTTCCATTTAGAGAGGTTATAGGGCTGCGAGGCTGTAACTCAAAGGTCCTGTCCCGGGTCCAGCATGAACAAGATTCTGGTCTCGGCACGGTTAAAACAAACACTACTACCAAGGGAGTGTGTAAAACACCGTTGCTCTTGAAAAGCTTTTTTGAAAAGTCCAGAATTGGGAAGGAAACTGGGTCTTTATCTTGAAGCCTTCTATGTTAAGATATAGCACCAGATCACATCTGGAACAGATGCGTACTCAGCATGTACAAAGCCGTGTTTAACTCCCAATACCCCCTGCCCCCCAACAAGAAGATTTAGAATAAGATCTGAATACTTAAAGTTAAGAACTGGGCTGAAGGAAACAACCGGAATCTAAGTGCTGATGTGTGACAGCTTTTATACTTGCATTTCTGCTTTGTCTTACACATCTGACCTCGGTTACCATGACTCTGGGTTCAGAGATGGTGACAGCCTCTGCATTGCTGTTGCACCGTGGCTGGGACTGGGCATGCGTCAAAAGATACGTGGCACCTGCCTGGCAGGCTCGAGGCCTCAGATTCCAAACCAGTGAAGGCTTTGATGGCCAAGTGTCCTATTCTTGCCTCCTGCCATGGGAGGCCTACTGTGGTCCAAGGGTCTCCCAGAAGACTGAACGCAATAGGACAAAGGTATCACTTTGTTTTTTAAATAAGGAAGATAAAAAGAAGTATGTCAGACTATGTGATTAGTGAGTCATGGTGAGCTGTCACAAACATATCCACTCTACTGGTTTTTGTTGATGTTATTCAGAGAAGCTCCTGACACACCCTGTGGGCTGATGTATGGGCACTGAAGCTGTTTGTGACCTGCTGCTCTCAGTAGAAATCATGGCAGGCACAATAGGTCTGTCTCTTCTACAGAAACATGTGAAGGAACATCAGCCTGAGTCCTCCAGTGTCAGGATGTCCTGTGGAACTCTTTCCTGTTGTCCAAAAATATGAAGGCTATAGAACAAAACCTCAAGGTGCCAGGCAGAGTCCCACAGCAAGAGGCCTGGACTGCTGCCATTTCAGTGCAAATTTCACAAAGCCCAGGCACAGTCAGCAGAAGCCCTTTCTTGAAGCAAACAAATTCTGTGCATCATCATCAGTATCCTCTGCCATCAAAAGACAGTGGGACACAGGGTCCTTGTATTCGCTTGGGGAAAAGCATGATTGGGCGCTTGTTGCCTGAGGATCAAGCAGGCAGGCCCGCTGAGATTGCAGGATGGCGAGAGAGACTGACCTGAAGGAAGTCTTCCATCTGCTGACACAGCTCCTGGTCTCGCTGGATGTTCTCCTGCAGCGATTTCGTTCTGACAAAGAGCGAATGCAGCTCTGCCTGGGTGATATCCAGAGATAATCTGAAGAAGGAAGGGAAGAGTGGGCAGCTGGCACCGACACGCCATGCGTCATGTGGCTCTGTCAAACAAGACCCATCTTTGGCCATATCTGGAACAGGGGAGCCACTGGGATCACATCAACCCACTTCTGTGTTTTAGATCCCTAGTGAATTGCTACCTTTTTTTTTTTTTTTGAAGAGGTGAGTGCTTCCTAAAGACACATGATTTAAGAAAAGCAGGCTGTGGGCCAACCCAGGCCACGGGGCTGGGAGAGCCTTCCAGACACGTCTTGGCATCTCTGTGCAACAGCATCAAAACACTAAAATCCAGCAAGACTTGGAGCAGCTGCTTTCCTTGTGTTAGGAAGCTCTCACTCACAAGGAGCAAAGCAGCAGAGGCCAACATTCAGACTTCCTCTGATGGGTCACAGGCAGCCAAAGTCCACCTCCTTCACGAGTTCCTGAGAACTGAAACATGGCGACCAGCGCTGCACGTAAGCAGCTGGATTGATTGCTGTACTTTTGTTCTAGACATTGTTTCAAGGTCAGCAGAACACCAACGATGGTTTTGTCACCAGGAAGGGGAGCGGGTGAATCCCAAAATCCAGGGGAAAGTTGTACATTCGGATGCACTCCTGTTGCTTTTATAAGTTCTAGTTTTTCATTGTGCAAAAAAAAGTTTTCCACCTTTACTGGTCATTGGTCCCCATCTGAGGACTGATTGTGCTTCACTTGGGTATGTCATTTACTTTCTACTTCAAATAAATAAGCCTTATTGGAAAAGGTTTCTCTAAGACAATGATATTTAGCTAAAGCTACCCAGTACTAACAAGAAATGCTAACTCAGCCAGGTGGTGATGGCGCATGCCTTTAATCCCAGCACTTGGGAGGCAAGGAAAGTAAGAGGGCAGCCTGGTCTACAGAGCAAGTTCCAGGATAGCCAGGACTACACAGAGAAACCCGTCTAAAACAAACAAACAAACAAGCAAAAAATGCTAACTAAAAAAATAACACTACATATATATATATTAATAATATTCTATAATATTAATACAGTAAAAAACATGGGCGTATTAATTTCCTTTAGGAACTAAAAAACATTTGTATCTTTCGTCTGTTTTTCTTGGAGTATAATCTAGTGACCTGTAAACATGAATTACAAAGCATTTAATCTTCGCACTGGTAACCCTTCTGTCTGAAAGAGATATTATCTGTGTCTGGATGTCAATAACTAGATACTATCCAATGACAGGACTATGAGCTGTGGTTTATTTCCTTATACGCAGATGCTTCATGATGTCATGCCTGGCTACAGTCACTCACATAATAAGGGCATTATATAGCCAGCCATGGTGGCATATGCCTGTAGTCCCAGATACTCAAGAAGATGAGGCAGGAAGATCATTTCAGCCCAGGGATTCCAGGTCAGCCTAAGCAACATAGTGAGACCTCATTAAGAAACAAAAATAAAAAACAAAAAACAAAACCATATATATATATATATATATATATATATATATGATTTTTTAATTTGTTTGATACAAGCAGTAGTGGCTGAGCCAGCTTATCAGAGGCACCTGTGTGCCTTTCTTCCCTACTCTGTATTTAGCAGTTCTGTGCTGGCAGCCAGAAATCAGCCAGGCTAGCAGTACTTAAGGCACAGACATCAGCAAATGTGAAAAATCAAGACTTCTTTCCTGAAAGACTGATTAATCTCAGTGTTTACCAGAAGATGCATGGGCCTATTATAAGTTAAATAACAGAATGGAGATGATATGCACATGGATCATTGTTGCATTAAAGCATGCATCTATATTCAGTTTAGAAGCAAATTAGAGTAATGTAATTAGGGCTTCGTGCTTGGTAGACACTTTCTCTGTAAAGCTGAGTGACTAATTTAGAATCAAGTCCTTTCACAGGCCTTGGTGAGGTTCCAAACTCTTTAAGTGCGATAGAAAATAAATGTACCATGTTCAAGTCCACAAGGGAACAGAGATGTGTGGCCCTACAAGTTTGATCTAAGCCAACTCCCAAGGTAGTAAGCTGTACCCTTTCAACCTCTTGGGTGTGGGAGGGATTTGAAGCTCTAATCCCTATTTTTCATACTCTGAAAGGTGCTCTTTAGAATAGATTAACATGCTTTCTCTTAGTTTAAAAATAACAATTAACTATTCCAAATCCCCAGATTTCAAAGGTGCACACACACATTTGTATCAAACACAGGGAAAGGAAGCCGGAAAGTTCAACAAGGAAGACTGTTTCAGAGTTCAGACTGCAGTCTGAGAGATCTAACTACTCCGCCATTTTCATGGGGTGGCCCACCCATCGAGGAAACCAAGTCTTACAATACACTTCTGTCTCTGTGCTCACCTTGATGTCTCCTGAACATGCTGCAACTTCTCAGAGAAGTTTAGAAGGACGACATCTTGCTTCTGGGCTTCCTGGAACAAAAACACATTTTTCTTTTTACAGGGTGAATAAAACTGGGAGGAAAGCCTCATTTCCTCCGAGTTTCAGGAGCTTTGGAAACCACACTGTTTGCAGCTTTCCAAATTGAAAGCAATTCCCCGAGACATGAACTCTGATAGTCTTCCTAAGATTTACCAGAACTCCCCCACTGTTCAGATACCTGTTAGCCTTCCCAAGACAAGCAAGCCTCACATGAAATTCAACTCATGTGCATTGAAACTCAATGGAATGAGGTAGCAGCTTAGCGCCCATTGTTTCCAAGAGAACCCAATATACCCTGCCTAAATACCAGCCATCTCTGTAAATGTGCTCTTCGATGAAGACGTGAGATGCCTTTGACTGTTAAACCAGTTTACAAACCAAGTTTAATGAGAGGCATACAAGCTGAGGAGGTATCTGGATTCTTTGGCTGTTTGGAGGCTGGCTTGGGAAGGACAAGTGGGAAGAAAGCATGTAGGGGATCCCTTCCTACAGGAGCAGTGCCCAAGCCATCTTGAGCCACACCAGATAGTGTTTCAGGCTGGATAAAGAGACAGCTTCTCACTTTAGTGCTTTGAATATTGACTTTTCAATCAAGTACTGAGGACTAGAGGCCAGGAGTGGGGTGACTCTCTTGGTAGACTGCTTGCTCAGCGTGGTAAGACCCTGGTTTCCATCCCCAGATTCCAAAGAAAAGAAACCATGGATAGAGTCAGACTCCAAATCCTACAATGGCAGACAGTACTCTAATCCACAGTATCCAAGAAACTGGTCACAAATCTGATTCCTCCTACATTAGAAGTTTCAATGGCCAGTCTTCTACTCTCTATCTGCATGGTGGTTACCCCTTCCAGCTTGCACCAAACAATTAGACAGCTACCACCAGGATGTTTCCCCAGATCTAGTTCTTGCTCTTCTCCAACCCGGTCCTTACTGTGTCTTATTTTATTAAAACAAAGACCCCAGCCTTGCCATTACACCACGCCCTAACTTCTGCCAGCTTCCCAAGGCTAACGCATGAGCTCTACATCGGAACCTCTGACATTTGAACCCTTCCCAACAGGGTCAGCCTCACTGCCTTCTTCGTCCAGTCTCCTCCAATAGCTCAAACTGGGAATCCACAAAGTTTCCAAAATCAAAATCTCCTTGACACCCTCCTTGTCCTTTTCCTAATCGAGAAATCATCTCATGCCTGGGAACACCACACTGTCTCTACCAGGGATTCACAGACATTCTCCCTCTCTCTCTCTGCTTCACTTACCTGAGCGACAAAATGCAGAAGATTCATTCCAGGTTTGTTTGCTTTTGTGTCCGCCAATTTGAGTAAAGAAGACAGTTTAAATCCTACTGCATTGCCAGCATACCCTCCCTAATGAAGACAAGGCAAGAGAAAAATGTGGTAAGCCTTCAGACAATGAAGCACCAGACACATTTCTTGCTTTGGATTTTACTTACCGCATTCATGATATTCCCAGCTTGGAGCACCAAGTGTAATATTGAATGTAACTCCTCACATGACATCAGCTCTGTCAAAAAAAGGAACACACCACTGCGCCTTAGAAAGGCCTCACATGCTCAAAAGACAGCTACCACATCCAAGCTCAAGTGTGGCTAAAGCAAGCTCTGACCCCAAACCAAATGCATTCCCTGCTGTAACCATGTCTATGATAATAACAGAAATACAATATGATCTATTTACTGGTGTTTACCTGGGGATGAAACATGTAGGGCAGTTAAATACCACAACATCGTTCACTAACAATTTTCGAGTCCCAGTAGCACAGAAGCCCAACACTGCGCTCTGAAGACTGACTTCCTCCTCTTCAGCAGTTAATTCTTTGATTTTTTTCCCTTTTACTCACTATTCTTTGAGAAATGTATGAAACATGAAAACCAACAGCCAGCAACATTTTGCTTAGCCAATGAGTTATGAAAAGACAAAAAGTAAACAAGCTGGAATGCCATGTAAATAACTTGCAAACCTCAAGCCCCTGGTACCCAGAACATCTTTCCATTTTATTCAAAGCACATTTTGTCCGGACTGAAGGCTATAAAAGGGAACTTATGGTAATATATTGGTAAACTAATTCTTTGTTAACACAAAATTTCTTATACATGTCTATACAGAAACAATTAAAATGATATATTTGGAAAGTTAAAACAAACACTTGGTTATTAAAATGACAGTGCAGGTAATCAAATGTCACCTATGATATTTGTAGGTCACTATTCTCCACTAAGTCTGGCATTACTTTCAAAACATTACATTTGGATCCGTGCCTGTATTCTGTTATCTAAGAAGGCCAGTTTGGGAAGGTTTACACAGATAAGAAGCATTTCCTCCATGCCCACAAATTTATATTACTCAATACAAAAACAAGCACTTCCATTGCTGTTTGAACAGGAAGCTCAGTCCTTCCACAGCTGCTGCAGCAAATAGTCTCGGGATGGGAAGAACTGTAAGAGGTAGGTCTCCATATTGGAAGAAGAATTCCTTTTCACACTTGGTGTCTGTC
The DNA here is from genome assembly GCA_026225945.1 of Cricetomys ansorgei. Lineage (NCBI taxonomy): Eukaryota > Metazoa > Chordata > Mammalia > Rodentia > Nesomyidae > Cricetomys > Cricetomys ansorgei. The sequence continues at coordinate 10,381,876 of JAMJFZ010000056.1, read as the reverse complement.
CCAACATGAAGCAAATGTGGGGGGCTGGACGGAAAGCCTTTCTCTCAGCACAGGCAAGAGCAGCTGAGCAGGAACATCAAACAGGAATAGACAGTTCCAGAAAAACAACTAGAGAAGTAACCAGAAGGAAACCAGGCTGGCTCTGCTGAAGGCGAGAGGGTGGGTAAACCTGCCTGTGCCAGGGCGGTGAGTGCCAGGGAGCTGCAGTGCTGCCGGCCTACACTCTCAGACACACAGAAAGGCAGAAACAAAGGCGCCAGCCCTAGGAAGCAGACCGTGAGAGAGCAGGCTGGGCAGGAAAAGCTTAGCTGTTTCAAGAAGTAAAAGCATCAGCTGGCCGATCTCAAACTTAACAGACCTTTGGAGACTAGAGGGGTAGGTGGGAGAAGCTGCAGAATGGGAATCTCAAAAGCCCTGGGAGGAAGAGGCACAATGCAGTGGCCTCATGGAAAGGAGGCCTGTCTGCTTTTGGAAGGTCAGTCCCAGTCACAGAGTTCAGACAAAGGGAGATGCAGATGATTCAGGACACACAGGCGGTGTGCTTACATGTACCACACTCACCAGCATCACGCTCCTCATACTGTATACCAGAGTCCACACAGAAACACAATATATAGTGCACATAGCACTACATACTTCATACCACAAACGCCACACAACCGCACATAAACATAATGCAAATACACATCATACCATATACACAGCAGACATACAGCACATACCACAGACATCACATACATACACACACGATATACCATCCATAACACACACACACAGAACACAGAAAGCCAATCATGCCAAGGAGCAAGACAGGCTGTGACTTGCAAGGTTTTCTCTGAAGCCTGAAATGAAAGAAACTTTCCTCTATGGAAAGATAATATGCAAATCAATGTTTATCATTTGAACTGTATCCCTACTTACGCCTTTCCTCTCTTCGGGTTATCTAAAAATGGGACTTCCCCTTTCTCACCTCATCTGAATTGTTTTAAAAAGATAAAGATAAACAGCTACAGAAATTGATGGAAACAAAATATATATAGAAACACATTCAATTACCTTGTGTAGCAGTTCTGAGACTCGCTATGGCTTCATACAGAGATGAGCAAGATGACAAGAATTCCTTTTTTAGCACCATGGCTTCAATCCGAAGTGAATAGCTAAAAAACAGCAAGAAGAAAATAAAATTAAGCAAAACTGTAGCATGGCAGTCAGTAGCAACCCTGCCCCACAGAGAATAGCGGGGGTGGGGGAGTGGGGGGGAGTGAGGGGGGGGAGTTTTCCTGCAGCCTTACTTTGGCACCTGAATCAAGCAGTACAGAAAGGAATCTGCCAGCGAGAGCTTGGACACGTCGCCATTAAATGTCTTTAACTTCTTTACCTAAAAAACACACGAAAAGGGGAGAGGACAAAAAACAAATGTTTGATTAAAATTTAAGATTACTTTAAACTCCATCTTAGAATCCTTCTAAGGAAATGTTCCAATGTTAAATTCAAATTAATAAAATGTGGATTTAAGGGGGGGAAAGGAAATCCACATCTACAACTGTGCTATTTGTTTGTTTGATTGTTTATCCACCTTGTGTCTGGAGATGAGCCCAGGACCCTGAGCACACTAGCCACGTCCTCCACCACCGAGTCCTAGGGGAGGGATGGAGATTTTCTAAATTCTAAAGGCACACTGGTGCCCTCCATACCAAGAGAATGGACATGACTTGCAAGGACAATGGGGCAACCTGGGGCCCAGGTCTCCTGCCCTGAGAAAAGAGCAGCTAAAATTCCCAGCTAAACCCACACATTTATGTGTAAACCCACACATTTTGCCTCTTGGCTTTCTATGAAGTCTAAGATTGCCTAGGGCACCAGTGGGGAGAAAAATTAGGTTCTTTCTCTCTCAGGGACTGAACTAAACACATTCTTTTTTTCCTTACTAATTTCTTTCAGAACAAGGCAGCAGGTTGTGGGTCTCAGTGTCAATAGCCGTCGTTTTTGTTTGTTCTTTTTGTATAGGCTTTTGCTATTTAACATAAGTTAACCTCAAGCTTTTGATCCTTTTGCCCCAGCCTTCCAAATGCTAGGATTACAGATTTGTGTCATCTTGGCTGGATATTACATCCTATCCCCACGTCCACCTCCCCCCATGCCATCCCCTGTGTTGGGGATAGAGCCCAGGGCCAGGGCATGGGAAGTACCTGCTCTGCCTCTGGGCTATACCCTAGCCTGGACTGAGTACAGGGTGGATATCTCCAGCAGCTAGTAAGAGGGAAAGAGCTTCAACTGAATGATGGATGTTAAGATTTCTACCTATGATGTAACTAAAGTGTAGAACTATAGCTAAGGTATAGATGCCAATCAGCAGGTAAATAAAGACAATACGGAATCATATTCAATGGAGTATCCCTCAGCTATAGAAAGGAGTAAAAGCCTGTCTTTTCTAACAAAATGGATGGGACCAGCTGGCATTATGCTAAGTGAAATAGGCCAGAAGCTGAAACACAAGCACCAAAGATTCTCTGTCCTATGGAGAAGCTAAGAAATGTCTTGAATGTAGAATGGTGATTAGTAAGGTTGTAGGGACAAAGGGATGCTGGATTCCCCCAGCACACGCTGTCATGCACAGTATAAGCAACCCACCAATATGTACAAGCAATGCACTTCATCAGAAGTAAAATACAATAAACAGTCTATAAAGTATGGCGCATGGGAAAGGAACTGGAGGGTCTCTGTAACTGAGCAGCAATGTTATCAGTAGCTTTTCTTTCTACTTGCTCTTCATTTTAGTTATTTTTATGTATTTACAATGAACAGACTAGACTGATACTATGAAAAATAATCACACTAGATTAAAGGTTTTAAACACACAAACTCATAGAGACCCTTCTGCTTCTGCCTCCGGACTGCTGTGATTAAAGGTGTACTCCACCACTGCCTGGCAAGGTTTTTATTTTTTAAAACCTACTAATTGACATATTTATATCAACTATGTGAAAATATAAAATCTAACAGTATAAACCAATACTCTCTCAAAGCTGCTCTATTTCACTTCATTTTCATTTTCATAGTGCTGGGACGGGCCTTATGCTTGCTGTGCAAATGCTCTGCTACAGAACCACACCCAACTGTTTTTATTTTTGGTTCAGGAAGAAAACAGCCATTTGTAAAATTGCATTTGCCCCATCTGCAGAGAGCCATAAAGTGAATCTGTTACCTGCAAGGACTCAGGACACTTCCGGTTTAGCTCAACCCCAACTAGTGCCTGGCTTGTGAGCTGAGACAGCCCTAGGCTGAATTCCGACTCCCGGAGCGGAGTTGAACAGTTCACTATATATGGGCAGGGGCAGAGAGAGGCCACCATACCTTTTAGAAGACCCTATGCTCACTATTTGCAAAGCTTAGAAAAACAGCACAGATTTCAGGCTGAAGCACAAGAACGAGTCATTCTAAGTAAACTTCAAGTACTTCTATTAAACATACCCTAAACTGTGACTGAGCCAGGATTTATCTCCTTCACTTATACAGAAGGCCAAAAATGTTTATAGATCTTAAGGGAATGGAGATGGAGGAGAGAGATTTAAATACATAGTTCTTCATTCTAGTTCCCAGCGAGCCTTGTATTCATTAAGAGGGATTACTGTGCCTTCCCAGTGGTGGGGATGGGAAGAGGAGAGGTGAGCAAACTGTAATTACTCTGCATTCTCATCATCATTATCAAAAATCACGCCTTAAACACTGTGAGACATAATTTTGCTGGCTGAGCCAAGGGCCTCTCATTATGACCCCCGCTGTGCCCAGTTTCTGTCGTAAGAGCCAGGACGGTGCTCCTAAGAGTCACAAGGGCTCCTCAGCCTGCCCCATTCTACTCCACAGCCTCAGCAGGGCAGGACTTCCCACACACACCCCGCCCACGCTGGCCCTCAGCCAATGGCTGAGAAATGAAGAAGCTCGGGAAGAGGGTGCACTCAGCCATCAAGGGCTGCTCCTGCATTCAGGAAGCCCTGGGTTTCCTCCTCAGCATGGGATGGTGGGGGCACCCATCAGAGCAGGCAACTCAACCAGCATCTTCCAGCTGTGTTCCCAGGACACTGAGATGGTCCGTACAGCAGTCCACAGCAGGAGCAAGGCTGGCCAGGCTGGATGGCGGCTGACTCCTCTTCACCCTCATCCCTGGCATGGAGAACCACTGGCAGACAAAAGCACACCCAGAACTTTCATCTAGGCCCACCTCTTCCTCTGCAAGGGCTGACCACATATTGGGAGAAAGCCGAGCAAACATGCCAGATAAAACATATATGGTGAAGGGCAGAGAAATTCCTGATGACAAATTAACCTTGGCTTCAGTTGGCCTGTCAGCTGAGGAGGGGGAACAGGACAGAAAAAAGCTGTTTCCCTCGTATATTTTTCTCTGATAAGGTCATGGGAGGGTTATAAATGACAGTTGCTCAGTGCGATAGCGGAGTGAAGAAAGGCTGCTCGGTGAGGAGCACACGGTTTTGACAACCTTTGCCCTTCCTTCCTCCAAGAAAGAGGGCAATAGGAGGAATTGCTCAGAGGCAAAGAAAGTAGGGTTCAAGTCCACCCCTCTGTGTCACATGGCAATCCTGAGACACCATCTAAAGTTACTGCGAGAACTGATGCAGTTTGCAAACAAGGCGAATCTCATAATGTTCTTGCGCAGAGAGAATGAAGAAAGGCTACAGAATAATCACCGCTGTGACTGGTGGACTTCCTCTGTGTCGGTCACCGGTCTAAGCCCTGTAAATATAGCACCACTCAATTTCATTTTGTCCCGTGTAGTATTGTGTTACACCCTGGGCTAGCAGTGGTTATGCACGTAAGCATTTCTTAGTGTATTTCTGCTACATTCCTAAACCTCTCTCACTTGGCCCAGCCTCCTCCCTGGCCCTCACCCTCATCATACACCTTCATCAGAGACCATCAGAGCCCTCACAAGTCTGGGTAGAACCACGGGCCACAAAGCCTTAAGGCAGCTTCTTCTTCCCCTGCAGCCCCTTGGATGGCACGGACACCCGGCAGTTCCAGGAGGGCTGGCCTGGCAGGGTGTTTCTGCTGAAGCTGAGTGTGGAGGGTGTGGTGAGCTGTAGCCAGGAGTCAGTAATGTAAACAAGAAGTATGACCCACCTGTCACACATTTAGACTGAGGATGACACTGCACAGGGGTGTGTGTGTGCTCTGCCTGTGTCAGGGGGTGCAAAGACATCGCAGGGGTCCTAGCCCAGGCTTCTTTGCAATCAGCCACTGACTGGGGCCAGAGGACCTGGGTGACCTGGATAGCTCTCAGGTGCTTTTTCCTCTTGGCCTTGCACAGTCTCCATTCCAGTGCTATCCCACAGAACTCAAACAAGGCTCTTTCTCTTTCTTTCTCTCTTTTTTCTTTTTTCCTTTCTCTTTCTCCTCCCTTCTTCCTCCCTCCCTCCCTTCCTCTGCCTCCAGAGTGCCAGGATTAGAAGTGTGTGCCACCACTGCCCTGCTAATAAGGTTCTTTACACTAGAGGCACTTGGACAGCTATTTGCTCTTTTGAAAGACTGTTCTATATTTTCTAATCACTTTTGACCTGGATGTGAAAAATGCAGATATTAAGAAAACGGTCTGGCTCATCATGGCACAGAGCTGGCAGCCTCCCTAGGGCCTTGCACCTGACTCCTCTTTACCAAGAGGGGTCTTCTGAGAACTTCCACACACACTCTCAAGTTTGATATTCACTTAAAAAAACATGAGGTCAGTTGGGAGTGAGCACTCAGAGCAATCCTAAGGAGGGCGAGGAAAGAGGCCATGCAGGAATACAATTCCAAAAGCAAATCGATCTTTGCCCACCCCCACCCCCCCATTCTGGAGCTCAAATCCAGAGTGGCATGCATCACTCAAGAGCTACAGCCCTAGTCGAAAGCAAATAATCTTTTAAAATTCAAATTAATTAGACCCTACTCATCCCAGCGAACATTCTTAAAGCCCCATTCTTTACACAAGAGAAGAGATAAAGAACTGTTGGCCTCTAAGAGACTTGTGGGGCCCTTCAGTTACATTAATAAATGTCATTAATTAATCTGGGCTTAAGTAAATTACACTTTGCTTACAGAGAAAATCGAAGCAGAGAGAGTGCCTCCCGTTATCAGATACACATGAATATAACTAGAGCCCTCAGTCACCCACTAGTACCCACTGTGAACTTAGTATCAGCCAACATAAAGGGAAAAGCACAAATCTATCTCTCCTGTTATTAATGTCACCTTTCATAAACAATGTTCGGGATGGGACGTGTGAGGGGTCAACAGTATTTTCGGAAAAGACGATTATAACAAACTCACCCGTTTATTTAACTCTTTCTTACAGGGCTAGGGGTCAGGCCCGAGCCTCCACATTCGAGCCACGCTTCGTCCTGTCCTTACCTTTTACCTAGGAAATAGCTTTTTTAAACTTTTATCTACACAAATAAAATCTTTTTATAAAATTGTATGCTGTTTTACTTCAATCTTTATAAGCTTATGGATTTGTGTGATTTCTTATTGAATCCTTCAGAAATAAAGGTTGGTATCACAATTTTGGAATGCCTTATGAAATTGCTTCTATTCTAGGGCCTGGGACCAGTGATTTGGCTCAGTGAGCTGGGGCTGGTGCCTTTAAGTCTGCCTGTGAGTCTGATCCTCGGGACCCATTGCGAGGTGACAGGAGAGAGCCAACCTCAGGACAGAGCTGTCCTCTGACCCCCATGGGAGCACATGTCACTCAGTCGTCTCCCAACACACACAATAATAACAATTGTTTTTTAAAGTTTTAAATTGCAATTCTCTACAAAGCTCCTAACTACCCAACAGCTAACTAATCTGGTCTAAAAATTAACACCTTTCTATCATGGTACTTTCTGTGACCACAGCTCCCCTTTTAGCTAATTACACAAACACCCTATGTTAATACTTAAGTTTACAGTATCTTTATCTAAAACTGGCTCTCTTCTCCTTTTCTTTTAAAAAACAAAACAAAACAACAAAGTGTAGGTATTATAACCGGGGCTCACTCTAAGCAAAGGTCAAATGTTAAGTCGATAGAAAAGAAATCTGAAATTTATTGAGCTCCCATGTGCCGAGTAGCATGCTGGCTGCACAACCAGGAGTTAGTCATCCCAGGAACCGATGAGGTAAGGGTCATTGTCCTTACTTTACAGGTGAGGAAGCTAAAGTCCACAGGCGTTCAGAACCATGCCAGTGTTTCTCAGTTACTGTACAGCACCATCTGAACCAGATGGACCCGGAAGCCTGGCTCTTTCTATTGGGCCAGTCATCTTTTACTTTTCTGTGTGACAGTACCCAGCGTATGACCCAGCCTCCGACACTTAGAAGAGCAGAAAGCTTCCCTCACCACCCCAAACACCAAACACTCAATGCGCCAAAGTCCTCACCTCTTCTGACTCCGGCAAAAGCTTAAGGATTTCCCGCAGTGTCTCTGCTCCGTAATGCTCACTCTTTCCTTGATGGATGTCTTCTACAATGGACTGAGGAGACCTTGAAAAGATGAGGAATTGCATTTGCTGGAATGCCAACAGGGACACAGACTATGGAAATTAAAGCATATCTCCCTGCCCTCCTCCCTGTCTGTGTCTTCCTGGTCCAGAGGCCCCACCAGCCCCACTATGGGAAACCACTCTAGGGCTCCTTTCTCCAGAATACACCCTCAGGAACCCCAGGAAGGCCAACAGCAACAAACTTCTTTGGGGGAAGATGAATGAAAACTTTTCCTGATGAGGGGATAATGAGGCCTCACCCCTTACTGAGGCACTTTGGACAATTAATGGGGCCGGGGGTCATTTTCTTCAGTAGTGTAGCCACTGATAAGTTGCCCATGTTCCTATATATAACCCCTCATTCATGTAAGCAACCATAATTAAATTCAGAAGGTTGACAAAAAGAAATCAAAGTAGAATAGGACTTGTTGGGAAGAATGGTTTCAGTGGGGGAGGGGAGATGAGAGAGGGTAATGGGATACGAAATGCCCTAAACTCTGTACATATGTATTTGAAATTGTCAAAGAATTTAACACACACACACACACACACACACACACACACACACACACATATACACACACTCTTTCTTGACATACAGGACTCCACAGGAAACTGCAGAGTATTTCTCCCTCACTTAAAGATTATGTGCTTACAGCAGACAGACACTTGTAGACCCATGGAGCCATCCATCTAGGCAAGGCATGAGGATATGGAATGCTCCTAGCTCAGATTAGAATCTGAACTTCAGCTCAGTCACAACCTCATAATAAGGATATGGCTAAAATTTCAGACGTGCAAAAAAATCTTACTTTTTAAACTGCTTAAGAAATATCCCAATGTTCATACTTCGTTTTGCATCCAAGATGGTAATCTGGAAAGAAACAGATGCATAAAACTTTTTAAGTATAAATAAAAACAGCTGAGCCCAGGTGTGGTGACACACACCTTTAATCCCAGCACACAGGAGGCGGAGGCAGGTGGATCTCTGTGGTTCCAGGCAAGCCTGCTCTACATAGTGAGTTCTAGGACATCAAGGTCTATGTAGAAAAGCCCTGTCTCAAAACACCAAAATAACTAACTAAATAAAAATAAAATAACTAAAAACAGCCAGAGGAAACAAGAGAGTTAAAAACCTGTCAAAGTATAATACTAATCTACAGGGGAACAATTTCTAATATGTAAACCTGGCAATTAATACATGTTCCTATTATAGGTTTATGAATTTTAAGACTTTATCATCTCTCCAAACTTGTACCAGAACATTGTATTTATTTCCTTAGCAGTAAAAATGACACATACCATTGGATGTGGTAGCACACATCTGTATTCCTACCACTTAAAAGACAGACGTAAGAGAATCAGGAGTTCAAGCCTAGCCTAAGCTACATAGTGAGTTGGAGTTTATCTCAATCCTGCTTCCATACCACCAAAAAAATTTTTTTTCATTTTTGGGTTAGGTAGTTCAGTGGTAGAGCACTTATCTATCACGCACAAGGCCCTGGATTCTAGTCCCAGAACAAGGCACAAGATGCACATTTATTATACTAGTATATACATTCAAATAGATAATATTTTATATCAATTCAATTTTTTCTTTTACATACAGCCCATACTTAAAGTCTGGGCCTAAGTAGATACTGTAGCATAGCAAGAATCATGTGAGAATTGAAAGTGCAAAATAAAACAGTGACTACTGAACTTGAGGCCCCGTTGTGATTTACAGACATAAATCATCCATTTGGGAGAAAGGAAGGAAGTATCTAGCCACGAGAGGTACATGCCTGTGAGCCTAGCACTCAAGAAGTTGAGGCAGGAGGATTATCAGAAGTTCAAGGCCAGTCAGAGATGATTTCAGAAAAAAAAATGTCTTGCACCAGGAAGTCTCAGATGCATACATTTTCCCACATTTTTCTGTCTCCAGAGTTAGGACGTACTTTATAATACACGGTTTTACTACGTAAACCAGGGTACTCACAAAATCCCAGAGAAAGAACTGCCTGCTGGGATTGAAAGCACACACCACCATGCCTGGCATTATACGACATCATTTGATTTAACAAATGCTGATGTAATTATCCCATTACGCCATCAAAGCCAGATTGTAGCAAGTTTCAAATGGTCAAAAATAATAATTTGAGAAGATTTTATTGTAGATTAGAACTTTTGGGGGTTCTGCTGAGAAATGATCTTTGCCTCTGGAAGTAAACATCCCCCCAGAGTTGGGGACCGAAGACAACCTAAATCGACTGCCATCTTTTCCATGTGTCTCTGGTAAAGGGAGGCTAGCTGAAAATAGAGACCAACAGAGATTCATTGAGGACAAAAGAGAATCAGATTTCAGACCAAATTCTGCATCTCTGGGTCACTCCAAGCTTGTAAGCAATAGCAAGATCGTTAATGTCACTTCCTGGCTATAAGGTTAAATTTTTACAAGGTATGGTTGCCTCCTTTTGAAGGCTAATCTTAAACAATCTCATTATTTACTAACCTCTGGGTTTATTTGATGTTAACACAATCACCTGCCAGCCATAAAATAAGCTTCCAGGCTGAGAGGGCACCCTCCTTACTGGAATCCTACCCAGGGCTTCAGTTCAAGTTCAGTGTGAAGGAAGAGAGAGAGAAGGGAAGAAAGTCTGTGAAACTTAACACTCGAGGAGGAAAGCCTCTACTGGGATGAGGAATTCTCAATTTATTAAGACTGGAAACTTCTCATTAAAACTTGTAAGTTAAAAGGTCACAACTACGAACACGTACACTGAGACAGTTGCATTTATGTCCACCTAGAATGAAAACAAACCTCCTGTATAATTCTCTCACTGAAGTGCCACCTCTTGCTGTGCTTAACCCTGGACTGCAGCATCCTTCCTCCCCCTACACTCCCAACCGCACCCTCATCCTGTTCACCCTTCCACCCTCTGGGGCTCCGAATACTTGGCGTAGGTCCATAGCCACCACTACTGGAAAAGCAAGGGAGAAATTACTGTTATTATCCTTATTTGACAGATAAGGAAACTGTGCCTCAGAGATGTCACTTTGCGGCTCCCCAAAGCAGTGCTGGAACCGAGTGTTAGCCTGCTTCTCTCTGAGTCTCCTCCCCTCTGGTTCCTGTGAGCTTAGTACTGGCCAGTCCTCCATGCAATCAGTAAATGTGGCCCTCTCCCACACCAAGGTGGGAAGGTCTCTCCAGAAATGGGGACAAGTCCGTGAAAAGCAGCCAATCACAGAGTCTGGCCAAGTCTAGGGGTACCCCCAGAGTTGTTAGTGTGGGATGCCAGATGACATCATGTTCTCACCAGGTGGACCAACCTCCGGGAGCCTAAGCCACCCCAGCCAACACGCTCCAGTCAAGGGCAGCTCTAGCCTGCAGAAGTCCTCACAGCCTGAGCAGCTTCTAAAATTGGTCATGATCACCAGTCCCTGAGGAAAAGCCTGGGCTGGTCATGACTGATCGGCTTACCCAGAAAACAAAGGCCGGGACTTCACCCAAACAAGAAACAAGAGACAAACGATAGCATTTCAGGACAGCGCCTGCTCCCTGGCACCCTTGGTTTGCCTAGCCTCATTCTGCTGCCTTATCAAATGGGATCCTTATGACAGTTATAAAGGTGCTTGTTAGAGCCCTTCAAAGAGGGTTATCACTTCCCGTGTAAGGAGCTTATCTCGCTTCCCAAACTCTGGCTGCCATAGAGCTAGTGTGTCAGCTGCAAAGCCCTTTAGAACTGGCCGGTGGTGCTGGAGTACACACACACAGTGGCTGACAGAGATCCCAGTGAGCTGTAAAAACCAAACCAGAGGAGACAAACTGCCAACACTAGGGATGTTCCAACCCAGACATGAAGGTATGGTCTCATCCCTCCCTCCAGCTCCAACCCTCCAGCTCAACACACCAGGTCTCCCTTGTGCCCCTTCTCTCTGATAGGGGCAGAACCCAAGGCCTGGCGTGTCCTGCAAGACAAGGGCTCTACCACTAAGCTAAATCCCCAACCCCACAATTCTTGCACTTTTACATCAGTCTGTTACAAAGCTGGCCTCCATATCCTTTACAGGAAGAAGAAGCTTGCTTACATTGTAGGAAACTATATATACTATTTAGCATCGTGATCATTTCTGGGTATACAACTCAGTGGCATTGGGTGTATCCACATGGTATCTACAATACCATCCAGCTCTGAAGGTCTGTCACTGGGCTGGAGCTCACCATAGGCTAGACTGACAGGCCAGTGGGCCCCAGAGAGCACCCCGGCCTTAGCGTTGCTAAACAAGTTCTCTCTTCTGTTGAGCCAAATCTCAACCCTGTAAACCATTCAATTCACATATGCCTGTCACCTGAAACAGGGGCTATTTCCACTCAGCTCAAAACCTGAAAAGCAAAACAAATGTAAATCTTCCTTTGGCTACAGGCTTCACCTCTCTTTGGTCTTTGACAGTGTTTCATTGTTTTGGTTTTGGCTGCCTATCTATCGGAAATTTGTCCCTCCCCTTATTTTATGAGGGAAGACAGAAACCTGAAGCATATAGATCGTTTTAATGCACACACTCTATCTAGTTCTACAGTTCTTGATTGTGAGCACTTCCCAGATTCTCAGCACATACAGGGCTTGTACTCATGACTACAGGAGAGTGACTGGTTCCCAGATGAGGGCGTGGGAGGATGAAGCAGCATGGCTCATGGGTCTAGAGTCATCATCCTCGATGCCTCCCTCCCACTCCTGACCCTTCCCTTCCCTCTCCTCTCACGTCCATCCTCTTCTAGTTCACCATCTACACGGCATCTGTGTCACACAGTCACCAGAGTGAATGACAGCTGGTGAGCCCCCATTTTGATCTGCCCTCAGCTGGGAAGATGGACACGTGCCCTCTGTCAGTTCTGCTTGTTTCAGCCTCCTTTCATGTTCTTTAGAGTTCACCAACTTGATAAACCATATTGTTATCCTTAAGAGTCAAGGGGGCTAAAGAGATGACACAGTGGTTAAGCGCACTTACTGCTCTGGCAGAGGACCCAGGTTCAGTTCCCAGCACCCGTATGGTAGCTCACAACCACCTGTGTCAGGGTCCAGACATCTGAATCCATGGTGTGGCCTCTAAGTGCTCCTGCATGTATGCGGTACACATACAGACAAGCAAACACATACAATAAATAAACATTGAAAATAAAGAAAAAAATGTACCTTTTTAGAGAACTGCTCAAATTATAAATGGAGAGAGACAACCAACTAACACCAGCGTTGGGAGACAGAGCCTCAGCTAACAACATCTGTAATGCATGGATGGGAACTTGGCAGCTTCTCAGGGATGGCATCACAGTGAACTGTGAGACGAAGTCTGAGCTGAGCCTTTTATTAGGAGCCCAGTGCATATCAGTGCATCTCCAATTGCTTTATTACAGCTTAATTACTATGACCCATCACATCTGCCATCTCCCAGGTTAATTTTTAGTAACAAGGACACAAGGATGGTAGCATTTCATAACCTCCTTCCCCCGGATTACTATTTTAAGTGCTGCTCTCTCTATGCCTGCCATTCCCAAACCAACATCTTCCCTACCCTCCAGCAAATTTTCCCTCTGGAGCACAATCGAACTTTCTGGTAATGCTCTATAAGCCCTTTAAAACGAAAGCCGATCATATAATATCAGGCCATTTCTATCTGAGGTTATTATATGACCAAGGACCCAACCTGCTCCTCTGCACGTCTGAACCTCCAGGATTATGGCCTGTTATGACGTGCTAGTGTCCCGTGTCTGGGCTCAGTAGCAGGCCTTCCAAAGAACACACTCTTCAGCATGTTCTTCAGGGCTCCCGGACAGAGGGTGAGGACTATTGCTTTGACCCTGGACTCCACTCACTGCAGGGTGAGCTGGAAGATTTATGGCTGATCTTTGTCAGAGTGTAGTTCTGCTGAACTATGGCTTCTGTAGGAGAGGTTCTAGTCGGAAATAAAATGGCACACACCAGGTTCTTTCCAGGAGAAAAGCATATCTAACACTTACAGTCATGTTGAAGGTAATGTAGAAGATTGGAAATAATCCCTAATAATCTCTTAGGTGGCATCGTGAACTTAAAAGGACCAACCTAAACACTGGAGTCTGCATAATGAAGAGCTGAAGGGTTTGATCATCCCTTGGCTCTCAGCCATGCTAACTTAAGTTTCATATGCTATCTCTCAGAGGCAGACCTGCAAGTGTCAAAAGTACTATCTCTGCGCTCCACATTCACAGCAGCAATGTTCATAAACAGTAGAAGCAACACCACTATCCAGGGATGGAGGGATTTATAACAAAGTGTTGTACAAGCACACAATGGAATATTGTGTGGGCCAACATGATGAACCTTGAGGACATCAGGTTAAGAGAAACAGACCAGCCAGGAAAAGACAAATGCCACATGATTCTACTTCTACGAGGTCCTGGAATAAAATTCACATAAACAGGAAGAAAAATGGAGCTGCCAAGGGCCAGAGGGAGAGGAAACAAGAAGGCCTTTAAGTTTAAAGACTATGCAGCTCAGGTTTGCAGGGCAAAAGAGTTCTGGAGATGAATGGTAGTGGTGCCTGGACCACGATATGAATGCACTTGATACCATTCAGCTAAGAAAGAGTTAAGGCAGTAAAATTTTTAAGTGATTAACAATGAAATATATACATTTCTAGGGCTGGGGGTGCAGCTCAATAGTAGAATACTTGCCTCACATATACAATGTCCCTGATTCCATTCTCTCCATCTAAACAACAACAAAATCAGGGGCTGGAGAGATGTCTCAGTGGTCCAAGGCACTGGCTGCTATGTAGAGGGCCGGGGTTAAGTGAGTAACCACAGAACAGTTCACAACCATCTGTTAACTCCAGTTTATTCCAATGCCCTCCTCCAAGAGCCCTGCATACACATGGCACACAGACACACATGCCAGCAAAACTCGCATACACATACAAATCAAATGAATAAATCTTTTACAAAATTTTAAAAATCATTCTTTAGAGCTATGGAGATAGCTCAGCAGGCAAAGTGTCTGCCAGACAAGTCTGACAACCTGATCATTGGTCATCCTGATTGGATGCTCAGAACCCACATGAAAACTGTACTGCAGGAGCACAGGTTTGAATCCCAGCACTTCCGTGTGGAGGCTAGAAGCCGAGACAGGAACATCTCTGGAAGCTGGAAGCCAAGTGGCCTGCCATTAAGTTGTTGTGAACAAGAGAGACCCTGCCTCAAAGAAGGTGAAAGGCAAAGACCAACAGAGAGGTCTCTGATCGCCACCCACGTACTGTGGCATGTGAGCACCTCTCAATGCAAATGGACAGGCACGCTCACACACAATCTTAAAAAACTCTTTTAGAAAGGAAGTGAAAGAAAAAAATATATAAGTCTACCATGTAGGCTGCATAGGCAGAAGAAGGTGGACGCAAGGATCTTTGCTCCTGAACTTTGGATCTGGCCTGGAAACGGACTTTTCTGTTTCTGATTTTGAGAACGATTCACTGCGCTGCTTCCTGGCTTCCTGCATTTACCTCTCAAATGTCAAGCACTGATTTGCCTTTAACACCTTGAAACTCCCAGAGGAGGGGCACACTATGCTCTTCTGTTCCAGATGTTCCTCTGGGACACGCACACACCTGTCCTGTCACCTGCCTTAGCAGGGAGAAGTAGGAGACAAGGGTGAGATGTGACCAGCTGCACAACAAGGCAGCTCTGTTGGGACCTGAGCCAAGTCCAGGGCACTAAGGAAATGACTCCTGAGTCCTTTCCAATACTGACAGGGCATTTAACCAAATGAAGAGACTTAGCTTAAGCATCAGAGTCAGAAACACCTGTGATCAGCACTGAAGACACCATGGCTTCTGGTGACTGACTTTTCCAATTCACTTCACACTGTAGTGTGTTTTGACACACTTTTTATTTATTGACACACACAGTTTATTTGACACACCAACCCTGGTCTCCGCGCTCTCTATATTTCATAAGAATGCTCTCAGCAATTTCAGGGGGATCATATAACCAGCTTAAAGGGCCCTAGTGGGGCCTGGTGAGAGGAGTTAACATGTTCCTAAGCTAGGAAGAGAAAAGAGGTCAATACCGTTGGCTCAAGAATTCAATAATGCATGGAGCGAATACTTCACCCCAGGGCCCTACCCACTTCCTTATCTAGGCAGCTCCATCGATGACCTATTTTCTCTGCTCCTTTACAACAGATTAAAAAACAAAGGACTGACAATGAGTTGTATATGTGTTTGGTAATTTAACAGCTGTTTCCCCCTTCAAAGTAACATATTTGTTGTTAACTGAAAACATACTCCATATAAAAACTGTCTGAAAATAGCTTGATGCTTTGGCTTTTTAGAAATCTGTCTCCACAAAGGCCATAACTTAATTCAGAGATCTGAGGCACAGAGGCCATCTCAAAACACATGCTGAGGGCACACTACAGCAAAAGCCTCTGGCTTTTTCCAGATAGCCACGTTCTGGAGCTCAGCCTTCTGTCCCAGGGGAGATTACAAACTCCAGGTTCCAGCTGAACTTCTCTCCATGAGAAAACTACAGCAGATTCGCTAGCAGCAGGGTGGTGCTGAGAGGCCAGAGCCCAGCAGCTCCAACTTATGTTCTCTGTATGAGGTCATAATCCATTGGGAAGCCTGGGAGGATCCTGCAGGCACACTCCCTCCACTTTTGCTGCTCAGCTCCAACCACCGTGTGAGGCCTTCCTGTGGTTTCCAGAGCTCATCTAGTCCGCATGCTCTCCTTTCTCAGAGAAGTCTACCAATTATCGGAAACACGCAACTCCAACCCAGAGCGGCCCGGCCACAGGCCTCTGGCTCCTCCCACCCCCACATATCCTCCCCCCCCCCCCCCCCCCCCCCCCCCCCCCCCCCCCCCCCCCGTTCCATTCTCACCTCTTCCCGGGCCTCCCTGAAGGATGAATTCAAAGATCCTCCTCTCTTGGGGAGAGAAGCCTTGGAGGTGTCTTCTTGCTGCCCAAAAAGCTCCTCGATGGTCTTCTTGTCGATCTGGTACTGATGCTGCTGCTTTGCTGCTAAGGTCCAGATGTTGGTCTTGCCTCGAACTTGCTCCTCTGGAATGGTTTTCCAGAAGAAGCTTCGCATACGTTTCTTCTTACCCAGGGTGCTGAAGCCATTCACGTGAGAAACTGGGGGTAGTCCTGGGGGAGGAGGGGGGATGGGAGGTCCCCCAGGAAGTGGAGGTGGCAGAAGAGGAGGTGGGGAGAGGGAGAAGCCCTCCCCTGAATGTGGACAAGGTGGAGGTGGAGGCGGTGGAGGAGGAGGAGGAGGTGGAGGAGACGCAGAGGGTGACAGCTGCCCAGCCATGAATGCAGCTGCCGTGGCAAGAGTCCCATTTTCTTTATCGCTGGCCAGGGAGACACAATTCATAACATGCATAGTACTGTTGCCTTCTAAGGAGCTAATTCCTTGACCTTGGAGAAGCAGACAGACATCAAACTCCGGGCGTACTTCTTGGCCGGCAAGTCTGCTGCCAGGAGAGAAGGCAACTGTGCTTCATGTCAGCTTCCAGACCTGCCAAGATGAAGCAAGTTTAAAGTCAGTGCTGGCAAATGATTTCACATTAGCTTTCCCCCTTCAGAGGCCAGGGTCGGCTGGCCTACAATGGGTACATATTCAGGTCAAGAGGACATCTTGAAGCACACTGGAACAAATGTATACCTTTCTAAATCTGAACCACATCTCGCTACTGGAAAAAACTGCCAGAGAATCAGCAATAAAACCAGTTTGGAAATCTCCTATTAATCAATGAAGCACATACAGAGCCAGCACCTGATAGGCTCAGGGGTGCTCCCTTTATGAATAAACTACTTGTTCACCAAGAGCCTCCTTCCTCTCCTGGACGATGTATACCAGCCCTTGGGGAAACTGCCCAAATTGCTGAAGCATTAGGTGCTTAGTGACCCTGCCTTTTTCCAGTCTGGACATGTCTTCTCCAATCACAGGGTCAAAAGGTATCTTCCATGTTGAAGGGAGCAGCTGGGGCACTTAAAGAAGACAATAATGGCCCCGCTTGTTTCCCTGAAGTCTGGGTCACCATGTTCCTGCTCCACGGGGTGATGCGGTTCCTCCAAGAGAAAACTGTGTCAGGCGTGTTACATCACCTGACTAGACTTCCGTATTTCTCCTCTATACAACTACAGTACATTAAAGGGCTCCCATCATCCCTTTGCATGCTGTCATCTTGACTTGTCATCTGCTTTTTCTGCTCCTGTGACACTGTTAGCAAAGAGGAGATGCTCAAGGACACACCGCCCCTATCGAGTTTACCTCATGTCTAGCCCTTATCCATACAACTCACTTATCTTGGCGACCTGTATTTTTACGGCCCTACAGATGTTTGTTTTGGGATTTATACTGGTTGTTACCAACCCATTTCGAAACAGGGTCAAAATAACTCCGTTTCTTCTCTTAAGGAGGCAGGTGAGAGAAGGGGTGAAGGGACTCCGCAGAGGATCTTCACGCGCAGTTTCTACATGACCGTTCTGGCTGTAATCATCCACTTATGTCATCACTATTAGAGCCTCGACTTGCAGGCACATGTGGATCACACAACACTGTGTTATACAGAAATAAGCTGTCTGATATCACTGGCTCAGACATACACAAAATAGGCAGGATTTCCTGGGGAGCAAGAGTGGAGTCCAGAAACATTTTCCCCTTAGAGTCCAGCTCTGCAACTTCCTCTAGCCGCAATCTGAGCAGAGGTGGGTGACGTCACCTACAGTTCAGCATTTTTCATCTATGAAATAGGAGAACACCTTTTCCACTGGCTCGTGTAAGAAAAATGTGCGAATACAGGAATGTAGTTAACTATTTCTAATAACTGCTCATAAGCACACCTTCCCTTCATCTTCACAGACAATACATTTGCTTTAAAAACATGTCTCAGGGGGAGGGCTCTGGAGAGGTGGCTCAGTGGATAAGAGCAAACACTGCTCTTGCAAAGGCTCAGTGTGCTGGGTGGCTCAAAACCACCTGTAACTCCAGCTCCAGGGGATTTGACACTTGGGCCTCCAAAGGCACCTGCACTCAGGTACGCATGTATACACTCATACGCATACATGCACTCACACACATACACACACTCATACGCATACATGCACTCACACACACACACACACTCATACGCATACATGCACTCACACATACACACACTCATACACATATATACACTCACGCGCATAGCTAATATAGCAATAATAAAATATTTAAAAATCATATCTTGGGTTTATAGATGAAAATATCAAAGTCCTGGCTGTTGGAAATATATGTAATATCTTCGATTTCTGCTACCAAAATTTGTGAATTGTGACATTTTTTTTTCCTCTTTTAATTTTCAGTGACTACATATTAAATCATCTTTATGTTACAGGACAACATTTTTTAATGAAACATGTAACTGTCTGAGGTTTGCTAATTTATTTGCTTATCTATTTATTTACTTACTATTTATTATTTATGGTGCTGGGGATTGAACCCAGGACCTATTGAATGCCAGCCAGGCAGCACTCCCCCGACTGAGCTTAAAGCCCTGCTGAGGATGTGCTCTACCTGAGCGACATGTTCAGCCCCATTTAAGTATTGAATAGAAAATGACGTTTCCAACGTTTCCAATTTGATACGTAAAAGTCATTTTCAGGATTTCATGCGTACGAGTCAGTGGCATCAATGTGTTCAGCTGTCAGCACTGGGCAATTTCTCAGTAAGTCAAGTTACAAGTATGATTCTAAGCTGACTTCTGGTTCACTAGAGATGGAACTGGCTTTGAGAAGGAGTTTTCATAATTATCATGAGGGGCATAACGAGGCTGTCTTCAGAGCTGGCATTCCTAAAGCAACCATGACTCACTGTCAATTACAGTTTATAGTTACATTTGCACTCTTTTTTCAAGACTCTGCAGGTAATTTTGGCAGTTTATTCTTACATATTTTATATATTTCTGTGCATAAGATAATCCTTAAAAAGGTAATTGCCAATTCTCCAATTCACATCCAGTTCCGCATATATTGACGTATTTATACATCACCCACCCCACCCCACCCCACCCCAGTGCTGGGGATTAAACACAGAAGCTTCATGCATGCTAGGCAAGGCCTTCGAAAGGCCCTGGATTATATCCTCAGCACTGGGGGGCGAGGGAAGGGGATTACCTAAAAACCTGTCTGATCTGGAAAGTAATAATTCATCCTGTGTCAGCTAAGTATACTTACAGGTGTAGCACTAAACCCCTCTGTACAGATACAGAAACACTAAGTGAAGAAGCTGAATATTCCAAGGTAGAGTGACATCACCAATCACTGTCTTCTAGCACCTACACCCCAAAAGACTAAGACTTTTTTGAGTACTGTGCTGTGCACAGTCGAAGTACCAGATAAAAACCTGCAAAAGTTAAAAAGTGACACACACGAACTGTGCACTGATATTCTAACTACTGCCCAGTCTGAGAGAAGAATGTCACTTTAAGAAGTTAAGGGAACAAAAGGGAAACGAACTACATTCTCTCTAGTCCTTTTATCTAGCAACTCCACCCCCCAACAGTGGAAGATCCTAGCTCCCCAGGAGCATCTAATGAGTCAGTTCACTGGCAATGATTAGCTACATGCTAATGCTTTTTGTTCCCGTTACTCTTGTAGTGTGTCCCTACTACAAATAATGGGCAGAAATTTCAATGTTAAAGAGGTACAAGGAAAAGGAGCGAACAGACAGCATTCCGACTCTTTCCAGTCATGTGGGATATTAAAATAGAGGATGCACCAAAAAAAAAAATATTCTGTCCACAGAGACTCCACACATTCTCTGGGACACTGGGGGAAATGCAGGTGATGTAAACACCCTGACAGATGACACCCTGTTTCTCACAGTTGGCAATTGGCAGCAGGGACAATGGGATCAGCCCTGGTTCATTCTGGGAGTTGCCAAGTTTCCCATCAATCTCCCCAAGACAAACAAGAGGCAGGCTTGTATTTAACATCTCCCCTACAGGGGGGACCTCAACAGCAGGGAGGAGGCTGTTAAATGCAGAACTGTCACAGACAGGATCTCTGAAGACAGGACCCATCTTCAAGTCCTCTGAGTAATAACCATGGTCCAGCAGAGATGGGGTTGCTCTCTCTCCCTTGGGGAGGCTGCTGATCAGTTGAGCATCGTTTAACTCGAATTCCAATAAGGGATGCTACCATCAGCCTATGATCAACCAGCATACAGGGTTAGAATAAGGGCATTCCTAAGAGTTCCAGGAGGAGCTATCTGGCTCCTGCCTAACTGCTCTCTAACCAGGACTTTTCTCAAAGGAGGGACTGTGCTACTCTGTTCAGCTATGATAAAAAGTGACACGGAGCCAGGTGTCTCTCCTCTCGCCTCCTGACATGTGTCACACATGAGGCCTGGGTTGGAAGCGTGGGCCATACAGCTGATCAATCGAAGAACAGAAGAGGTTGAGCTACACAGTATTCTAAGTTGGGAAAAGAGACAGGGCTCGGGACGGCCCCGACTTTTCTAAAATACAGCTCCCCATTTTCTACCCATTCCTTAAGGAACACTCCTCCACCTCTACCTGCTCTTAAGAAATACAGACTGTCAGTTTGAGAGCAACACAGTCTGACTTGGCACTTCAGGCGGCAGCGAGAATCCATGACGGCAGGTTTAATCTGTCAGATCACATAAACAAACACTCGCAGCTGCGGGAGAACGCCTGTCTCTGAATGCGCATTTTCAGTTTCTTCTCTCCCAGACCCCAAACCAGGAAGAACAGGCCCGGGAATGCCCACGGATGCTTTTGGAGGGACAGAAGCTCCAGGCAAGCAACTGTGGACCAGCGGGGGTGCCCGCAGAGGTCCCATCCCAACGCGTGGCAACATTTCTTTAAACACTAACCCCACCTCTTTATGAAACGCGCTCCGACCAGGGCGGGGAGGGGGCACCCAGGACACTATGGACAGAGTTATTTCCCAAGTCTTTGCACACCACCCTCCTTTGGTCTCTAGCACCGGGCTCTGTCGGATCCACTCACCAAAAGGCCCCTGGTCCCCGCCGACTCCGGCTGTGCTTAGCCCCACGTCCAGCAGCCGCGCAGCCCAGGATCCCAGTGCAGCAGGCGGGCTCGGGGTGGGCGGTCCCCGGCCGCGCTAGCTCAGAGGCCGCCTTATCTGGGCCGGGAAGGCGCGCGGCGCGGCGGAGAGACGCCCACACGCGCCCGCACGGCGGGGACAGCGGGAACAGCGGGGACAGCCCTCCCGGGAAGGGCGCGACCCTCCGCCTCCGGGGCGGCCTGGCACGTCCCAGCCCCGACACGCTCAGAGACCACCGGAGCTGCCGCGCCAGCTGGCAACCCCTGGGCACCCCTCCGGTGCCGAGCCGACTCGGGGTGGTTCTCCCTGTCCCGGCTTCCCTGCCGACTCCCGGCACCCAGACGTCGGCGGAGCCTGAGGTTCTCCAACCCGGTGGCCGCCAGCCTCTTGGACAACCGCTGCGGCGACACCGTGTGGTTCCCAGCGCGGGCTCCGGGGAGAAGGACTCGCAGCCGCACTGCGGCTCTGCACCAAGGGAGAGGGGATGAGCCCACGACAGACACGCGAGAAGGGGACTCCGGGGCTGGAGGCGGAGACCGCCGGCCGGCCGCTCCCTCCCCACAAACGCCGGCGCCACTTCGGACGTGAACTTCCATGGACGTGTGCTGGCGTGGAAAGCCTACGGCACCCCGCGGTGGCAGGCGCGCGGCCTCGCTGAGAGGGCCTCCCGCGACCCGAGGAAGCGCCGGGAGAGCTGAGCGAACCCCCGAGGTCCCACCCGCTCGCAGCGCCGCACCGAGCTCGGGATTCGATGCGCGGCCAGCCCGGCGCGTGTGCGCCTCGGGGCACCGGGCCGGCGCTCCCGGACAAGTCCCAGGAGTGGGGCGCGGAACCCACGCTCCCCCGCATCCTCCCCGCGCCGCCGCCCGGCCCCGCGTCCCCCCACCCAGCCTCGCAGCCGGGCCTTCCGCCCTGGACCCGCACTCACCGCGCCCGCGCTCCCGGCACCCGCGCAGCCTCCTCCTGCTGTCCGGGCGCCGCGGTCTCTCCGCAGGACTGCAGGCCGGGGACCGCGAGGGGGCAGGGCGATGCGGAGGGGCGGGGCCGCTGCAGGTAACAATGCTGCCTACCCGGCTGCTCCTGGGCCGGCGGCAAAGGGCAGCACGCCCTTTCCTGCTCGGCTGCCTCCCTCGCTCCCCCTTGAACACGAGCGGCACCGCCACGGGGCTCGCCTTCGCCGGCTCGGGGCTCCCGGGACTCGAAAGTCGCCGCCAGCACGCCTCTCCGAGCACCTGGAGACCGGCGAGGGGCTGGGCGGGCAGCCACGCTGGGGGCGGGGGTGGGGTGGGGTGGGAGATGGAAATCGCTGGAGGGCGAAGATGAGCCCTAGTGTCCTAGTGGAGCGAGGGAGGGAGGGGGAGGCGCCTCGCCTTCCACAAAGCAACCTCTGCGGCAGTTTCCTGGACACCCTCCCCTGCGCACACGCGTGCACACTCCACACACATTCGTAGGCACGCACGCTCCTTCTTCACACACATTCACACACCTCCGCGCGTCAGGACGCTGCGCTCCGCAGTAGCTTCTCTCCGGAGCATTGGGCAGCCTGGGAGAGCTCCCTGGCGGTCCAGAGAGGACTGGAGGTCAGGTCTGATGTCAGGTCTGATGTAAGGCAAGCCAAAATGTCTCCCCTCACCCCACCCCCGCCTTCTTCCCCTCCCCTTCCCTCCTCCTCTCCTTTTTCTCTTTTCTATCTTCCTTCTTTTCTTTCTTTTTTCTTCTTTTTTGTGCCAATGATGGTAACAAACTTTTCAGCTTTATTAAAGAAAGAAAAAAAAAAAAGTCTTGCAGACCTGGCTGAATGAAGAAGTGCTGTCTGGGAACTGGGAAGAGCCCGCCCACTCATTGAAGGAAACAGGAAAGTCAGTCTAATCGCTTTTTTTTTTTTTTTTCCAAAGTGACTTGCGACAACGCCAGGCAGAGAGAAGTGAGTAGTCAAAGAAAACTTCTCCTGGACAAACCGGCTTCTGGCACCGCAGCTGCCGGGTGGGAAGCGCCCTCTGCGGGAATGAAGTCATCCTACCCTTTTCTGGGTGCGCCCAGATAACCGACCGAAGCTTTCCCCAGCTCTAGGCCTAACTTCCAGCTACTCCACCAGGCTTCCAGGTCCTGGACTCTGACACAGTTCCTCCCCTCCTTGTGTGAGCCCTGTATAGGCAAAGAGAAAGTACTAGTTCAAACCAGCCCACTATCTAAGACCCCAAAACCATGCCTGTCGATTTCGTGGCCTTGTTGATGCTTCTTTGGCCATTAATGTAGTTCAGGCTTCAACACAGTCCACCCACAAACACTGAAAACGCTGATCTCAGGCTGGGAACTCGTTAGGCCAAATGAATATTGATTACTATCCAAGTAAAAGAATAATGGGTGTTACTATTCTTTATTAATTTTTTTTTTTGAGACAAAGTTTCTCTGTGTAGCCCTGGCTGTCCTGGAACTTGCTCTGTAGGCCAGGATGCCCTCCAGCTCACAGAGATCTGCAGTGGTCATCAGGCTATCCCCCTTTCCTATTCTTCACCTAGTCAGAGGCAACCTCTCTTCCTTCCCTCCATCTCTCCAAGCCCTGCACCCTGCCTTTGTGCCCCCACACTGCAGGGAGCCTGTGCTGGAAGACCTGTTCCTTTCTGCTCCCATCTAGTTGCTCTAGAAGCTGAGGCAAGAGGACAACTTGAGCCAAGGAATTTGAAGCCAGCCTGCACAGCATGGTGAGATTTCCAAGAAGAAAAAAGCCACTTCAGAAGAGCCAAGCCCTGTGGCCCACCCTCCTCCCTCTGGCCTCTGATCTCCAGCTTCATTCTGGTCCAAAGGCCTCCCCTCTGCTTCTGGAGCTCTCCTTTTCCTCCCAGGAAGGTCACAAGGCTCTCACAACCCTTGATCTCCTATTGTCCATTATAATCCCATGGCCATCGCTTCTGACTTTAACCAGGATGCCTTTTTGAAAGAAAAGCAATCAAAATGAACAAACATGGCCTTAGGTTTCGATCCTTGGAAGGGAACCAGGAAAATGAGGGCCAATTGACTTCAGTTATGCCAGGGACTCAAATCCACATCTGCCTGATGGTGCCACAAGTCCAGATTCAATGCTTGGAAGACAAAACTCCCTTCCTCTCAAACCAGCACTCTTCTCTCATTCCTTTCCCTAACAGCTGGCTTTGGAGGTTGAAGCCCCAGCTTTAGTTTAGAGTTAGCATGCTGGCATACTAACTGTGAGTAAGGTGATCTGTGCTGCTCAACCACCATCTGCCATGTGTGGGACACCCTAGGTCTTACTATTCTCCATTAAACATCCCTTTTTTTCCACCCTAGAGAAGTGTAACTGGACACACCCATGTCCCGAAGCTTAGAATTCTTCCCCTTCTCACCAAATTCACTCAGAAACTGCTTCCAGGTTACTGCATTTACAGGTCAATCTATGGCTTTCCGTGTCTGTCCCTAACCTTCTGTAGGGTCAAGTGTGTGCAGATGTGGCCCTCACATGACAGGCAGTGGCATCCTGCACCATCCCCCCCCCCCCCAAATCTGGGCTTCCCTTTTCTGCAAGCAGCGTGGTGTGAGCCCCTTGCACAGATAGACCTTGCTTATTTTTGACTCGTTTTCCTTCTGCACAGGAGATGGGCTGAAAAGTGCTGGGAAGAAGCAAAGCACAGCTCTCCACCCTAGGAAGCAGCATGTTCATATGCTGTCTACCGCACAAGCCTCCCCTAGGTTTGCTGTGACCAGCAAATAGCTTTGCTCCATCTATAATAGGAAAAGGTGCCAACCAGCCTGCAGGGAGGGGCTCAAGAGGCTCCTGAAGCAGTGTGCCTGAAAGTCACCCCAGCCACCATCTTTCTGGCTGGGAGGTGGCTGCTGCCGCTGCTGCTGCCAGAAGGGTGGTGTGGACAGCCTCTTTCCAGGCAAGACACTCAGAGTGTATTAATTACTTAGCACAGCTGGAACAGCCCTCAGAGCTAGCAGAATGACCTCTGGGACATACCTGCCTTCCCTGCTCTCTGTGCAATTTGCTCTGCCCTCTTCCAGATTGCCCTTTCTGGAAGGTTCCACTCCTGTCACCAAATGCATTTTCTTTCTTCTAGATTCCATTCCTGAGACGCTATTAGTTTTTGGGTCTCTCCCACCCCCCCCCCATAAGGAATCGTTTGAGTTTAATCTGGCATTAGGAACCACTAACTGAACAAAACCTTCAAATTGACATGACTCAATTTTGGCATCCATTCTAAAGAACATCTCATCATTACAGGCAGACTTATTTGCTAAAGGGGTAGGTCCTTGGATACACTGAAGTCAGTCCGCCTCCAGCACAGGTCTGAAGCAACAAGCTGATTTTAAGTCCCTCTTTCCCTTCCTCACACCCTCCATTGCTTCTCCTATTTTTATGACACAGGCTGAGATTTGCTTAGCTCATTCTTTTCATGTTTATTCTTTTTAAAACACACACGGATGGGGTCACTCACTTGCTTGATGTTTGGAATACAGGTTGTAGTGTTGATCTTTGATCTCTTAAGATCCAAACCTGCAGAAAGAAACAAATGGCCAATTCTATAGCTAAACAGACTGGCAGATGAATGAAAGGCTCACAAACCCACCTAGCAGCTGCCCCTGCTAGGAGACAGACTGACATAGTGTTTCCTCTGAAGCAGCAAATAGAACCTCTGCTGATCATGACTGTCAGTCTGAATGCAAACTTGCCTTATTGGCAAAATGCAAATGTTCTATTCCTAGAATTTTCCAAACAGCTTTTTGTGAGGTTTCCCCCATTTTTGTTTCACTTTCCTATTTTGCACACGCGTGTGCGTATGTGTGCAATCACACACTCATGCCATGGTGTGCGTGTGACAGAGGGCAACATTCAGGAGTCGCTTTTCTCCTTCCACCGAGTGGGTTCTAGGGACTGAACGTGAGGCACAAGGCTTGGCAGCAAGCACCGTTAGTCACCGAGCCTTGCTCCACTCACTAACCATTTTTGAATTGGCAAAATGCCATTTTATTTTCCCAGGCTACAGAATTTAAATAGTAAGTTGCCTTTAACTTTAGTAAGCCTTGGCTGGACTGTAATCAGTGAGAGGGTAGAGCTTTTTTGTCACATGATTTCCAAAAGTGTTGCATAGAAAGTGCTTTCTCCTGTGTTAATATCCATGGCAGCATCAACAACATCTCCCTTGTCGTTGTGCAGGTGCCTGTCAATAACAGTGGCGGTTTGTTTGAGACAAGGGTCAAGAGAGTAAAAACAACTCTTACCCAACACAGGAATGGAGTAATAAGATATTTGAGGACCCTTGTCCCTACCTGCCTGTGTTAAGAACAAACTGTCCATTTCTTCAGGTATGTGTGAGAGTTCTGGAAGGTAAGGACAGAGGAGAGACAAAAGGAGAGCGACAGTGTTATACACTGGATCCCCTCAGAAGCCTTCACCCATACCTATTATTTTAGTTTAACTCCCCTCCCCCCCGACTCAGTGTTTAGAACACTGGGTGACAACATTCCGACTTGGAGCCGTCAAATGTGCCACAGCCGCACAGCATAGCACAGTTTCTTTCCTTATCCACCTCCCAAACAAACGAGCGGGCCTGGATAAGGATGGAGTTAGAATGGTCAGGTACCAGTTGATTTTGCTACTGGCTTTAACTGTTCAAATCATTTACTCTTCCAATAAGCTAGACGAACAAACAGAGTAATTTGAAACTGTAACTCTCAAAGTATAAGCAGTCCTAAAGAAATCAAGGAACTAGCAATTGTGTGTGTGTGTGTGTGTGTTTTTTTCCCTGCGGGAACACTATGTGAAGACTTTGTAGGTGAAATAAAGGCAGGAGAAAGGACCAGTTTGTTGACTTAGTAACTTGTAAAAAAACAAAAACAAAACGTCCCTCTGTGCCCCTGGGAATCAAGTGTGTACCTGGTTTGGTGAAACTGTTTTTGCAGCAAGTCTCTGTTTTTAATAAGCAGGTTTAATAACCACACTTAAGCTATGATAGCAAATAATAAGACCAGCCCATAATATGTGTTTTGTTTGGGCTTGGCTTGCTTTTGGCAGTGTTTAGAATGGACCCCAAGGCTCCATGCAGCCTAGGTACTAACCAGAGTCTAAATGTTTCTCAAGTGGACTTAGAGAAATAACTGCAACCGTTTTCCTGAGCAAGTGAAGAGGGCATCTTGTTGGTGATCTATGGTCAAGTTTAGCCTGACGCTGGATACAAAGAGAAACTCTATGAAATGCTCAGCACTGTAATTAGTTCATGTTTACATAGTTTTGTGGTCCAGATCAGGCTAAGGCTGAAAGGGAACTGGGTCTGGTGGGGTAAAGCTAAGAGTTATCTTTCATTCTTTCTAACTTACTGGCTTCCTTCTGAAGAAAGGGGTTACTAAATACTTGACAATCAGTACCTTAAAACATACAGAAAACATTTCCTCACATTTCTAAATCCCTTTTATGTAGTGCTTTATACATATAATCGAATTCTGTGTTTTAAACATTAAACTGTGTATTAGATAATAGAGTAAAACTCATCTGTACAATGGACTGTACTGGTGATGATTTCTCAGGCCGAGGCTACAAAGAAGAATGCATAACTTCACTTTTTTTTTTTCTTGAAATGTTGCAGAATTTCTAAGCAAACCCAGTTCCCTAGTATACTCCAGCTCTTTGTGGAAGGCACAGGTAAATGCATTTAGGGTTTTTATATGGCCATGCTTCCGGTAGGGTGACTGACATGTCACTCTGAGTGTCTTCTTTACAAGAGAGAGAGGTTAGTGGATTCAGGGCAAGCATACCTATATGAGACACTCATCACTCTGACATGGAATTAGTTTTACTTTTATGCTGGAAATGAAAACACACACACCAATCTCTCTTCCCAGGAAAACTGTAAGCTACCATAGATTCTAATTGAGCCAAAATTTGGGATCACAAACATTTGAGTTTTAAAGGGAGTCTAAAGACAGCAGAGAATGATGGTAGGTGTTCACAAATCTCCATCCTTGCCCCCACAACCCCCACCACTAGGATTTGTAGTTTCCAACTTAACCCATCTTTCTTTTATAAGCACCACAGCTTCTGTCAGTAAGGACCAGTTTCTGAGGATGGCTGTTGACCTATTGGTCACAACTAAGTCTAAGCTAAAGGAGCTCATGGGATTTGGGTCCATGGCATCTCCATGCTCATCTTCCAGGGTCTACAGAACTGGCTGATGGCTCAGGGACCTTTGTTGTATGTACAGGTGGGCAGATGAATCTAAATCAATCAGACATCCAGGAAAGCTGGAGCACGGACTGGGCATAGAGGGAGAATGGAGCTGAGGAGATTCTGACTCAGCTCACAGTTTTCATTAGCATCTAGACTTTAAATGAAAATCACTTGCTTTTAGCCAAAGCTTTTTCAACAGGGACTTTTATTTAGAAATACTAGGTATTTTTGGATGTGTCTTCTGCCATGAAAAGCCAGTTTTTGTTTTTTTCTGCATTGTGCTACAATAAAGGACTTATCAGAACCATTTTCAAGTTCCAGAAAGCCATCTGTATAGATTCTAAGGTCTTCCTGGATGATCTCCAAACACCGTTGCACCCTGTGTGCAATATATAAATTATTATATATTATAAATATATGTTATATATTTATAATCCACACACTTCAACAACTGGGTGGCTACTTGTTAATTTCTTCTCCTTCTAAATGATGGCAGCACTCAAGTCGGCCTCTAGATGAAAACTAAGGTGAGGCTATAAACAGCTCAGACTTCTAATCTTTCTTCTCCCTCTGAACCTACAAGGATCTGATGATTCTGCCACTTCAATTGCCCAACTGTACTCTAGTGCCGAGGACAACTAGACAGCAGAGGAAGAAAAGAGGCAGTCTGTGTGATGGCTGGTTCTCTAGAGAGCTGTTACATCAGGAAATTATATGATATAGTAGTTTATAGTGTGTGTGTGTGTGTGTGTGTGTGTGTGTGTGTGTGTGTGTATATATATATATATATATTAATATAGAATATTATGTCACATAGTAGACACAAGACCACCGCAAACCAGTAGGCCCAATTTGGCCAAGACAGCTGCTAACTGATCTATGCATTATTCTAATGGCAGCTCCACATTATAACTTTGCAAAGTTGCATGTGTCATCATACATCTGACACCATGTGTCTTAGTATTGCTATGAAGAGACGCCATAACCACAGCAACTCTTATAAAGGAAAACCTTTAATTGGGGCTGGCCTACAGTTCAGAGGTTTAGCCTACTATCATCATGACAGGAAGCAAGGCGGCACGCAGGCAGACATGGTGCTGGAGAAGGAGCCAAGAGTTCTACATCTGGATCAGCAGACAGCCGGAAGAGAGTGTGACTGGGCCTGGCTTAAGCATCTGAAACCTCAAATACCTCCACCAGTGACACACTTCCTCCATCAAGGCCATATCTCCTAATAGTGCCACTCCCTATGGGCCAATGGGGTCCATTTTTATTCAAGACACCACACCATGCCACACATGAAACCCACTAGAGGTTAGAAAGGGAGTAACCCTATTCCAGCAAAATTCCAATCTATTCCTGGAGTATCTCACCATAAAATATCCAGAATCCTTCCCTCTCTTAAAGTGTGCCTCTAAACAAGCTATCCAAATTCCCAGGGAAGAGGGTGACTCTCTCCTGGAAGCCCACACCCCCTTCTTGTGCATACTTATACTCTGTAATAAAATTTCCCAATATTTTTACCTGATCTCACTTCTGCATTCCTTCTCTGATGATAAGAACCCTGAAAACACTGGGAAGAAGTGCCAGTCTGCTCTGTCCTTGAGAGTTTCCCAGCCATAACCTGCTGGTGACAATGCCTCTGGATAAGAAGCTGAACCTACAAACATTCTATACTGGATTGATTTGGTAGAGAAGGGTGGACATTAAGCCTGAAAGCCTACAGAGAAGATTGCGCTCCGAAGTTGATTGATGCAAGGTTTAGTTGGGCAGCATGGGTGGAACTGTGTTCACAGATCATGTTTCTAATAGCAAAATACACCCCTCCCCTCAGCATCCACAAGTACAGAACTGAGACTTATCTGGTTGGCTAGCTGCTTCCATGTTCAACCACAAATAATACATTCTCCATTCTACGACCACCCAACGATACCAGTGGGCCTCTAGTCACTCAAGGCCAGAGGCCCCAGTAATAGGAATCCTTTTACTGAGAACACTGGTGTTTGACATGCAAACCACAGGGAAAGCTACAAAATGTCCACTCCAGCTCTTGTCTTCCACAGGCCTCTGCAGCACGGGGGAACCATCAGATAGATGCAAGCTCTTTGAAGCAGGATATTAAAACATGAAGGCAACAGTCAGGCATCATAACATTTTATGGTGAACTGAAGAAACCTAGGCTTGCACAGGCTGGTTAACATTTCAGAAGACATGCTGGTGCTCGACCCAAAGCAATGCAGCCCACGGGTGGACTGAAAACAACACCAGCTCTCTTACAGGGCTTGGAAAGGTGGTGGAGACTTTTTTTTTTTCTTTTTCAAGGTGGAACTCAAGAAAATCATAGGAAAAGAGGACTGAGGACTGCAGCATTTCCTGTGGAAGTTCTATTGTTCTAAAGTTACACCCAAGAGAGGAGAGGACTCACGACTCAATTGAAGGGAGACTAAGCATGCCCTTGGGAAGATAATTGTCTGGCTCCTTACAGTTTGTAACCAAACTGCTTCCAAAAGCCCTGTGTAAGACTGCAAAGAGGACAACAGAGGAGGAAAATATTGTAATACTGCAATGTCAGCAGTAACAATCAACCATGAATGCTTCCTTAGTTGGGGGAACCCAATTCACTACCAGTGAGCAGGAATTCAGTAAAAAATGAGGTCAAAGAACCAAATAGGCAGAGTTCTTCCTAGAATAAACCAAGGTCATTGTGGAGGTCACTGGCAAGGAAGTCTGAAGTGGCCTGGACTAAAGTGACTTGTGTTGAAGGAAAAAAAAGACTTGTTTTCATTGCTTTGCTCATGGGCACAAACAGTGACTCTGAAGTCTTGAAAACCCCAACACAGCACAACAGCCTCCTATTATGTCGCTGTGGTTTTGTTTTAAAAGGACAAAGAGGCAAGTTAGAGCCAGAGCCTGCTGCCAGGCGCTAATGCTGCACTTTTCCTCCCCTTGTGAGTTTAGCCACCATCTCAGTGCACCAAGAATTTTTTTCTTTTGTCATATTAGTAGCTGTTCACTTATGATGTCTAATTAATTTCTCTTATTTTACAGCTCGCTTTCCAGGAGGAGAATGCTAACTAAAAGTCATGAAGAAAATCCGGTCTTTTTTTTAGAGAAAATGCTAACTAAAAGTTATGAAGAAAATCAGTCTTCTTGAAAAGATAAAGACATTTGGATGATAGTCATGGTAATTCTGTTCTGGGTCAAACTCAGCAAGCAACATCACCACACCACACTATCAGACCCTTAGATTGTTTTGTAAAAGACACATACACAGGAAACGTAAGCAATGAGAGTCTGTCCTCCAAAGAGAGCTTGCTGGCATCTGATGCAGGAATCACTCAGTCCTCTTCAGGGTGTTAGTGGGATCGGGTGATGAAGGTCAATACCAGTCATTCAGCAAATACTCATGACTGTTTAAATTCACACACTTACAGCTCCTGTGATAAGCAGAGGCTCTATAGTAACCATTACCATGGTTAGACATCCCTGCTCAAACACAGCCTGGGTTTCTGTGGCTTCTTTTACGAACATGAGCCAGCTAGGACATTTGGATCTGGTCTTAGCTGGGAGAGGGCAGGTAGAAGAGAAGGAAATTGAGAATCTACACATCTAGGATTTATCTTTATCAAGTTTTTTATTTGTATGGATTAGGGAAAATCTGGCTACCTTGAAAATATCTTTTTAGATGAAAACTGTTTTAAGCAGTCAAATTTTAAGCAACTACCATGTTAGTGTAGAAAAGTACTTTACCATGTGCTTGTTCATGTGCAGAGAGCAAAACCTGAGACAGGAGGAATCATCCAAATTGAACTAAAATAAAGCTAGTTTTGTTTTGGGCCTAATTCCCTTGAACTTTCAAAATAGCTAGTGAGAGATGAGCCAAGGAGAAAATGGAATGGGGTGATACCTCGCTTGATGAAGGTGTTTTCCATTCCTTAGTCCCATATCATGGATGCATTCTGCATCTTCGCTTGATGCTGCTGCCATCTCTGCTCTTCTCACATGCTGGGATGTGTGGTGTGGATTCTAGAATCTTTATGAGTGGAACAAGGAGTGTCACTGGCCATTATTTTTTAAAAAATTAAAAAAGAAAGCCCATTGCCACCCTAATGGGAGAAGGAAGACTTGATAGAATTCCATTGACCTTCTGGACAAAATTACCACTATTAAAAATTAACTTTTATTATGAAAAATTTAAGAAAAGTTGGTTAGTACTCTTAAACTCCACATATATACTGATCTGTCTTACCAGTAACATTCTGAGATATTTAAGAAACCTTTTCCTGTCAGGCACAGGTGGGCATGCCTTTAAATTCAGAACTCAGGAATCAGGCGCAGGTGATCTCTTGAGTTCTGGGCCACCCAGGGATCTATAACGAGGCCCTGCCTCAAAACATGAAGAGAAAAAAGGAACCTCTTCCTTCCTTTCCCACTTATGGCTATGCATCAGTGTGCTGCAGCTGGTCCTTTCAATTGAAGTGCTCTGGGTACACATCACCTAATAATATTATCCCCTACAGTGGCAGAGCTAAAAAGTTAATGCAAAACCCATCAGACACATTCAAAGTATGCAGCTGTTCTCTCAATATTTCATACAGCTGTTTGTCTTTTTAAACTATGGACTACAGATACAGGGTAAACAAAATTGCATGCGTGCCCTTCTCGGAGTTCAGTGCCTAGCCGTAGTAAGTACATATTTCTCAAGAGAGTTATAATTACTTGCTCCAAACTCCAGGTACTTTTTTCATAAAAAGCTTTCTAATGTAGAGTCAGAGCTCACTTAGAGGGAGAATAATTGTGGAGTAGTGGGCCGTTTAGATGGCTCAGCAGATACAAGCATTTGCTGCCAAGCCTGATGACCTGAGTTGTTTGATTCCTGGAACCTACACAGTGGAAGGACAGACCTGAGTCCTGCATGTCGTCCGCTGACCTCCACTCATGCCATGGCACTGGTGTGTTCACACACAAAAAACAGTAAGCCTATGTACAGAAAAATTTTAGGTGAGGTAGCATATATAATTTCTCTTGAGCCTTTTATTCCTTGTTCCCAAAACTTTATTATTTCACATCTTTTTTTTTTAGGAAGCTCAACTGGACCTTTCCCTGACTCTCTGCATAACAACTCATATGAAACCAGCAAAGTGGCCTTTTTCCCCCCTCACAGTGAGAATTTGTAGTTCCTTTGGTGGCCACTTCAGACACCAAAGCTCCAAGACAGCATGAAGATGACGTGCCTTACTTTTCTGTTTGTGTCTATGCTGGCTAGGCCCACATTTCATCTTGACATGATTTATACAAACACGTGTGCGTACCTAAGACGGAAGGAGAACAATTAGAAAGTCTGTTACAGAAAGACACCTTTAAAACCAGCAAAATAGTTTTTAATTGTGTGTAGCAGAGGTCGATGTCCAGCATCTTCTTTGGTGCTCTTCACCTGAGGTTTTCAGAGGTTCTCTCACTGAACTTGGAGCACACTGATTCACCTAGACTGGCAGGCCAGCAAGCTCCAGTGACCTCCTGTCCCCACCTCTGCAGCACTGGGGTTAGAGACACATGGCTCCATGGCTGGCTTCTAAGTGGGAGCTGGGGATCTGAACTCAGGATCTCATGCTTGCACAGAAAGCACTTTATTGACTGAGCACCTCTCCAGTCCCCTAAATGCTATCTTATTCCTCTTTGACCTTTCTTGTGACTCAATTTATGGTGGAACCATCGTTGTAGAAAGGTCATTTGAATAGACATAAGCTCAAGTCTTTTAATTGAAGACTCTGTTTCCTGAAAAGCATGTTTGGAACCAAGCAAAAGTTTTGGGTGCTTTTAGTTTTGTGGACAGTTTCATAACTGTCACTCAATTTCCCATTTCTGACAACATATTAGTGAACTAACTGCAGTGGAGTTAGGGTTCTTAGACTTGGCCTAATAATCTCCCAGTCTCCCCTTTCTACATTAGGGTTAACAAGAGCAGCCTTTATTTCTAGTACATTTGGAAGGATCACTTGGCAGTTTATCATGAAGAACCATTTATGGGAGGAAACCTGCTGGGTAGGAAACCTTCAAGTGGGAACACAGAATTTGGTGAGGTTGTTTGCATTTTCTATTTTAATAATAGCTCCTGTTACATTCTAATAATAGTTAAGAATGCATGGCCTTGGAAAAGTTTTGAATGAATGCAAAATTAACTGGCTCTTTGATCAGAAAACAGCCCATTCACAACTGGAAAGCACTAGGCTAACACAGAAATTTGTAATCTTAAAAAGGGCAGTCAGAATTATATTTTTATTTATGGTGAGTATTAGTGTGTGTATGACACTTTTATGTGGGTGCCCTCAGAGGCTAAAAACAGGGAGTTGGATCCAATAGAACTAGCATTATAGGCAGTTTACAAGTGCCTGACAAAGGTCCCCTGGAAAAGCAGCAGCAAACACTCCTACCTGCTGAGCTCGATCTCCAGCCTTACCACCCCCCTCACTGTGTGTATGTGGACACGCCTGTGTGTGGAGGTCAGAGGACAACTTGCAGGGTCTCCTTCCACCATTTGACTTGCACAGCTGAACTCAGGTCACCAGGCTTGGCAGCAGGTACCTTTCCCAGATGAACATCTTCCCCTGTCCTATACTGCACTATGCATTTTCCTATATTGCACTATGCTACAATGCTTGATTTTCCAACTGCTGTTTGGAGGCTGAAAAGATCATTCAGCTGTTAGAGAACACTTGCTGCTCATCCAGAGGATTTGGGTTTACTTCTCAGCACCCACCTGATAGCCCACAACAATCCCTTACTCCAGTTCCAGGGATGCCATGTCCTTTCCTGAACTCTGGGGCCACCAGGCAATACACAGAGTCCACATACACATGTAGGCAAAACACTCATATGCATTAAATAACTAAATCTAAAACAAAAAATACATTTTAAATGCTATTTGATGCAGGGCATTCGTACAATCTCTGTGCTAGAGAAGCAGAAACAGGAGGTAAAAGGCCCTCGTAGTCAGCACAGAACACACCCAGACACCAGACTCTTAGCACAAAGAGATGTATTTGCCCCAGAGGGACAAAAAGGGGGAGGCAAAGACAGCGGACAGGGAATAGGGATAAGGAAACAAGGCATAGCCTCTAGAGAGGGTAAAGGCAGACATGGCCCTGAGGCGAATGGTGGACCTAAGGGTCCTAGGTGGGAAGGGAAAAAAGGGGGGAACAGTTGGAGAAGGGTTGGGGTGGCTGTTTTTGATTGGCTGGGAGGAGGACAAAGGAAAGGACATGTGTACTTTTTTGAGAGAGAGAGAGGGGCAGGGGCACTGTGGAAGGATTTCAGGAGATGGGTTGGTGTGTGTGAGCTGGAACTTATACATGGCTTTTTTGTGTCCCATCACCATCTTGGGGCTATGTGGGAGATGTGCTACCAGGAAGCTCAGTTCCATCACATCTTTGGCTACACAGCAAGTTCAGCGTCAAGTGAGGCCTCATTAGTCCCTATCCCAAACACCAGAAAATAAAAATAATAAATAAAATTTATTTATTTATAAAAAACAGAAAACCTGCTTGCAGTTTCATACAAAGAAGCATTAGATGAATTCTGGCTTGAGAGTATTAGGTCAATTTCCCACAGTTACTGGACTGTCCCTAAACATATTTCATCCATTTTATACTACACATTAATATAAAGCTGTTTTCCTAGCATTAACAATTGATCAGAAAATCAAAATACTGATCAGCTCTGAAATACGAATGCCATTCTGTAGCACTGAATGTTCAGCTTTCTTCTGTTAAAAATAAGCAAGCACATCCATCTCACCACCTTGTCAATTTGTACTCATCTTCAATATTGTAAAAGTGTATGTATACCAAATAATTGTTTTAAATTAGATGTCATGATTTATCAGTAAGTGTCTGATTTGTATCCTTATTTTATCTGCCTATATACTTGGGCTCATCAATTTCTCAGGTGCAAAGGATGGTGAATAGAAAAAGTTTAAGAAACACAGTATGATTCCAATGTGGTTTGCCAGGGGCGTGGGGGTAGCTTAAAGAAGTCTAGATCTTAGCCAGATTCCTTCTGCAAGTCTGGGGTCCTTTTCAGAATCAGATTTAAAAGAACAGGGACAGAGGTGGAGCACTGGGTAAAGGCACAAGGTGCACCACCCCAAAGGACTGCATCTGTATCTCAGCAGGCAGCCCGAGATGGGAAGCAGAGACAGAATCAGCTGGAAGCTCATTGGCTAGCTAGCCTGGAACAGAGTTTAGCAAACCAGTTTCTTCAGTGTGTTTTCCTTGAATAATTTTTATTTTAATCTGAGAAAAGTCATCCCTGCACCGTCTTGAAGCATGTCATCCCCAAACACTTCCAATCTTGTTTATCCTTTATGTATCCTATGGACAGCAGCTCCTTTTCCAACTGTAGCCCACAAAGTGACTCCTGCTGACTCAAGAATCATTTCTCTTTCTATATTCTGGCTTAAAAAATATGCTCAGTTCCCACATGTGCTCCTGGAGGTAGAAATGGGAACATTTGCTCTTAAGAGCAAACTGGAAATACAGAACTGTCTTTAGAGTGTGTATGCATTCTGAAGGCCTGTCCTCTCTCCTAGAAACAGACCCTAAGGGTAACAGAGCTGGCTAAAGTTTGTTATACTAACAGCCTGGCAACTGAGACCCCTAACTTCAGGTCTGCCAGGTGGTTTCCTGCAAATGGCAAGGGAGTCACTCCCTTCCACTTGCTGAACTTTTGTTTTTCTATAGTCGGAATAGCCTCTGCAACAAAGTGAACTATTTCTCTCTAGCACAAGGTTACACTTACTTCTTTTGCATTTGTGCCCACTATTAAGAAATCAGTTATTTTAGCTTTTCTGAAAACAAAATAACCTATTAATATTTAGCTCCTTTGCTAAAATTATTGTTGAAATGTGGTGAGACTGGATGTGTCCAGATCTAAGAGATTCAGATCAAGAAAAAAGAATGACTTAGAGAGCATGACAAATTAAGTAACAAAAGCACCAGTGTTTTTTTTTTTTTTTTTTTTTTTAAATATCAGGAATAAAAAAGAATATTCTCCAAAGTTCCAAACAATTACTTATTTAAAATGTATGAGGCCAGGGAAACAAGACACTGCAGCAGACACTTTAATAAGAATACAAAATTCACACCAGAGGCACACTCTGGGGAATGTAAATAACTATCACAAGTAGTTACTCTGCTGGAAGAATAAAATAAGGCTCTCTTAGAGTACAAACATACATGAAGGAATGATTTAAAATAGGCTCGTGACGTACAATCACATTACATTGTATTAAGCACTCAAAACAGGCATATTAGTGAAAAAGCCAGTTAAAAGGCATTTATAGACATATATAACACATCTTATAGTCTAAGAAGTTCACGTATAGTCGTAATTTTAAGTTCTTCATTTCGACACAATAGAAATGAACAGGTAAAGTGATATCTTTCAAAATACTCATTTATATGCATGACAAAAATCAAAGGAATTTTACACTCAAACAAGGTTATATCACTGAGGAATGCCCACAGTGGACAGGCCGACTGCAAACATAAGACCAACAGTGCTGCACAAAAGAACAGTATTGGTCTTTCCCTTCCTGTCATTTCCACATGCTTTACACAATCTTTCATTACCAAAGTGGGAAGAATTCTCCCATAGTCCTATTCTTCAAAAAGAACCAAGAGAAACCAAATAAAAAACTCAAAAGTTGGTTTTGCCACACCTCAAGTATGGTTTTATGAGAACAAAGAATCCCAGTATTTACGGTGCTCCTTTCCAAAGCACAGACATCAAACATTATTCGATAGGGGTTTCTTCATGGATTATGTACATTGGTTGGACAAGAATCACTGTATCTGCAAAGGCACGTTTCTGTGATTTAAGGCTTAACTGGTATAGTTACACATGGAAGTCAATGAATGCAGTCTAGAAATTCCCTTTTAACAAAATGGAATTTACCCCCAAACTAGCTTTCTAGTCTACAAATTTCTATTCTAGAAACCACTAAGAATTTTCATTCCTATGCCCACATGTAAAAAACCAAACTAAACCAAAACTAAAACAAAAACAAAAACAAAAACAAAAAACAACCCACCTCTCTTAAGTAGTATAACTTAAGTATGTAAATAACACAACTGCCAAATTCTTAAGTTAAAGCACATTGCAGAAATTTTGACAATGTGATTTCTGGATCTTTAAAAAAATCTAAACAAAATTGTAGTGGTACAGATTAATTTTTAAAAGGTATCTGTCATAACCCATGAGCCAATCAATCATTCATTCGAGCTGTCCCCTTTGCGGACGCTGCAGGGCATGGTAACTTACTCTGCAAAATAGCTTCTTTTTTCTTTAAGATAATACACAAACATGAACTTCTTAAAGATGTTGAATATATTCATATATAAAATATCTCATTGATATAAATCATGTAAACCTCCCATTGGAAAATTATAGCTGGCCCTTGCTTCTGGGACCAAAACCCTTGAATTTTTATCTTGTCAGTGCAAATCTATATTAAATATTTCAAACTACAGAAATATCCATCAACCCTCACAATACAAAAAGGATTTCTCAAAATGGAAAATTATTGTGTTTAGAATTATAGAAATTATGTTTACATAAAAATCACCCACCTTCCCATCAAATTCAATATCTCAACTGTTAAGGTATGAAGAGGGAAAAATAAAAGCTATCTGTGTAAGAGCCACTACAATGGTGGTCACCTCGCCGCTACCCCAACACTACTTAATTCTTACTAGGTTTATTAGTTGTTTAACAACACACTGTTTGTTCTTTTCCAGGTGAATTTACTGTTCTTCAAGCCAAGATGGGGCGTCTACTCCAGGGGTTTTCAACTTGACATGGAACTGCTTAAGTGTCTGTTCAAGCTGCTTCTGATTCCCAGCAAAGTAGGCGGCGACGGCACTGTGGAAAAGGACCAGTTGATTGCGCAACACTTTAACCTGCAGAGAGGGCAGAAGGACAGGCCAAGCATTATACCACAGGCAGCAGACCAGTTACCACATCCCTAATTCAAGCATACCCCAAGTACATAATGTCTATTGAGGTCAGGAGCTTTTAGTGACTTTTTCATTACTTAAAGAGTCAGCTTAGGATGTTTTGTTTTTGTATCGCTAGGGACAGAATCCAGGGACTTGCACTTGGCTAGGGAAGTGCTCTACCTATGAGTTAATCCTCAGGCTTTGTTAATTATTTCCAAACATTATTGAGAGTATTAACTAAAAACAGCATCATATTCCCCCTGGAACTAAGTATATTTAAAACTATGTGAGATACAGAAAGGGGAACATTATTTACAGTTACCATACAACAGCAGCCACATACCCAGTATGAGCAGTATTAAGACTCAACTTTACATAAATCTGTATGGGTTAAATATTTTAAATGCTGTTTTTTGCTTTTGTTTTTTGGGTAAGAAATCAACTATTGGCAAAAGTTGCCTAGTTAATTTACTTAAACTTCATATAACTCTTTGTTACTTCCAACTACTTATTATTTGTAGCAATATCAAGAACATATCAAAACTGTTTTTAGAGAGAGAGAGAGAGTGTGTGTGTGTGTGTGTGTGTGTGTGTTTGTCTGTGTGTGCGTGCTGCCATGTGAATGGGGTTGGGAGGCCAGAAGAGGACTCCAGATGCCCTGAAGCTGGAGTTACAGGCAACTGTGAGTGGCCTGATGTGGATGCTGAAACTGAACTCCAGTCTTCTAGAAGAGCAGCAAGCACTAAGCACTGAGCCATCCCCAGACTCCTAAAAGTATATTTTAACCAATTAACACGACACCTGTGAATCTTTCTTGAAGAAATACTCAAGCTGCCACAAAGATTTATGAATTAAGTTGTTTCCTTTCCTGAAGTTTTATTCATAAAATTCATTGTGATTTACATATCCAGTGTAATATTCACCCAAATTGAAATTAAATAATTTTATTGATATAAAAATATCTAAAATATGACACTAAGTGCAGAAATAGAACGTAAAATTTCATATGTGATATGACAACTCCATCTATTATCTGTCTCGATTTAATACACACACATGCACTCTCTCAGAGTCTCTCTCTCCTTGTGAAAGGTAAACATGTAAAGAATTTAGTAAGATGTCAACATACCCACGCCAATGGGCAGAAGATTGAATGTTTTACCAAGGAGAACATAGAGAGGGTAAATAAGCACATGAAAAAATGTCCTATATCTTTAGTTATTAGGAAAAGCTACATTAATCCCACACTGTAACCCCACCACTGGTAAAAAATGCAAAGAGACTAAGCCTCTCCAGGACAGTTGGGGAAATGTGGAATGGAAAAGTTTGTTGGTTTCTTAACAGTTAAACATACGATTAACCTATAATCCAACTTACCCACTGCTAGGTATTTACCTGAGGGAATGGAAACCTAGATGCTCACAGACTTACAC
The DNA here is from genome assembly GCA_026225945.1 of Cricetomys ansorgei. Lineage (NCBI taxonomy): Eukaryota > Metazoa > Chordata > Mammalia > Rodentia > Nesomyidae > Cricetomys > Cricetomys ansorgei. The sequence goes on along the minus strand of JAMJFZ010000056.1, from coordinate 10,340,677 downwards.
AGGCATGTGCACAGGCTGGGTAAAGGGGTTGCTTTCCCTGTGATAGTGTCAAAGTAGAAACAACTCAGATTTCAACCAATAGTGACTAGGTGAGTTGGGGCAGTCCTATAAAATGGAGTAATGTTCAACAACAGAAACACACGAGTGACTGATTACATGCAACACAGATGAATTGCAAGAACCCTGTGTTCTGTGAAAGAAACCAAAGAAAAGAGTGTGGGTTACTTACGTCCATCTACATAAAATTCACAAAGTGCACTCTCCCTCTTCTTAAGGCTTTCATACTCGTGATTTGCCAAGGGCTCAATTACTGCTATCCAAAGTATTATATGACTTATGTTTTTGCTTTTGTATTTTGGATGACCCTTGCATTACAAAGCAGATAAGGTACCAATGTATTCTGATTATGAAAGTCCAATTTCTAGAATGTTCTAAATGTTGTTTGGGCCACAAGCATTTTTTGACTTTTCAATGAGGGAGAACAGAAGTAGAGCATGGAATTTAATTCATGTACTGAACCTGTAAAGAGCTGTAACAATGGCATCAGGAGCCACATCTGCAGATTTCTAGCTATCTTACACATGTCAACACAAGCCAGCTTCTTTCCCGAGCCTTGGAGGTGGCAATGAATTGAATACAGATAGAAGACAGCTCAAGAAGAGCTGGTAGCCCACAAGGCTCTCACTGGGGATATCTGTTGTGCTTAAAATGATCTCCCACCCCACAGTGAAACTCAATCCATGCAACATCACAGAAAGGGGTGCTTTTTAGGACTGAATTCTAGTTGTTTTCACAACAAAACAATATAATACCCATAGGCACAAAAACAGTCTCCAGCAACATGAGGAGGTTGATGTGTAAAAGCCATTTAAAGAGAACACTTTGGGCTGCCACTGCTGAAGACAGAACCAACAAGGGTGCAAAGCTTTGAAGCTGCAACGGAAAAACAACACAAAGCAAAAAGCCTTCCCAATGTAAATAAAGTATAAATTTCCATCCTCATTGTACACCGCAAACCACTTTTTCCCCTAACACAGTTTTAACTTTATCTATACCAAAACAAGTCATTCATTTTTCTGCCAATACTGTGTATTATAACTTAGATGCAAATTTAGTTTTGGTAGTAATGTCTTAAAAATCAGACATGAATTTAAATAAGAACATTAACTCATTTATCCAGTCAAAACAGTAGTAAATCAAAGTAAATTCTCAATACACTTACCGATTTAAAAATAGGATAGTTTGTTTTTTTGCTTATTGCTAGCTAATCTGCATTATGGTATGCACTTACATGAAGTACTCAGCACTGCTGTGTCTGATGTTATAGACTATTTTTGGTTATTAAATAAAGAGATGTTGGGCTGTGAAGATGTCTCAGTGGGAAGAGCACTTGCTGTACAAGCTTGAAGATACTCACTCACCTCAGCACCTATATTTAAAAAAGAAAAGCTGAGTATGGCTGCATGTACACCTGTAATTCAGTCTTGTGGGGAGTAAGACAGGAGACCACTGGGGTTTGCTGCATCCAGCCTTGCTGCAGTCAGTGAGAGATCCTGTCTTAAAGGATTAAGGTAGAGAGCATACAGCAGACACAAGGTCTTCCTTTGGCCTTTGCATGTATGCAGGGCAGCACATCACTACCACCACCACCACCACTACACACACATAAAGAGAAACCATTATTAAGTAAAAATAATAAGTAGTATTAGAAAAGCAGTTGCAGAAAAATTTTAAAATAATTAACTTCTGTAAAATCTTATTATCAGTTGAACAACTCAATTTGAAAAAAGAATCCCACACACTTCAAAATCCATGTTTTAAGTGCTGATTATGACAAAAGTGGAACGTCCCATGCTGGAACCCACATATGGTCCAAATGCAGGACCACTGAAAGTGGTACATGAAATTACCATCAGGCTACATGTATAAAGCTATATATGAAATTTAAGTAAATGTTGTGTTTAGAACTGGTTCCTTCATCATAATAACACTGTATGTGTGCATGTGTGTGTGTGTGTGTAAATATTCCAAAATACAAGCAAATCTGAAATCCAAAATGTAGCAGACACTAGGAGATGGTCTCCACATGGGTGGAGTAACAACTGCTTTGTAACAACTGGCTTTGTAACAACTGCACTATAACCATACAACAAATTTCAACAATGCAAAGAAGTATTATTTTATTTAATTTTGCATTAAGTAAATTTATTAAATTTTGTATTATTTTACTTAGCCTGTTTCTTTGGAGGGGGAGCACTTAAGATTGAACCCAGAGTCTTATGGGCTCTGAAGCAAGTACTCTACCACTGGGTCATGTCGCCAGCCCCTTGAAGAATCTTTCAAAGAAAATCTTTCAAAAAGAAAGAAAAACAAATCAAAACTTCTCAGCTCAAAGTCAAGAAATGCTTACGGCTACACCTCCTAAAGACAGACTGGAGCGTGAGGAACTTGGAAATGTCACACTCCTGGATGGCTGCATGCTCTTTCACCTAGTGCAGCCTGCCAGCATTCACAAGGCAATACATATTTTAGAAAACCTCTAAGCAAAAATTTGGAAGAAACACTGGTGACAATGTTTGTTCAAGAAGAGCAGTGAAACTGGGGTAAGAATCTAGCACAAAGGTTGAAGCAGACAGAAGAGTAACTTTCTATAATTATAAGGAGAATACAATACTAAACGTGTGTGCATGTGTGCACATGTGTGCTTATGTGTGTGCCTGTGCATGTGTGTATGTGTGCTCTAGGGACAGAACCTAGAGTCTGTGCACGCTAAGCACTCTGTCCATGTCCATCACTAAGCTTTCACAGGTCTTTCTGTACACACACGTAAGTCTGTACAAACAAACTTACTGAACTACTTATGTCCTTAGGGAAAAACTTAAAGTGGTTAAGAGGATAAATAAAACAACAAAAGCAGAGACTTAAAAACAAGAACAAAAAAGAGTAACTATCACAGGCAAAAAATAAGATGACAAACTTGACAAACCATTAAAACTTAACAAAAAGAAAGCAATTTAAAATGAAATATACTAAATCACCACGTACGCAATTATAAAGAATGTTCATGAAGATCTGCCAGCGAACAAACCAGATCAGACCTACACAAAGCATCACCACCATCTGTGAGTGACCTAAGCATAGTACAATATTTAATTGTTAAAGGGCAAAACAAACCCCAACAGCAACTCCTAAGGCAGAGACAACCAGGCTTTCTTAAAGAGCAGGCTCAGAGAAGTGCCAAGTGGACACTTTTTCCTGCCTACAGGGCATCCTGGGAAGATGAGCACCATGAGGTTACTGTAGTTCTACAGGTGAGCACTGCTCTATAGACAGCAAGGCTGTGAGATATCACAGGCCTGATGCTTGTTAGGCAGCTGCTCAACCTATAAGCTATGCCTCCAGCTCTACACACACCTTCTTATTCAGAGAATTAACAGGTATCACCCAGTTAAAATAAGTTGTTAGACTTAATAAATATAGTCACATTGTGAGGCACTTCAAAGTAATTACTGGCTCTCCCAGTAAGTCTAGGAAATAGGAGTTGCATTAAATATACCCAAATCCTGGAGCAATAGACTACCTTAAGCATATGCAGAAAAGGTGCACCAGGTCATTAGGTAAGAGGTGTCCAACTACCAGGACATCAAGTATTAACTTCTTTCTCCACATTCTGCTATTTTAAAATTAACACTATGCTTTTTCCTCGTCTGTCACTGATCTTTCCAGGAAGGCACCAGAACAGGCAGATGAGCAGGCTCTGCTTGGCCCTCCACTAGGTTCCTGAAATATTACATCATTAGTTCACATGCCGGCCAGGCCAAAGCAACTATGGGCAGAGAAGGAAAAACACTATCAAGATACGGGGTGGCACTGGGAAGGAAGCAAGAGCAAGAAGACAATATAATCAAGTGAGGACGGAAGAAGAGATCTCAACTTTCTGACTCATTAGGATTAGATTCAGCAAATCACAGACCAGTGAAAGGTTAAAGCTGAAAGTCTTAGGAAATGGTGGTGGAAGGCCAGTGAGGCACTGCCAACGTGGCACTCTGTTCTGGAAAGAAAGTAACTGAACGTAACTGGTGGGAAAGCCTGGGAAAGCTAGTGCAGTAGCAGACTGCAAAGACAGAACTTTCAATCTGCAAAGGCACATTCTGAATGGTTTGATCTCCAGCACACATATCCACACATTTCCAGGTGCTGCATCTGCAGCCTCAGTTTCTCCAGCTGTGGCAGAAGCATCTCAAGATCCCATACTTTTGTGGCCAGCCTGGACTACACAGTTAGAACACATCTCAAACAACAAACAAAACTCCAGATGCAGAGGTTTTCTGTCCTTAGGCAAAAATGTCTGCTGTCTCCTCTACTCTGACTTATACTGTTAGTGCCCTTCCCTTAACTCTCCTTCCCCATCCCCCTCCTGTGGACTCTGTTTAGATGTGATCATACAGATTCTGTTTCCCAAGGTTATCTTCCCATCTTCTCCCACTATTCTTTTAAGAGCTGTATCTTGAACAGCACTGTAACATTGTACTTACCTAAAAGCAGGGCTCTGGAGCCAGTTAAGATGTTTGAGTTCTAGTCTAGCTCTAAGACTTCAGGCTGGTCACTAAACCTCTCTTGCAGGAACACAGTCCAAGAATGGAGTTGTGTAAGATTTCTGAGTGCTTGTAAGAAAACTCCAAGAAAGCAAGCAAGAGTCTTGTGACCTCCGTTTCTTAAGAAACACGAATTGTTCTTGGATTATGCTTCTGTGCCCCTCCCAGGTATAGAGGATAGGAGTGAGTTTACTTCAGATTACTCATTACAACTGGCTATTGTTAGTCTTTATACGCCTCTATAGAAAAACATGTTTCTGCCACGCGAGGCTTGTCCACCAAGTGTGGTTTATCCGCCACATGTGGCATTGCTATTGTGCTTGGACACTTTACTCACATGACTCCTCCTAGCCTCAGAGTATAAACCATCAGATGCTCTGAATAAAGTTGGAGTGAGATTTTAGTCTGCTTCATTTATTGGCTCCATTTCCCCAGGTCCCACTGCTCCCCAAACATCAAAATTTCAGATTGCATAGATAGAAATATCATAACATACAAAATCCTTGTAACAGGTCTCCTCCATTTACAGACTACTCACAGACCAGTATCCACTGACTGACAATGCTTGGTGCTTTACCGATTCATTCGTGGAATATTTCTAAATTTCTCTCTGGGGGAGAAAAATGGCAAGTTGTTAGAGGAAATGAAGTTGTGTAAGTCATTCGCATGAGCTTCTGAGCTCAAAAGGAGTTGGGAGAGTTATCAGCAGTCTTCTAGAGGAGTCTGACAACCATGGGCTTCAGAGCATTGCATATACACAGCGTTCCGGAGACTGCAGTAGACATTTCCCAGAAATGATCCAGGAATCAGAGTAAACAGAATCCCTCTCACAGCCTTACTCCATTCCCATCCTCATGTTCAGAATTAGTTCTGTCCCTTCAGGTGCTCCTGAATCCAGAAGGAGAAGCAGTGTGTGTTATGGGGGTAGGCAGATAAGAGAGTCACTGAGCTACTGACAAATGGGGTCAAGAGTGGTCAGAAAGTTGCTCAGGGTGTGCTCCCTAGCACTTGGATGCTAGGCATACAGAGCTGAGTGGAACAATGGCCCATTCACGTTCACCATCGCATTCACAAAACGGTCTCTTCAAGAGCAATGTATTAATTATAACATCATGGAACACTAACTTTTAAGAAAAATTATGAGCCTAAAGCCTTATACAAATTACAAAATTCTGATCTTATTTACTTAAGAGAAATTTTTAAATGAAATTTATAATTAAAAAAAACTGCAAGCAGTAATATGCTCAGCTTTAAGAAGGGGAGTGACTGAGGGTAGAGCTCATTGGTAGAGGGCTTGCCTAGCATGTCTAAGGCCCAGGGTTCATTGTTCAATTCCAAAAAAGAAATCAAGATTTTAAGTTTAAGAAGATAGAAAACCAGAACGCTTTTAAGAATTTTTTAAAATCTCCCTCATTACCAAGTGACTTTTTGATCACATACAACAAAGCACAGATGAGCCACAAGAGGAGCCAAGTCACAGCAAAAACTCAGAGAACTCAGAAGTGCAAAGTTAAACTCAAACACTGCTGCTGTCATGAGGTTCCACTCTGAAACCTTCACTAGAGATTACCAACCCAAGAGACAGTGATGACCAAGTCTTAGTGCCCCATGCACAGCCTATCACAGCACTGTGGCTCTTGCTGACCCATTCAGGTCTCACACTGAGCACTTAAACACAACACAAACCACAAAACCTAGCAAGCCAAATTGGGAGATGCTCCAGGCTAGCAGTACCAGTGAAATGTGGCCCAAGGAGCCCATAGACACCAACCATTTGAACAGATACAGTGCAGCACCATGGTTAAGAAGCATACATTTTTTGTAAGTGAATTCTTTTTAAAGTATAAGGCAGAAACCATTTCTTCTTCTCTAACATATCCAATAGAAACTTGAAACTTCAACCTTACCTGGCACATAAACTGGCCACTTCTAACCAAGAAGGATTGGAAGACATTCATGCCTGTGTAGTCCTAGCATTTTAGAGGTGGAGGCAGGAGGATCAGAAACTCAAGGTCACCCTAAGCTATACTGTGAGTTTGAGGTTAGCTAGCCTGGGCTACATGAGATACTGTCTCAGAAAGCCAAACTCCAAATCCCCAAACCAACCAAACAAAAAATGCTCTTGGAAAACATCACTTTATGGGAAATCTGAGCACAACTGACAAAATGAACTGGTCAGCACTGTGTGCTTGTTCAAGCCACAATGCACTGCCAGCCCTACCCATCTTCTGTGATTGCAAACTGCTCTAAGTGGTTCTGGGTAGGTAAGACTTAGATAAGTCTAATTTCAAAATCAACCCACAACTCACATTTCTTTTTGCTAATGGTTTATAGTCAATTTTTGTCTCATTTCTGAAGAGAGAAGGAGGCAATGCCACAACCATAAAACACTTCCCCCCTACTTGGGCTTAGAAGAAAAAACAGTAATGTGGAAGGCATTTAACCACTAGCAGGAAACACTACCACATGTGCAAATGTTTTCTTCATCACACGATTCCCACTTTGTCCTTTAAGAATGATGGAGGTAACTCGTGTGCTTACATCAGCTCATTTTCTATTCTGAGCACAGAACTGATTACCAGATTTTAAAGCAAAGCAGGGAATTACAGGCTCTGGCTATATTTGGAAATAGAACTCTATTTTGAGACTTATTTTAGAGAAATGGTAAGGCATGTTATTTAAAAGATTTTCTGGCTGTATATCTTTTTTCCTTTGTCCTTAGAGGTAAATTTATTTTATTTTAAACACCTATTTATGTGTGCACACACAAGCCACGGCACACGTGTGATGGTCCAAGAACATTTGATGTCATTTCATATCAAGTAGTGAGTTATCTCCTTCCACCATGTGGGTCCCCAGGACTAAACTGAAGTCATCAGATTTGGCGGCAAGCATCCCTACTTGTTGAAACATCTCACCAGTCCAGTATCTGCTTTTTATTGGGAGGGACTGTTTTTTGTTTGTTTTGTTTTGTTTGTTTCTGTGCCTTTTTAGGTGAAGTCTCATCACCTTACCATATTTGCCCATGCTGGTCTAGAACTCACGATCCTCCTGCTTCAGCTTCTTGAGTAGCTCAGATTAAAGCAATACCTGGCTTAGGTAGAATAATTATATAGATTAAAAATTTTAATATAGCTGGGTGTGGTGGCACACACCTTTAATCCCAGCACTTGGGACACAGAGGCAGGTAGATCTTTGAATTTGAGGTCAGTCTGTTAAGTTCTAGTACAGCAAAGGCTACAAAGAGAAACCCTTTGTATAAAAACCAAAAAAAAAACCCAACAAAATTTAACATTTATCATTTTCACTACTGTTTCCATCTATATTTTCCCCTATAAGTAATTTGTTAATATTTCTAGTTTTCCTTTTTGCAAACACATAAAACATGATTATGTGTTCTTCCTTCCTTTCTTACGTAAGTTATGGTACCAGAAGCATAAGGATCATGAATTTGAGGCCAGCCTAGGCTACACAGGAAGACCTTGAAGGTTCCATAATACAATGTTATTTATACTTAGCTCTTTTCATTTAAGAGTATGTTCTGGGGTCCTTCCATCAACAGAATCCTTTGTTTCTTGCAGCTGTAAAATACTCTAATATTTGAATGAACCAGTGTATTCTGCTAGTCCTTTACTGAGGATGTTTCTTATCTTTTTGTGTCACAAAAAATGCTACACCAGGCTGGTTCCCCTTCTCCATATACCAACAGTCCTAATTTCATGTCATGTAGATTCCATCACCCTCTCTGAACACTCACGTTTATGCCAATAAATTACTGTTGCTGTCACCTTTTGTCAGCAGATTTCTCTTTGCAGTAGGCTCTAGTTATTATAGAGATTCAAGAAGAAAATAATCATACATCTCTAACACACATCCACATGGCTTAGTAAATATTGTTTTAAATAAGCTCAAGTTCCTTTGGCAATGGGAAAAACGTTCCAAGAATGTACTTTAGAGTGCTTGCCCAACATGTTCAAAGTCCTGGGTTCAATCTCCACTACCATATCAACCCAGGCTGGTGGCACACGCCTAACATCTCAGCACTCAAGAGGTGAAGGCAGGAGAATCAGAAGGTCAAAGACATCCTCAACTACATAATGAGTTTGAGGCCTCATTTTTTGCTAGTATACACTAGGTAATGGTAAGCACGTTCCTTAAACCTTGGCACAATCATCAGTTTAAATTCAGAGGTCTGGGCTGGAAGCAGGGATGCAGCTTAGCCGCAAGATTCTGGCATCAAATCCCAGCATTGAAAAAACAAAAAACAAAAAACAAAAAAAAAAAATCAAACAAATTTAACCAGAGTATGGCATTCCCCTTGAGGTAAGTGTAGTAAGTAAAGATACTTAGTCCTCCAAGTTTCCAGATCCTCGGTTTACACAGTGCTGCACTTCTTGCTGCTGTCTGGATGTGCCAGTCAGAGCCACACAGCCACACAGTTGCTTTCTCACAGTGTCTGTTTGTTTACTCCACCAGGCACTTCCTAGTTTCTGTGCATTCTTTCTTTTGCCTAACCATTTTATCTGACCCTCTGAATTTACTTCTGAAAAATTAAATTCATAACTCACACATGAAGTAAGATGGTATGTCTTAGAAAATAAACAATATATTTAGTGTTAGAAAAGAAATTCTACGGCTAGGAAGAGAGTTCAGTGGCAGAGTTCCTGCCTAGCATGAACAGGAACAAAGAAATCATACACAAGAATTTTACTATTTTATGCAAAATACTTTAAGTATATACAACTACTGTTATATCACTCAGAATAACTGATTTTTAAGAAGAAAAATCTACATTTCAAACTAAGTCACTATATTACTCCAAGATGGAGCCAAAGTCCAGTCTTTCTCTGACCTCCCCCACCATCTTTTAAGTCATTAAAATACAGACCAATGAAACAAACCCATGTTTGATGGTTAAGGCTAATGAACATTGTTTTAAGGTAAAAAGAGTGATTTTATTCTTTTTAAAAACAAACAAACTCTTACTTTTTAGATTTATATCCCAAACTGTTTTACTGGATTGTTTCACACATTTAACCCCACCCCCAATATATTCATAGCCTTAAAACATCTGTCATTTAAGTGTAATTATACCTTACCTTCTCTGTCCTAGTGCTGGGTTCTACCATCCAGGGCCTCAGGCACACTAGATAAGCTCTCTACCACTAGCTATACTCCCCGGCCTCAAATTAGCCTTAAACCATACACCTCACATTCTTGGTGGTTGCAGCATAGGAGTTTTTAAAACAAACTTGAGTTGCTTGAGCTAATCTGCTTCTTTCTACACCAACAGTAAGCCTGGAGAGACAGATACAGTCAGAGTTTTGAGCCTGTGAGCCAGTCAGAATGCACCCTTTCATCTCCTCAGTTTGGGGAAGAATGCACACAGTGTTGGTGAATGCCTGCACCATCACTGAATGTCATGAGGGCTTAAAGGAGGGCACACTCCCTGTTTTCACCGATTCTACATAGAATCAGAAATGTTGGTTTTCTTTCTTCTTACTGTGGCCTATGCTTTGTTTGAAGCCTTGAAAGGACAAACGACAGGTAAACAAGCTGCTTTAGGTCACTAAATACCTCAAACTACACAAATCAAAAGTCTAAAAGGAAAAATGCTGGTGAAAAGAGAAGCATTAGAAGAATCTGGTTAACTTGGTCCTGATTACTATGAATCCAGTGTTGCTTAGCAAACAAAGAAGGGCACATCAGAGACTAATATGGATTGGATTAAGTTAAAAGCAAGTAAGTATGCCATGGGGTGGGAAGGCAGAAAACATACATTACAAGCCGAACACAGGTTCTTACTAAGGGCGAATAACAAATTCAGATATGGTCAGTTGTTACTCAGTATTAAGGCATGCACACATACAGAAGTGTGCAACGGTACACACTGCAGTAAGGGGTGAGACAGGGAAATGAAAGGAGCACAGGGAGAAACCCCTCTCTCACACACAGGATCTAGTTTGTGTTTCTCATTGGCTAACAGTAAAAAACTTCAACATAACAGTCTAGGTCTTTCAAATGAAAGAATTATATGCAACAAATGGACTGTGCAGAGTGCCTGTGACCTTTGAGTTAACAAATTAGCAAGAATTCTCTTGCCCTTAAAACTGAATAATGCACTTCACAGACTTACCTCACAATTTCATTTACAAGAAGAGAATTCTTTAAGATAAGCAAACCAGCTTGAATTTTTACTTAATTTTTAAACTTTGCTTAAGCTTTTAACCTAGTCGTAGATTATATTCTTTGAGCAATGTAACTTCAAAGACAATAAAATTGTTAGGACACTTAAGATGTCTCTCTCTTTCCTGACAGTCCAACACCCAAGTAGTCCCTCTTCGTAAGTTCCCTGCTACCCCATGCCTGATAAAAATCCAAAGTGAGTGCTTCTTTTATCTTTGACAACTACACTTGCTATCTTGGCTCACTTCAGCCCTGAAGTTCATTTTGTTTGTTTGAGATACGGTCTCACGTCGTAGCTCAGAATAGCCTCTGAGTACGTGGCACAGACTGATCTCGGCATAGAGTCAATCCTCTTGCCCCGGCCTCTCAAATGCTGGGATTGCAGGTGTGCCCAGGTAAATCTTTTCCCCTCCCCTGTGCTGGGGATTGTTTCAAGGCCTCATACATGCTAGGCAAGTACTCTACTATAAGCTCTGGTCCTGAAATTCTTTTCTGCAAGTGGAACAATTAAGGGCCAGCTTTATCTGAGTGGTGGTCCCTAAGGGGCAAGCTCCTCAGCTACAGGCTTAGTGTCTCTGCTGCTGCTCATCTACCTATTCATTCTGTTTTGCCAATGCACAGCAAGGCTAGACTAAGAACATACTGAAAATACCTCAATTTCTAAAATAGAGCAAATTCCGTTTTAATTCATGGCCAACCTCACTTTTTTTTTTTTTAAGGGCCACAAAAACACTAACACTAAATCTTAATATCACGGCTGCAGGGCTGACTCTTAGTTCCATACTCAAAGACTTTCTGACTTGGTTTTATGAACTATGCACCTTGCTATTTGGCCTCTCATTTTAGAAAAGTAGCTGGCTGGGAATGTAACTCAGTTGCACAGTGCTTGCTTATTGAGAAGTATTACTATGGAAAGCTACAAGCCACGAGAACCAGTAGAAAATACTCCCAACCCCAAAAAGAACTACAAAGTCAGGTCCTTAAAGCATCAAATTATAAAGCAGCATCAAATTATAAATATCATTCAATGATATTGTTCTTAAAAAAAAATCAATATACATTGTAGATACAAAAAAAAAAAAAAAAACAAACCCTGTATTATATTTTGTTAAATTCAACTCCTAAATAGATTATTTATATCTGTGTATAAGAAAGCAATTAGTAAGCCTGGTGTTGGTGACACACACCTTTAGCCCAGCACTTGGGAGGCAGAGGCAGGCATATCTCTGTGAGTTGAAGGACAGTCTGGTCTACAGTCAGGGGTACACAAGAAACCCTGTCTTGAAACCACCCCCCTCAAAAAAAAAAAAAAACAAGCAAGCAATTCATTCAGAAGTAGTTTAACAGAAGAACAAAACCAAACTGAAAGCTGTGAAGGAGATAAACTGCATGAAAGGCAGTTTCTAGGCCTCCTTTTGTCTTCTCACTATTAAAAATAAAATGGGTAAAAGTTGCCCAACCATTCAATCCCCAAAAGTTCTCTCACAGATCTAAGTCTTAAATTAAAGGCAATGCTTATATTTACAGCTTGACAGTGTCTCAGTATTTTGAACCACTAAGTAAAAAGAAAAAAAAGATCTGTTTCCATACAGCTTTTATTTTAGACCTCACTGACTACAGTTCACACTGGAACAGATGATGATAACCATGCCGCTAAAGCCTAAATGTTGTACCCCTTAAATGCATTTTGAAATCCTTATCCCAAGGAGATATTGATCTAACAGCCTCCAAAGACCAAGACATAATCTTAGAACACAAAATCCATGAGAACAGAGATAATTTTCTATTATATTTTATAGTAAAAAAAAAAAAAAAAAAAAAGAAAAGATAGAATGACATTATTCTCTAGTAATGCCCAAATCTTTACCAGGGAAGCCCTAACTCCATTTCCGAACTCTGAATATATGATGGTCACTTCCCACTCTTCCCTTCAATATTCCACCCTTACTTCAAGTTGAACATTGATTTAAACAGAAGATCTATCTGCACCCCTTTCCCACCTGGTCCCCAATCCCTGTCATGCTGCCCCTCTGCAACAGCTGGGCTCAAGCTGTTTAGCATTACACTTGGCAATAAAAGATTCCTAACAAGATGGTAAATATCTACTTTATTTTTTAAATTTATTAATTAATCTTTGAGACATGGTCTCTACATAGCTTTGGCTGGAATTTGCCTTGTAGACTACACTGGCCTCAAGCTCACAGGTCCTTTTCCCCAGTGCTGGGATTAAGGCGTGTACCATCACCACATTCACTATTTTTTTCCTTTACATGGTGCTGACTGAGTATCTAAATCACAACTAACTTTCTGTCACTCTTGACAGGAAAACTTTTTCAGTGCTTACAAAATAAAAGTGTTAGTAAGATCCATCTGATTGGCATTTAAAATTCAGAGATGGCCTGGCTGGCTGTGAAGGTTTCAACACATATATTACTGTAGAGCATGCCTCTTTTAAGTACTATACCACACAGTGATAATGTCAACAAGTATGTAAATATTGATATATCTACTAAATACATCCAAGGCTGAAATGAACATAATCTTATAGGTCTTAGCTAATGAATGCTTTAGAAGGCAGTGGTGGGCAATCTACCTCATAATCTACTCAGGTTTCTTTTTCTGCCACTGTCTTATTTCCACGAGAGCATTTTCATCCAGTCTCCTTTGAAAACTGAAACATTTCTAGACTTAGTAGATCCCAAAGAATATATTATTCTGCATGCTTTATAGAAACTATGAGTTTCTAAGGAAACATTAAAGGAAACAAGAAGATAGTAATTTAATGTAGCCCTTTGATGTCATGAGGGAGAATATAAATATTAGTTTTCTGGGAGAAGTAAAGAAAAATAATTATTACAGTTTGCATCTTTAATGACTCCAAAGGATTATTCATTGAAGGACTGGCTGCCAGCTTATGGCACTATTGGAGGGTAGAAGAATCTTTAAGAAGTGAGGTCTGCTTAGCTAAAAACTCAGGAGCAGGCCAATCATGAATACAAGACCCACCTATTTTTTATTTCGAAGTCCTGTATGGTGGTTTGAATAAAAATGGCTCCAATAGGCTCAAAGGGAGTGGCATTATTGAAGGTGTGGCCTTGTTGGAGGAAGTGCACCACTGAGGGGGTGGGCTTTGAGATTTCAGAAGCTCATGCCAGGCCCAGTATCACTCTATTTTCCTGCTGCCTTCAGATCTAGATGTAAAACTCTCAGCTACCTCTCCAGCACTTAGTCTGCCTGCATGTCACCATGCTTCCTACCATGATGATAATGGACTAAATCTCTGAATTTATGGAAGTACCAATTAAATGCTTTCTTTTGTAAGACTTGCCCTGGTCTTGGTGTCTTCTTCACAGCAATAGAACACTGACCAACATGCTCTGTCTTAAAAATAAAAACAACAGCTGGGTATGGTGGTGTATGCAGAGGGAGGTTGATCTCTGTGAATTAGAGGCCAATTTGGTCTAGATAGCAAGTTTCAGGACAGCTAGAGCTATATAATGAGTCCTTGTCTCAAAATAACAATAAGAACAATAACAACAACAACAACAAAGCAGAACAAAAACTAAACCTACCATAAATAAAGGAAGAAAAGAGTGGGGCCTAGTAAGTGGATCTAGTAAGGAGGTAGGGGGACCCTGGTTTGTCATGGGGTAAGCAGTTTTGTCTGCCACATGCTCCTGCTGGGATACATTACTGAAATCTCTACAACCATGAGCCAAACCAACTTTTTCTCTTTATAAACAGGTTATCTCAGGTTATATCAGGTTATAATATTAGACTGACTATACATTAATTTTAAGGAGGCATGTGGGAGCAAGTATGGTTGAAGTCCTGTCAAGACTTTAGAGGAATGCAAACAGCATAGGAAGAGCAACTATTTCCATGCAAGATCCACATTCACAGGACTGAGTAATACCCAGGTCCCATGTTCGTTATTAGCTCTTTTATTTGCAACTACAATCTTCCACTTAAAACTTAGGAGACATTCTCAAATACAGGAACTGATCCTTCACACAAAAGAAAACTCAAGAGCTGAGGACAGCTCAGTAGTAGACCACTTACCCATCATGTACAAGGCCTAGATTCCATCCCTAGCACCCAAGGAAAATAAACACACAACAAAACCAGGACCAACCTTTGCCCCCTAACACTGAGATTATAGGCTTGGGCCACTAAGACTGGTAAAAGCTCCATTACTTAAACTATTAAAGTACTTGCTACCAACATCAATCTGAAGATCAAAGTTGAACACATTTTTTTAATCCCCCAGTTGTTATATATGGAAGCACGAGACAGCATGGTTGATGAGTTTTATAACAGAAAGGTAAATATGTTTGTATACTTATAAAACTCAAACTTATTGTACGCAAAATTCCTTCAAGCAACTGTCATGAAAAGTTATCAGAAACAAATACTTTCTATTTTTTGTTTTAAGTGACTAATTTAAAACCAATGGAAATCTGTCAGAAGGCAAAAACTAAATTTACCTTATTTTCTTCAAGAAATTTCAATTTGACAGAAACATCACTGCGCATTTTATCATATTTTTCCTTATGTATTTGGAACAGATGCTGTGACTGCTCAATTTTTGGCAGAGTGTTTGCATCACGTGGTCCAAGATTCAGTTCTTCCAAATCAGTGCGATATGCATCATATTCAATCCTGAAAAGAACAAAGTAAGTGATGCATACCACAAACATTGAAAGAGTCAGGAGACAGACTAGAAAACAACACTTAGACTCATATTGATAGTAATACCTAAGATCTGCATACACAGTCTATATTTGATGCTTCTGAAATCATTACTTCTTTAAAAATAAAGAGCTATTAATATACAAAAGGGGTCGGGAGGACTTCAGTGTTCGAGTGCTTCTTTAGAATATATGAGATCCTGGCCTCATTCTCCAGCACTGTAAAATGCATGCATGCACACATGTGCAAGTGCATGTACACAATACACATGCACACAAGCACTTGCACACTCACTAGGACAGGGGAGGAGCTGCTTCTTAATCTCATCGGCTATTTCTCCCCCAAATACAGTATTAACTAACAGTATTTCCAACATTTAGCAAACATTTAAATTTAAAAAAAAGATGTCAATCTAGACAGATGTCAAGTCAAGATCAAAAGCAGTTACAATCCTTAATGTGAACTGATTAATATTGATGAGACAAAGTTGGTGAGACCAGCCAACCTTAGAATGCTGTAGCAAAACTAGTTAGTAAAGAGAAGTCACACTGAGGGCTACCAATGCATGTCATACATGCACTTTAAAATGTCTTAATAGCTATATTTAAATACTAAATATTAGTGTCACTTTTATTTTTACCCAGCATGCTGAAAATACTACTGCTGCAAACTGTAATGAATATAGACCATTGCTAATGAGCTACTTTATATCTGGAGGCTGGGTACTGAGTCTTGGAAAGCCACTGTTGTGTTTTTAGTATCCTCGTATCCCACACACAGGCCACATGTCCGTGTTTAGCCGGCACATAACAGCACAATGCTAGATGGATTTTTGTCACGGTAGCATTTAGAATGTGACAGTGGCATCTCCTACAGTACGGCCTGGACTGTGAGATGTTTTGCCTTAATGATTCTAAAATAGTTATCCCATTAGCCTCACTCCATGATCTCACAACAGTTGCACAGCACCTCTGTCACAGCCCCTGTGGAAGCACAGTTCCACTATGGTAAGTAGTGATTTTCCCAGCTGCCTGAAATATTCAGACTCAACTGAAAAGAAGCAAGTGACCTCTAATTTAGTTTAAAAAAATTAGAATCACAAAGTTTATTTCCTACAGCTAAAGGTCTTTATTCAGATATCAATAAAATGATTCACATCTTCCAGTCCAAGAATGAAGAATACTTTTAAGCAATAAACTATATTGTATATCAAGCTTGGAAAAGAATGTCAGTCCCTCACACTAAGTCCACCTTGTTTGTTTGTTTATGTATTTTGAGGCAGGGACTCACTATGTAGCTCTGGCTGTCTTGGAACTTACTATGCAGACCAGGTTTCCTTGAACTCACAGAGATATGACAGCCTCTGCGTCCCAAGTGCTGGGATTAAAGGCATGCACTTCCACACCCAGCCCAAGCCCAGTCTTTTTTTATTTTTATTCATTCATTCATTCATTCATTCATTCACTCATTCATTGACACAAGGTTTCTCTGTACAGCCCTGGATGCCCTGGAACTTGCCTGTAGACCAAGATGGCCAGAACTCAGATATCTCAGAACTCAGATATCTATCTGTCTCTGTCTCCTGGGTGCTGAGATTAATGGTATACACAAACATGCCAGGTACCCAAGCCTAGTTTAATCTTTAACTTGTACTAAAGTAATAAGCTAGATCTTTCTGGGCCAATGAGGATCATTCATTTGTTCACTAATATATTAATCCATCCAACAATTATTAAATCAGCACCTTCTGTGTTTCAGGAGAGCTGATGAGTTTATCCTCAAGAAGCTTGTGTGTACCCAATTACAACAAAATGACATAATAAAAATTATCATTACAGATGGGGGTGCTGACTAGACAGCTGAGAAAGCATTTCTGAGGAGAATAAAAACACAACATACTTAAAATGTGAAGGTTGGTAAAAGCTTATTAGGTTGTTAAAATTTGTAGAATGGCCCAAAGAGAACAGTGTGGGCACTGGCATAGACA
This sequence comes from Cricetomys ansorgei, assembly GCA_026225945.1. Taxonomy (NCBI): domain Eukaryota; kingdom Metazoa; phylum Chordata; class Mammalia; order Rodentia; family Nesomyidae; genus Cricetomys; species Cricetomys ansorgei. The sequence continues at coordinate 10,323,217 of JAMJFZ010000056.1, read as the reverse complement.
TATTTATGAGTTAATTCAGTGTATTACAATCCAAAATTAGTATACAATAATGTAAGAAATTCCAGTCAGGACAGGAGGCATCCCCATGGTCTCTGATAAACAGTTCAGATTTGAGTCAGCAAGAACAAGCAGTAAAAAGCCACTGAAGAATTGCGATTTGACTTGATCCCATTCCAGGATAAAAAGCTGACTCTAATGATACAGAGGGCAATGGACTGGAGTAGACTATGCAAGTGGGCCAGTCTGAAGACTACGAGCAGTAAGAAATGAGTCTCAAAACTAGAACAGAGGCAATGGAGTTAAGACAGACATAAAAAGTCAAAGGGACAAGACAAACTTGGTAACAATAAGTTAGTTAATCCCATGGGTTTAGAAGCCAAACTACCTTTCTCTTGCTCTCATGTCTTCAGTTAGTATTATATTTTTTTATTCCCATTTTTCATCTATGAATAGGAACATTAATTATCACAAAAGTTCATACACATATGTATTATATGGCATTGGCAATAATTAAACCTTTAGAATGTTTAGTATTGGAAAAGAAAGAGCGAGAAGCCAGCATACAAAAAAAAAAAAAAAAACCAAAAAAACCCAAATTTAAACTAGTAGGATGTGATAATCACCCTTCAAATCTTTGCAGCACTTTAAAAAAAACAGTAACAATGCACTGAAATATAAGCAAAGTTACAATATTGACCTGTATTCTTTAACTTTGGCACTCATTCTGTAGATGGCATCAAAGCAAACCTTCCCAGCAATGCTTCTCTAAGAGCACTCAGTACCACCCAGAGAAGGGCACCCAGCTTTCCAGGCACAACTTTCACTTCAAGATGGCCAGCCCGAGCCTGCTACTTTATGGAGAACAGGTGCCCATTTCTGAAAAGTCTGGATCTCAACTGGCTGCCTTGTTGTTGCTGTGGAGAAATGCTGAATGGGCTGTTTACCGTACAGGAAGTACATATACACAATGTGTATCAGGGGTTAAGAGATTGCCCCTAATGCTGATCAAATGGATGACCCTTGCCCTAAAAGTCAGTAAATTCTGGTTTTGACAAAGAAGAAAACTTTGCGACTTAAAACTTTGAAGTTTGTACTCTTCTTCAATATTATCCCTTAGAAGCCAATGTCCCAGTGTACAACTAAGCAAGTTCTCAACTAATTAATAACAGAAATCAAACCCCAAGCTAAACTTAAGAATATGCTAGTATAATTTGAATAAAAAGGATAATTATGGAATGAGATCACTGTTGGTTTGTTAAGCACACGAATGAGGTTGTCTGAAGATTTCCTTTAACTATCCAAAGGTTCCAAATAAGCCAATATATTGTATATACTGAGATCTGAAACTACATTATTCTTCAAGTTAAAGTTCTCATTCTTATTACTATATGTAAAACCTTTTTCATTTTGAGATATGAAATGTTTATGCTTTTAAAAATTACATTATTTTTTGTTGTGGTAGGAACTGAAACAATGGCCTTGAGAGTGCCTGGCAAGACGATATCTGAACTATACTCTCAGCCCAAAATTTTAGATTAAGATAGGAAGCCAAATATAGGTAAGCAAGTCATTCAACATCCGTGGACTTACTTTACTCCTCTGTAAATCAAATGTGTTTTCTGTACTGAGCTGTAGATGGTGGCACCTGCCTGTAATCCCAGCACTCAGGAGGCAGAGAATAAAACAAAATAATTCTTATCTTTGAATCTTCTATTTTCATAAATACTGGAAAAACTGAAAAGATTGAAAATCAGCTTAAAATGATTAAAGATAGAAGAGTATGCACTGTTAATGATTATGATAGGTAAATTTAGCAAAGACCCACACAAGAGTTAGACAAAGGAAGTTTTTATTCATATGCATAATGAATCCTTGAAAAATACAATGTCTATAAAAGGATTTATTTTATTTTTACAATTTAATTTTATTGTATGTGCATTATTGTGAGGGTGTCAGATCTCCTGGAACTGGAGTTACAGATAGTTGTGAGCTGCCATGTGGGTGCTGGGAATTGAACCTGAGTCCTTTGGAAGAACAACTAGTGTTCTTAACTGCTGAGCCATCTCTCTAGCCCCTATATAAAGGATTTAAACAGACTAGAAACTCAATTACTACAGATGTTGAAGGGAGTTCCATTAAAAGATATCTTACTGATAAACAGTTTCAATGTTAGTAAAGGATATTCTATAGGTAGACTGCTTCCAATTCTTTTTTCAACATCTGATTTTATCACATGATTAAATAATTCAAATAAAAAAGTAAGTCTTAAGATTTGGTAGACAATTAGAGGGTGATCGGGAGACCTAGTGTAGTGGAAACTCACAGAAATCTATGAGGAAGACTCTAGCAAGGATCCTTAGTAATCAGGGATAGGAAGCTTGAACAGGCCATCTTCTGTGGCCAGACAAGGTTTCCAGTGGTGAGACTGGGACACCATCCCAGCCACAAAACCTCCAAATTATGGCCTATCCACCCTGCAAGATCCTTGTTGACGATGAAAAGGCAGAACTCCATACCAAAGGAAGGAACCCCTGCCCGAAACTGCAGGACAGGCCAGGAACTAGAGACTGGATAACCTGGAAACGATGTCTAATGATGTCATAGTCTGCTCATAGATTGGTACCTAACCCAGTTCTTACCAGAGAGGCCCCCTCCACTGCTGAAAGGAGCATACTGAGAAGCCCAGGGCCAAACATTGTGCAGAGATTGGGGAACCCCATGGAAGAAGGAGAAGAAGGATGGTGGAGACCAGAGGGGTTGAGGACACCAGAGCAAGCCCCACATTGTCAACTGACTAGCGCTCTTAGGGGCCCACAGAGGATGAAGTTACAGACACGGAACTTGCAGGATCCCTCACACATCTCATGGCTGTCTAGATTGCCGTTCTTGAAAAACTCCTACAGGCTGGAAGGGGTGGGTGTCGCTGACCATTTTACCTACCCTTGAGGCCCGTTTTTTCCTGCCTAGCTTCCTGGCCAACCCTCGATGTAGGGATTGGTGTCTAGCCTTGTTCCATCCTGCTATGCAATGCCCTGACTGTGCTGTAACCCTGGGGGGATGGTTCTTTTCTTGGGAGAGAAGAGGGGAATGTTTGTGGGTGGTGATGGGGGTGTAGATCTGGGAGAGAAGGGGGAACCTGAGGGTAGAGGGAAGGGAGGAGGGGTTAGGATATAATCTATAAGTTGTATGAGAGAAGAAAATTTTTTAAAAATATACAGAAACCCACAAAAATTAAGTCTTTAACCTAAATAATCTGCTAAGCAGCAACCTCCCCCTTTCTAACAGATAGTCTCAGCTATTACTTTGACCTTTATTTCTAAGCCAGCAACAATGTTACATTAATATTAAACTGGAAATAATAAATAGCACAGAACAGAAGCGCCTCCTCTTATGACAAGATCAAATATTGAGTTTTCCACATATTTGGGTCTTGAGCTGTATAAAGCATAGACAATACATATTTAAGAATGAGCACCAACTACAAAATGGTGAGATGCTTTTGGAGTTCTCACAAGCACTGTCATTAAGCTAGGGCAAGAGGTCAAAAGGTCAAGTTCTACTCCTACAGGTAAAGCTTAGCACCATCTTCAACCATGCCATGAAAATGTAAAAGAAAGTCAGCATTCCAAGTGCTCAGAGAACACTACCAGAAAACTAGGGTGGTAAATAATAGTGTCAGGAAACAAAAGGAGAAAAAACTGGATCTGGAATCAAAAGTTGAAAATGTTACTATGGGTGATACTTTTTAAAGAATATTTTTAGATATTTATTACTTATTACCATACATTTTGTTCATCTAACTAATCATGAGATAGGGATATATGTATAAAATAGTACATACGGAAAATCTGTATTATAATACAACTATCAAAATGAAGGGAAATATTTATGTATAAGGTCAAATGTGAAAGCATTTGATGGCAGTTTGAACCTGGGTAAATGAAAATCAGGAATTGGTACACACTATGAGCAGTGTGGAATGTACCAATAATATGGTTACAGGTCCACATTAGGTCATATTCCAGAGAGTCTAGTGTGTCTACTTGGTAGGACATAGGAAGTTAGCATTGGGAGCAACTCAATTTCCCCATCTTTTAGCAAACAAGATTGGGGTATATGACTAAGACTCAACAAGATATTCCCAAGACAAAGTATTCAGGGCCTTTTGAAAATGACTTCTGGAGAAGTGGCAGAATTGAGTACCTAGGGTAGCCGACCCATATTCTAATTAGATATTTCTGAGACATTATTTGGCTTTGGTTCTTGTCTATCTTCAAAATGTTCTTCCATTTTGTTATTTCTGAGGATTAACCTCTAACCTTCCAGTGCATTCTCTTTTGGAAGTCAGAGAACACTACTCTGCAGATGTGGTTCTTTACTTCTGCCTTTACATAGGTCTAAGTACTGAGCCCATCATGAGGCTTATGTAACAAGCACCTCTGACCACTGAGCCATCTATCCATCTTTTTTTTTCCTAATACATATAAATGAATTCATAAAATGTAACTGATTTCTGATGCTGTAGCTGCCTCAGAGCCTTCTTTGTTTGAGGGCCAATTGTAACTAGTTTCTTAAAATTTAACTCTCCTCTGTCTGAGCCTTCCCAACAACTGTCTACCTTCCTTCCCAGAAACATCCTCGGCTGCTGCCTTTTATCTGAGTCTAGTTCCTGCCTGCCTTCCCATCTTCATCCTCTGGGACTAACTGACACTGTCCAACTGACAACACTCTCTTAAATAGCCTCCCATGCTGTCCCCAAAAGTCCAAGCAGCATGTTAACCATAAGAAAGGCTGTACAGTACAAAAAACTTCTTGGCAAAGTCCCACTTCAAATACATTCTTTATCTTCTTATACTGAACAGTAGGTTTCTCTTGTTTGTAACCAAAAACTTTAACTAGACACAAGTCTTCTGTAAAATGGACAATATAGAGATACCCACCTGGCATTTTCATATTGTTTTACAGTCATTAGTGTATCTTCAATTGTTTTATTCACCAAGGTGTTCACACTAGCAATGAAAAAATTAATGGCCCCAAGAAGAGTCTCTCCATTTTTAGCCAGCAGCTTCTGGGTATCTGCATTATAGCCAAATTCTTCCTAAAACAAAGACGACAACTTAACTTGTCCACTAATCATAAACATATTACCAGTGGGAAAATGTTTGACTTAGAAATCTAGCAACAAAAGTTTTACTTTTTTCTGCTAATCTTTAATCATAAAAGAATTTAAGTCAAAGCTAGCTACATAATTACCAAAAGTTTAGTAAACTAAAATTATCATTAACCCAGACACACAGCTAAATCTAAATAATTTTAAAAACTAAATTACCTTGCACTCTAAGGAATATTTTTGTTTCTACATTTTGTTTCTATTATACTATAAGCACAGCTGTGCAGTAAAATGCAGCAGCTTATTAATCAGAGAAGTTAGAACTTTCAGGACCAAATTAGGTAACAATTGGTTAAAAATTTCAGACATAAAATAGATTGCATTCTTTTGTGTGTTTTGATTGAATTTCTTCAAAGTATAAATATTAACAAGACACATTTCTCTGTAAACTTAGTGACCAGTTGCCTTTCAAACTCAGGTCTATCTCGGCACACAGCTGAGGAAGATTCACTGAACACCAGCTTCAGTTCATTTTAATAAACTATGTCTCAGCTTAGCCCACATTTCAGACAACTCCTTCATATGTGGCAAGAACACACTCTTCATGCTCAGCAGTGAAAGCTTCCCAGTCTAAGTAGATTACTCAGGAGCACATTTGACCAAATAAAGTAATCCTACTTTACTGTAAGATGTATCATTCAACTTGAATTCTCCAGTCTGTTAAAATTAAAACACTTCAATTTTGGCAAAAAACAAAACAAAACAAAAAAAAACCCATAAAGTTAACTAGAAGATGAAAATTTAATATAGCGCTACAGTTATAACTACATTTCCAGATGCTAAATTATTTAATAATTCAGTAAGTATCAGGAGAGTTAAATTACATTATGCTAAAAACTTAAATTTTCCATTTAAAAGAGGTTCATGTACTTTATTCCAGACTTAGTCTTCTCAATTGTGTAGACTGATTGCAAATGTAAGAACCTGTAAAAAGAGTACTGCACACTTGTCATCCTAACACTCAGGTGGTAAGACAATAGAAGTGCTTCAAGTTCAAGCTAAGGGCAGCTACAGAGCAAGACAATGTCTCAAAAACAAGAGTACACTCAGTGGGGGGCAACTGACCATTGGACCATCATTACAGCACTTCTATACTGAAAGGCTGGACACGGGGATGTTCCTTACATTCTCTACAAGCTAAATTGCATATGGAGAATAAATAAATGTCACTGCATATAAAATAGTACAGGATAGAACACTTAACTTCTAGGAAATGTTAAAATATTATAATTGTACTTACTTTGACATTCATTAAGAGGTAAAAGCCAAAATTAAAACAAATAGATCAGTAAACAAGAAGTATAAAAAACAGATTTATAGCCTGGTATTGTGGTGCACAACTTTATTCCCAACTCTTGAGAGACAGAGGGAAGATTTCTGTGAGTTCAAGGCCAGTTTGGTCTACAGAGAAAGTTCTAGGACAGCTAGGGCTACACAGAGAAACTCTGTCTTGAGAAAACAAAAAAACAAAAACAAAAAAAATACAGTATGAGGGGGCCACACAAAGCCTCGATCCTTCACAAAGAACTACAGGCAACCAGGGGGTACTGAGAGAGGGAGAAACAGTCTTCCCCAGGGGAAAGTGTGCCAATTGGTTATCCAAAAACTAAATGACCTGTCCTGAAAACATACATACAAATAACATTATACAGACAGAGCAGGTTGTATTTATGTATTTAGGAATATGCACACATACACACGCACACCACCACCACCACCACCAACAACAACAACAAATGAAAAAAGAGGCCATGAATTTAAAAGAAATCAAGAAGCGATATATGGGACAATTTGGAAGGAGGAAAGAGAAAGACAAAACTATCATTATATTACAGTCAAGAGGGGAGAAGGGGGAGAAGAACGCAGAGGCCAACACAACAGAATAGAGACCTGGAAATAAATCCATGCATCCACTCTAAAGCAAGTTCTATTTGTCTAATGGATCGTCTAAAATTGAATTTCTGTATTTTTATATTACTGTAATGTATCAATATCTGTATCAAATTTCTTATCCAAGAGTCTAGGACCAAGTGATTTTCTGCTTTAAATGATCTACTTCAGGTTAGACATCTGTAGGGTGAAGAATTTTTATCTTTTGCTCCAGGCAAAATCAACATGCAGACATCAAAAGAGTCACAAGATAGCAAAAAGAATTCTGAGGAATGTTTCTGCTGGGCTTGGGATGCTGCTTCAGTTGGGAATATGCATCAACCCTGGGTTTGGTGTCCATCAGCCTGTAAACTGAGCATGGTAGCACACAAATGTAAATCCCAGCATTCAGAGAAGCTAGGCAGGAAGATCAGAAGCTAAAAGTCATCCTTGGTTGTAAAAGGAATTAAGAGTCAACCTGAGCTAGGGACTTGGTCTTAAAACAACAAGAATGTTCTGCTCAATATTTATGGAGATAAATGCTAAAAAACAAACAAACAAACAAAACAAAACACCCTTCGTTCTAAATGTCTGCCTTAAATATGCTAAACATATACTTTATCACTGAGCTACCAGCCCTAAATCGTCTAATTTAGTTTAATAAAAAGTATACCACAAGTCCACTTAAGAAAGTGACTATATCAACATATTTTGAGATTGGTAAGAAATTATCAAGCAATTGCCTAACTTACTTTTTATCCCTCCAAAGAATCATATATAGTTATGACTCTCTGTAGACTTGGGAGGTCTGGGTAATCTTTTTGCTTCTCTCACCAAGAACTTTCTCCTAGAACCTCTAGCTGACAACTACTCTAGGTACAAATGGATCACTATGATGAGTCAGCTGAGTCTTCTTAAGGATTGTAAGACATACCTTTAAAGAATGCCTTGAAATCCCATTTACATTGGGGTTTGGGGGTATAGCTCAGTGGTATAGCACATGTCAGTCATTGGGTCCAATCTCTAGCACCCAAACAAACATAACAATGCCAATTTTATTAAGAAAGGAGCAAACCATAAAACGAACAAGTTACCTCTCAGAACACTTCTATAGCACCCTCACACCCACAATCCCTAAGAGTTAGTTTAAATAATCTTACATGGAGTTCTAGAGACTTCAAACTCAGGTCAGCAAATGCATCTCCAAGTTGTTTTTGGGTATGCACCATCTGGAAAAGCTGTGTCGACAATGTCTGAGCCAGTTTCAGAATGTTTTCATATTTTTTCTTATTATCTCTTAATATATCAATCTGAGCTTCAAGTTCAAGGTCCACAGTTCTTGAGCCACGGCCTAGTTTTTCAGATATAATTTGCCGGGTACACTAAAAGTAGAAAGATGTACTTTGTTTAGGAAAAAAAAAAAAAAGAGAACAATAAAATAATACAGTAATGCAGAATACATCACATGCACCAGGTCTAGTTAGAAAGCTAAACTACTATTCCCCTTCTAGCTGGTTTATATATTGCCAAATGAACTATCTACATAGTCTTATTTCAAGTTTACTGCATTTGGATAAAGTATGTAAAGCAACATGTATACCTCACATAGTTTGTAGAATAGCACAAAGATTGTAAATATAGAGAAAACAAAGACTGTCAAGATGTTACTCTCATACTGGTTACTTTTCTATCTTCACCTTAAGTAACTTGTGGTGTGTAGGAAGGGGAAATGAAAAGAAAGAGTCAAAAATTAAAAAAAAGAAACAGGAAGAAGATAAGGAAAAGAGATTAGAAATTCCTGAAGTTCAGCATAGTATTAACTGTTATTCTATTCTGTCCCAGAAACATACACTTTTAAAAACATACATAAATTCAGAGAACAAGAAAGTAAGTTTTCTAGTAAGTTGGAGAATGTGGGGCATGGAGGAAGATCTGAGTGAATTTGTTCACAGCCAGGTCAAGGGCCCCAGAGCCTCAGACCCAAGGGGAAACTGTAAAGGCTTCCTCTGGACTGTGTATGGATCTTGATAGCATGTGCAGAAAATGTCTACCACAGGTGTCCCCCTCCACCCCAGGATGCTCAGAGCCTGAAGACTGCTCCCCTACAGAGACTGTCCTACTGTGGTCAGTTGGGTATTCACTGATCCTTGACCCACTGTATACCATAGACACTGCCTCCTTTTTTATCTGTGTGCAATAACACAGCCTCCCTGTTCAACTCTACATAATAAGCATGCTGAGCTTCTGGGGTGCTGAAGTTTCTTCATCAGAGAGCCTAGTCCACCCCATCCTTGGTCTGTGTGTCTGTATGTTTGTCTTTTCTTCATTCTTTCAAAGCCTTTGTCAGGTCAAGTCCCTGGAACCATGGCAAAGGATGAGGTGACAGGATTAACAGTAAGTAAAGGAGCTTGCTGCCAAGCCTGATGATCTGAGTTTGATACCTAGGATCTTCATGGTGGAATGAGAGAACCAACTCCAGCAAGTTATCCTCTGAGCTCCACAGGTGTGCTATACACACACACAAACAGACACACAAAACCATTCTAGGAGATGAAATTCAAAAGAGAACAGTTAACTGGAGACACTGATTTTAACTGAAAAAAAAAAAATGATGTCTGAACCTGCAACAAGACAAGAGATGGAACTCATTCCCACAGAGCTCCCCTATTGGAGACTTCCACTTTATTTGCAAGCCCAAGCATAGTGCCTTCGATTCGTCCCAGATACAGAAATCTCTTGGGAGTCAAGAAGCCAGAATTCACTGACTGAGGTTTGCAGATGGGACAAAGTGAAAATTCTGTTGTTGTGTAAAAGCGATCATTTTTTTCCACAAAAGACAATGTTTACAAGTGGCATTTAGATAAAAACCTAATGAAGAAATGCCTTTTATTTTCCTGAAACTAGGGCCATAGAAAGAATAAGATATTGATTATGAGGCTAACTGAGATACGTTTGGACACATTAAATAACTTTTAAAACTGAATTTAAAAAGCCTCTACAAAGTGACTATATATTCTTAAGGAAAATCTAAATAATCAAGTGGGAGTACTAGAGGGCACCTCCAGGATTGTACAGAAGGCATACAGGTGTTAGCCATTTCTCTAATCTTTGGGGCCTTGCAAGTTTCTATCCTAATCCCTGAAATATTCTAAAATTAAAACGAAAACCTGAAAACTAGAATACATCACCAAGTTTACAAAGAGAATCTCATGTCTCTGACCTTCCTCAAAGTTCTTGAAAATGGAGACTACTTGCAATAAGCTGATAAAAGTTCCCCATATAAAGAATTCACTTAATCAGGGTGTGGTGATGTGCACCTTTAATCCTAGCACTATGAGGAAGAAGGAGGCAGGCAGATCTCTGAATCTGAGACCAGCTGATCTACATAGCAAGCCTCAAGCTACCAACCAAGATCTTGTCCCCTCTTACCCCCCCAAAAAATCATTTAGAAGATAATAGCTTCCAAATGAATTAAGTTGCTAAGACCTAAAAGGTTAAACAAACAAACAAAAACACTGAGCAGTTAGATCTAACTGAAGAAGGGTGGGTGAAATGAAATGACATGCAGTACACAGCACACCACGAGTCACCCTCCTACTGGCTCATGAACTACAAGATGGTCCATGTACTCTGATTATTTAAATAGCACAAAGAGCTTTGCTGTGATGACAAAACAACCAAACATTTAAGTATAAGGAAAAGAACAAATTCACAAGAGCAATTCAGATTAAATTAAGGTTATGAAGAAAAAACACAGACTGAAACCCAAGAGAAATAAACAGGGAAAATAGATCGTCAATGAACGAATGGGACAACATCAACAAGAAAACTGAGCCAGAAAATTGAAAAAGAAATCACTACTTAAAGTCAGAGGTGATGGATTTAATGGGGGAACACTAATGGAAACTGCCTCAGAATTGAAAAAAATGACTTTAAAATAGTATTTCATAGTCAAGAAATATGTCAATTCTGAGTGCTTGAAACTGAGACTTTATTTTGAGAGAGGGAGAGAGAGCAAACAAAATAAGAAAAAGATTTCAAACAGGGCAATACAACAAGACACTGCCTCAAGAAGGCAGGAAGGCAGACAGGATGGACAGACAGACTAAAACACACAGAGGAAGGAACTTCCAGTATAGGTCACAAACCCATTTTCTTAAAATTAATTTCCTTATTTAGTCTCATCTGAAGAAATAGTTAAATAGGTACACTGCTGTTATTTATTTTTTATTAGTCTGTTTTGTTTTTTTTTCTATACTATAATAGAATTTTTTGGAAAATATTTTTTGTTTTTTTTTTTAAAGAATGAAGTGCAGTGTGATATGAAAATTACAAAAGTGAAAGGGAGGGGAATTCCAACAGCTGGCAAAACACTGTCATGCAGTCACAGAAGTGGGAGAAGACAGATTACTTAAGGAGATTCCTTGGTAACTTGGTATGGATGGACTCTGGAGACAAAAGCAGTAAGGTAATCAAGTAGATAAGGCAGGTAAGGGCCATGTCATTCTAAAGATAATGGGGATCTGCTGAGGAATTTTAGAGTAACAATGACCCCACTAGTACAAGAGAAGTGGTTGGTAAGTTGTAACAACAGTGAGAGAGTAATAAAGATATGGACTGTGAAAGCTGGGACAGAAAAAGTAAAAGAAAACCAAGGGAGAATCCATAGGATCTAATGACTCATTAGATATGGAGGATCAACAAGAGGAAGGGATAAGCATGTACAAACAATCGAAAGTTGTATTAGGAGAGGACACAGAGGCAAGAATCATGCACCCTACCCTTGAGAACCGAGGGCAAGCACAAGGATGCCCCGTGAGAAGAACAGTGTAAATAGGCATCACTTTTTGCTGACTATCACCAGCATCTCTCAGGTCACGTGATGACATGAACTAAATAAGTTTTGGAAAGATTCACATAGCAGATTTCAAAGCAATTTTTAAAGAAAACTTAGCTTAGTAGCTAAGAACACTTGTTGCTCTTGCAGAGGACCTAGGTTGAGTTCTCAGCATCTACATGGTGGCTCATATTCATCTGTAACTCCAATTCCAGGAGATCTGGTGCCCTTTCCTGACCTCTGCAGGCACCTGGCACATACATGGTGTACAAATTTACATGCAGGCAAAACACTCATACAAAAAATTAAGTAAATAAATCTAAAAATTTTTTTAAAGAAAACTTGTTATAGAGTGCTGGCCTAGCACACACAAGTTCAATCCCCCATATTGCAAGAAAGCTTGTATTTTTATAGAGGGTTTCAGATTGTATTTTAAAACTGTTAACTGAAAGAATAACTTCACTCTGCTTTACTCTTGAGAAGACGCATTAGAGAAAACTGCTGTGTGTAAAAATGTAGACAATTTTGACCCATAGTGAACTCAAAATACAGATCATGTTGTGGCTCATGCTGTAGCCTGAGCTGCTGAGGCTTTTCAACTTTTTAAGTATTCCTTGACTTCTAGTGTCTAATCCCTGTTAAGATTCAAAAGTACTAAGTGGATTTGTGGCTTGGACAGCCTGTAATGCATCAAATGCACTGTATATTTAAAAACTGGCTTATTTGTTTTATTGAGATCATTAGGAAAATAACCATCAACTACTCCAAAGCAATGCAAATAGCAATGTTGAACTTACAATCTGGTGCTGCCTATACAGTTACGAGTTATTACAAGATCACAGAATTTCCAACTTTGTAGAAGTAGTGTTCCTTTCTTAACCTTCAGCTGTTATTAAAAAAAAAAAAAATCAAGAAAACCTCAGGTTCAGAGGCATGAGCCTGCAGACCTGGTAATTCAAGAGGCTGAAGTCAGAGGATCCCTTGATCCCAAGAAGGAGAGGCCAGACTAGTCAATAAAGGAGACTGTGTCTCTTAAGAAGTAAATGAATTATCAGTGGGGTAGTTGTGGCGCACGCCTTTAATCCCAGCACTCAGGAGGCAGAGACAGGAGGATCTCTGTGAATTTGAGGCCAGCCTGGTCTACAGAGTGAGTTCCAAGACAGCCAGAGTTACAACAGAGAAACCCTGTCTCGGAGAATAAAAAAAGAAGTAAATGAATTAGTAAAAAAGGAGAGGAAGTGAGTACATCTACAGTAGCTCTATGGTTAAAAATATTCTAAGAACGTCTTTCTGTGTGTGTTCATGCGTCTCTGTGTGTGTTGAGACAGCTTCCATACGTATCCCTGATTGTCCTGGAACTTGCAACAATCCTCCTACCTTAGCCTCCGAAGTGCTGGGATTACAGGCATGTGCCACTTCATGCAGACTGTTTTTAAATATGTGTATTATTTGTAATCATTAAGTGTCTTAGTTGATCTTTTTAAAAAATTCTTTTGTACTAAATTTTAAATTATATATAAAGATAAATAGAATATTTTATTTTCTAATTGAATATCTATGTTTAGATGGTATTTTTCATGATTGTGAGCACAATATGACAATGTGAGTAACATAAAAGTCTTACAGTTAGGGTAGAAATATTTGGAAATTACAAACCTTGTATGTGTTGAGACTCCATTTTCTAACAAGTTCTAACTTTTCCATTGCAGGATTTTTAATTTCGTCTGCTAGAATAACTGGTCCACCTTTTGTGTGTGTCCTCTGGCCACCTGCATGATCATAACAAAAGACAAAAGCACAATCCAGATGAACCAGGGCATGAGAGAAAAATGAAACCTGATGCTATTCAAACTGAACTACTTAAAGACATAAGAAAATGCAAAGGTTCCTACTGTGTGAAGGACTAGAGCATCCTGGAACCATACAAGATAATTTCTTAATCACTTACAAACATTTCTGTCCACTAAACAAATATGTAATCTGTCCTCATTTTAAGAAACAAATTCTGCTGCAAACTTGCCTTAAAAAGCGAAAAAACAAAAAATAAAACAACCACTGCCTGGTCTGTCTGGGGAGATTGCTTACTCTGTAAAGCAGCTGCTACACAAGCACCGGGACCTACATTCACATCCCTAGCACTCACGTAAAAAAAAGCTGGGTGTGGTGGTGCAGATTGGTAACCCAGCACAGATGGTGGCAAGGGGCTCCCTGGAGCTCACTGGTCAGTCAGCCTATCTGATTTGATAAGCTCCAGGCTTAGTGAAAGATACTGGCCTCAGAAAATAAGGTAGATGGTGAAAGACAACAAAGGTTGACCTTTGGACTACACATGCACATGTGCGTGTGCAAACACACACACACACACACACACCAAACATCAGGGTGAGTATAGTTTTCTTCCTCCACTTATTCTAACAGCCAGATTAGCCGTTAGTACAGCTTCACCACAGACCTAAGAATCAGAGCAATGCAAAAACAAAAAACATAAACCATCTAAGTTAATAAAATCCTCATAGAAATAAAATGTTAATGCCATACAAAAAGAAATGTGTAGGTTGTTTTTCCATTTCTTTCTGTCTCATGTTTTGATATGGAGAGTATCTCCTTATGTAGCCCAAGGTAGCCTTAACTCTTTTGCCTCAACCTTCCCAATGCTGAGATTACAGATTACAGGCTATTTTCCAGTATTTTGTCACAGTCTATAAATTATCTGTATGCTGAGGCTGACAAGAATATACAACCTTTTCACTTGACCCATTCTTAATAATAACACAATTGTCAAAGCACCCTTTTTGTTTGCAAAGAGGGCAGAGCCACAAAGCTGAGAGGTGAGAACCAAACAAGTAGATCTATATCAACCAGAGAAAAGAAAGAATGAATTAAAACAAATTATATTTTATTATGTTTTTAACCTTTAAAGTAATTAAAATTCAGGTCTGAGATGCAACCTAATTACTTTGAAAAGAGAGACAATGGCTAGAAAAGTGATTTCTCTTATTGTTAGAGAAAACAGCAACAGCAGCCACAGCCAGAAGAGCACGCCCTACATATAGAGTGAGTGATTATGATAGAGTTAGGTTGTCATCAGCAGGAGTGAGAGGCCGGTTCAATCAGTGCAGTGAATACCTGCAGGAACAGTTAAGTCACCTCCTTGTTGAACCAGTTGACTAGCTGCAACCCTGCTGGGAGACAGAACAGATGGCAAAGGTGGTGCTGAGGAACCTGGAAAGGGCAGACATTAAACTGTGAAAATCCACTTCCTCCTCCACATCCTATACATTTTGAACAGAGATCTACTGGATTCCTTTAACAAGGTCAAATGCTACAATTAAGACTACAACAATATGCTTGCGTCCTTGTAGGAAAGAACTAATAGTAAGAAGATGCTAGGGGACTGAGTTCTGTACAAACTTTTCATCAGTCTATAAATACCAAACAAAGCACCTCACTATATAAAAGAATTGTATCTAAACAAGTGTCTCTGGAGTCTGTTATTTTCAAAACCAAATCATATGAAAGTACTAGAGTTGAATGATTTATAGTTTAAGTATATATCACATAACTTCCCAGTCTTTACTACAAAGAAAGGGCTTAAGTATAGGGAGAACACTGAAGCATGTTTTAATACTTCTTACAAAAATGTGAATGAAGTTTATCCTTTGTAGGAATTACAGTCTTCACAGGTACTGTCACCAAATTTCCCCAATCATAAACCAAGTATAATACAGTGCAGACTGCTGCTGTTCATGCTGCAAATACAGGGCACCCACAACAGCTCAGTCACCCCGAGGCTTGTTGGAATGCAGAAACTCAGGGCCTCTGAACCAGGAGCTCTGGTACCACAAGATCCATGGGTGAAGTCTGGGTACTGGGAAGTTCCAGAACTGCTGTTGTCATGTTTCCTGAGTGATCATGAGAATCATTCCTGGAACTTCAAGAACATATCTGAGACTCTCTCAGGATCTACTGCTTATCAGTGCAAAAAGGCACCTGCTGCTTTGGAAGGCTACTAGGGAGATTTTCAAATGGTCAAGTTTGAGAACAAGAGGAAAAAAAATTTAAAAAAAGATTTATTTATTTATGTATGTCAGTGTTCTATCTGCATGTACACCTGTATGCCAGAAAAGGGCATCAGATCCCATAACAGATGGTTGTGAGCCACCATGTGGGAACTGAACTCAGGACTTCTCTGTAAGATCAGCCAGGGCTCTTAATGGCTGAGCCATCTCTCCAGCCCCAGAAAACAATTTTTAAGTAAAACACAACCAAGTTTTAAATTTTAATTCTGGGCATGAAATTCTGGTTCTATCACACAGTGCCAGGAATACCCTGACAATTTACTCTATCTCTGAGCCTCTGTAGTCTTCTAAAAGGTAAGAAACAATATCTCTCAGGCTGATGAGATAACACAGCAAGCAGAGGCACTTGCTCCTAAGGCTGACAGCCTGAATTTGATCCCTGGAATCCATGGAGAAGTAGAGAGCGGATTCTCACAGACTGTCCTCTGATTTCCACATGCATATACTGTAGCACGTGCACACACACACATATATACACAAAACAAAAGCAATTAAAACAAAAATACTACCTATCATTTTTCTAAAGTATTAAATCAAGTTAAAGAGAATAACATTAAAAACATCAGACATTCTTTCAATATTTAGCTGAGAATATCTTACTTTCTCTACTTATCTGTATATATGTATCTGTGAGTGTCCATGTGGCATATTTGCACACACACATGCATGAAGCCAGAGGAGGATGTCAGGTGTCCTGCTCTATCACTCTTAGCTTTACTATCTTAAGATAGTTTTATTCTCTCATGGAACCTGGAGCCAAGGCTGACAGCCAGAAAGCCCCAGTCATCTTCCTGTCTCTCCGTACCTTCTCCCATCTCCCCAGCACTGGAATTACAGGCACAAGAAGCCATGCCTGGCTTTTTCATGGGTGCCAGAGATTCAAATTTAAATCCTCATGTTTGCAAGCACTTTTCCTTACTGAGCCAGCTCTCCAGCTCTAGCTTAAGGAATGCCTATAACATACTATTATTTCAATTACAATCTTCCCCAATTTTCAGGAAAAAATGTATCAAATTCATTTGTGACAGGAAAGAATCATTATTCATTTTACATATAATTAGTTAAGAAATGTGCTTATCCCACATACACAGAGACAGAGTCCTGATAAAGACATCTTTCAACTGTAATAGTATGAAAACCTGCTTGAATTGAATTCAAACATATGATAAATTAAATGATGGCCCCTATCTTTTAAAGAAGAGGTATATGTCTCTTTAAATCTTCTGAACTACAAGACTTAAAACTAGACTGGCTGATTGAAATCAACTGGTCTGAACACTCACAACAAAGTATATGAGGAATGAGGCTCAGAAAGTTAAACAGTGTCTTAAGGGGAAGTGCAGAAACTGTACCACAGGATCGCCATTATCAAACTAAATACAAAAGCACTATCTACAAGCTACTTGCTGAGTTGAGAGACATTTCGATAGGCTATCCAGTCTAAAAATCATGTTACACAAAGACCGTATCTCTATCCAAGGCACAGGGTTTCCCATCATAAGGAAGTAGTAAACATAAAGAAACAATGACTATAGTTCCATGTCTGATGACCCCAAGAACAGAGCTCTGTTGTTCTGGTTGTTACAGTGCATTAATCTCTATGAGAAATTGTATCACAGCACAACATGACATGTGTATAATATATATAGCAAATAATACAGCTTCCATACTAAAATGGCAAATGATATAGTGTTGAGGTGGGTGGGATTTCAGTTGTCTGCCTTACTTTCAAAAGGTACCTTCCATATTTCCCTATCTTCAGAACTGTAGCCTTTAGACTGGTGTGGTTTAAATTAATCCTCCTAACCAAATACAGCTATCAAAAGTGCTCACTAATACCCACAAAAACCTGCTAAGAATCCAAAAATCTTAAAGTGGGCATGGCGGTACACACTTCTATTTCTAAGACCCAGGAGAGGAGGCTGAGGTAGGATTGTGAGTTAGGCCAACCTGGACTATACTCCAAGATCCTCTCTCCCAAAGAAAAAACCAGAAAACAAAATTTCAGGATCTTGCTGACTACGTTTGGGGACATTAGCCAATTTCCTCTCAACAAAAATGTAGGCAGATGTAACAATTAGAACTCTCATGAAAAGAAAACTTGGGGACCAACCACATTTCCTTGTTAGGAGTTTAGATTTATTTTTTACTTGTGCTATTACTGATTTTGCCACATTTTTGTTGTTGATCAGATTTCAATATTTGCTGTTGTTTTTAAGTTAAATTTAGGTATAATTTTAAAACTGTATTGCTAATTATCTTATAGTAACTATTCAATTAATAAAAAGTCAATGTCAAATAATGTTTAAGCCTTTTGTCCAGAGAGCTAACACTGACCTAATTCCTCCAACACTTTCCTGCAGACTTACTCCTAAGTTTTCAACATGTCACTCTTTCCCGTGTTCACTCCAATTATCCGTACATGTCTTCAAAAAGGGCCCTTAAAAAACTGTACCTTTCCAATAAATGCTGAACTAATGCAAGTCTGAAGAATTCTCTTATGAACACACTGATCAATAATGCACTGTAAGTTCAAACAAGCTTTATAAACTCAGTCCAAAGAGATAAATGTTTTCCACTAGCACAAAACATACTTTTCATTCCAATTTGAGTATTAGAGTATATTTACAAGCAAGTGAAACTAACTGGCATTTTAGTGCTCATGTACTGCAGATTGTAATGGTCATTTTAGTCACATTACTCTACAACCCTATTACTTACAGGGAAAAGATTAAATTAAATGTCAAACAAATAATTTCATTAAAAATAATTAAAATATCTAAATAACATTTGTTTTTTATTTGATGTTGACATGTAAAATTTGAAATTGGGGCTAGGATATAGCCTAATAGTAGAACACTTGCCTGAAATGTACAAGACCTTGGGTTCAACCTCCAGTACCATAAAATTAATAAATAAAATTAGTAAGTAGTGATTGATCAAAAAATAGTGTTAAATTATGTGAAGTAAGCCATTTTTTAAGCAATTATAATTTTAGGCATGTAGTCAACCCTTTCAAGACTAAGAACCCTTGATGAGAATGCTACAACACTTGAGAATGAAGTAGTGAGCTCCTGCGTGTGTGTGCGCCTGTGGAAGGCAGAGGACTCCTCGGGTGTTCTTTCTTCTCAGATGCTGTCCACCTTGTGTTCTGAGACAAGGTTCTCACCGGCCTGGGAATTAGCCGACAAGGCTGGGTGTCTATACCTCCCGGCACTGGGACATGCCTGGTGTTTTACCATGGGCTCTAGGGATCAAACTCAGGTCTGCATCTTGTACAGGCTGGTAGAACACTTTACCAACCAAACCTCCTTCCTAGCCTTAAGAGTGTATTTCTTATTTTAGATTAAGCATACATACACACACAGACAGACAGACACACACACATAATTTATTGTGAGAGATAAGCAGTCATGGTATACATGTGGAGGTCAGAGGACAGCTTGCAGAAGTCAGCTCTCTCATTTCACAACATGGCTCCTAGGGACCAAACACAGGGTGTCAGGCTTGGTGACAAGTGTCTTTACCTGCTAACACATTTCTCTGGCCCAAAACTCCATTTTTTTAACCACCATGTCTTGATTTTTGTTTTCAAGAGCTCTATAGATATATACTGTTAAGAAACAATACATCTCAGAAGGAAGAGGCAGGTGGATCTCTGTGAGGTTGAGGCTAACCTGGTCTACAGAGCGAGTTCCGGGACAGCCAGAGTTACAACAGAGAAACTCTGTCTCATAAAACAAAACAAAAAGATACTGACACATTTTTATGGCTTTACTTTTTTAAAACACAATAAAGAGGAGAGAAAAAATAGTATCACTAAGCTGTTCACTCATTTCCCAGCCTACAGTTCAGAATGTAATACTGAAAGAAGACCTGGAAAGTCTTCTTCCAGGACCCATATAGCAATATATTGTAAAATCTAAACTGCTCTTGAATAAAGAGCTGGCCAATAATATAATAAAAAGACACATTGTTATCTACAAGAGAGTTAAGTATTGCCAAGACAAGGAAATCTACTTTATCAAACCACAACTCATTAAAAAAATTAATATACTTCACACTGAACATTAGCTATAGCTATTTAATTGCAGCTCTACATACAAATGTGTGGTGGTTTTCTCCGACTCGTTTAAAAAAAAATTCTCAGGGAACATCACAGAAAGAGTGGGGTGGGGAGGTTGTAAGAGTCAGAGGTCAGGGAAGACCAGGGCAAAACAGTATCTTCTGGACATGACAGGGTTGCTGCACTCATGAACTCATGGCAGCTGTTGCTAACATACAACATAAACAGTCAACATTCCGGCACAAAGGGGAGGGACTCATGAGCTCTTTCCCCTAGCTGAGGAACTATGGACAATTGATGGCTGCTGGGGAAGGGATGGATAGTCAAAATTTTTCAGGAGCATGAGCCCTGGTAGGCTGACCATGCACCAGTAGATGGCTCTACACCCATGTATATATGTGGGCAGCACATTCTGGACTAAATGGATTTTTGTTTGTTTGTTTGTTTAAGGGAAAGTTGGGAGAGGGCGAAGGGAAACTGAAATTGATACAGAGTAAGGGGGAAAGATGATCAAAATGTATTTTATGCATGTATGAAATATCAAAGAATTAATGAAAGTATTACATTAAAAACCAACAGAAAAAAAGTTATAGGCAAGGTCAAAAACAAAAAGAGACAATTTTCCCTTTATATTAAATACATAGTTATATATATGCATATACATGTGTATATTATACACACACACTTCTCAGATTGTGTACAGAAAGAAGTTATGGCAGGTCTAATTGCCTGTCCTTAAAAAGGTCTGTTTACAAGAATAGCCTTTGTCCAGATCCTGGGAAGCTAACTTTGCAAAAATTCCCTCCAGAAGGCTTAGGTCCCAGGGCCAACTAAATTGTTCATTCAAACAGTGTGGCTTAGGGTGACTGTCTACAGACCTCTGTCAAGTCTAGGATTTTGTCAGTGCTCACAGGAAGCCTGTGTGTGGAGTCCTAATAAAAGCCCTGGGCACTAAATGCTCAATGAGCTTCCCCCAGCAGCCACACTTTAGCTATGTTGCCACAATTCACAATAAAAGAGTTAAGCAGTCTCTGTGCATTGGCACTAGAAGACCCTTGGGAGATGGTACCTTACCGACTGCCTGCAGTTGTCCCTATAATAAGCCACAGTGTGAGTACTGACTGAGACTGAATGACAAGGTGATCTTGGAAATCTCCTATATGGCAGGCACAGGAAAATAAAAGCTCCATTTTCTTATTTCTTTTGAAATATGTAATCTGTATCTATTCGAATCAATATAGTTACGATTTTTGTGGTTACAACCTAAAAGTATCTAAGTTTACCTCCTGAAATAGTTTTAATTCTTTATTTCACAATATTTGAAAGTTATTATTAAGAATTATTAAGTAGTAACCTGAAGGGGTGCTTATGAGTGATAGGGCATGTGCCTAGTGTGTTGTGAGAGGCCTAGGCTGCATCCCAGAAAGGTAAGCAGTAATACTACACACACTGATATATTCATATAAAGATTGGTGAAATTATTCTTAAATTGAAGAGAAAGATGATTATGTTTATGGTCACTTCTCATCACAGAATTAAAGAGCTCAACTTTTGTCTTCTTTAACAGAAGTGGCACTTGGTGAACCTCCTCTCCTCCACTCCAGCCATCTTTACAATATGTGGGTTCTTACCTTGGGATGTTCCTGCTTCAGTAACCCCCTCTTTGGTAGTGCCAAAGCCATGAGATGTAATTTGAGTTTCTGAGAGCCCAAGTCCAGATGGTAATGAACGCTTCAAATCCTTAGTAACATTTGAATAAAAGAAAAAAAATTGGTAAAAGATCTCACATCACATAACAGTTCAGAATCGTGTCTGTAACTACATTTTATGCTACTTTTCTCTTTCTATAGACTATCTCCTTAAATTGTCATGGCATTCTGTGATGATCAAATACAGCAAGATTTGCTATTAGGAGGTACAATGTATGTCAAATACAACGTACCTTTACACTGATCACAGTTTAAGATATCAGGACACTGAAGGTGGAGAGATGGGAATGAGGGAAAGCAGGATGCATCTCAGTCTAACAAAGACCTTGCAGAGGAGGAAGTGGGAAACTCTGGGCAGTCATTATCACGTTACTGTCAAAGCAGGGAGGCCAGCAGGGATGCTTCCAGGGTCAATGCAGCTAAGTCTCCACTGAGAGATGGGGGAGCAGGAATTAGAAAAAGGCCAGGTAAAACAGGAATTTTAGTCCTAATTGAACTAAAAAGTGAGTTCTGTCTGAATAGCAGATGTGCTTGATTTGGTGAAAGAACTACTTCAAGAGTATTAATTTGGGACATATGAAAGAACAGTTTAAGACTTAGAAGCTGAAGGCAAGACCAAACATCAGCTAGATACCACTATATCTCATCGAACGCCAGTCTATCAGTTAAAGAAGTAGAACCTCCTAAGAAATGAAATTTGGAAATAATTAAAATTAAAACTTGTGATGAAAATCTGCTACACGTTCAGTATCATAACAAATGGAATATCTGAAACACACACACACACACACACACAACTGACATCAGACCATTTACAAGTTAATTTTCATCAACATAAGATAGGACAGACAGAGGTAATTTGAGTCAATGGTTAACACACAACTGATTTTCAGCAATTCTATATACTCTGCTACTGGAGTTAAAATATTTTAACACAGGTTAAGTGACATCTGTGGCAACGACATGATTTGAAGACATTTTGAATGTCTGCTGATGAACTTTCTTCCTGAATCCTAAAGTTCTTCTAGCCCTTAAATGTATCCAATATGTTTTTCTTGCTCAATGCATTAGCCACCCAACTCCTTTTCCTGAATCTTTCTACTATTATTAATGTGAAACATACACAAAGTGGCTAAAATACAATAAAGATGAGTATGTTTCTTATCCTTACACTTCTGGGGAGAAGCATTTGCTACAAGTCTATTTTGAGAACTGAAAACATTTCCTGAGGATAGACTTCTACAGAATAGTTGTCTCTGGCAACTAAACATGAACTTGTACCTTTTTTATCAAGATCACCTTTAGAGGAATCCTTGGGACTCCATTAAGACTGAGTACCCAGATCTAAAACCTGCTGAATAGCTATGCCACTAATGTCCTCAGTGTAACCCTAAGCATTTAAAGAAATATAAGATCTAAAATTTATCTTTATTTTAGAGATAGGAATTTATTATACTACTTCACATTGGCCTTGAACCCACAACCTTCCTACTTCAGTCTCTCAAGTGCTAGAGCTATCTCACATCACTACATCTGGATTAGCATACATAATTTGTAATTAAACACAAGGGAATTAAAGCCATTTCCACCTGGGGTTATCCCTGAGCTTTAAAACTGCTCATCATTATCTTCTCTTTTATACTCTGCTAAAGTATTTTTAATAACTGAAATATTAAAATTCATTTTTAAGATTTCCCCTAGATCATAACTTTCCTAAGAACAGAAAACTAAATGTGTATCAGTTGACTTCCTACTGTTTTTATAGCATCTGTAGGTTGTATAGAAACCTAAATTTTCACCTGCCTGGAAGTGACTATATGCATTACTTTTAAGGCATCTCTGCTTAGTTTTGAAAAACTTTGTTTTATCTACTCGACCTTAAACTTGTAACTTTCAAGCTAGACCAGTTACTGAGTGATTTATCACAAGAATACATTAAATGAAGGAAGTGTGTCTGGGAACAGCTTCTTAATCCTACAGTTCTCAACTCTGGCATTTCACCATACTAGAGTCTTCATAGGTACTACATACAGCAAGGTGTGTCTCAAGTGATTTGTTACCAAGAGTGATTGAAACAAAAGCTTTATCAACTTCACAAGTGTGAAGATGCTTATATTGTGGTAGGATGGGGGTTATCTCTGCATAACAATATACATTCTAGACTGAGAGATACAGGCAGAATTTCAGGAAGAAAACAAGACTGGTTAGCACTTTGGTTATCAGTAAAGAATCAGTTCTGATACCAAGTGCATTCAGTACTTTAAAAAAGAATAGCAATAATCAGTTTGAGGCAGTGGCTGCAAGTTTTGCTCAGAGGTCAGGTCAGAGAAGCCTAAGCAGGAAACCTGGTTTTGTCACTTAATGACCATGTGATCCCAGGCAGGTTCTCTGACTTGTTGAATTTCTTTATTATAAAATGGAAATAAATGAGGGTTAATAATTCTTATTTCACAGACAACACATAAAGAGCACGTAGGACAATATCCTCCCTTATTAACTTATAAACAAAACTCTGTTGAATGTTTGAAGTTGGATCAATAGAAGATTATATATGTTTCGTATAATTTACGATGAGTGATTTTTACTTTATGAATGACAAAGACGGTAGAAAACACTAAAGTCATTAGTATCTTCTTATCATCCCCAAACATGAAATTATAAGCACTCATCCCTGACCCATCATTCAATAATACTTAACAATGCCATTTTAATTATATTAGGGCATGCCTGTATTTTAAAACAACCACATAATTAACTTCTAATATCCACTGACTCTATATAAGACAAAGAGCTTCTAAGTCTGAGAGTTTGAAGTTTTAAACATTATACACTAGATGGGTGCAGCGGCACAGAAGCCAGCTGCTTGGGAGTCAGAAATTGGGCGCATGAACCCAGGAGTTTGAGGCAAGCAAAGCTGGACAATACGGCAAGAACTTACCTCAAAGATGAATAAAGATAATAAATAACAGTACATATTTAGAATATAAAATAATAATATATGTAACAGAAGTTGCCTATGAATGCAAAAATACAGGAAAGACAGTCTCTAAATGGTAGAAGCATGCTTCATACTAAAATAAGAAATGTATAGAGAGCAAACAATAAATGAGGAGGCCAGCAGGCAGATAGTGAATTTCAATAAAAATAACAACTCAGTAGTGATAGAGATGCTGTCATGAACAGATGTTTCTAAAAAGAAATGGAAAGATGAAATGGTCTTGTAGTCACTGAAGACTTCTGAAGAGCCTCGAAAGCCAGAAGCCTGCATATTACTAAGAGTACCATTCTGTATGAGTCTAAGGGACTCAAGCCTCTGAACCTCGTCATAGCTGCTGTGTATCAAATCCAAACCAAATGCCTTCTTCCAAAGAGATAAATAACAAGTCCCTTGTACAGCAAAAGAAAAATATGGGTCTTCGGTCTCAAACTAGTTTCTTACAACACCAGATTTCCAATTAAAAGCACCTCTGGTATGTATGTGAGAGGTCTATGAATGTTTTCCACAGTGAGAAGTTAGCAATAAACAAAAAGATGTGAGAGCCTGTTCTCTCCCTCCCCATCCTTCTCCCTCAGTGTTGGGGACAGAAATTGGAGCCTTGCATATATGAGATACAAACCTTCTGCCACTGAGTTATAAGCCTCTACATATGTTTGAGAAATCCTTTCTTTATATTTTACCTTAAACATACAATATAGGATTAAAATTTAAAAACTCCGAACTTGCTTTTCTATTTATCATAATTTTCTGCTATTTAACTTGACATAAGTCATCCTGCTTCAACCACTTCATTCCCACAGTCTCCCTATTATTTTCCATGGATGTCACCTACAACGTATTAGACACTTATCTTTCAGTGAAGATAAGCTCTCCTTAAGAAAAATATGAAGACTTAAAAAAAATCTAAACACATGTCAAATGTCACTGATGCTTAATCTGGACAATCATCTTGATAGGATTTAAAGTTACCATAGAAACAAACCCCTAAGCATGGCTTCCAGGAGTTCCTAGACTTGTTAATTGAAATGGGAAGACTCTCAGGTGATGCCGGTGGCATTATTCTGTGGGCTAGGGTCTCACGCCGAATGAAAAAAGGGAAAGTGAGCTGAGCACCAACATCCATTGCTCTTTGCTTCCCGACTGTAAGTGCAATGTACCCAGTGCCTCAGATTCTGCAGCCACCACTTCCCCCAGCTATGGACTGTACCCTCAAACTGAGAGCCAAAATAAACCCTTCCTCCCCTCAGCTACTTTTGTCAGGTATTTCATCATAGAAAAAAGAAAGTACCTAATATGAGCAACATACTAATTGTCTAAAGGTCTGGGACAGATGAACTTACCTGAAAGACCATAAGCCATGTGAATCGTTTTCTTGTAAGAGAACATTGTGTACATTCTTACAAAGAAATATTATAGTAGAGTTCTGGTTAAGTAGTAAGGGACCAAACAGATTTGATAGATATCTCTGATTATGAACAATCTTACGTTATAGAGCCACTGTCTAGCTTATTATTAATGGCCTCTAGCCTGACAATGTGAAATGCTAATGGTGGCCAGGGTCCCTTTACTCAACAAGCAAAAATTCTTCAAGAAGCAAAGTTCTTGTCCCTATGCATAACATCCAAACTGAAAGTGACTCAAAATTCTGAAAAGGGATTAGCAGCTTGGTGGTACCAAACAATCCAGACATGTGAGAGGAATGGGTAACTTGTGAGATAATAATCAAGAGTCTGAGTGTGTGAGTTTGTCTATTTGGGGTGAGGGTGCTATATTTCCTAAGTAATATTATATAGCCTCACAGTGTACAAATTTTTAAAATGTGACTTCTTCACATAATTTGTCAGGTTTTTGTTTTTTTTGTGTTCGGTTATAAGGCACTGCACAGCTTATTAATTTATTGAATATATGCTACTGTATTTATTCCTATATTTTACAAAGTATTTCAAAAATAGTTCATTTATAACCAACACTAAGTCCCCACTTCAAATTTTTATTTTTCTGATATTCAATTCAATCTTTAAAATGTCTTAAGTCTCAATTCTACTCAAACTGTAGACCAATACTGAAATATTTAATATATTTTAAAATAATTTTCAATTAGCCTAAAAGCAATTATGATGCTTTAACAAAAACTCCAATAAGGTTCATTTTAAGTATTTTAAGTATGTTTTAAATGATACAAAATCAGACTATTAGATTTCACAAAGCTATGAAGGAGTATTAATTTCAAACTGTGGGACCTTGTCTCTACTTTGGATATTTGAATACTGGTTTAAAAAAGTGCAAATTTTAAAAAATTTTGAATGTGTCTGTCTGTGTGAGTGTGTGTGAGAGTGCCTCTGGAGACCTGGAATCCCTTGGAACTGGAGTTAGTTATCTGTGTACTGCTGACATGGGTACTGGGATCCAAACTCCAGTACTGACTATAGAGTGGCAAGAGCTTTGAACTGCTGAACCATCTGTTCGGTCACAAAATGAATTTAAAACCTAAATTTACAATTTAAAACTTGGTATAACACTCTACTTTTGAACAAGTGTGAAAAAAAGCATGTAAAGAAAAAGTATTCAACAAATGTTTTAAAATATACATCCTTGATGTGTGTGATACTGGAACGCACGAGGAGAACTGTGGAAGGGTTAATTATCCCTTTTTTGGCTAAAAGGGAAAATATTAATGAGGGAACAATTCTCAACGAAGACAGTCTATAAGGATCCTTCAAGTATTTTACAAACGACAGCAGCTTCTTTCATTTCCTGACTCTACACTCTGTTTTCCACTTGCCTATCTTTAAACAGTCTGATGTTCATCAACGGTTCTACTTTCTCTACCAGAGTCTAGGTCTTACCTCTCTTCTCTTGGTGACTATTCTTGTTTTCCTTGTCTCCTGTCCTGTCAGCCCTGCAACGGAATCTTTACACTGTAGTGAGAAACAACTTTCTTTGCCCTCCTCCCCTCCCCACCAACCCTGTTTTGACAGGGTCTGGCTATGCATCCATAGAATGACCTCAAACTTGCTAAGAAGCCCAGATTCACTTCCAACTCATGATCCTCCTGCCTTTGCCTCCCCAGTACTGGGATTTAAGGTATGTACCACCATGTCCAGATCAGATACAATTTTCTAAAGTGTGAATCTGGTTGAGATAGCCAATTTTTATACTGTTTTGTGCTTCTGTGCTGCCTTTTAAGTAAATTAGTCCCTTAACATGGCTTTTAGATTTTTGCAGGGCCTAATCGCTACCTTATTTCTCTAGTGTCCTTTCTGACACACCTTCTTATTCCCACCCCAACACACACACACACACACACACATACACACACACAAACACACACATTTTCCACTTCAGCCATATGAATTGTCAATCCTACAGTCTTTATACCTCCTTCAGACTCTTCACAGGTGTTTCTGATGGGAATACTCTTCACCCTTCTGTCTAGCTTACTAGACAGTTTTCAATTTGAACAGCAATTCCTCAGGCAATATTTCCTCCTGCCATATATCAGCATGCTTTATTTGACCAAGTCTATCATTTTTCCACATATTATATTTAAAAAAAAAATCAATGACTGTATATCCAAAAAGCAAACAACAGCCCAAGCAGCACAACTAAGACACAAGATGCAGTCAATCTAAAAGTATAATACTTCTTCCTCTGTCTCCAGAAGTCTAGAACCCTTATTTCTAGGTCAGCTCTAACAAAAGTAAGCAAGCATTTTACCAGGCTTGGAAATAAGGAATGAATGAGAATTCTTGCCACTGCAATTACAGACAAATCACATAGGCTTCTGGAATAGCTGTGTAATGCTGGTAACCCCATTTGAGTAACCAGAGTCCTCTACCTGTTGTAAAATAAAGTCATGAGAGTCAAAGATCTCTTAAGAAGTTCCTACTGTAGTACTCCGTAAAGTTAAATCCTGATGACCCTGGATTGTAACTCCCGTTTTGGACATTCCACATGAGAAGTTTCATTTCAGCTATATCCACTGAGGTAATTTTCCTAATCTGACAATTACTGCTGAACTGACAAGAAGCTTCAACCATGTGTAACTCATGTTTGTGCCTCTTTAACTCAAGATACAACTTACAAATGTCTAGTTATTGTTTATGATGGATGAAACAACATCCATCATATTTCATTTTTGCTTTCTATTTTGTTGTTTACTGTTATTTTTGAGACAGAGTCTCAGGTTGTCTAGGCTGGTTTTAAACTTATTATGTAGAAGAGAATGATCCTGACCCTCTGGCCTCTGCCCTCTCTAAGCTGGGATTAGCAGGTTTATAGCACTTCACCCAGTTGTTTAGTAATTTTTAACAGCATCCATAGTAAATAACATACAGTTCAAAAGTAAAAGAATAACCTGACTTCTGTGAATATTAAACTTTAAAGAACAAAAATTGTTTTACTTAGGAAAAAATAGTATCTTTGCTGAGGGCCAGAGGAGGTACCTGAGGTACCATGATTACTCTTGCCTCCATTCACCCAGCTCAGTGGTTCTCAACCTTCCTAATGCTGCAACCCTTTAATACAGTTCTTCATGTCGTGGTGACCCACAACCATAAAATTATTTTCATTGCTACTCCATAACTTAATTTTACAACTGCTATGAATCGTAATGTAAATATATGATATGCAGATGATCTTAGGTGACCCCAACAGAGTTGTAGTTGGGGGTCACAACCCACTCACAGGTTGAGAAATGTTGACCCAGCTGTTGTCCCTATCTCTAGAGGTACTTATATATAAGCCAAGGACTACAGTGCTAGTGAAGGGATTTCTAGTATGGACTTCTATTATAATCTCTACAGAAATGTGAATGCAGAAGACAGCCTCTCAGAACAGGCCAAGGAAGTCAGATAAAAACACAAACATCTGCAGTGAGAAACAAAGCATCAACTTTTCTAGGTTTTACAGTTTCATTGCTTGTGCCGCAGTGACACCATCTGGCCAAACAAATCATTGCAACTCAGTAAATTACTACTTTGATTTTATGTGTCTTCATACTTTTAAAGTGACATTCTGTAAAAGGTACTACAATGGTACTAAATGATCATGCATGAAAAAAGAAGTATGCATGTTATCTCTGAAACCTCTATTTAGGTATCCAGACACATGAGATTGCTTTACTGGTCCATAAATATCTATAGTCTAACACCAGTCAATACATTTGACACTTATTTCCTTTATAAAATTTTATCTTTTTAAAAGAAAGGATTTGAAGTTAAACACAATTTCCCGCTAATTAACTAGAGAAATGAAATAAGAAAGTGATTAGTATTTAAGTTGCTGGGTAGTGGTGGTGGCAGTGGTGGCTCACACTTTTAATCCTAGCACTGGGTACAGGTATTTTCCAGGTTACATTTATGCATTCTCATAGTCATAATCTCCCTCACCATTTCTCTCTCTTGTTGTTTAAGACAGAGTATCACAATGCATCCTAGGCTGGCTTAGGACTCAAAGTCTCAAGGATCAGTCCTCATAAAGTATACCACCATGTCCACTTATGGTTTTCATATTTTAATGCCAGGTGATATTCTTTGTGTGTATATACATGTGTGCTTGTGCACAAAGATATGTGTATGTGTATTTGTTTTCTGTATCTATTCAACCATAAAAGATACCCATGCTGTTTCTGTATCTTGGCTACTGGGAATAACACTAAACAACTGTGATTTTATTTCTTTTGAATATACATCCAGAGATGGGATTGTCTCTTTTCTAGTTCTACTATTCTAGGACTGTTCTGTTTTTAATTTTTCAAGGAATCTCTACACTGTTTTTTGTTTTTTAAAAAAAATAATAGCTGTTTACATTCCCAGTGTGGTGGTTTGAATGAGAATGGCCCCCCATAGGCTCATATATTTAAATTCTTGGTCCCCAGTTAGTCAAACTGCTTAGGAAAGATTAAGAGGTATGGCCTTTTGGAGCTGTGTCACTGAAGCTGGAACTTTGTGGTTTCAAAATTCCACACCATTCCCAGCTAGCTCTTTCCTGCCTCCTACTTATGGGTAAGAATGTAAGTTCTCAGCTACTGCTCCAGCATCATATCTACCTGCCTTCTGCCATGCTCCCTTCCATGATGATTATGGACTCACCCTCTGAAACCCAATAAACTCTCCCATAAGCTACCTTGGTCTTGGTATCTTGGTACAGTGATAGCACAGTAACTAAAACATCCACAAACTATGTTTAAGGGTTCCCTGCAATATCACCAGTATTTGTTCCATATTTAAGTCCTGTCTTCTAAAATGAGGGGGGGGGGAGATATGAGAATGAATACTTCACAACTGCTAGACAAGTGCTTTAACACCTGAGATGTTCCCATTTTTTGCCTTCTGATAAAAGTTAGCTTAATAAGTGTGAGATGATAATTCACTGTGGTTTTAATTTGCAGTTTCCTGGTGTGTTGGTGACGTTGAACGTATTTTCCTATATCTTTTATCTACTGACATTCTTTTTTGAAAAAATGTTGAGGGTTGCAACTCAGTAGAAGAGCACTTGCCTGGCACACATTAGATTCTAGGTTCTACCCTTGGCAGAAAAGAGGAGAGGAGAGGAGGGGAGGGGAGGGGAGGGGAGGAGGGAGGGGAGGGGAGGAAAAGGGAGGGGAAAAGAAAAAGAAAGGGAAGGAGGGAGGGAAGGAAAGGAAGGAAGGAAAGGAAGAAAGGAGGAAAGGAAGGAAGGGAGGAAGGAAGGGAGGGAGGGAGGGAGAGAAAGAGGGAGGGAGGAAAGAAGGAAGAAAGGGAGTGAAAAAAGAAAGGAAAGACGGGGAAAAGTTTAGTTAGGTGCTTTGCTCATTTTTTAATTGGGTTGTCAGCTATTGACACATGTATAGCGTCAGGCAGAAAGTCTTTAATTCATCATGAGTTAATTTCTGTGTGAGATAAAGACTCAATTTCATTGTTCTTTTTGTTTGTTTGTTTGGTTGGTTGGTTTTATTTCAGGGAGGTGGACTCTATAGCCCAGGTTGACATTCAACTTGCCCCAATCTTCTTAGCTCAGTCTTTCAAATGCTAACACTCCAGCATAAATTACTGTAACCAGCTTCATTTTTCATGGACAGAGAAAAAGTCTTTTCAGCAAATGGTGCTGGAGTAATTGCATAACATTAATTCAGAAGGAGGTAAGCACACCAGAACTTCTATTTCATATCATATTGAAATTTAAAGTTAATTCAAGACAAACCACAGATGTAAGTGTGAGAAGCAAAATGCAACTTATAAAAGAAAGTTTCCTTATGATACTAGGTAAGCAAAGATTTCTTAAATGGGACACTGAAGGAAAGACTGATAAACTGGATTTCATTAAGATTACCAACTTCTGGTAAAGCAAGTAGTGTACACCAGTAAGCCCGAGCAGGGAGACTACAATCTTGAGGCCAATATATACATATATTGGTGAATATAACCAAATACATTATATATATGAAATTGCCTAATGAAAGCTACTGCTTTAAAAGTAACATATACCCACTTTAAAAAAGATAAAGATATCATTTATAGAGTATAAAAATCTAGGATGGAAGGAAGCTATCATCTGTAATATATACATCCAAACGGGGGACTTACATTCAGAATATAAATTTCTACAAATTACTTAGAAAAAGGTTCAGACTCAATTAAAACACAGGCACTAGAAAAGTCACTTCACAAACGGCAATATCCACATAGTGAGTCCAACTGCTCAGTGTCATTAATCACCAGAGAAATGCATAACAGGCTATCATTATATCTCGATAAGAATTGCTAAAGTAGAATTAAATACCAAATACCAAGAGCTACCTAAGATGCTGAAAACTAGAACTCTCATTCATGGCTAGTGAATTTGTCAACAGGTTCAACTGCTTGTCAAACATTTGTGTGCTCATGACCTGTGCAATTCACTTCTGTTTCTTCAAATAGTTACTGTGTACACCAAAGATCCATGCAGAGTAGGAAAGGCAAGCTTTATTCATAAAGGACATGGACTAGACACACCCTAGATACTCACCAACCAAAAATAGCTTACAAATAGAAAATTATAATACAATTAAAAGAACAAAATACTGCTACAAGCAACAATACCAATGAGTCTCACAGATGTTTAGTGAAAGTGAGTCCACAAAATCCAAACTGCATGATTCTGATAATAAAAAGGGACAGTGAAAAGCTCCATGAGTTAGCCATGCTTGCATATCTTGCACTTGGGGCACTAACGTAGAGGGATCACAAATTTGAGGCCAGCCTAGGCTACATAAGAAGACCTTGTCTCAAAACAACAAACTAAATAAATAAATAGATAGATAGATAGATAGATAGATAGATAGATAGATAGATAGATAGAATAATCTGGACGTATTTATATCAGTGATGTTCATAGGTTGTAGGGATGGCATACTGCCTAGCAACAGGCAATGAGAGAGCATGGTCTGAGTTCCTGGAAATACTCTGAATTTTTATTCTGTGGTGGCTTCATAGGGCTGTACACTACACATTTGTGCTCTTTTCCTGTGTATAAGCCACACTCTAATAACAAGGAATTTTAAGAAAAAGAATAGGCTGTTGTGGAAGTTTATTTTTAGTTATATTTAAAATAATTGTTTTATACACTGTTGGGTGAGGGGTTGTCTAGGTCTTAGCATTTTGTATTGTCTGCAGATGATGGATTTCTGTGGATGATGTATAATTGCTTATGATCTGTACGTGGTATCAGTAGAACACCTAAGGAATTCTGAATGAATAAAAAAACCTGAACTAGGATGCTCAAGGTTCCACTATGAGTATGGCACTGGTCATGATGGTGGTTCCCTCTGCTGAGGTCTGGCAGAGTTTGCAGTTTTGAAATATGCCTCCTCGTCTCTCTTGTGGCTAAGCCGCCACAGCAGCTAACTACTACAATAGGCTGAAGTGAATGACTTTTCTAATACTGAAGCTAATTTCAAGTTTTATTTTACTTTTTGCACTGGGGACAGAATTCAAGGACTCATGTATGCAGAGCACATACTCCACTGTTGAGATAACTTCTAACAAATTTTGTATAGTGCACTTTCATTGCATAGAGGCCTTCAGCTTTCATTAGATATTTTTGTTGTTTGTGTTGAGACAGAATCTTACTGTGTAGTCCTGGCTGGCCTAGAACTTTCTATGTGGATAAGATAGCCTAGAACTTGCAGCAATCATCCTGCATCAGCTTCTAAGTGCTGAGATGATCCACCTTCAGACAGTCTTTTAGGGTGTCAATTCTCTGATATTAGGTATTTTTTTTCATTGCTATATCTCCAGTGCCTTGTGTGGTACACAGCAGCTACTTAAAAAATATTCACATAATAAATCTACTAAAGCAATTATCAAAATTTAGAGAAAAAAATGATTAAAATTGTGGTACAATGAGTATTTGAACTAACAGACATTTATTAAGTAATTGGTAGCAGATGATGACAATAACTTGAGTTTATTATGCAGGTTTATTTTGGATGTAAAAGATTTCGTCACATGTTCAGAATTAGAGTATTCCTTCAATTACCTTATTTTGGACTACTGAGAAGTCAAATTAAAGTACTTGTAGGAAAATAAATAACCAGTACAAATGTGGTCTGTCTCTGGTGAAACTGATGCTGCCAAGGTAACAGCAATAAGAGTGAGGCTTCTGAGAGACATTAATGGCTTTCTCATGAGACTGGATTAGTTCTCTCAAGAACAGGTTTTTACAAACTATTTGGCTCTTTGTTATCTCCTCTCTTCCACATGCACTCGTATTTACCAATCACAAACATCCTCTCTCCATGTGATGTCATCTGACAGGTTACATGATAGCATGATGCAGTCACGTGAACTTGAACTTCTCTGCCCCTAGAACTGTGAATTAAATAAACCTCTTTTCTTTATAAAGTATTCATTCTCAAGTATTTTGTCCTAGCAACAGAAAACACTATGACATACATCTTGGGCTTGAAGACTATCCCAACCAGAATTGCGTTTCTCCCACCCTTACAGACACTGAGCTATATATGAAGACTTTTTGCTCCTTAGAAAAGAAAAGTGCCATTTGTAAGTAGAAGGAGGTCAAGGCTGTGCTAATTAGCCTACAAAACACAGGCCAATGCCCCACAACAAAGAACTACTTGACACAGACTGAGAGATCCTGAGTTAAAATATCACAAAAGGATTTCATTCTTAAATAGAATGTAGAGCCTATCTGAACTATAAAATAATTCAAGAACTGTTCGACCATTAGTTTTGCAACTGTGTGTATGCGCATGCACATGTGTACACACACACACACACACACACACACACACACACAAACACACACACACACACACACACACACACACACACACACACTCATACAGCTGGGCATGCTGGTACGTATATTTAATCCCAGCACTTGGGAGGCAGAGGGTAGTGGATCTCAGTGAGTTCAAGGCCGGCCTGGTCTGCATAGTGAGTTCCAGGCCAGCCAAAGTTACATAGTAAGACCCTGTCTAAAAAAACAAACAAGTGTAACAAAATCAAACCACCTTTCAAGACCACAAAAACCATATTTTTAGTTAAAACTGTACACTTGTATCAAATGTCATTAGAAGGATGTTTAATCCCAGAAATAACAAGTATTACTGTAATTTCTGGCCTTATAAGGCCCCTTAATATCTGCATGACAGTAAATATTTTTATTATAGAAACAAAAAGGTTACATTGTTAGAAATGACACAACTGAAATTTGAAACGAGATTATTTCAAATCTCATACTGTTCCATTAAAATCCATTAAATCCAATTCCAAATTTGGAGGCAGAGCAGAATTAAATGCACTAGGCTAGGATTGTAGCTCAGTGTTAGTGTATGTCTAGCCTTCACAAGGTCCCAGATTCAATCCCAGCTCATACACACACGAAAAGATGCACCTCAAATTCCAGTTTCTTTCTGAGTCAATTATGCCACTTTCAGGACATTAACTGCTTTGGTTGTTAAATGACAATGTCCCCCATAGGCTCATGTATGTGAACACTTGGTCCCAGCTGGTGGTACTGTTTGAGGTTATGGAACATTTATGGGGCAGGACCTCGCTGGAGGAAGTATGCCATTGAGGATGGGCTTTGAGAATTTATAGCCTCACCACACTTTCTGTTCTCAATTTACACTTCCTGTGTGTGAACAGAAATTTGATCAGCCAGCTTCCTGCTCCTACTTCCACTCCATGACTTCCCACCTACTATGGACTCTGTCTGTCTGTCTGTCTGTCTGTCTCTCTGGAACCATTGCCCAAATGACCTCTCTCTTCCATAAGCCATTTTTGGTCATGGTATTTTATTGCAGCAACCAGCAACCAAAAAGTAACTAAAACAGCAAAATCAAGAACATCTAACTCAGGAATTATGTACTTAAAAAAAAAAGCAGTTAGCTAACGCTAAAATTTAAAAGGATATATTAATATTTATAAGTAATATTTAAGAGGATAAAATATTGTATTTAGTATTTTTCTTATGAAAAGTAAAAAAGCTACATAAAATTATATACCAAAATTGTATTAATACTAATACTAAATTGTAAGACACATTGTCATTCTGGTTAATGACATAAAATTTTAGTTAATTATTTTTGTTTTTATACCACCTATTACTGAGCTAAACAGCAAAGACTGTGGCTCTGGAGCTTAACCTTGGCAAAGCAGTGTCACAGACTACCCAGTATTCCTTATAACAACCCCAGATTATTGGCAAAAACTTGTCATGATTCTTGGCATTAACAGAAAATAAGGTGCTCTTACCCTATTATAGCCATGTTCATGGGAGTCATCAACTTCTCCATTACTAGTTACTGGAATTTCCGCTGCAGAATTTTTGGGAGACTCTTGAGCCATGGCAGACTCCTAAATTTAAAAAAATAAAATAAAATAAAATTCAAGGGAAGAGAAAAAAAGCATACTAATGCCAAACGATAAGCGGCACATTTTAAAGACTGTATTTAAAGGCTATATTCATGTACAAATATTTTTACAAATTTATATATTATGTATATATTATATGCATGTGTGTATGTATATATATTCAACATGATGGCAATACAATTAAAACAATGCTCCTGGCTGTTTTCACTGCACTCAATCTAAATTCCTTGATTCAAAGAAAAGTTACATGTCAAATACCAGAGGACATTGTCCTTGCCTCTTAGAACTATGATCACCACTCATAATGGAAGAAATACTACAGAAAGCTAAGCTTGCTGTGTAACTTACAGACTGGTCTACTGTTGTAGAAGTTTATTTTTAGTTATGTTTAAAATGGTTATTTTGTGCATTGTTGGGTGAGGGGCTGCCTAGGTCTTGGTGTTTTGTATTGTCTGCAGGTGCAGGTGTTGGCTTTATGTAAATGATTGCTCATGATCTGAATGTGCTAGCAATAGAACACGCAAGGAGCTTAGGTATCAATAAAAACCCCTGAGATGTGATGCTCAGGATTTCACAGTCCAGTATGGCCCTTGCCATAATAGTGGTTCCCTCCGCTGAGGTCTGGCAGGCTTTACATCTATGAATATGCCCCCATGTCATCTTGAGTGAGCTGCCACAGTAGGTGTACAACTATAGTCTACTCTCCTATTTAATGAGCTTCAAAGTGAGCTTCTTTCTACAGGAAAAATATTCTTAATGTAACAAAAAGTTTTAAATATGTGCACCAAAGAATCGAAGGTTTATTCTCTAGCTTTATAGTTCTAATAAAAACATACTTCTTAATTTTATAACCATATGAAGTATAATTTTTCAGAGATTAAACAATTATGGAACATCAACTATTACCATT
Organism: Cricetomys ansorgei; assembly: GCA_026225945.1. Lineage (NCBI taxonomy): Eukaryota > Metazoa > Chordata > Mammalia > Rodentia > Nesomyidae > Cricetomys > Cricetomys ansorgei. The sequence goes on along the minus strand of JAMJFZ010000056.1, from coordinate 10,285,718 downwards.
AAAACATTTGTGCTTCAGTAATGATTTTAAAATTTTTCTGACAAATTTCATGTAAAGAATATTAAAATTACTTTCTCCAAATTTAAATTTTTAAAAACTTCACTGTAAACAACGTTTATTCAATTTGCCATAGAGAATCACTGACCTTCTCCTTTCCCTGTTTTTTTAGTCACCAATGTCTTTGAAAAGTGTTACATATGCCCTAACTTTTAACAATGATAGCCACTAAAATAATGGCACTGGACAAGTTTTTGTCAGGAACAGAATCAGTAACTGTCAACACACATGCATTTTAATGTTGGCACCTTTGTCTATCTACTTTCCCACCTGCACTGCAGTTATCAAAACCATAATGGACAAATGTGTGTATACATGTATGTTTAACCTGCAGATTTCAATCCAAAAAATGCAATTAAAAAGTTCATTAACAGGGCTGGAGATAGCTCAGTGGTTAAGAGCATCAGCTGTTCTTCCAGAGGACCCAGGTTCAATTCCCAGCACCCACATGGCAGTTCACAACTGGGTGTAACTCCAGTTCTAGTAGATTTGACTCCCTCACACAGATATACACACAGACCAAACACCAATGTACATAAAATAAATGCATTACTTTTTAAAAAAGGAAAAAAAGTTAATTAGCAAGACTCTGTTTTTGATCATTAACACTGAAAAACAAATTCACTGAATAGCCTCTGGAAGAATATTTTTTTAAAGAGATTTTAAAATCTGCTGGGCTTTCACTGTTAGGGTCCCATTGCCTAGGACATCACCAACCTAAAAGAGCTCCATTTCCTATCCTCAGTTGTCCACTGAGTACAGGAAGGCTGACATAACCTGAATGGTATATTCCCTGAAAATAGAATTTTGAGGGGCTAGCTGCATCCTTCCACCTATAAGCAGCTCATCATTTCTCTCATCTCTCACCAACAAGAATGGTTCTTCTCAAATATCTGCTCTCCTGCTTCCCCATAAGAGCACATCAGCATGTATCACCTACAGCTGATCACTGCCTGTTAGAGCAGACAGCCCCTAACTCCCAGCCCTGAGCAGTAACAATCCAAAGACATAATGTGGAATGATCCAACATTAGACTCTAAGGTTTAACCCCCTTACACAGCATGAAAAAAATTCCTCTGTTCTTTGCTGATCAAATGGCCTTCACGGTGATCCATTATTCACAGATGCCACCCAAGGTCTAAAGTTCCTGCTGTTTCCCAACTTGTGGCAATATAGCTTCCTTTCCCCAAACTGGTATAAGCAGAACTACTCAGACAATGGTCTTATACCCAGACTGTACTCTGAAGTATGCATCTGCAAACCTGACTTTATGATTATGGCATGGCAGAGCCTCCAATCTGGGGTGTACTCATTACCACAGCTACCAGAAACAGTGTGGGGTCACTTGGCCAAGAAATGATGTTTTACACATAAAGAGAATAGAAAAGTCCTTCTGCCTGTCTCTCTCCATGCATATACCTATACACACATGCATCCCACAGACTCTCAAATACAAATGTGGACATCTCCTTGACTTTTAGCTGAGAACATGTAGAGAAAGCTCACCTTTTCTTTTTACACTAGTGGAAAGTTAAGGAAAAGAGAAGGGCTTACCTAGATTAGGTAAACTGAGATGGGAAGATTGACCATCATTCCAGGGGCTGAGGTCCTGTAATGACTTAAAAGGAGAAAATGGACTGAGCACTAATACTCATCACTTTCTGCTTCCTGACTATGGACACAGTGTGGCTAGCAGCCTTCCACTCCTTCCACCATGATGAATCACATCTCCTTGAAAAATATGCTAAAATAAACCCAATCTTGTTGGGTTGTTACTGTTTGTTTATTTTTGGTGCCCATACTAACTGAGGCTGATTTCTCAAGCTTCTGTTATGATCTCACTGAATTCAGAGCAAGAAGAGACACTCAGTACAATGCTATGACATAGTATTTCTGCTACTGAAACACCATAATACAAACAACTCAAGCATATATAACAGAAAATTATTTACGAACTAGTAAGTTTTGTATTATCTTTGTCTAAAAAATACTTTATTAGTCATAAGTTTAAAAGGATTATTTTAATTTTTTTCTTTATGTGTATGTCTGTGTGGATATATGCCATATATATGTGGGGTGCCTGTGGAGGGTGGAGGAAGTGGTCAGATATCTCTCTCTCTCTCTCTCTCTCTCTCTCACACACACACACACACACACACACACACACACACACACACAATAAGCTTTTAAATAAATAAAATAAAAACAATTGATATCCTGCAGTTTATCAAAGCTGAAACCTCAAAGCTGGCATGTTAGTGCATGCCTTTAATCTCATCACCTGGGAAGCAGAAGCAGGTGAATCTGTGAATAAGAGGCCAGCCTTGTGTGCATAGCAAGTTCCAGCATAGATACGGTTACATAGTGAGACCTGTCTTAAAAAGAACGACAAAATAAAACTAAAATTCCCAAAAGCTATTTAAAAAAATGCAAGTCACAGACTGGGAAGAAAGAATCACTCTGTTTATGTGTTAGAGTGTGTTTACACCAATGTGTACATGTTCTATATTCTACATTGGAGCCTTCACATACAGAGACCCAAAAAATAAAAACAAATATTCTCATTTGTATATATTTACTCATGGCAGTTTTCCTTTAAGACCTCCAAAATGAAACAAATGCAAAATGTCTGCCAACAGTTTTTTAATGAATAATAAATTGTAGCTTATCCATATAATAGCATATTCCTCACTAATCAAAAGCAGTGACCTACTGACAAACACACACCATTCCTAGTTAATCTCATAACATTATGTTTAGGGAAAAAAAACTGAACAAACACAAAAATTACACGTTGTAAGTGCCCATTTGCATAGAATTCTAGAACATGCAAAACCAGTCTGCCATGGCAGATTAGTGGTGCCTAGGAGAGGGGTGGTGTAGGGTAAGGTGGACTGTAAAAGGACACAAGTCTTTTAGGTGATAGCATGTTCTGTTCCTGACTGTGATTAGGAATCTCCAATCTTGTACACTGGCCAAAAGTCACGGGGCTTTACATATGAAACAGGTACCTTTTTATTATATTTAAATTTTACAATTTGGATGTATTTTTAAAAATTTCTAATTCAGGGGCTGGAAAGATGGCTTATAGGTTAAGAGCACTTACTGCTCTTCCAGAGAACCTAGGTTCAATTCCCAGCATCCACACGGCAGCTCACAACTGTCTGTAACTCCAGTTCCAGAAGATCTGACACACCCTCACACAGATATATATGTAGGCAAAACACCAATGCACATGAAATAAAAAAAAAATTATATAAAAAATTTACAATTCAATAATCTGCTGATTTATTTTGTGAAAACAGAAGGTAAATTCACATTTCATAATTTCTTTTTTTCCTTTTCAAAATTACTTTCTTAAACTATAAATGCACAACAGCTTCTTAACTCTACCTATGTACTTACATATTTAAAGGAAAAATATTACATCTTATTATTCTATGATCCTGGTTAATAACTTTATAAAACTTTGAGAAAAATCTTCAAAATGGTTTCATGTATTTCCTGAAACAAATTTAAGATTATCAAAGAAGCAATGCTTTTATACTCTTACAAAGACCAACAGGAACAAAAATTCAAAAGAAACTGTCTCAAAGGCGTTTTTAAAAATTTAACATGTTTTTATTAATTATTTGAGAATTTTATACAATGTATCCCAATCACATCCACTTCCTATTCCTCTCAGTTCCACCCTTCCACCTCTGTGCCCCCCGAAAAAAAAACAACCAAAAACAAAAGACAAATACAAAAACAAAACAACAACAAAAATACAAAAAGTCCAGTATGTGTGGCGGGAACATGGATCATGGACATCAAGATGGTTTTTGGCAGCAGCATAGGTCATGGACATCAACATGGTTTCCAGTAGCAGCACAAATTTTGAACATCAACTTGTATTCTAGCAGAAGCACAGATATCACGGACATTGACATGGTTTCCAGCAGCAGCAAGATCACAGACATCAACATGGTTTCTGGTGGCAACATGCATAGATTAGCAACACCAACGTGGTTTCCAGCAGCAGCGAGGATCACAGACATCAACATGGTTTCTGGTGGCAACATGCATGGATCAGCAACACCAACGTGGTTTCCAGCAGCAGCGAGGATCACAGACATCAACATGGTCTCTGATGATAGTATTGCTCACGGAGGTCTTTTGAGGAGATTTAACCCAAAAAATGAAATATTCTTCAGCTCATATACCTTGTTATTGCTCAGAATTAGTGATCTTGTGGCTGGGCAGCGTGGACCTGTGTGAGCTTCAGACTATTGGACACGGCCCTGTCCTCAGCACCGTCTGCCTGGCTAGTGCCCCAGGCCTGATTATCATTGTAGCCCCAGGACAGTGTCTCCTGGTCTATGCTCTCCTCCTCTTAACAGGATGAGCAATCTGAGCAGCAGCAGCAACGGTGGCTTTATACCAAGGGCCTGGCAGGCTCAGCAGCGGCACCAGCATGGTGGGAATCAGAGGGACAAGAAGGACTCAGCGGTGGCTCAAGCCTCTCAGTGGTCCAAGGACTGCCCCACTCAACAAGAAGACGCCTTCTCAACTGCCTTAAGCTGCTCTTCTATACCTGTCACCACCACCACTGCATCTCCAGCTCTGTCTCTGTCGCTCTTGTCTCCACTTGCCTCCACTTCCATCTTTTGTCTCCTCTCCCAGGTTGTTTCCTCCCTGCGGTGGGCCAAGCAGACACCTTGGGCTAGCTGGCAGCAACGAAGAGGTGGGCTAGCCCCTGTGGCCCTAGCCTCTCGGCAGCCCAAGGACTGACCCTACTGGACAATGACAAGCTCCTGTCAGCCACAACCTGCCACCAGCTCAGTATCTTTCCACCCTTTGCCCTGCGCTACACACAGCTCCATTCTGCAATCTCAGTCTCCTCTCCTAACTTGTTTCTTCTAAGTTATGGGTGGCCTAGTGGGCAGTGACAGGGTGGGGTGAGGCAAGGCCAGCAGTGGACCCAGACTCCCAGCGGACTGACTCTACTCGCCCACAACATGCTCCTCTGTCTGCCTAGACCACACTCCCACATCTGTCACTGATGAGACGCTAGCTCTGCATCTCTGCTGTGCACCCTGCTCCACTCTGTCATCTTTACTCACAGCCAGTCGATTTTCCAGATCTGTTGCACTGCTGCATCTCTCCAACCACATTTAATTCTGAAAGTTTTCCCCACCAGACCCAATGTCAAAATAGCTTCTCCTGGTCCATGAACCTGTGAGGAACTGGAGGTGACTGGAGTGGAGGTGGCAGAGGTAGCAGCAGCCCTGTCCAGCTCTGCCTACCATCCCACTGCCATATTGAGTCCTTAAAAAAAAAAAAAATCCTTCTTCCACAGTAAGGTAAGGTTACTAAACAATCTAGTCCATTCAGAAACTCTGATGTCTTCAGCCATATCAGCATTTATACACGACTGGGATAAGGGTTTCCTTAGCATTGTTATTTCAATTAGCTAAAGCTGTTCTGTTCCCAGGCTCTCTGCCTCTCCAATTTATACAGTGAAGCTCATAGCAAATAGGAAGAAGGTCCTCCCACAATGACCTCCTCCCTCCAAGACCTCCTCCACCAGGTATTCTATCCATGTTCCCTCTAGCACTAAAGTCCATTCTTCACTGAGCCATAGTTAGGTTGCAGGTTATAATTTCCAAAATCATTATAATTCCCACATCTGCAATTTCCTCCTCCATAGTTGTCAAAACCACCTCCATAGCCCCCAATCCTGGTTGCCATATCCAGGTTCTCCACCACCATATCCTTCTCTTCCTCCTCCATAATCAGGGCTACCTCCAAAACTGCCACACTTGGGTACACCTCCATACACATTAAAGCCATCCCCAAATCCACGTCCACTTCTATATCCATCATATTTTGCACACACCCCCCCCCCGACACACACATTGCCTGGTCCTGGTCCAAATTTTTCACAGCCACAAGATTCCCCAAACCTCCTCTTCCACTCCTAGAACTTGAGACTTCCTGCATTTGTTTAGACAATGCTTTTCTTGCTTCTGCGTTCACAGATGGTCTAATATTTTTGCAATACAATTTTATCGTGGTCATAAAACATTAACAAAGCCAAAGCCTCTCTTCCTTCCAGAATATCTATCAGTAATTATTTCAATAATATCAATTTTTCCATGTTCTTCAATGTAATCTCTAAGGCAGTGTTACTTGGGATCTTCCTTAATTCCATCAGCATCAAACAGCTTCTTCACAATCACAGGGATCCAGGTTTTCCAGACTCCTCTCTTGATGCAGAATGCTTGACTCAACTACTCTCCCATCTATTCGGTGAGGCTTTGCAGTCATTGCAGCAACAACCTCGGCCAAGGATGAGAAAGTTACAAAATAAAATCCAATTATCTTTTGCTTGCAGGATGCCTCATAACCACAGTCTTTGAACGCTCCCCATTGCTCCTAGTAGTTTCTTAAACATTCTTTGTGGTTTCAAAGTGTAAGCCACAAATAAAGAATTTAAACAGTTCCTTTTCTGTTTCCTCCAAAGAAACAGTTTTTATTTAAAGTTTTCTCCATTGCAGACTCAGGTGCTTCAGCCTGATTTCTAGCAGCTGAGTGGGATGAGAAAGACTTACACATACAGGCACAGGACTCACCATGATGCTGTAGTGAGAACTCTACTGTTTAAGAGACTGTTAAAAGAGACTGCTGCTGGGAGCACACAGGGCCCAGAGCTTCTTTTACTATTTCACTGTTTTTCTTTTCTCTTTTCTTTCTTTTCTTTCCCTCCCTTCCTTCCTTCCTTTCTTGAAACAGGGTTTCTCTGAGTAGTCCCTGCTGTCCTGGAAACTGCTTTGAAGATCAGGTTGGCCTTAAACTCAAAGATTCCCCTGCCTCTGCTCCCCAAGTGCTGGGATTAAGATATGCACCACCATGGCCAGCTCTCATTTCACCAGTTTTTAATGGTAAAAGAATTATTTCTCCCAAATCCATCCACAGCAACAATCTGGCAAGGTATGCGGTGTCACTGCAATCCCTGTACCCATCTAGAAGGGACTGACTTACAGCTCCACAACCCAGCAGCAAAAGAAGTTTGTCATCCTACAAAATGTTTCACCAATCCAACAAATCAAACACAATCGAAAGAAAATAACAGCAAACTTATGCCACTGTAAAAATGGCTGCAGCAGCCTAAATGCCACTTACAAACACAGACCCCATTTCATCCAGAATCTGAGAATCTCAAAAACTTCCCCAAGTGAGTATCCAAACATTGAAATATCTAAATAACGGCAAAGCCTGCGATGCACTCAATCAGAGGAAGAAATTTCTACTACCCATCTTAGATCTTTGAAAGAGCAATGGAGCTATATAACTGGTTTGCCAAGTCAGACTTCAACCAAAGGTTGGAGATTTCTCATTTGTTCATTTATTTGTTTGGCTGACCAGCTGTGGTTCCCACTCAATATTGGGGAAGTCTCCATATTTTAAGCCTCCAGGAAAAGAGAGTTTTAGGAAGTCTCTTTTTCCTGAGTCAATGAGCTGGAGCTGGTTTCAGACTCAAGAGTAGATGAATGGAAGAAGGTCCTCTAATATCTTTATGAATGTTTTTATAGTAACTCTGAAATAGTTTACCAGCTCTCCAGAACGCTATGAAGCCAGTTTTTTTAAAGCAACCTTTACTGAGGTCTTTACTACTGGCCAGCACTGAACTAATAGCAATATATGAATTATTTCATTTAATACTCACAACAGCCTATAAGATAGCTATAATGTTCTCAACTTTAGAGATGAGGACACTAAGACTTACAAAGGTTAAGGAATTTAATTGAATAATGTAAATTCTCCTGAAAATGAAGTCCTGTAAGAGGAAGAACTAACCTAAAGGACCTGAGTCAGCAAAGAACACACCCAGACACCAGATTCTTAGCACAAAGGAGATATATTTGCCCCAGAGGGACAAAGGGCAGGAAACAAGGGACAAAGACAGGAGACAAGAGGATGGGGGAGAGGGGGAGGAAGGGGAGATATTTGCTCTGAAGGGACAAAGGACTGCCTCTCGATAGAGCAGAGACAGACTTGGGAGGCAAATGGCGGATAATAATGTGTCCTGTATGGGAAGGGAAGAAGAGGTACAGTTGGAGGAGGGTTGGGGTACCTGTCTGTGATTGGCTGGGAAAGGAACAAAGAAAAGGAAATGTAGACTTTTTTTTTGGCGGGGGAGGTACTGTGGAGGAATTTCTGGGAGATGGATCTGTGTGTGTGAGGAGCTGGAATTTAACTTATAGCTGGCTATTCTTTTGGTGGGAGATGTACTAACAATAACAATGAGTACTGCCCACATGCCAGACACTGTTCTATGTGTATCTCACATAAATAGTCAAATTCTTCTGCTTCATGTATATCAACAATATAATCTTGTAACTATTCTCTGACCTCAGTAACAATATTCCTGTTTTTAAGAAATTTGTTCATGTTGGGGGCTGTAGAGATGGCTCAGCTGTTAGGAGCACTGGCTGCTCTTCAAGAGGTCCTGAGTTCAATTCCCAGAAACCACAAGGTGGCTCATAACCATCTATAATGAGGTCTGATGCCTTCTTCTGGCAAGTAGGTGTATATGGAGGTAAAGCACTCATAAGTAAAATAAATAAATAAGATTTTTCAAAAAAATGCTGATGTCAGCTAGCAATTATGAACTGGGATTCAAGCCTGGCATTCTGATTTGAAACTTTAACCTCACAAAACACCACTTCTTCAAGGATGACTGAAATTAAATGACAATTAAAATTATCTAATCACATATATCAACAACGCAAAGGCTGAGAAACAGGGTAGACAGCCTGGTGTGTAAATGCTTCAGACTAACAGGTCAAAGTTACTACTCACTATTTTTTTTTCTTTTCTTTCTTTATTTCTTTATTTCTTTTTTGTTTAATTTTGTTTTTTTTGAGAAAGGGTTTCTCTGTTGTAACTCTGGCTGTCTCACTCTGTAGACCAGGCAGTGGCGCGCGCCACACTATCACCCGGCACTCTAATAAAGGCAACCCATTGCAGCTGCATCAGAAGAGGGTGTACTCCCAAGCCTTCAGTGAGCCAAGCAACTCTTCAGCAAGCTTTCCAGGCACAGCAAAAAATAGCATGACTCCAGAAAACTACTTAGCTTGTCTCCCGCTCACTTCTACAACTACATCTCAGACCATAATATCCCCAATTGCCAATTTGGCAACCAAATGTCCATTAATTTCATCTTTACCCTAAGGATACAGAGTAACCCTCCTCACTTAACTTTTAAACTATACCCTTTCTACAGCTGCCAAGACCAAGGATTAAAATGTTCATATAATATTTTTCTGGCTCATTTATATTTTCCAAATCCTGAAAATAAACTTTGATGTTACAAAAAGCTTTCCATCTGACAACTGAGCACTTATGGGTAGAGTGCCATAGAGTCAAGAAATGCCATTAACAAAGTACATCCAAAGGTCAAAATAATGGTCTTAATAAGGCAAAAGAAACACATGTTAAAGGCAAGTTTATGCATAGGAAAATTTGATTTCAAAAATATGGTTAGGAAAACCTAGAATCTTTATAGAAAATATCTAAGCCTTGCCAACTACGTAAGGCATTTATCACTGTTTAACAGTTTATTTAACAGTTTAATTTCAACCGAGTTTAACTGTTCAACCCAGTTTACCACTGAGAAATCAAAAATAAAGGTATAATAATAAGCTTAAAGTTTCCTCAGATGTTTTTTTAAGTCTACCATATTTTTCAGAGTTTTATATATCTGCAAATGCAATACAAAATACCCCAAAATATTTCAATGTTTAGGTTACTGTTTATGTTCAGTAGGTATTTTTTCTGCTTTCCAGTAAGTTATAGTTTTTGAAAATATAAAATTGAAAAACACATTTTTGTAGGATTAAATATTTCAGTCAATTCTAGATGAAAAGCAGTGAATAAAGTAGGTAGAGAGTCAAAGGAGAAACTGCAAATATTCCAGCCCAATTGTTCTAGTTTTGGCTTCAACAAGGATCCTAGTGCTTAGTAGACTAATTATACATCTCAAGACAGATCATATTTTGTTCCAATATCAAAAGTACAAACGCCTTTTGTGTCAAATGAAATTATTCAGATTTTTGTTTGCTCACACAAAGACAAAGCAATTCTAATAAGCTCATAATTTAAATACTCTGAAATTTTCTCCACTATTAGTATAAATACAACTTATTAAAATGGTGAATATATGTATTGCAAAGTGCCAATTCAGTATGGCTCAAAAGTATTAGGCAAATGAATGTGCTAAGTGAAACTGAAGGAGAACCAGTCAAGTATTAGGGGACACAGCCCTCAAAGTCAAACTCTATCCCTTACATACTTCATAGATGTCACTTCACTTCTGTAATCTTTGCTTCTCTCCTTATAAGGAGATTACTAGAACTGGTAAGATGGCTCAGCAGGTAAAGGTACTTGCCACCAGTCTGAGTTTGATCCCTGGGACCCACATTGTAGAAAGAAAAAGAGAACAAACTTCCACTAGCTGTCCTCTGACTTTACACATGTGCTGTGGCAGGAACACGAACACACACACACACACACACACACACACACACACACACACACGAACACACACACACACACACACACACGAACACACACACACACACACACACACACACGAACACACACACACACACACACACGAACACACACACACACACACACACACACACACACACACACATATACTGAGTTAAAAAGTATAAAAATGGTATTATCAAACATCCTGGCATGTCATGCAGGTACTGTGTGAAACAAGTGTACGGGCTGGGAATGTAACTCAGTGGTAGAACATCTGCCTTGAATGCACAAGGCCCTGGGTTCAATACCCAGCATCACAAAACAAGCAAACAGATAACAGTGATAGAGAATCAAATATGAAATACTACATGCCATGAGCCCACGTTAACACATTACAATCACAGCTCAACAGCAATAGACAAATGCTGGAGAAGTTCTACCAACACTAAAAATTGAAAAACCTTTTGAGCACCAACATGATGCTTTTACACTGACTTCATGCAACAGGTTCTAGTCAAAATACAGGCTAGCAGTACAAGGTCTATGTGAAGCATAAATGAATTTTGTGATTGGATGTGGGATCAACCCCTAAGATACATCATATGTATCTATACATATACCCAAAAAAGTAAAACTGAAATCCAGACCATTTCTGATCCTCAAAAACATGTGAATCCAAAACAATTCCCAAGCAGTTCATGGAAGAGATATTTGACCTGAATTTACCAAGGTAAACTGTTCATCACTGTCTTTGTGGGCACTCTATATTTTTCTACAACAGACCATAATCAAGACAGAATTAAATTACAGATATGAATGTTATTGTATGTAGCCCTTTTTCCTTCTTGCCTTTAAGTCATTTTGATAATTCCATGGCTTCAATATACAAAGAGTTCTCAACCCTATTATTATAAATGAAGGAAGAAAACAGATATGTTAAATTCAGTTAATTATTGGATCTGAATAAGTATATGGGAATTCATTTACTAGTTTGTCCAGTTTTTTTTGTTGTTTTTTGCATTTGTTGGAAATCAGTGTTTGAACCCATTACTATCAACCCTGCTATTACATAATTGCATAATTACATAATACATCATGTATTGTCAGCTACCTGCTACCTGAACACTAATTCAAATCCTCGTCTATGGCAGATAACTCATCTTCTGTCATTGTCCTGCCTACTCTGTACCAGTCTTAGCTGTGAGCTTCCCCTTGAAACATATTCCTTCCCTTCTTTCCTCAAGCACACCCTTTTGCAGCTTTCAGAACCTCCACCCTGTTCCTCAAACACACCAATCTTATTGTTTGCTTTTGCTGTTTCCCCTGCCTGGAAGATTCTTACTCTAGATTTTTGCATGATTCTCATCTCATTCAAGTTTCTATTAGAACACTATATTTTCAGAAGGCTACCTTTGACCAACCTTTGTAAATGAGCAGTCTCTGTCACTTTTTAGCCCTTTGTTATGCTTTATAACACACTATATTACAAAATAATATATATTATATTACAAAATAATATAGTTACATGTCTTTCTCTCTCTAATATCTATAATAGCCAATTCTTAACTTGACACTCAAAAATCCTTCCAATTATTTCTTTCCACCAATTATGCTTCTTTAGATTTGTTAAATCAAATTTACTTGTCACATACATATTCTCAAATCTCTTCTCCCTGTCTTTGGAAAGGAACCACTCACATGCTCAACTCTATGCACATCCTAAGAGTGTAAAGCCATTGCCACTAATATTGCTGAATGGTATTCCTCTAAACTGCCACAACCTACACTCTACAGGCAATATTGTCCTGCGATTTCTTTCTAAATTTCATCAGTTAATCAGCATACACCTTGAATGCAAGGTCTACACTCAATTTTCTCTTTAGACTTCAGAATTACACAAGAGAATGCAATTATTTGCACATTCACCTTAAGTATTAGAAGTTATATAGAGATGCTAAATTAAGAGGAAGGCAGAAAATAACTCGGGCTATAATTCCAGAACAACATAACACAACTTGTTTCCTTTGTTGTTATTTAAAAATAACATGGTAAAAAAAATACCATGTTTGTTTTCCCAGTTTCATGCTTCTATCATTTCTTTTTTCTATTTTGTTTAAATTTATTCTTTTTCACTTTCATTTGAGTTCAAATCATAGTGATGGTTCTTAATAACTGTTAACCTTTCCAAGATACAAAGTTTTAATGTGTAAATTTGAGAGGAAAACGGAATGAGATTACATGCATAAACCTAGTACAATGCCTGGAATCTGAGAGTCTTTCAGAGAATGGTGCAACTAGACTACTGCTGTGTCTGGCTTATTACACAAAGCATAAAGAGCTTCAATTCTATTCACACTGCTGAAAAAGACAGGGTTTCATTCTAAATGATGAATTTTAAAGTTACAAAAGAGTCCCAAATAATACTTTAACTATAAACTCCCATAATGCTTTTAAGCTAGAGTGTAAATGCAGTTTATACTGACACAATTAAGACCTTTAAAAATTATTATTCTTGCATTCTTCTGAATGCTGACTACTTGATATGACTAATACACACAAGGAATGCTTAACAAGAAGTTAATATTAATTTACTTTGAACAATCCATTACTCAACAGTGGTTTCCTTCAGATCACCATCATCCAAACTTTACTGTCTACTGAGCAGGAATTTCTACTTCAGCATCTCTCAGAGCAACAACCACATAAGGAAATTCTCAGTGGCAAGCAGCAAATAGAATAATACTTGCATGTGCTGTCATGAACCTATCACTGGCTGCGCTGCAAACCTTCCCTGTAACTTGCACACACCTAACTTCCCTGGAACATCTCTCAATGGTATAAATTCAGAGGTCTAATCATAGAAAATCAGACCACAGCAAAAGTGGCTATACAATACACATAATTCTCTCCTCTCTCAGGACTATACACAACTATAACACTGCTTTGTCAGATGATAAACAGCCAAGTTACCTTAAACTACAAAAAACTTCCATGCCATAAGACTTGGTGCTACACACCTATAATGTCAGAAACTCAGGAGTCTGAGGCAGGATAATCTCAAGTTCAAGGACAACTTGGACTACATGGCAAAACTCAGTGAAAGAAGGGTGGCAGGAAAGGGAGGAAGAAGGGAGGGTAGGAAGGAAGGAGAAAGGGAAGGGAAAGTCTTGAGTCTTGTACAAATAAAGCATATTTCCCAAACAGAATTCATCAGCATCAATGTTTAGATTAAGAGTCAAATACTGCTGAGTGGTGGTGGTGCACACCTTTAATCCCAGCACTCAGTAGACAGAAGCAGGCGAATCTGAGTTAGAGGCCAGCCTGTTCTACAGAGAGAGTTCTAGGATAGCCAGGGCTACAGAGAGAAACCCTGTCTCAAAAACCAAACCCAACCAAAACAAGAAGTCAAAATCCTGTATTAGAGAGGGCTGGGAATACAATACTGTTGGGCATGACAGCAGTTGCCTGGCATATATTAGACCCTGGATTTAATCTCTACTACTGAGAAAAAAAAGAACCAAAAAAAGAATATTTGTCACTCAAATTTAGGACGTCCAAGCTTAATTGAAAGACAATGAGTGTTTACAAATGGCAATGGATATAGAACACTGAAATGTGAATCAACGAGCCCCAGGCTGTGTTCTCGCCTTACTAAATCCTGTAAATCAGTCGCCTGTCTTTAATCTGTCTGAAAGTTAAGTTTATTCAACCAAAACAATGGGGAAAATAGTAACTGCTCTAGTTATAGAACTGAATTATCCTAAAGATCTATATGGAACAACAGAAAGCGCTGCTTGTGCTTAATATTATTATGTGCCCAACAACAGCCATACTGACTTGAACTCAATTTAAAAAAAAATTAACTGTTTAATCTTCTCCCCCTCTTAATGAACTACAATAGTAGATCTTTCTTTTCTTTCCTTCCTTCTTTTTGCCCTACTTAATCTTTCTACCTAGTTTAATGAGCTACAATAATGGACCTTATGGTGTTTCATCAGAATCAATTATAGAACCTTCAAAAAAACAATGAGTAAGACCCAATATTTGTCACTGTAGGTTCACTGAGTCCCCAGTATGGAGCTTAGTAGTTTTTGAAAAGCTCTCTTCCCAAGTTCAGATGCACACTCAGCCATCGAGCACTCATGGGAGTAGATAAGCCAAATGTGAGCCACCTGTGACAACAAATACTACTAGCATTTTGATAGAAACTTTGAATCACTGTCATATTTCATATGACACTTATTAAATAAAACCCTATACAGTGTTCATTTTTATTCTGATGTAACAAATAAGCTTTACTTACTAGAGTTTGAGACTGGGCAACTGTTTGTTAGAGTGGATACATTAATCTAGCTCTGTCATGTCATATTTGTGAGTTCATTTCAATAAAGCAATTTTATTTTTATTTTTTAAAAGATATCCTCTAAAGCTTTAAGTCATCAA
Organism: Cricetomys ansorgei; assembly: GCA_026225945.1. Lineage (NCBI taxonomy): Eukaryota > Metazoa > Chordata > Mammalia > Rodentia > Nesomyidae > Cricetomys > Cricetomys ansorgei. The sequence continues at coordinate 10,270,676 of JAMJFZ010000056.1, read as the reverse complement.
AAGCAAGTGCAAATAAATCTTTATTACAAAGAAGCCTCTCTCATTTTATCATGCCACTATGTATAAGATTTTATATTGAATGGTATACCTTTATATAACTCAGTCAATCTGGACAGCCTGAGACCTAGATTAAGAAGGGCTGACCTTACAAAGCAATACAAACACCCCAATCACCTCAGCTTTGTGCTGGACTTCTTCTGTGGCTGGCTGAGTCGTACCGATAGCTGTAGCGTCACTGCGGCAAGCAGACATACCTAAAGTGAAATGTGTTATTATTAAATATTATTAAACATTTAGTAAAAGAGTGGTATCATCCCACTGACAAATATTTCATAACATGATTAACATACTTGTAATCAGAGTTTGTTTTATAAAACTATCTTCAGTTATATGAGTTATCTATTACACAGGTAAATGTTACTAAACAATCAGAAAAACATATAGAATAAAGAAAACAATTTTATAAACCCATACATACATATATATATATATATATATATATATATATGTAAACACACATATATGTGTAATCAGACACAGACATATATAATACAAAACACTTATTTAAAAGACTGTTGACTTGATTTGGCAGATAAAAACTGATCAAAGATGTCTAAAGCCAAAATGTTAGTGACACGTGGTCTCCCAAAGCCAAGAGGAAAACTAGAACTCACACTTCTAGCCCAGATACTAATGAAGTTACCTTTAATCCCAGTAACTGATGTGACTCTTTGATGTCTGAGACACAATTCTCAGATTTCATTTGATAAAAGCTTAATGAGCTATTCCTGCTTCTAATTTATCCAATAATACTTGGAGAACATCACTAATAAAAGAGCTCAGTTAAGCACAAAGGGAAAGATTCCAAAAGTACTCTCAATCTATTCAAGGGAACAAACACAGAGAATTATAAGACATCAAGCTAGGCACCGCAGTGCAAGAAATGGGTTTCTACTCTCAAAATACACTGGAAAGAACATTTTTATTGTTTACAAACAGAATCTAATAACCACATTAAGAAAATAAAACAATATGACTAAGTGGGATTTAGCCCAAGAGCACAGGATTAGAAAAATCTATTAATGTATGATGTCTTCAGAAATTTAACAGGGTAAACATATAGTTTTTCCCATATACACTGAGATGGAATATAGCTGACAAAATTAAATAGCCATTCAATTTTAAACACTCAAAGAAATAGAAACATAACTGATAGTCTCTCAGCATAAGATGTGTGTTCTATATCTTACTTAATAAAGAAATAAGACATTCCCACTAAGATTGGAAATAAGGCAAAAATTCCCACAATCTCTGCATACTTCAACATTGTATTAGTATTGACCAATCCAACCAGTTAAGAGAAATTACAACTTTATCTCTATTTGCAAACAGTAGAGAGTGTGGGCCTGAAAAAAAAAAAAAAAGAATCAATGATAAAACTAATTCAAAAAGAAAACAATTCATTTAAGTAACAAGATACAAAATATTCAAAAACAAAAATCAGTGGACCAAATGACAGAAAAAAATCTCATTTGTAATAACAAGACTAAATAGTAAAAAGAAGCAATGTATAAACCTATATGAGAAAAAGATGAAAGACCAACTGGGCAAATGCAGATATCCCCTCTTCTGATTTTCCCAAGACTGCACAGCAAGCAGGCACACTCTGTGCTCATACACCAGCCACACATCATACAATTGGGAGGCTGAGGTATAAGGATCACAAGTTTGAGATCAGTCTAGGCTATATCTTGAGTTCCTGCAGACCTTTGTCTCCAAAAGGGGACAGACATTGGGGTGGTAAACAGAAAATAGGATCATCAGATAAACACCACTAACATTACAGACCAAACCCACCTGATGGATGCTAAAACCAGAGGGCAAATTTTTAAGAAAAATAGTACCTTTATAGTTTAAGATTCTCCCACAACATACCAATTAAAAAGGAAAAACAGTAACTTCACAACAGAAAAACTCAGCATATAAAACTTAAAAGAGATCAAGGAACTATGACAAACGGGGAAAAGAATACATTATTTTCATGGTATTCTTGCCAAAAATGTGTAAGCTCAAACCAATCATGAAAACAAAATGAACACAAATTAAGAGACAGCCTGTGGTGGTTTGAATATAAATGGCCCCCATAGGCTCATATATTTGAATGCCTAGTTATCAGGAAGTGGCACTATTTGAGAAAGATTAGGTGTGGCCTTGTTGCAGTGGGTGTGGCCTTGTTGGAGAAACTGTGTCACCTGGAATAGGCTAAGGTTTCAAAAGCCCATGTCAGGCTCAGGTCCCCCAAACCCCCTACAGACCCAGATGTAGAACTGTAGAACTCTCAGCCACTTCTTGGTCATGGTGTCTCTTCATAGCAACAGAATAGTGACTAAGGCACAGTCTAAAAATTATCTGAGTATACGTGTCAAAAAGTGTAACTTTCATGGAAAAACAAGTAAATTTACAGATTATAAGTGACTATGGAAGCCAGGCATAGTGGCACACTTTTAATCACAGCATTTGGGAGGCAGAGGCAAGGGGATCTCTGTGAGTTCAAGACCAGCCTGATATATATAGTGAGTTCCAGAACAGCCAGAGATACATAGTGAGACCCTGCCTCAAAAAAAAAAAAAAAAAAAAAAGAGGAGAAGAAGAAAGGAAGGAGGAGAGACAAGAAGAGAAAGAGGAGGAAGAAGAGACTTTGGAACAGTAACTAAGTTCAGTCCAAGTTCCTAGACAAGATCCTGAAACTGAAAAATGGCAGTTGAAAATTTGGGCTAATTTTAACAAGGTCTGTAGCTTGTTAGTAATATTATACTAATGTGAATTACTTACTCTTGATAATTACATAATTACAGTTACATAAAACATTAGCAACAGGGGAGCAGGGTGAGCAATATAAAGAAACTGCTTATTTTGCAACTGTTCTAGAGCCTAAAGTTGGAACAAAAGTTTTTAGTAACAGTAAGTAATTCTAAGCAGTAGAGAAATTACCCTTAGCTAGAAGGAAGAAATTTCTTCCACTGAGATGGGAATGGAAGCGGGAGGACCTACAGATGGAAAATGAAAGACAGTTCAGGGTACTCACTTTTCTTGTCTTTTTTTCTTGTCTGAACTGTTTCCAGTATCAAATGATAGCACCAATTAGAAAAATAGGCCATGACCAAATAAAAATCAAGGCAGAGAAACAACAAAATTTCTGAGAACTCCAGGGATATTAAATCTCTGCTTATTTTTTAGAGTTATGTTTGCCCATAACTTACATGACTGACACACATGGGAGTGAGAGTTAAAAAGTCAGTAATTTGTGGGACTGGAGAGAAGGCTCAGATGTTAAGAGCACATACTGTTCTTATAGAGAACTTGTGGCTTACAACCATCTGTAATCCAGCTCCAAAGGAATCCAGCGTCTCTGACTTCTACAGACAAAGACATAGAGACACACATACACTATTAAAAAATTTTTTTAAGTTAATGAGATGGACATAGGGCTCCAAGCCTTTAATCCTAGGACTCTGGAGGCACAATTAGGCAGATCTCTGAGTTCAAGGACAGCCTGGTCTTCACAGTGAGTTCCAGGGCAGCCGGAGCTACATAAAGAAACCTTATCTTGGAAAATAAGAAAAGTTAATGCCTTGTAACTTGTGCTGTGTAGCGCGCGTGCACACACGCGCACACACACACGCACACACATATATATGATACCTCTGTGTGTGTGTGTGTGTGTGTGTGCATGTGTGTGTGTGTGTGTGTGTGATGATGATGGTACATACCTGTAATGTAAGCATGAAGGAAGATCATCAACTCAAGCCTCACCAGTCTAGGCTAGTGGGACCATATCTCAAAAAAAAAAAAAAAAAAAAGACATACATTTTCTGCTTGTGGCATAGCTCAAGAGATAGACTAAATACCTATCCACTCTTGAAAAGATAACAGCATTTTTTAATCTTTATACAAAATTCAGCTATTTTTTTAACATTCTCTTTAAAATGGAATGATAGATTACTACCATAAAATTACCACTAATGTTCAGACCATCACAGGCCAGTTATGTCGTAGGCCAAAATGTCTTAAGTTATTTCTCTGACTCATCCTCTATAATCAGCCACAGGTATTCATTGGCTAATGAGTATAAGGAACAAATCCCTACAAAATAAATTGCTAATTAGCATTTATGAAAATTCATATATAATATTGCCTGGCATTTATAAGTCAATTACAGCTGTTTGAGATTCTTTAGCTTTTACTATAAAAATTACTTGATTTCTATAACTTGAAGAAAGTAAAGTTTTATGAGGGAAACCATATAAAATATTTACTGTGGGAGAATTTAATGAGGGGAATTCTGTACCCTACAACTCTTAAATGCAATCACTCTTCTTAGAACCCAGGAAAAATAAACAATAGGTACTAGATTTGCCAGATTTCCCAAAAATAAGAAACAAAAGACTCTGTGGGCAACAATGAGAAAAACAAAATCCCAGTAGTCAGAGTCTCCATGATGCCACTGAGTCCAAAGTTAATTTTAAAGATCTATGAGATGATAGCTGTTGAGCAGATATCTTAATTTAAGTCTTAGAAACTAACAAGCCATATATACAGGAGCTCTGAAACAGAATATCTAGCTGAAGGCAGACAGATATAGCAAGGCAGAGAGAAACAGGACATGTACTGTGTATCAAACTGAATATAAATTTTGATTCTTCTTTTAATGAAGTAAGTATATTACAGAATCTAAAGCAAAATCCAACTGAGTAACACACAGAAGTCTTCAAAGAAACTTACAGATTTTTAAAATAATAATGTATTTCAACTAGGCATGGTGGTTCACACCAGTACTTGAGAGGTGGAGACAAGAATATCAGGAGTTCAAAGTCATCCTCAGCCTCTTAACTTAAAGAACCATTTTAAAAATTAAAAATTTTAGTCTTCAAAGAAATGTCTTAAGAGTTATTCTCTATAGGAATACTTTAATAAAAATAGTCTGCAGAGTACTACAGACAGGGTCAAGGGGGCATGAGGGTAATGCAGAGCACTAAGGGTAAAAAGCAGCAAGACTTAGGCTTGATTTCTTTGGATGTTTTATGTTTGACATTCCAGAGACTAGTAACCATGACAATGATTAGTGGCTCTATTTCTTTGAGAATTTTTTCTAACTGTGAAGAGAACAGTAAGGCTTGTTTTGATGTCACAATTTAGTATTAATCTAATCTTCATGATGAACTAACAAATTTACAATTTAAAAAATGGAGCAGCTCCATTAATTAACTCTATATATTTAGAGTTGTTTAGTTGAAAATAATATCCAAAACATAGAAGCTTCCCTGTCAAAAGAACTAAAAATAATTGTCTTCTATGATAGTGTTCCTAAAACAAAACAAAACCTTTCCTTACAGTCCAATAAAAATTATACTGAATAGAAAATGGTTTTCCAGGGCTGGAGAGATGGCTCAGAGGTTAAAAGCACTGACTGATCTTCTAGAGGTCCTGAGTTCAATTTCCAGCAGCAACATGGTGCTTCACAACCCATCTCTAATGGGATCAGATGCCCTCCTCTGGTATGCAGGTGTACATACAGGTAGAGCACTCATACCTACCTACAAGTCCTTTTAGATACTAATAAATTGAGTTCAGGTTACTTATTAAGATAAATGCATCAGTCAAAAGTAGAATGCTCTGACTAAATACAATTAATCCTTAACTATATGTCATAAAGAGAAACAACTGATAAGTTAACCTAACAGATAGATAGTCAACAACAGCCATCCCTACCACCATAACCAATCTTTAAAACAGGTAATAAAATCAACTATTTGGAAAAGCCTTTTTCTTTCCCCATTGTGTTGCTAAGAAACTAATGCAACATAAAATGATAGGACTCTCAAAATTACATTACTCTCTGAGAAGGAAATTAGCTGCAAACGAATGCTAAATTCCATCAGAAAGTGTGGCCTCTTTCTTCACAGACGGCTAGCTGGGTTCCAGCACATTAGCAGTGAAGCCAACCAAGGACTAACAATACTACACTGTTTACTATCTGCTATAATTGATTCCATTCCAAGAAACAACAACTTACTTGTTACTTGGTATTATAAATATGAACTGCCTTTCTCCCTTAGTAATTGATAATTGGCAAGTTACTAAGTTCCCTGAAACTTCATCAAATAAACCCCCTCAAAATTCACAGGTAAATTTTTTTCAGTTAAAAAAAATAAAAAGCACTCATGTAAACACAACTTAATACAGATCATCACATATAAAATGTTTATTTATAAAGTCTTGTACATGTGCAAGTTAGCACACACACTTATACTTCCTTGCTCTATCTCTTGAGAGGCCCTAGAAGCAATGACATTTAATGTCCTCAGCAATGAGGACACACACAGCCCAGATACTGGTTTCTAATAGTATTTTCAAAAAAAAAAAAAAAAAAAAGAATGGAGACTCCTGGGAGAATGGATAGTTCTAGGACCAGGACAGATAATATGCTAGATGAGCTAGGAGCATCTTGCAAAACAGAAATTAAAACCAAATGAACAACCACAAAAAGTTCTAAAAACAATCCTCATAATGGGTTATTTCAAGATATCAATTAAAAGACTGGAACAACTACAGCAACAAAAAGCACTGCTGAATTATAACCCAAAGTGTAAAACATGTATTCATTTGTCTAAACAGACATAAAGAGTCTCAAGAGGCTGCTCAGCTGTTAAGAGAGCAATCTGTGTACTGGTCTCACACAGGACTTGAGATTGGTCCCCAACACCCATGTCCAGTAGCTTACAACCACCTGTAACTCCAGCTCTAGGGAGACTGAAGTCCATGGGCACCTGTGCTGTGTTCATGTGCACATCCATACACAGACATGCAATACATACAATTTAAAATAATAATAGAAATAAATCTGATATAAATGATTGAATGAATCAGTAAACAGAAATATCTCCCTTACAGATTATTTCCAAAAAGTTTATATGAACACTCCTCCCCTTTAGAAAGTAGAGAATAATTCTCCACTCTCTACCTGTGCATCACACAGAGATTTTCTTCTATACAAGGCAATATTCAAAGGAAGGGCTTAAAAAAGAAAAAGAAACTCCACAGTAACCAAATGGAGACTGACTGTCATGAGCTTAGCATCAACAGTGCAGTTATAGTGACGGTCAGAAATGGTACTTTCACTCTGTGTTTCTCCTCCCCAAAGCACATTACCTAGGCTAACCATGAAGAAAACACCAGACAAATTCCCACACACAGATGTACAACAGTAATCTGCAAAAACTATCAACTCATCAAAAGCAAGGAATCTCAGAAACTGTCAATGCCAAAAGCACCTGATGGCTGGATGGGAGCCGGAACAAAGGACACAAGGGGCGAAACTGAGGCAGTGTGAATAAATGTGTCACACTGGTGAGATTATGCTAATAGGGGCAGCTGGGTATGGAATATTCAGGGACCTCTATATCATCTTTTTAGTAATTCTCTAAATCTAACCAACAGTTCATCATAAATAATCTAAAAACATAACACTATTTTATAAACTATTGACATTTTATTTACATGTATTTGAAAAGCCTGCAATTCAGTTTACAATTTAAGTATTATCATATGTATAACAATTCAAATTCCAAGTCTTAAAACAAACAAAAAAACTATGAGCTAAAATCTTTAATCCCATCAACTTAGAATAATGAGTAAATGTTTAGGTGTTGAGTCCTGAGCCATGGCATGTGCTCTTACACACACACACACACACACACACACACACACAATAAATAAGTATATGAATTATTAATAAATAAATCAGGATCTAGAAAGATGGCTCACTTTTAGAGCATTTAGAACACTTACTGCTCTTGCAGAAGACCCAGCTGTGGTACACATACAGACAGACAGATATACGTACATATACACACACATACATACATAAAATGATTTTAAAATTTTTTAAGTACCAAAGAAGGCCAGCATGGTTAATCTGAGTTTTGCAGAATATAATTCAAGATAAGGCTGAAGAATTACCATTATTAAGTTCTCTTTACTCAAAAGCAATGCAAAGTCACAAAAGAGCTAGGGAAAAGGGAGAGAGTGACAATCAATATGTTCATAACAAATCAATACTCTCAGCATGGATAAAGGATTAAAAACGGGCAGACAAAAATGAAGGCTATATACAAGTTACAGGCAAGGTGATGGTGTGCAAACTAAAGCGGTGTCATGGAAGTAGGGTAAACATATTCAAGAACTATTATAAAGGAAAATAATACCTGTTGACACATTTGACATTATCAAGGAGAGGATGTAAGGATTGTTCCACATTTTCAAGATTTTATATGTACAGACAATGTCATCACTCACTGAAAATAGAAACAAAGAAAAGAGAAGCAATGTTTTTGGGGTAGGAAAGAAAAGAAATGAATCTAGTTTTAGATATTATAGATTTGACATTTTCAAGTTAAGAAAAGCATTAACCAGATAGCAAGATGGAAACAGAAAACACACATGCCCTTAGGAAAGCTGAGGTTTTTAATCCTGGGAAAGGAGCTAACAGTATAGTAATCCCCAAATATGCAAGAAAATCATTAGACTTAGACTTTGGTCATCTGGATTTAGTTAAAAAGCCGAGAACACAGCTATATTTTGTCAGCTAAGACAAAACCGCTAAGCACCACGGGGAAACAGAAAATTTTCCCATCTTAATTCAGTAATATACTAATTATGTAACAAATCACAGCATTTTAAAGTTTTAGCCAGGCTAGAAAATAGTTATGAATGTTCTAAATCTGTACTGTCCTAAAACACAGGCACCAGCACAACTGACCACTGGCATGTGTTTGGTGCAACTGAGTGAATTTTATTTAATTTCAAATAACTTAACACAGCCACAAGGTTAGGGGCTACAGTATTAGAATGAAGAGTTTCAGAACTTCCTCTTGTTACTTCATTTGTTCCTCAACTACATTTTGAAATTACTGGGAGGGGACCTGAGACCTGGCAGAAGGGGTGGGATACTGAGAGTAGAAGAAATTTTCATGCCATCTGATTTTATGGTTTGAAATTTTATTTCAAATTCTTTCAAAACTTCTACACAGTATAATTCATTTCAAAATTACTATACAGTAGAAGGCTGGAGAGATGGCTCAGCAGGTGGACTTTTGTTTTGTGGTCTTTTTGATATACTCCAGAAGCAGCACTGCTACAAGCCTAACTTCCAGACGTCATCTTCCTCCCAACTTCATCATGCTCCACAGGCCCTGGAGGAACTCAGTTTTCAATGTCTACCCATAGTGTTAGTTTCCACCCAAGGCTATACAAATTTAAGTACTTTGCTGAATTTACTCCTTCCTCCATCCCAAATCATCACTCTGAAATTCATGGTTCCAAACTCTCTACCCCAAGGTTAGTTAGTTTCCAATCTTATAAGTCATAATACATACTATCTAGCAAACTTTTGTATCCATCTCCACAAAAAAGCCCTATCAGCTACCAATCTATAGGCCTTCTTCAAATTCCTTGTTTTGTCATGTTTCAATATGACATTCAACCAGATGTTCATCCACTAAAGAGTAATAGAGGAAAAGATATTTTTCTTAATGCCTAATGTATAATCAAATAAGATATCTCTAACACATTCCAAAAATTTTATAATGGAAGAATCCTAGAGGCTAGCTACAATTACACACCTATGGTCAATTCCTGGCTCCACCAGAATTGTTCTAAGGAAATCATCTAGCTCTGTTGGTCATTTAGCTTCAGTCTCTTCATCTATAGGATGGGGAGAGGGAAAAGAAGCCTTATACGGTTGCTAGAAGGATAAGATAATCATGTAAAGCACTTGCATTACGCACATAGTAAGCAAATAAATGTACCTGCCACTGTGGTGCTAGATAGAATTTATCTTCTAAATCCTTATCTTACAAGTAACTAGCTTAGCACTGACTGCTCCATCAGGTGAGGATGTTACACTGAGGGAAAATCTTGTTATTGTTTAAAGAGAAGAAAATGGTTACTTTAGACAAATTATGATGAGGTGTGCGGGTAACATTTTATGAAATGAGCTTCAAAACTTTACAACTTAAACTTCCAAAACACTTCACAACCAAATCAGTAAGTAAATATGCACTCCAAAACTTACATTAAGCTTGGAAAGATCCTCACAAGAAAGCAACAGTAATTAGCATATACAGTATAGGAGAAAGAGAAAGGAGTGTCGAAAAATGCCAAAGCTGTATGGACTACACAAAATATCTTAAGTACTGCCCTTCCTTAGGGAAGCCCAAGCACAAAGCAGACACCTCCAGTTAAAACAACACAATGAAAGCAAAGGGCAACCATCATTTCAACGATTTTTTATGAGTTGTACCCAGTGGGTAGTATTTAGTATGCATTAAATAATGATAAGCACATTAGTTTATAAATTCTCTGTATGGGCAAAGCAATGGCACAGCCAGCTATCCCTAAAAAGAAACCTCAAAACCACACAAATCGGGAACTAACTTGGTCCAGGAAGGAATTTAGAAACACTGCAGTTTTGAACTATCGAGATTTCAGCAGACTGTAATCCCTGCCCTCTACTCTGCTTAGCCCCCAAATAAGACATTTGCAATTTGGGGAAATTTAGCTCCACAAACAACCCATTTCCATTAGCTTCAACAGTAAATACACTAGACCAGTGCTTTTTAATCTTGCTGGATATTTATACATGACTTTTATGGGTATTTGCCCAGAAAACACACACACGCAAACTTTGCACTTACTCAGGACTGGGATAGAAAACTCCTGAAAATCACTTGATATCTGGACTGAGGCCTCAACCCAGGGTTAAGGCAAGGATAATCCAAGTAAAGTAACATTTTATCAAAAAGGAAACAAACAGCTCAGGCAGAACCTTTAATTCAGAAAATAAGTGGAAATATGTTGGTTTTCCTATATACTGTCAGACTTCGTAGTTAGCAAACAGTGTTGATCACGTTGAACAAGAAAAACAAAACAAAAACAAAAGCAAATAGAACTAGAACAAATAGAAGAAAAGTGTAATTAAAACAATACCAAAAAAATATAGTCTGCAGTACTTGCTCTGAAACAGCAGCAATGAAACAGCCAATTCCTGCAGCCTCCAGAGAACCCACAAACGTCATCAATCTGGTGCACCTTCCTTTGTCAACGAAGTTAATTAAATGGCAAGTGTGAACACACCCACGCGGTTGGGAAAGCAACATGTAGATGAAAAGTCCTACAATTCTTTCATTCATTCATTCTTTTTTTTTTCTGATCAGGTAAGAACCAAGTAAGTATACTTCAGGAAAAAATAAAGGAGGGACAAACAGAAATCCTGAAAGGGTGGCTTAAAGGATCCGCAGGAAGTGTAAAGTACAAACTTTTTGAGATCAGAGGGCTCAAGAGGAAGATAAGAACAAAGCTAAGGAAGGAATAAAAGAGGAAAGTCTGGAATCTAAATACCTAAAAATAATTCCTTTCCTAGACAACGTAAGGAGTAGTAACTTGGCAATGAGGAACGCTCCCCAAGGCAGGGCCACAATTTCCTTCTCCGAACTCCAGCATTCCTTGGACTCCTTCACCAGCACTCAGGCCCGGGACATTTCAGGCGGGGCTCCTCCCTGCACCAGAGTCGCAGCCGCTCCGCGGGACGGCCGCCACCTCCCTTCCTCCCGCAGCGGGAGAGAGGAAGTGGAGGACCCGGGGAAGACCGAAGGGAAAGTCGGCCCAGAAAGACCGAGACTCGGCCACCTCTTCGCTGCCACCGCCTGCAGAGCCGAGCGGGCGCCGCCCCGCTGCCCTCGATCCAAGACACTCGGACGGACGGGAGGGACCCAGGGGCGGACTTGACTGCTCCCGGGGATGGAAATGCCCGGGAGCAAGTTCGGAACCAGAGGCCGGAGGCCAGCGCCCGGCGTCGAGCACGCCACGGCAACCCCATCCCTCCCGCCGCGGCTCCGCCCTCACCTGTCTGTCAGCTGGGAAGCCCGAAGCGGCTCCGTCGCGGGCTCTCCCGGCCGCGGCACTCGGGAATCGCGTCAGCTCAGGGCAGAAGGGAGCGGAAGCGCGACCCGGAGCTCGGCCTCCGTCCCCTCCCCCACGCACCTCGGCTGCCCAGGGGGCGGGGAGCAGCTGCAGCTGTCACAGGCGCCGAGGACACTCGCACCCACGACCTCTCAACCCGGCCTCCGGAGCCTGCACCCTAGTCGTGGAGCCGGAAGTGACTCCTCACTTCCCCGGAAGTGCGGGGTCTTGGGCCCTGGGCAGCCTCTCTCTCCCGAAGCCGAGCCGGGAGCCGCCACGTCTCTATGGTGCGCGCGCGTCTCCCCGTCGGGGCTGGGTCCGCCCGGCTCCGCCCAGGGACGTTGCTGGGGTAACCGGGCTGCGGCGCGGAGGAGAGCTGCTGGTTGGTGAGGTGCAGCCTTCTGGCCTGGCGTCCTTTTCCCACACTCGCACCCGGTGTCCGGAGCGTGGAGGAGGCCGTGGCTCACCGCCACGCCACCACCGCGGAGCCGAAAGCTTTGTCAGCCACTGGAGAGAACCGAGAAGGTTATTCCAGTGGCGCGGGCGGGACGCGGAAGGGATGGAGCGAAGATGATGAGAACGCTGCGGACGGCACGGGAGCCTGACCCTTGCTTTCCTCGGTGTCTCGCCAGCACCCCCACTCCCCCCCTTCCCCCCCCTCGCCACCACCGCACTCATGCGGGTCCCTGCGAGAGGAGGCGCGTCCGTGAGCGCGCAGTAGCCGCTCCGTTTCTGCGCTTCCCGGCTCTGCTCCCTCTCTGACAGGGGGCCCATAGTACTTTTGTTTTAGCTGCTCTTCTACTAGTGACCAAGCCCTGCTTTCCTGCTCATCCGGTCACCTCTTAGTAGATCGCTGCCTTCCTGTCCACAGAAACCACTTCTCGCAGAGCGCTTTTCCTACCTGTCTTTGGGGTACCTGCAAGAATCCACCCCATCCCCCAACACAAACTGGAAGGAAAGTGACCCTCAGAGCACATTTCCAAGGAGTTTCAGTATCTGTACAGTGTCTTCTCCGGACTCGTTAATAGTGGCACTACGTACATTTACATACATACACGACACAGACTTCAAACCTGAGTAAAACCTTAGATCGCTAGCATATCAACTCTTAAAAAATAGTGCTGACATTCCCAAGTATAAATCTTGTAAAAAGCACCTTTCCATTCTTAAATGGATCTATGAAGAAAAAAAAGAGAAAATTTATATACACCAATTCACTCAAACCATAACTATTCTCTACTGTACTGTGAATTTTCATAGCCAAAGCCATCCTCCTGAGTTGGAACCATTAGTCTTCTCCATTATTAGAAAGGGTCTTCAATCTAACTCCTGCTCTCATTGTGTAGGAACTGAGTAGGACCTGTAGCTAAGTGCAAATGTTATCTGCAGGCTTTCCGAAGGGATGCCTTGAAAAAACATGTCTCTAGACAATGCCCAGTTGTGTATGAATGGTGTTGTCAATTAATACTTAACAGGATTGGGTGTCTCCTTGAGGTTGGGGACACTTGGCTTCTTGTAGTGGTTATTTGTCCTCTAGTGGTATAGTATCTTTGGGAATTGCTGATGGTGGGTATGATGATTCTAGTGGACCTGGAAATAATGCTCATTTCTCCTTGGTAAAAATGCTATTAGTTGATTATTCCAAGTAGTCAACAGTCCAGTGAGGTTCTGGTATTCTGCACGATTAATCCTTATCCATAATATTGTAGTGAGCAAGAACATGATGGGATTAACTAATCTTCCCACAATTTCTACCTCCCCGAGGGAAATACAGATGTGGGCCCAGCCTAGGAAAACAGTGGAATCTGCTTCAATTAGTGATGGAAAAATTATAAAAAACTTCTGTACATCATTTGGGCTGAAAGAAGCAAAAGCTAGTGTCCTTTGGATTTAGGGAAATATTTTCACTCTTTTTCTTCCTTTTTGTGTTAATTGAGATCAATTTTTGTTTTTTGAGACAGGGTTTCTCTGTTGTAACTCTGGCTGTCCTGGAACTCACTCTGTAGACCAGGCTGGCCTCAAACTCAAAAAGATCAGCCTGCCTCTGCCTCCTGAGTGCTGGGATTAAAAGTGTGAACCACCACCACCCGGCTTGAGATTAATTTTTTAATACCAACTGAAAAACTTTTAAACGTATCTCTACTTAAATGGAGTTTAATCTTCCCTTCCCTCCTTTTTTATTCCTGCCATTTTTTCTTTCTTCTTTACTTCCTCCCCTTTTTGCCCCAAAGAATTCTGCCTGCCCATTCTGTTTAAGGAGAATAGAAGATTCCTACTCCACTCAATTGGCATATATGATCAAAGAGGTAAGCAAAATTGCTGTCACATATAATCATGACACGGAGATAGTTTACTTACCATTTGTAAAGTTAGATACTCGTTATTCCCTGGGCTTGGAGAACTTTAGTAGACTGCCCGTCTTTCATTTTGTAATCAGGAAGTAAAGGAGATAACAGATTAGTGGCTAATGCTTTTATTCCATTCTGCATGAAGTGTCAGATTTAGATTTTGAATGTTGCATACTGCTTACTGCTGTTTTCTCAAAAGCAAGAAAGTGCTACATCCAGCTCTTATCTGTGGTAATTCTGATAGTGTGTAAAAAATTCCAGTACTGTTCATCAGTTGCTTTCTTTTCATGGAGAGATATTTAGGTTACTGATGGTACAGTGTAATCTTCAGGAAACAAACTCTGTAATAGAGGGTGTTGAATAATGGAATATATCAAGAAGCTACAGAAAGATAGGGTGAAAAGTAAAGGTGTTCTATTTTTCAGAAGCTTTCTAGTAGGTATGTGTACATCTTCATTCAGTTACGCGTAAGTTTCACTAGATGACCTAGTGGTGTGAAGGCTTTAAGCACAAGAGTCATTTATTCATTCATAATAACAGGGGAGCCTTCTCATATGACTGTTACCTTTCCACTCTAAACCTCTCATTGGCCTTGATGACATTCTGAGTAAATTTGACCTCTCTACCCTGGCATGGGTAGAGACCAGGGTCTGGTCCCAATCTTGCTTTCTGTTATGTAAAATATATAGTCAACCCCTTCGACCAAATCAGCACTCTATATAGCTGGAGTAAGAGTACTCATTTCGTCAACTACTGTCCATCTTGGTATAGAGAGGAAACTATGTTTACATAGAGCTGCTTAGTATGTTCCTAGCCCTGTAATTTCTAGCTTGTATGTTTTCACTGGCTAGTCTTATCTGGAGAGATGTTTTCACACCTTTCCTTACCATCCATCACACTCGTCCTCGTCCTTGACACTGGGCTCAGCTCTCACTTTCATTAGAAATCCACTTTTATCCCATGAGAATTCATTTTTGCCACCTCTTTACCATAGCCCTTAATTTATACTCCTGTTGGTCAGCCTTATACTGCTGACTCATCGTATCTGTTTCCTCTATTCCTTTAAAAACAAAAAAATCGATCCAACTTATGCTATCAGGCTTGTGCGACAAGTACTTTAGCTGCTGGCTCATCTCATTGGCTCCCTTGTGATCCTTTGTGGCAGACTGAACTTTGGACTCATTTTATTCTTTTCATAACCACCAGGAAGTTAACACTACTTGGATTATAGAAATATGTTATGTGTTACACACCAGGAAACGTCCAGAAGACCAGCAACTGTGCTATTCGGAGTAGTGATGTGGGCGGGCTTAAGTGGGCACACTTGCTATCTAGCTGCGGGGGAGGCGGGGGGATGAGTGCTTTTTCAGTTTGGGAAGTGGTTGGATTTCTGCAGAGAGCTGTAAGCTACTGATAAGAAGGGAATAATTTACTACCCCCAGATATTCTGAATGGGAAGACTGCCAGTCGTATCTCTCCCAATGCTTTAGTTTTCTTTTACCATCTGGTACAAACAGAAAATTAGAATTTAAAAGAAGTGGAGGAAGAGTAGGCTAGGAGGCTGAGCTTACTTAAAATTCATTTTACCCGCAGGAACACTCAACGTTTCTGGCTGGTATCTTTTTATTCATATTTTTTTCTTCATTTATTTGACAAATTGTTATTAAGAAACTATGGTTTGCCTGGCTGATTAATTTTCAGTATTTTCTGGCATATAGATCCATATTTTACTTTTTTCACTTATGTCGTAGAATTTTCTTCATACCGTTGAATATTATCCTCCAAGCTAGGAGCGGTGGTCTGTGCCTGTAATCTCAATTACCGAGGAGGCTGAAACTATGAGTTTGAAGTTAACCTAGTAAGACTCTGTCTCAAAATAAAAAAAAATGTCATTCAGTGAGTGGTACAGTAGTGTTTCAATTTATAGATATTTCGTAATTTACATGATTAGCCCTTTCGTGGTACAATTAGGTTTTTCCAGTTCTGTCTATTGTATATAACTCAAAGAATACTGTGTGCCATGCAGAATCTAGGCTGCCCTCCAGTGTCTCCCACCTTGTATTGTTCCCTTCCTGTGACCATGATAGGATAACACGCCCATAATCATGTTATATTGCCTGCAAGGGGACTTTTGCAGGTGTAATTAATTAGTCGGCTTTTGCAGGTGTAATTAATTAGTCGGCTTTTGTAGGTGTAATTAATTAGTTGGCTTCCAGTTACTAAAAAGGCAGGAGAGAAAGTCAAAGAACGTCAGCAAGTACCAGAGACAGGACAGGAGGAGTATTCTGTTGTGAAATGAGCAGAACTAGAGACAAGGACTTGATCGAGGGCTCTGAGTGTGGGGAGTGACCCTGCCAATCGCCACCAAATTCCAGGACCTTCAGTCCTACATCAGCAAGGACTAACTGAACAACCTCAGTGAGACTTGGGAGCTCGTTCTTTCTCAGAGCCTCTAGATAAGAGACTGGTGTCACGATTTCTGCTTTGTAGGACTCTAAAAACCCAATTGAGTTTTGCTGGACTTCTGACCTATAGGCATATGAGATAGTAAATGGTTGCTGGGCTGGAAAGAGCTCGGTGGTTACAAGTACTTACTGCTCTTGTAGAGGTCCTGGGCTCAGCTCCCAGCACCCACATGGTGGCTCACAACTGCCTGTAAGTCTGATTCCAGATACAATTCTAGATACAGATTTTTCTAGACTAAAAAGTTATAGATATTTTAAAGTTTTTCTCTCATTGCTAATTTGCCTTCCATAAGCTTTGTACCAATTTATGTGCCTCCTAACAATCTATGTTACAATACATGGAAAGCATTAGATGCTACCATTCTGATAGGCAAAAACAAAAATACAGAAGAGGACTTACATTTTCTTACCACTTGCAGGATTCTTTAGGGAAAGGCCTATTACTTAGTTTAACTGTTGACATGGAGAAAATATTCTCTAACTTGTAAGACAGCATTTCTCAGTTGTATTGCACTCAGGGGAGAAGTGAATACTGAACTTATTAAAAGGATGAGCATTTGTAATAAGTATTAGTTACTGCCATTGCTCCTTGCAAAAACCAATGCCAGCCATTATTCTGTGGGAAGTTTGATAACATCCATTTTATTAATTAGGCAGTATTGATGTTTATACTTTTCCAGGGGAAAGATCTAGTTTGTCTGGTTTACATTACATATTTGATGGTTTTAGGAATGTATTGCATTTTACTGTGAAAATTTTCACTTTTGCTGTTGAAAGAAATGACACTGTTGACTCAAGAAGGAAGTTGAATGTCTTCCTAAAAAAAGATACTGCTCATTCCAATTTGATCAGGATGATGTGGTCTCTATGGTTGTATGTACAGGCTTAGTATTTGTTACCTGAAAGTGCTTCACACAACTGTTTCAGAATTTGAATTTTTTATTTGGAATATTTGCACAGACTCTACGGGTCAAACATAACTAATTCATAAATCTGGTAAGTTTAAAATTTGAAAATTAAGAGATTTTTCATCCTTTTTTTAATTGTTCAATTAGGATGAACAAATTCAAGTTACCATTTCCACAGCCTTTGTTATTTATTTCTGACAAATAAAATAAGATTGGAGAGAGGGAGGGAGGAGATGTTTTCTGAATGTTGATATAAAATTAATAAGAGCAAAATATTTGTGTAAACGATAGTCACATATTTGTAAGAAAATTTGGAAGGACTCCCTATGTAAATGAACAGTGAGCAGACTCAGTCAGATGGTATAATCCTACTTACTTAGAAACCCTAGGTTTCTCTAACAGTCAGCTAAAGGTGGTATGGGTGTTCAGAGCATCATAATGGTCCATTCTTCCATAGAAACTGGCTATTATCTTTTAAATGTGTTGTTGTTATGGCGGGAGAGATGAATCAGTAAGTAAGAATGCTTGTTCTCACAAAGGATCCAGGTTTGGTTCCCGGCACCAATGTGGAAGTTCATCATCTGTAACTCCAGTTCCAAGGGACCCAGTGCCTCTTCGGACTTCTTCAGACTCCTGGGCCCATGTACGGTACCTACATACACTCAAGCACACACACATACACATAATATAACAATAAACATTTTTAGGTTGTTGTAAGCTCTGTGTAGGTACTTGGGTTGGTGCAGCAAACACAAAATGTAAACTAAGGTCAGAGAAGGCCCTAACAATATGACTCAATTATACTCTAATACACAGAATAGACTGTAGGCTAGACATATAAAAGACTAGATTCTGAACTACATTCCAATCACATTATAACCGTGTGACCATATAAACCTAGTATTACCTTCTTCCTTAGTTGCTTGGAACATAGGCAGCAAAGCAATTTGAAAACCAAAGCCATGATGACATTATTATTATTAAGACCTTTTTTGCAATAACGATTTAGAAATAAAAACGATCTATGAGTTGTAATTCCTGTGATTTAAAAATTACTCTTTTGAGTTGGACAACAGAGGCAGAAGAATTTTAACAAGAACTTTTGTGTGAGCTGGGCACACTTTCATTCCCAGCATTCAAGAAGCTGAAGTATGAAGATTATGAGTTCAAGGCCAGCCTAAGCTATGCAGAGAGATTCTGTCTCCAAAACAAGGCAAAACAAACAAACAGAAAAAAACCAACTAGTGTGCCCACATAATAATGTTCACTTATCAAATGAGCTTCTTGTTGTCCTGGCCTCAGCATTCCCAGAATAGATAGATTCTGGCAAGAGGTAAGTGGGGGCCTGTCTGGAGCCTTGTGGCTATTCTCACTGCTGCTACCTGGCAAGGAAGAGGACTCATTGGCTAAGAGAGCTTGCTGCTCAAGCATGTATTAGAGCTCTAGCACTTACCTAAAAAAACTATGCATAGCTTCATGCACCTGTAACTCCAGTGCTGGGCATGGGTATGGAGAGAGATGGCCAGCCTAGATGAAAAACGGTGAACAGGGTTCAGTGAGAGACTGTGTCAGGGAAAGAAGGCAAAGAGTAAGAAGAGGATACCAAACAGCCTCCTCTGGCCTCAACCTCCCTCCATACACACACACACACACACACACACACACACACACACACACACAGAGCACTGTTTCCAGTCTATTTTTAAGTTTGATTCAAGTCCCCAGATCTGCAATTTACAGCTGAAAAGACTTAAAAGAGAAGTTCATGATAATGAAATCATCAGCCCACATTCGTTGGGCACTTTCTTTACCTTTTAAGTTCTACTGGGCATGGTGTTTGCACACTGTTAGACCTAACCAGTACTCAAGAGGCTGAAGCAAGAGGATGGCAAGTTTAAGGCCAGCCTGGTCTATATGCAAGGGTGTGTGTGTTAAAAGCTATGCTAAATGCCTCTCACACGTCACTGAATTTTACTGAGTGTACAACAATTCTATGAAGTTATTCCTGTAGTTTCTCTCCTTTTACAGATAAAGGAGCTGAGGCTTTAATAGTTAAGTGACCCAGGACCCTATAAATACCAGATGGCAGTCACTTCTCAAGATCCATCTTGCACCAAAGCCTCTGTCTTTGCCCCTGCTATGGCAAGTTATTTTTCCACACAGACAGTAGAAGGCCAGAGAGGGTAAGAACCGTGTTGCTCTACTTCCTATTGTAGTCTAGATGACTTTCTACATTATATCCTCTTAATAATATGTTTATAATGATGCATGTTCTCAAGTAAAGCTGACCTGTGTATATTCAGGTCATGTACTAAACTGATGTAAAAGTTATTGGATTTTTTAGCTTTGCGAGGAAGTATAGGGTTTGGATTTTTTTAGTGGAATTATCAATCACTTGATTTGAGCATTTCAATGAAGCATTTCTAGCAGACTGTCTCCCATGTGCTATTAAAAATTGAGCTCGTGACTGCTGTCTGTGTTTTTTCTTTTAGAGGAGTCAGAGGGTACAGTCTATGACTTCATGTAGAAAATAGCCAGCAAGGATCTATCCAGAGTAATTTTTAGTTCTTTAATTTTGGCAAGCACACATTTTCAAAGCAGATTAAATTTGTCTGATTTATTTTCAAAGTATATATTACAAAGCACAAGTGAGGATCCAAACCCACAGGGCAGAGCTGGAGAACTTTCAATGGAGAGACTATTCCAGAGGTAAGTGTTCACCTGGAAGCTTTAGAATATTACATTTTGAGAAATTTCTATTATTTTCCTGATCATTAAAAGCATAGTATTTTCCTGATATCCAGTCGACATCTTGCTAAAATGCTGCCTTTTCCCCTGGCATTTTCAAGAAAGAAGTAGAAGGAGTGTGCCTCCTTTTTCCTGTGCCTTTGAAGAAACTAGAACTTAACAGGTGACATTTTACATGAACATTTTTTGAAAGTTTGTTTCTTCTTATCTCCGAGGCCTCCTGTGGAGAATTAGTAAAAGGTTGAAGCATGCAAGGATAAAATGGATCGTCTTAAAGGATTGCAACTCCAAAAATACATCAGCAGGACTGGGCAGGTTTGACATAATGAGATTCCTATTTTAGCTTGACTTCTGGAAGTCTGAAGAACTATAAATTGAGCTACACAAGATCCTAGGAAGGAGGCGCTTCTTCTAATCGCATACAGAAGTTTCTTCAGACTCTTTGTCTATTTGTCCGTTTCCTAAAGAATGAGACTGTTGATACTTACCAACTTTAATACGAGAAATGATAGATAGAATGCCCTGGTCCATGTCATACTGAAAACCAAATTGGTTGCAGAAACTTACACCAGAAGCTCAGAGACGAGGTCTGCACAAGCAGCAGCTCAGATGGCAGAAGCATCTGTGGATGCCACGACCCAGCCAGTAACTGTGAAGAAAAAGAAAAGTCTGTCCATTGAGGAAAAGATTGACATCATAAACGCAGTGGAAAGCGGCAAGAAAAAGGCAGAGATTGCAGCTGAATATGGGATAAAGAAAAATTCATTGTCTTCCATTATGAAAAACAAAGACAAAGTTCTAGAAGCCTTTGAGTCTTTGAGATTTGATCCGAAGAGAAAAAGACTGAGAACAGCTTTTTACACGGATCTGGAAGAGGCATTGATGAGGTGGTATCGGATTGCTCAGTGTCTAAATGTTCCAGTTAATGGTCCGATGTTGCGGCTAAAGGCTAATGATTTTGCCCAGAAGCTGGGACACAATGATTTTAAGTGCAGCAATGGTTGGCTGGATCGTTTTAAGTCCAGGTATGGCTTAGTATTCAGAGCACAGCCTGTAGAAGCCACGGGCATATCTACAGACCCTTCCACTGTCTGGTACCAAAATGTGCTTCCTTATTACTTGAATGACTATCACCCTAAAAATGTTTTCAATGTAAAAGAGACTGGACTGCTTTATCGAATGCTACCTACAAAGACATTCGCATTTAAAGGAGAACCATGCTCAATTGGAAAGTTGTGCAAAGACAGGATAACGCTGGCAGTTGGTACAAATATGGACGGCTCAGAGAAGCTTCCTTTGCTTGTCATTGGGAAAAACCAAACTCCACATTGTTTCCAAGGTATAAAATCATTGCCTGTGTATTATGAAGCTAATAGAATGGCTTGGATGACTGCAGCCATCTTTGAACAGTGGATGCAGAAGCTTGATGAGAAATTCCAAGCGCAGCAACGAAGAGTGGTGATTTTTGTTGATTCTTTCCCAGCACATCCAGAGGTGAAAAACCTAAAGTCCATCGAGTTAGCGTTCTTCCCATCCTGCTTGTCTTCCAGATTTGTAGCTATGAAGCAAGGTGTTATTAAAAGCCTCAAAATCAAATATCGACATTGTCTGATCAAGAAATTTTTAAGTTCTGTTGAAAGCAGCAAAGAATTTACATTCTCTCTACTAGATGCAGTTGATACATTGCATCTCTGCTGGAGAGCTATAACCCCAGACATCATTGTTAAAAGCTATGAAGAAGCAGGATTCAGCTCTCCAAAGGGGGAACACGACGAACCAAATGCAGAAAGTGATGCTGCTCTTGACCTGACTGCCCATGCTCTGGGGGCAGGAGTGGAGTTTCCTGAAGGCTTGTCCATAGAGGAGTATGCTGACCTGGATGAGGGTCTGGAGACCTGTGAAGCCACACCGAATGATGATTCAGAGTCGACAGAAGAGAAGAAGCAAGATGAGACTGGTCTTTATACTTCTGATGAAGAGGAGGAGGACAGCAGATCTCTAGACGTGGACCTGCCCTTGCCATCCAAGAAGGAAGCAATCAGAGCTTTAGGCACTCTTAAAAGGTTCCTGAGAAGTCAAGATGATATGAATGATGAACTTCACGATTCTTTAGCAGACCTTGAAAACTTCATCAACTCTTTGTCACCTAAATAGTCATTTATTGTACATCTGCAGAGCAGTAACTTTTTCTGGTGTATCTTATTGTGTCAGGAATGTAAAAGGAAAGTATCACTTAAACAAGAAAAGAGGAAAATCTAAAAATCATCGTTGGTTTAATTGCAAAGGACTTTGATCTGAATAACAGAGCTCCCTAATGACTACATCAGGAAAGATGCAGAATTCCATTTAGCAGGTTTGAGGAGAATAAAATGTATTTCAGAGGCTTTTTATTCGAAAAAAACATAGCATGTGTGTGAAAGGACTCCAGCTGGCTGACTCACACACATGGAATTGCTGGTTTCCATTTTCTTTGTTTTTAAGTTCAGATCATGTATTTTAGCTTATGTAATCTAAGAAACAAAAAATAGATTATTAATTTTATAAAGTCATATGTATGCCATATAACCTAATGAGTTCCTTTGTTCTCTTTTTTCTTTTTTTTTGGTTGGTTTTTAAAGACAGAACCTCACTATGTCGTCCAAGTTGGTCTCAAACTCATGGCAATGCTCCTGCCTCAGCCTTTCAACTGCTGGGACTGCAGGTATAAGCCAACATGCATAGTTCTAATTAAACTTTTGAGCATCAAAGTTGTGTAAAATTGTGTTAAAATTAGTTAATATGATTGAAAAATTATGAAAATGCATTCTAATCTGCCTGTGCACCAAGATGACGAACAATGTAACTCTTATCGATTTCAAGTTACTTGTCAAATTAAGTCAAATGAAAAGTTGTTTTTCTGTAGGACTTCCTGTCTGCCTGTCTATCTATCTGTCTCTCTAGCTATTTATCTGTCTGTCTTCCTATCTATCTTCAGAAGATATGGGTCCTTCTGTTATACATGTGTGTGTGCTTGTTTAGTGGGAAAATACTTGAAGGAAACAGTAAACTCGTATTTATATTTTAACAGGGTGAAATTGAGCCAACTGAGGACGCACGTAGAGTTACCAAAAAGAAAAATTGTGGTGCTTATTTTTTAAATTTCAACAGCTCAGTTTTTAATCTAATTTTGCTCTTGATTTTACTGAACTTTGTTTTCAGCACATTGTGATATTTAGTTGTCCTCCATCAGTTTTTTCTTCTCTAAATTTTTTATTAAAATTGTTAAGAGAAAGTTTTAGCTATGTATTGCATTAAAATACTGTAGGGAATTACTTAATCACCAAATAGTCACTGAACAAAATTTTAAGTGTCAGTCTTTCCCACTGCTCAGTTTTAAGTAGCGTGTTTATTTAACTTATAACTAATATATGTCCCCCTTTTAAGAATTTTATAACAATACAAAGCATAATGATTTGTTTTAAACTATTAATTTTCCAAGAGATGATGCCCTTAGAAAAAAATATTATAACAAAGCATTTTTATTTTCTATTGCTGATTTGCTCTGCTCTGAGGATTTAGTAGTAGTTGAGCCTTAAAATGTATTAGTATTTTAGAGGTTTCTTTGATTATTAAACATGGACTATTTAAATTAAAAGCATTTCATAATTTGATGTATAATTGTAATTTGGCTCAATCATGGACCTAAAGAAGTTCTTGACAGCCTATTTGTCTTCTCAAAAAACTTTTATTTAGTCTGGTTTTAAATAAATGTCTTTATTTTCAATGTTCTCACTTTATGTTTTTCTGTTCCAACAGTGTCTTTTACGTCTTGTTAACCAAGAACAAATCTTGTGTTACATTTAGGACTTTCTTCATCATGGGTTACTTCTGACCTACTTAGTCAAGGTTTGGTTCAGGTTAAAGTCGGAGGGTGTGTAACCACCACCTGTGGGTTTGGCATTGCCTCCTGGCTCCTATGTAGACTGAGCTTCACTCTAAACCTTTTCACTGTGTAGGAAGCAGATTCACTGGAGGGGGGAAGCAAGGAGAGAAGGGAAATTAAAGGAAAGCTGCCCAGGCAAACACTTCCCAGGTTACGAGAAACCTGTAGACCAGCAGGGCCCAGCTCCCTGGGGATAGGCACAGTTGGGAAGTAAGTATCTGCTTTCAAGTTCACAGTGCAGCAGAGAGCTGGATTGGGCCTCTGCTGCACAAAGGGCTGCCTGAAGTAAACGGTACAGAGCAGGTAAGTCAGCAGGAGTGCTATGATCAGTGGGTAAAAGGAGATCCTTGAGCCCTGACCAAATAAGCAGAGGCTGTGGCATAGGGATGAGTTGGTGGAAAACATGCCAGATAATGTACTACAAGTGGCATGGTCGACTTCGTGCATTCACCTCATTTAAGCTTTTGAGAGTCTCCTCCTTGACTAGACAACTCTTTTGCAGTAAGTTAGGAAAAAAATCAAAAGAATTAGGTCCTCACTTCATTCCATGTTTACTCATTTTGTTCTTAGTTGTCAGCTTTCAGCAATGTTTTTGAAAGTTGGGACAGAAGTATAATCATTTTCTATCTCCAGAGAATACTAAGTACATAGCAGGTGTGATCCTGGTGTGATCATGTTTGTCGGATGTCAGAACTAAATAAAGAGTTTCAGACAGTCTTGTTTCCTAGATGAGGAATAAAGGAAGAGGTAGGTCAGGACATGTCTTTCCCCTTACTTCCTCTTTGTAAGCCCCAAAACTCCTCTGTGAATGCACAGTCACTGCGGTGTGCTGTTGGCTGGTACCACACCTATGTTCCACATTGCAAAAGAGATAACTCAGCACTGTGAGAGAACCATTTCCGAGCTGCTGTGGGAGCAAATGAGGAACCTTTCCCCAAAGAGGATCTGGAAGTGCACCTTTCAGCCCCCAGAGTGCTTTATAGAGTGTTTGCCCTACACTGTGTATCCACTAATCTACTGTGTCGCTAAGCCCTGTCTATTTATAGCAAATCCTGTACTTGTCCCTGGAGACAATGTTAGAAGTGTGACTCCTACAGAATCTGAATAATTGTCAGACGAAAGCATGGCATGAACCAAAAGACAATTATATTAAGTGGGAATATTAAGCTTGATTTCTACTGATAGAAAACAGGAGCTTGAGAGCAGGTAAAACTAGTTTTAAAAGTGTACTTCTTCATTCCTGACCTATGTGTACATTATGCAGCTCAGACATACAATACAAGTGAGGAACCTCTTATAATGTCTGTTTGAACGTGAGCTGTGCGATTTCAGCTTTAAATCTTGTTGTTAGTGTTTTGTTTTGTTTTTTAATTATTCCAAATTTGACCATTGTTTTCCAGGCTTGATTATTTTGTTAAGAAATCATATCAACTCTTCAGAAGAACAGATTAATCTCCCCTTCTTTTCAGTTGCTGAGGTGAAGCATTTTACCAGTAGAATTAGTTCAAACTTGGTGACTAAAAATTATAAGGCGGGGAGAGATACCTGATAATTAGAAAGGGTTTATTCTGTTCATGGTGCAAGGCACTAAAGGCTTAATGATTGAAAGCAGAAAAAAAGAAAATCTCTCAGTAGTGACATTGTCAGGTTAGTGAAGGAAGCAGGCAATATTCGGCAATGACAGGAACAGGTTGAGCATGGCATGTGTGTCTACAAAATCAGACAATGTGAGGCTTTTTTCTGGTCGAGATTAGGAAAGGAGTGAGTCAGCAAAGTCTATGCCAAAACCCGAGACTTGGGCTCACAGGATGAATTGGAGTTTACTAGGCAGGGGAGAAGAGGGAGTGATCCAAGGGAGGATGCTTGCCATCAATTCAGGAACTGAAGGAAGAATCCAGAGGAAGTGGCTTGAGGTAGAATAGACCTGGCCTTTGAGCAATTAACTGGGCTAGGGTTCAGTAAAATGCCATTTTATATATGGGGTGGGGGCAGGAAGAAAAGTTTTCCATGTTTGTGTTTGACCATAAACAATCGTGGGCCTCAGAACAGGCAACATGTTAGAGAAAAATTAGACTTTGGGGAAAGGGAATATTCTCTGAGCCAACTGCCACCTTGAGTTCAGGGGCACCTGCTCTGTTTGCAAAAGGATCATCCTAGCTGGGCTTGTTAACTCCTTATACCCCGTCATGGAGAGGTAGGGAGAGGCATGAGACCCTGACCTGAGAGTATCCAGCTGTTCCCCATTGGATGTTGTGTGAAACTGCCTTAACTGCTTGTGGCCTCAGGGAGTGCTAGAGGGCATAGGGCAGCGAAGACTAGGGGAAGCTCCATTTGGGAAGCTGAGGAAGTCTTCATCCCTCCTAGGTAAAAAGCAGTCCAGGTGTGGCCTTTTATGCCGGAGGTACCCACACTCCTGTAAGTAACCCCTTAGCTATGCTTGTAAGGAAGCCCAATAGAGTCATTGGTTCTCCAGGAGAATTTTGGTAGACTCATCCCTTGTCACTGGGACCTTCAAAAGTGGGGTAGACATTGTTGTTCCCCCAGGAAAAGGATTTTAGCAACACCTCCCAACATTCAAAAAATTTTCCTTCCCATTGTAGGAGGAAATATAAAGCAGGAAGAAGACACTTCGAGAGGAGACAGACAAGCCTCACTACACTCTTCAGGACAGCTGACAGAACGTTGGTTCTTGCTAAGCCTTTAACCCACAAGTAAACAGTTGAAGGAGTTTAAAGAAACATTTCATGCATGAATAAAAATTAAAATCAAGGTCATTGAAAGGGACATTATGTGAAGGCCCAGGGATTGGGGAACTGAGTTGGTACCGTAGTGCCCCTGTGCCCCTGGGGTGTGCAGCTGCCCATGCCTGGTCTTGTGCTTGGATTAGGGCTGGTCCATCACACATCCACAGGAATACTTCCCTTGACAGCAATAAATAATATTTTAATGATTGTCATTATTTACTGATCATGGCTGAAGTGTCATTTTGACTTTTTAAATTTTTGTTTTGTTTTGTTTTGTTTTTTGAGACAGGGTTTCTCTGTTGTAACTCTGGCTGTCCCTGGAACTCACTCTGTAGACCAGGCTGGCCTCGAACTCACAGAGTCCACCTGTGCCTGCCTCTGCCTCTGCCTCCGGAGTGCTGGTATTAAAGGTGTATGCCACCACAGCCTGACCATTTTGACTTTTTTTGATGGCACATTAAACCAGCTTTTTAAAAGCTACTTTTATTGGTAGTCTGTATTATCTTACCCTGCTCCACCCCCACCCTATTAGCAAGATGCCTAACTTCTTAAACAACTTATTCCACATGCTGTCCTAGTTATCAGATACTGCTTCTAATTTTTATTTTTCATGGGAACCTTCACAAGCTTAAGCAGCCTTTCTTCTTCAGACACACTCTGATGAGCAGTTTGCAAACCTCTCTGAGCTTGTAAAAGGTGTGTTTACTAATTAGCTGCCCAGAGAACTGTCTCACTGTATAGGACTCAGTTAAATTCTCCTAGTGGGTTTATAGGACCTGAGGGAGATGGTACATCCTTAATCAGGCAAACTAAATGCTAACACTTTCTAAAGACTTGGCAGCCCCACTCCTATGAGGACTGCAGATGGCCAAAGCTCTCAAGAGCAATTCTGGAAACCCATGTCAAGTTCCCCAGGCCCTGGAGCCATTAGATAAGGTTAGCTTTTAGACACTGCATGTGTTTATTTTGGGGTACCTTTATTTTTTGAGGAGGTTAACTTTGAGGCAGAGGAGCTTTTGTTTTTCTTTGTTTTGTTTCAAAATAAAAAAAATGCTTTGAAACTTGGGACATGACTGGAATTGGAGTATTCCCATCTCACCTGTTAAACTCAAGACAAGCAGGTGGGAAGATGTGTCTTACACTATGGAGAATACAAGGAAGGCTTCAGTTTTTCTCCAAAAGACAGCTGTTTAGGAAATTAAAATTAGAGGAGATTCAATTACTTTCTTCTCTCAGTGCTGGGGACCAAATGAAGACCCCCGTGTGTGTTAGGCAAGCATGCTACAACAGAGCTACAGCCCAGGCCCAGGGGTTACTATTAGGAAATTACTTCATCTGGCTGAACATGCAGATTAGGGGTAGAACAATTGCCTAGCACCCACAGAGCCCTGAGTTCCATCCCCAGTGTAACAAATAAATACATAAACAGAAAGAAAAATAATAACAAAGGGAAGAAAAAATACACACCTTCCTGTCGATCACAAATTCTTAGCTAGTAAAAGTTACATGAAATGTTCAAACAGGTAAAAATGCAAACCGAGCTTGATCCGACGTTCCATCTCCCGTCTTTCTGTGTTTGAGCTCAGCATTCTTTGACACACTCCATTTTACTTTCTCCTTTGCCTGCTATTTTTGATAATGTTATTTTTAATAGCTTGCTATCGTATTTTCATGAGGACCCCTCTTGCCAAATTCAATTAAAGGAACTGTCTGAGGCCTTGTGCTCTCTGGAAGCTGAACAGAGAGACTGGGATTTAGCATGAGGCTGAATCTCCATAATAAGGATTGCTCATGGTGGCACTCTCTGATGCTGTCATTTATAGAAGCGTCAGAAATAAAGCATCAAAACTTGCAGGTCACAGGTACAGTGCCGCATCCCTCTGAGGAATAGCACGCCTTCTATATTCAGAGAAAAGAAAACAATCGACCATGGGATCAGTATTACTAGCTATTCCAGCATAGAGATGACTGCCATAGTCATCACACAAACCCTTTTCAAGGGTCTTTCCCGCTGTGTGCCATGTCGGGCAGTGCACAGCGCACAACTTACAGAGGAGCCAGATTTGTGTCTATCTTGGTTTTACTGTCTAACTGGGAAGGTGGGGTAAACACACCGGATGATAAAAACCACACTTCGTACCCTGTTTCCAGCCGGTGTGGCAGACGGAGTCCAAGAGCGTAGAGCAGAGTCTACTGTGAGCTCCCACAGTGGGAAAGCCTCCTGAAAAGCATCAAGGCAGGACAAATGAGGCGCGGTACCAAAGCCAGGCAAAGGACCCAAGGCAGGCAGGGATGATCAAGGCATTTCCAAAGGATTTCTGTAGGTTTTTGTTTTATATATTCTGTTTCATACAGAACAGGCAAATATATATATGTTGTTTGTTTTTTTTTAAATTTCCAAGTGTAGATCATAGGAAGTTCATGGTTTTACCTTGGGCTTGTCGGTGTTGTAGATAAACCTCTAAAGCTCCACCCTTGATTTCATGAAGTACGGATAAGCGGAGGGGGGCACCCTTCCATTCCAAGAGTGACCTTCACAAAGATACACAGACAAGAAAGGAAAGTTAGGCCTGAGCTCAGGCCTTTTAAATATATCTAGGGTGGGGTGGGATGAAAGGATTAAGTCGGAAATAACAGAGTCCAAAAAGGCACTGAGGTCAAGAAAATTATTTTGGGGAGCTAGAAATTTATATTAAGCATTTTAAGGAGTAGCTGGAAGACAAGATGGTTCATGTTACTTCTTGTTCCTTGTCTGAGCAGCAGCAAGCTGCCTTAGCAGCAACAGCCTCTGCAGGAAAGAGCTTGAAGGAGGCAGGTCCCCTCTCCACTCAGCTCTACTTTCCAGTAATTCGGTCTCACCATAATTTTAGAATCAATTAAGTATAAGCATAAAAGTGATTCTAAGTGTATTAGTCAGGGTTCTCCAGAGGAGCAGAACCAATGGGATGTATGTGTGTTGACAAAAAAACACTGCTCTAACAGGTACCTGGGCCAGTGCTTGCAATATGCCTGGCACTGAGCTAAGCATTTTATGTAAATTAAGGCACGTAACATCCTAACAATAGTACTACCTTTATACAAAGTGTGTATAATGTTTCTTAGATTTATAATTAGTACACAATGCTGTACATGTTTATCTGGGTGACAGACTTGTGATGAATACATTACATAATGATTAAGACAGGTACTGTCTTGATTTTGCTGGTAGAAAAGCTAGTATATGTTCAGGCTGGAATGTAAGATATATTCTCTCTCTCTCTCTCTCCTAATTCATCAATTTTTGAACCAAACCTGAAGCAAGCTTTAGTTAAACACTGGCTAAGATGATGGACTGCAGCCAGGACCATTCTGGGGTTCCCAAAAAATGACAACAAGTCACATTTGGTGGAGTCTTATAAAGGCAAACCCCATAAAGCTGTGTATTTCCCCTCTTTGTCCAATTGGGAGCAAGCATACATCCTGACATACTTCCTGTATCTCCCACTGACATGTGACCAAATACATCCAATATCATTGGATTGCCCAAGCTTGCTTAGGGAATTGGAATACACGGCCTGTTAGTTTACAGGAACAGCCCTCAACATTCCAGAAGGTTATCTGTCCTTGGGCAAGTGGGGATTACAGGATCGTCTGTCTTTTTGTTTTATAAATCTCTTAGGCCAGTAATTACACCTTAAAACATAATTTTAGCTCTCACATCTCTCTTCCACTATGGAATCTCACTATGCAGTCCATTTGGCCTTCAATGGACTATATATAATGATTATATAGCCCTGGCTGTTCTTGAACTAGAGGTGATCCCCCTGCCTCAGCCTATCAAATGTATAACCAACCCCAACTTTTGAGATGTAGTCAGGGCTGCCCTCACTATGCCTTCCCTCCTTCTGGGTGAGTGCCTTTCCTTCTAATTCTCTTCCCATCCAAAGTGAATAGAAGAGGCTCATCCTAAATTCAGATTGTCTAGAAGGTGCTTCTCCTGTGTGAGTCTTTCTTATCTCAGGATGCTGAAGTCATCTACCTGTGGAGCTAAGAAGAGCACTGCATTAGTAATGTGTGGGTTGGTGGGATTTTACAGTTTAAACTCAGATAAAGCACACAGTGTTTCTTTAAAAGATCTCTTCCTAAGACTGATATCCAGACTAACCAGTTTCATTCCCATAAGACTCTGATGTCGGCACTACTAATATTTCCACAGAAAAATGCTTGAACAGAGACTGAAATGGGTTAAATAATGTCCCTAGAGAAAAGATTAAACTTTGCTCAGGTTGGTGGAAACATGGATCTGAGGATTAATTAAGGAGTCAATACCCCCTTCTTCTCCGAAAACATTTGTTGAACCCATCTAGTTGATCTCTCATCCCAGGAAGCAAATGGAGCACCACCATGAGCATCACCATGAGGATCATCACCATGAGCATCACCATGAGCAGAAGCCAGGGATCTGCTTGGGATCCACTTAACATAACCTTTCAGTACATTTGGAAATTAGGAAGCTGTTATAATTTCTTTCTTTTTTAATGTATTGTATGTGAGTGCATGCACACATGCATATGCGGAGTCAGAGGAGGACAACTGTGATGGTTCTTGGTTGTCACTTGGCTACATCTGGAATGAACTATAACCCAGAAATGGAGGGCACACCTGTGAGGGGTTAGTCTGGACCTTTGAGGCAGGAAGACACACGCCTTTGATCTGGATCTGGAGACAGAAGACACACCTTTAATCTGGACAATACCTTCTGCTGGAAGTATATACAAGGACACAGAAGGAAGCTTTTGCTCTTTGCCTGCTTGCATATCCATTCCTTCACTGGCCTTAGAGCCTGCTTTTTCTGGACTCTAGCATATACAGAAAACCAGCTGAGACATCTAGTCTTGTGGGCTGAGCAATACTGGATTCATGGACTTTCCATTCACAACCAGCCATTGCTGGATTAGTTGGACTGCAACCTGAATTCATTCTAATAAATTCCAAATATATACACGTGTGTGTATATATATATATATTATATAAATATATGCATTTATATATGTATATATATATTTATATAACATACACACACACACACACACACACACACACACATTAAGTCTCCACAGTGTGGAGACTGAGATAGACTATGGATGGAGACTTTGAAGTTGGAATGAATGCAGATTTACATTATGATAATGGCTATAAGCCTATGGGGGCCAGGGCGCACAATGTGATGGTTTGAATGAAAATGGCCCCCAAAGGCCCATAGAGAGTGGCACTATTAGGAGGTGTGGCTTTGTTGGAGTAGGTGTGGGCTTCATAGAGAAAGTGTGTTACTGGGGGTGGCCTTTTGAGGTTTCAGAAGCTCAATCCAGGCCCAGTGGGTCACTCACTCTTCCTGCTGCCTGCCAATCCAGATGCAGAACTCTCAGCTCCCTCTCCAGCACCACGTCTGCCTGCGTGCCGCCAGGCTTTCTGCCATGATGACAATGGTCTAGACCTCTGAACTGTAAGCAAGACCCAACTAAATGTTTTCCTTACAAGAGTTGCTGTGGTCACAGTGTCTCTTCACAGCAATAGAAACCTTAACCAAGACAACAGCTTTCAGAAGTAGGTTCTCTCCCTCCACCAAATGGGTCCTAAGGGTCAAACTTACGCATGCTGGTTGGTTTTTGTCAACTTGACACGACCTAAACATATCTGGGAAGAGGGAACCTCAACTGAGAAAATATCTCCATCAGATTGGCCTTTAGGGAAGTCTGTTTAGCTTTCTTTTAAATTGTTGCTGTTATATTTTTTTATGATTTATGCAGCAGGGCCCAGCCCAGTGTGGACAGTGCCAAGCTTGGGCAGGTGGTCCTGGGATATAGAAGGCTGAGCAAGCCTCGGGGAGCAGACCAGAAAGCAGCATTCCTCCATGGTCTCTGCTTCAGGTCCTGCCTCCAAGTCCCTGCCTTGGCTTCCCTCAGTGGCCCTGGGATGTGTAAGCCAAATAAACCCTTTCCTCCTCAAGTTGCTTTTGGTCATGGTGTTTGTCACAGCCTTAGGCATCCAACCAAGAAATGGGTCGCCAGGCATAGTGGAGAGAGAGAGAGTATCTTTTTCTGCTGATCCACTTCACCTGCCCTGTTGTTACACTTTCCCAGAAGCACCACCAGCATTCCTGGATTGTATGTGTAGAGTATAAGTTCACTGTGCCACTGGAGAGGCTGCTTCCCTGCACCCCCAACTCTTCCAGCTAAAGAGATACTTGGGGCAAAGCAAAGCTGCTCTGGTTGGGGTGGGAGGCAGGAGGCAAGATGGGTTTTAAGTTCTATTTTCTCGAAGGTGAGTATCACTGAAGCCAAAGATCTCTGTGGCTTCATGGGACACAAGTGCGGCCATTGTGGTTGGATGAAAGGATCTTGGTTTATTATATGTATAACCTATTTCAGTAACACTTTTGGTTGCTTATTTAACTAATACCCATATATTAACTACTATGTGTCAGACACCCTTTAAAGCATTTTACAAATACCCTTCTTAGGTCTCAGTCTGAGCCTCTCTTGGCCACTTGTGACTTGGGTAATGTGGTCAAATTCGATAATTTCTCTAATCTTCCATTTCAGTATCTGTTATCTGCTAAGAGAGTAAGAAAATCTCACGAGCTGCGGGAATCAAATGAATCACATGCCAGTGTTTCAGAAATAGCACAGAAAAAGTTTATTATTAATATTGTTTGAAGGTAAGAGAAATTGGCTGTCATTCTATCAAAGGGTTTCATGTTTCTCCTCTTTGGAATTGCCAATCTGTGATGACTGGAGGTGACACAGACTAGCCTGAGCTGTAGGAACAAAGATGGAGAGCTGGAAACTGTATCTCAGCTCTGGAAGAGTGTGAAATATGAACACATCACTGCAATCAATTTAGGATGGAGTAAGGGTTGATACTGTAGCCCGGTGAAGACTTAGTTCACAAGTGAGTTTAGATCCTCTTCCCTTACTGAACTACACTCACCTTTCTGGTCTCAGCTTCCTTGATCTGGATCCTAGCCTTGGTACAGGATTCCTCTGTATGGCTCTGCAGTTCCCTCATCTTCCCATCTCCCACTCTTGATTTGCAGGGCTGGGAATCCAACACACAGACCCACACATACTAGGCAGGAGCTCTACCACTGAGCTATATCCACAGTCCTTTAGATCCATTTTCAATTGGTTGTTTTCTAGATCCTCAACCCTCCCATAAGCTGGAAGAAACAAAGCCATGCCTAACTTTTTCAGCCTTGCTTCTCCTGCAGCTAACATCCTGACTCCTAGTCAGACTTCAATCGATAAATGTTGGGAAGAATTGACTTTGTATCTGAACTAAAGTGGCAGGGAGAACGTCCACGTGCAGAGGACTTTGCAACTTATTCAGCTAAGACTGCATCTCTTATTGTTAGTAGAAAGCTCCACTCTAGTATTCTGAACATGTGTTTCTGAGCTGACCTTGAGAGCAGCCAAGCATCTGAAGTCACAGTCCGAACGTTCAGAAAACCATCTGTCAATTCCTGAGTCCTAGCTGACTTTGCCCACATCCCTCAAGGGCCTTCACGAGCCTGATTGTCCTTGCCCACGTGTGTGTGTGTGATAAGATGGGATTCAGTTTGGGGATTTGAGTATAGGTGTGACAGATTGATGCTCTTTTAATAATGCAGCCTCTGAAGTATAGACTAGCTTGAAGAGTCTGGAAGGGAAGCCCGGCAGGGTTGTGTTATTGAACTAGCTCCGGGCACACAAATATCCTTGTCACTCTCAAAAGGGCCAGGGAGTGTCCTGTTCACCGAACAATTTCAGACAGTGCGAGGGGGATGAAATGGCATTGAGAATGAAACGAACTGTCATCCAGGATGAAATGGGATGTCTAGGAAAGGGAAGAGGAGACAGACGAGGATGACAGAGCTGACAGTCACAGGCAGACAGCCACTTAGCATAAGTTAATTTAGCAGCCAGCCCAGTCCAGAAGGATTCGTACATCTGGCTTACACTGTGGCACATCAGACTCTGACAGGGCGTTGGGAGGGCTGAGGGTACCAAGGACCATTTCCAAGCACACAGTATGTTTTCTGTATGAATTGAAGACCAAGAAGAAACTGTATTTTCTTCCATCTTTTCCATATTCTTACCACCCTTGTGCCCGCAGCAGCTCTGTCCCTGGGAGGAAGGCATGCAGGTGGGTAAAGTTGGCTATGTGTCTGCACAGCATGGACAGAGGTTTCTTTTGGAGTCAGACTGATGTGCGCACGCCTGTACTCACACACAGGAAGCATACAGTTAAGCTTCTCCTGAGAGTTGTTTAGAGAGTAAGCCAGTCATACATGCATCTCTGAGAACACGATTCTGCACTGGGTGTCAGTAAAGGCTTTGGTTGTAATTCAAACATTAAAATGTAAAGATGAAACCAAAAGATGTGGTTTCTAAAATTTTGAAAAATGTAGACAATCTAATGGACTTAAATACTTTCCCAGTTATAAGCAGATGACAACATCATTTCTATTAAAGTGCCTGAAACTTTTGTCTTTCCCCGTTAAGCATATAGGAGCAAAGCACAGAAGCAATTGTACAAATAAACACCAAGGGTGGTACATGCCTATGACACCTGCAGGAGGCTCAGGCAGGAAGAGCCTGGGCCAGCCTGTGGTATATAGTGAGACCCCCTCTAAAAATAATAAAGCCAAAATATCAAAAAGTTGGATTGGTGAGATGGCTTAGTGGGTAAAGGTACTTGCTGCCAAGCCTGATGATCCGACTCCATTTCCTGGGACTTTCGTGGTAGAAGGAGAGAACTGGCTCCTGCAAGCTGCCCACTGACCACACGTGCACACATCATGGCATGCATGCATCACCCCCTCCTCCACACAAAATAAATTTTTTAAAATTTAAGTTTAATATAAACTTGGCAGAGTAGGTACTCAGTCTCTGGAGTGTGCAGGAGGGTGGAGCCATCATTGCCCAATTGCGTGCCTTCCTCCCAGGGAAGGAGCTGCTCTGGGCACAAGGGTGGCAAGAATATGGAAGATGGAAGAAAATATGGTTTCTTCTTGGTCTTTCTTATGTTTCGTCAATTCATACAGAAAATCGATTGTGTGCTTGGAAACGGTCCTCTGTACCCTCTGCCCGCCTGCTATCCCGTCAGAGCTGATGAGTCACAGTGAAGGAAATCTTTTGCCATCTGGAAGTGACTGCTGTCCTGACCAGGCTTTGGAAAATGATTACTTGGTAAAGACAGATGAGCCAACACCTGGGCAGCATAGCCTTGTCCAGTCTGGTACTGTGTCTCCCAGGGCAGTTACTTGTTGCCCAGTTGCAGCCCTGCTGCCTGCCTGGTCTCCGAGCCTGGGGGAGACTGGGAGGGAGGGCAGAGGAAGGAGGGGGAGCTGAGGGAGGGGTAGTGGCGATAGGAGAGGCTCCTGAGAATATCTTGCTTACTGACAGCTGCCTCAGACAAAAATAGAGGTGTGACTTGCTTTAAAAAGTGTTGTGCATTCTGGGAATGTTGGATTTAAATGTAAAATGGAATCATATCAATGCACTGTAGGAATTCCTGTGTGCTTTCCCTGAAGTGTAAACCTTGTTGCTTTAAAGCAAAATGATTCGATCACATTTTAACCAATAATTAAATGACTTTTAAGTGGCAAGTCCTCTTACGGTGAAACACCTTCATATTCTCAATTTATTTCTGTACTCAACCTGCACTCCACAGAATACACAATTTAGTCACTGAAATACAAAATATATACAGATCAGGCGTGGTGGTCCACACCTTTAATACCAGCATTCAGGAGGAGGAAGCAGGATCTATGAGTAAGAGACCAACCTGGTCTATATAGAGTTGTAAGCTAGTCAGGGCTAGAAAGCAACTAAAACTTGCTTTCATAATTTGTAAGATGAGAATCTATTTTTACTATTATTTTACTATATTTACTCTTATTTTTACTATATAAGAAAATATTTGATGTGCCAAGATTAAAAAGGGCATGGCATGGACTGTGGGCTGGGTGCAGTGGTATAGCTCTCTAATCCCAAATACTTGGAAGGTTGAGGTTGGAGGGTCATGGGTTTGAGGACAGCCTGGGCAACTTAGTGAGCCTTACAGATATAGATACAGATGTATAAAGATAGGCAGTTAGGAAGGAAGGAAGGAAGGAAGGAAGGAAGGAAGGAAGGAAGAAGAGAGAGAGGAGAGAGGGAGGGCAACCTGTAATTAGGCAACAATGTAGTAAAGTATATTTTTATAAATAAATACAATGTTTGCATGTAAAATTTACTATATACAATTTTATGTAAAGAATATTGCATAGCATACAATTGCTATATTCAACAGAACATCACAAAATATAAATGTTTAATCTATTCTTGCATTTATTTTTATCATCCATTATTAAATTAAGCTTCTTATGGGTTGGTTAACAGAATGAAAGGAGAGTCTGTAGTGGCCCAGTGGTAGCAGGAGACCCTGGCTTCGTCCTTATTATAAAGGTGAACACACACCCGAGTATGGTAGTACTCCCCTTATCTATCACACTGTGTGGAAACCTTGGTGAATCCCTTGCAGCTCTGATGCCGCCCTTCCTCCTCAGTAGGAGCTGGAGAACGTGGGGCAGAGTGCCTATTCAGTGACCTCTCAAAGCTGGTGAGGAGAAGCCAGAGGCTCTGGGGCTTCAGTACAGAGCATATGGGGTTTATGAGGAAAGCTTTCTTGGGTCTGTTCCAGCACCTGGGAACCAGTGTCCTTTGGGATATAAAGGTCACATTTGATTTTATTAGTGAGACATAGGGCATGCTATCCATGCTAGGCCTGCTGTACCATGGGGCTAACACTCTCAGCCCTCGATTGCTTTTGACTGTCTCCAGTCATTGGTTATCTCACACAAAGTAAATCAGTAACCTGTCATAATTACATAATCTCCTCACGCGGTGGTTGAATGAGAATGGCTCCCATGTGATCATATAACTGAATGCTTAGTCACCAGGGAGTGGACCTTTTGAAAGGACAAGGAGGTGTGGCCTTGTTGAAGTAGGTGTGGCTTTGTTGGAGGAAGTGTATCATTGGGGGTGGACTTTGAGGTTCCAAAAGCCCATGCCAGGCCTAGTCTCTTGCTCATTCTCTCTGCCTGCAGTCAGGATATAGCTGTAAGCTACTGTTCCAGCACCATGCCTGCAACAATGCTCCTTGCCATGATGATAGCAGACTAACTCTCTGAAACTATAAGCAAGCCCTCAATTAAATACTTTCTTTTATCGAGAGTTGCCTTGGTCATGGTGTCTCTCCACTAACAGAAAAGTAACTAAGAAATCTGCTTTTGTCTATTTTATGCAGTGGGTCACATGTAATGAGTTTCATAAAATGGCTCCCCAAACCTCATGTCTTCCTGTGAACTCCAAATAAGATCTTATTTGGAAATAGGATCTCTTCAGATGTAATTAATTGATAATCAGATGAGGAGGTCAGAGATAAAACAATCCTAGACTTAGAATGGGTCCTAAATCCAGTGTCTGGATTTGGCTAGGAGTGGTAGTATATGCCTGTAATCCCAGGCCTTGGGAAGCTGAGGCAGGAGGATCATGAGTTTAAACCAGACTACACTATATAGTAAGAACCTGGTCTCATACCAAAAGCACAAACCAGGACAAAAAGGGGAAAGCAAGCTGAGCACCAGCATTCATCCCTCTCTGCTTTCCAACTGCAGATGTATCATGGCAGGTGTCTTAGTTGCTTTTTATTCCTGTGCTAAGATACCATGACCAAGACAACTTATGGAAGAAAGAGTTTATTGGGACTTAGCGTTCAGAGGGTGAGTCCATGGCTATCATGGTGGGAAACATGGCAGCAGATAGGCAGGCATGGTGCAAGAGCAGAAGCTGAGAGCCTACATCTGATCCACAAGCATGAGTCAGAGAGAGAGAGAGACAGACAGACAGACAGACACTGGGAATGACATGGGCTTCTGAAACCTCAAAAACCCCTGTGACACACCTCCTCCAGCAAAGGCCATACCTCCTAATCCTTCCCAAGCAGTTCCACCAACTGGGACAAAGCATTCAAGTATGTGAGCCTCTGGGGTTCATTGTCACTTAAACACCCACAGGCTGCTGCACAATCCCACTGCTGTGGTCACTGTCATGCCCAAATAAACCCTTTCATCCTTAAGTCGCTTTTGTCTGGTCTTTTGTCACAGCAGTGAGACACTTGCTGGTGAAATTTAAACTACTGGCCCATTACAGTGTCTCTTCCCTGCTATTCAACAGTGTTGTAACCTATCTCTGGTTATC
Organism: Cricetomys ansorgei; assembly: GCA_026225945.1. Lineage (NCBI taxonomy): Eukaryota > Metazoa > Chordata > Mammalia > Rodentia > Nesomyidae > Cricetomys > Cricetomys ansorgei. Next base: position 10,231,260 of record JAMJFZ010000056.1, on the reverse strand, counting down.
TGTTTGTTCAGATACCTGGAGATACTCTGACTAATGTAAAAATAGAGGGAAAAGCCTGTTCTCAAACTCTCTTGCCTTCCAGGTAACAGTGCAGAGGGGAAGGATGAAGCCTGCTGTCACAGGCTGTTCTCTGTCCCCCAACCCCCTTTTTACCCCTACACTCCTCCCCTTCCTCCTCCTCTACAGTTCCCAAGGGGGACCTGCTGGAATCCGTGAATATCACTAGAGCAAGACCTCTGCAGCTGCCAAGGAACAGAGCAATGTGGGAGGTGCACAGCAGGTAAGACATGCCAGTGCACACAAAAACACTTAACATTTTAACAACCTGTACACAATACAGATGGATATCAACTGGTGTCTGCTGCACCCACTCACCCAGGGTGAGCAGCCCTGAATGACCTGGCCTTCAGTAACCCAGTGCCCCCGTGCACTACAGGAATTCCGTGAGTCCTGTCTATACTGAAGCAGTATAATCAGTTAAATAGCTTCTTTTACTCAAGCTTTCTCTTCACCTTGACTACCTCTAGCAAATTAATTAATCTGTAACTGTTTCCTCGTGTGGAGTCACAATGTGGGCTATCTCCTGCAGGTTCTGGGAAGATGTGAGTTAATGCCTGACTTAGAGTTTGCTGTGATGAAACACCATGATCAAAGAAACTTGAGGAGGCAAGAGTTTATTTGCTTATACTTCCACAGCACTGTTCGTCACTGAAGCAAGCCAGGACAGGAACTCAAACAGGGTTAGAACCAGAGGCAGAAGCTGAGGCAGAGGCCATGGAGGGGTGCTGCTTACTGGCTTGCTCTCGGTGACTTGTTCAGCCTGCTCTCTTATAGAACCCAGGACCACCAGCCCAAGGATGGAACCACCTACAATGGGCCAGGCCCTCCCCCATCAATACCTAATTAAGAAAATGCCTTACAGCCGTGTCTTATGGAGGCATTTTCTCAATTGTTTCTTTCCCTTCAGAAAACTCTAGTTATGTGTCAAATTCACATAAGACTAGCCAGCACAGTGCCCAAGGGGTGGCTGGAACAGAACTTAGTATTAGATGCCACTGGGTGAGGAGCTACCAAGTTGGTGTTGAAGGTGAAACTCAACTCTCTAATGAAAATGACATAGTTTTGTTCGCTAGATTTTTACATCTTCAGATACGGCAACCACCAAAAAAAATCAGAAAAGCAAATATATATATAATTTATATATATATAATGTATATGCTTTCTAAAAACTCTGACTTTCTGAATCATCAAACACCTTGTGCCTTCTTTTTCTTGGCAATTTTTTTTTACTGTTTCTTTTAGCCCAATATGAAGACATTTTCAGCTGGGGATGTCATTTATCTATTTGTTTATTTATCTTGCAGGTCTGGCCCTGGAACCCATACTGAGCAGGCTCTGGCATCTACCACTGTGCCACCCCCCAGATCTAGTAAGGATTTGTAAAATCTGCAGTGCATGCCCAAGAACTCCTTCTCTGAATGGTCCATTGATTTGATAAATAATGACCACGTGTGAATGAACATGTAAGGGCAGTCATCCCAGATGCCCAGGGATGCCACTTCTCTTGAACCAATTTACATTTTTAGCCTTTGCTAATTTAATGAGTTACACATATTCTAGATCTGACTTAACATCTGTCTTTAAGTATTTGTTGTTTAAATGTGTGTGTGTGTGTGTATGTGTGTGTGTGTGTGTTTCTGTGTGTGTGTGTGTGTGTGTGTGTGTGTGTGTGTATGTGTGTATGTATATGCACTACTTGCCTGTAGTGCCTGAGACCAGAAGAGGGAGTTGGATCTCTTGGACCTGGAGCTACATAACATACAGATCAGCTGTGAACTTCCACGTGGGTGCTGGGAACTTGAGCCTAGCCCTCTCCAAGAGGAGCTAGTGCTCATAATTGCTGAGCCATCTCTCCAGTCCCAGCATAGCCATTTTTAAAAAGTCTGTGACACTGAGATTAGAAACACAGACTTGGCAGTCAAGAAGCCTGGGACCAGTTGTGTTTTGCCTCCTCCTCAGTTGTCAACTCAACTAACTGATTGCCAGTCTTGGCCTCCTGGTCTATACAATAGAGATAATAATCGTTCTTACCTTTGGGACAAGCAGGTAGTAAGCTGGCCTGGAATAGAGCGAGTGCTCAGAATGATAACTATTTTTTTTTATGCTGAAGGAACCACTCAGACTTTCAAATTGGTGCATTCTAGTTAGTTTTAATTGACAACTTAACACAGCCTGGAGTCATCTGAGAAAGGAATCTCAACTGAGAAATTACCTAGATCAGATAGGCCTGTGGATAGATCAGATAGGCCTGTGGCTATATCTGGGCGTGAAGGTTTTCTTGGCTGTTGATTGGTGTAGAAGGCCCAGCTCACTGTGGGCAGCATCATTCCCTGGGCCAGTGTTCCTAGGTTGAATAAGAAAACTAGCTAAGCCAAGCAGTGGTGGCACATTCCTTTAATCCAAGCACTTGTGGGACAGAGCAAGGCCAATCCCTGTGAGTTTGAGGCCAGCCTGGTCTACAGGACAGCCAGAGCTACAACAGAGAAATCCTGTCTTGAAAAACAAACAAAAAAGAAAAAAAAAAGAAGAAAGAAAGAAAGAAAGAAAGAAAGAAAGAAAGAAAGAAAGCTAGCTAACGTGAGTCTGCCAGTGAGCCAGGAAGCAGCACTCCTATGATTTCTGCATCAAGTTCCTGCAAGAGTTTTTGCCTTGATTTCCCTAAATGATGTAGTGCTGTAAGCTGTAAGCCAAAATACTTTCTTCCCCTAAGTTGCTTTTGGTTAGAATGTTTTATCATGGCAACAGAAAGGGAAATTGGACATAGCGCCTCTTAGATCTCTCACTCAGAGACTCTTTTCTTGTTATTTCAGTATTTCATTCGTCAACTCTCTAGTCTGCAGTTTCTTCTTGTCTTCCTCCTCTCCAATCTATTCTCTCAGGGAAGTTTATGATGGCTCCTTGTTTATGATGGCTGCCCTTCTCGGGGTTCATCTCCATCACATCTTCCTGGAAGGGAAGCGACCTGGAATTGTTCAAGTGTGATCTTCCCTAATCCTCCCTAAAGACAGAGATGACTGAAAAATGCGTTAAGGCAATATCAGTTATGCAGCGACTCAGGTGGAGGGAATTTTCCTTTGCAGGCTGCTGCACCAGGTAGAGGCCTCTCCCTAACACTAGAGGTCACTATTAAAGCAGGATTTCAGAAGCAGGCAGCCTTTCCAGCAATAGAAGTTCTTCGGCTCACCACCAGAGTGCACAGATATTATTTGTGGAGTTTGAGAGCAACATCTGGAGTTTTTAACAAGTTCCTAAGCCGAAATTCACTTCTAATCTTTTCTTGTCTCTCACCACTAGAAAACAATCCTATTTTCCAGGAGGGGAGAGACCTCTACCTGAGAAGATCCAGAGTTAAAAGCTGGCTCTGGCCTGGATTGCTGACTCCAAACCAGCCTCTCCAACCCTGACCCCCCATGCCAAGTCCACTGCTGTGTTCCTGACCCCTGTCAGCCCTTTTCTAGGGCACCCTCTATTCCAAACATGTTAAACCAGCACCCCCCCTCCGTGTTCATACCCCAAACCTCGCCTTTTTTTCAGCTTTCTGGTGATGACCGGAAACTTTAAGGCCTTCATTCACCAAGTCCTTTTGGCTTTATTTCCTATTATTTTCTGAACCTATCTTCTTCCATAAAATTGCACAATGGTACTCACTCCATAGGGCTGTGGAAATAACAACAGACCGGAAAGCCCTGCCTCATCCTCAACTGCATCTCTTAGCAATCCTCTTTTAAAATCACTCTTTGAAGCCGGGTAGTGGTGGCCACACCTTTAATCCCAGTGCTCAGGAGGCAGAGGCAGGAGGACCTCTGAGTTCAGATCTCTGAGTTCGAGGCCAACCTTGTCTACAGAGTGAGTTCCAGGATAGCCAGGACTACATGGGAAAACCCTGTCTCGAAAAACAAAAGAAAAATAAAATCACTTTTTGATTATTTTAATTCCCATCTCACCCTAACTCTAACATTAACCCTTCCCTGAATTTTGTCAATTTTGAGTTATGCACAAATGGCCTTCACAATACCTGGGCCTTCCCTCTCGCAGTCCTGTCTTCGCCTGGACCTCAGCCTTTTACTCTTTTAGACAGCCTGAATCTAAAGGCACTTCCCGAGAAAGGCAAAGGCTTTATGTCCAGTCGGAGCTGCAGGAGCCTAGAGCACTGGAAATGTGACCAGCGTCAGCGAGTAACTGAGCTGTAAATTCTATTTAGTATTTAACTACACAACATAAAGCACCAGTCTGTGTTTTTATTCTCCTTGTTCTGTCCCGTTTCTATATAGATGCAAAGCCTAGCCAGTGCTCACTCACCAAAGTACTTCGCAGAGAAGTTCCCCTCCTTCCTCAGTTTCTCTCCCTACATCCCCTCCCTCTCCCTACCTGTGTGTGTGTATATGTGTGAGAATGTGTGTGTGTGTATGTAATGTGTGTGTGAGTGTGTGTGTGTGTGTGTGTGTGTGGGTCAGATGTTGGTCCTCACCTGTCCACCTTGTTTGTGACAGTCTCTTCACCACTACACAAGCCAAACTAGTAGATTTGCAAACTCCTGGAGATTCTCTCATTCCCATGGGGCACTGGGATTGCCTGCAGCGTGTGTTACTATGTCCAGCCTTTGCCTCTGCTCTGGGGCATCTGTAATCAGATCATCAGGCTTACACAGCAATACTTTTACCCTCTGAGCCACCTTCCTAACCCCTTTTCCTCCTATCTTTACAAAACCTCCCCTGGCTCCAGTTCTGTATCTGGCCCCTGATGCATCCCAATGTCTTAAAAGAAAATCTATGTTCACAGAAAAACAACCCCCCTCCCATCTCTTGAATCTTGAATCTCTTGGAGTCTGCTCCCAGCAAGGCCCAGTAGCCTCTATAGTACCAAGGGGAGGATGTCTGTCCTCTGCTTTCACCCACAAGGAGCACCTCACAGTGACCGCCAAGTGGCCTACTCTCAGACTTCTGGCTCCAGGGCTTCCTCCTGCTCAGTCTCCTGTGATGTTCTCTATTTGTCAACCCTGCAGCTCTGCATGTTGGAATACCCAGAAGCTCAGTCCTGGGACCCGTTTTCTGTACTTACCATTTTCTGTGGGCTCAGGGCTTTCAACCTTTCCAGATGTTGACCATTTCTGCATTTTTGTCTCCAGTGCTGACCTCTCCTGCAGAGTCCAGGCCAAAGCAGCAAAGGGCAACTGGATACATCCTATCTCACACAACTTAGATTGAACTCCCCCACTCTTAAGTTGACACCCCCCTCTCCACATTGGTAACCTGCCCCTCCTGTGTCTTCCCATCTCATGTAAAGGGACCTCCATCTTCCTCCTGCTCAGCTCCCACCTGAGACTTTGATTTGAACTCCCTCCCATCCTCTCTTTCCCTCCCTCCTTCCCCAGCCTCTCCCATGCTAGCTCTTCTTTCTCTCATGCATCAAGTCAGGACTATCAACAAATGAGGCTGAGCCTGCCTTCAAATCATTGCCAGAGACTGAGCACTTCTCAGCCTTCCGTTGCAGCCACCTGGCTATGAGCTGCCATTGTTGTCCGCTCTCTCTGGGGTTACGGTAGTAGTTGTCTCCAATCCTGCCTTGCCCTTGCTGTCTATTCTAAACGCTCAGTTGGCGTGACCCTGCTCCAACTTAAATCACATCATGCTGCTCAGGGTACTAGGTTGGTTCCCATCTCAGTAGGAATAAAACTTAAAGTTCTTAGTGTGACCTTCAAGGTCCAAGAAGCTGGGCACTCCGTTGCCTGTGTCTTATCTCCGGCATGTCCTCTGCCACTCAATTCAGTCTAGTCAAACTGGCCTCTCTGCCATCACTGGAAGTGGTATGGGTTTACAGACACTGTTCTCCTAGTTAAGGATGATCTTAGACCAGATATCTTTTGTCTTCTGCCCTTACTTCCTGCTAGTTAGTTCTCTGCTCAGATGTGGTCTTTTAGCTGGTCTTGCTTGTCTTTATATAAATGTTAAAATGTGTCTTCCCCTAACACTCTCCTTTCCCTTTCCTGCCTTCTTCCTCCTCTTCCTCTGTTGCAGAAGTTCATTTTAGTTATATATAAAATAACTGTTTTGTGAACTGTTGAGTGAGGGTCTGCCTAGGTCTTGGCATTTTTGTATTGTTTGCAGGTGTTAGATTTCTATGGGGGCTGTTTAACTGCTAATGATCTGCATGTGGTATCAGTATATATATATATATATATATATATATATATATATATATATATATATATATATATATATATATATATATCTGCATGTGGTATCAGGTATACCTGAGGAGTACTGAATCAATACAACACTGCACTCAGACGCTCAGGGTTCCATTGTCGATGAGTATGGCACTGGCCATGATGGTGGTTCCCTCTGCTGAGGTCTGGCAGGGTTTACATCTAAGAATATGCCTCTTGTCTTCTTGGCGGAACCACCACAGCAGCAGCCCCTTCCTTTCCTCTTCCCCCTTCCTCTTCTCCTTCTCCTCCTCCCCCTCCTCCCCTTCTCCTTCTTCATACATAGCATTATCTACACCCACTAACTTGGCTTTGTCTTTTCTGTTGTCTGTCTGCCCCAGTAGAAGGTAAGCACCATGAGGGGCAGGATTTTTGTTGGTTTCATTTACTGCTGTGCCTCATTGCCTGGCATGTTTGTTGAATATACTACAAACAATTTGTTTACTGTCTTGTAATAGCACTTACCACCTGAGAATAGTTTAATTCATTTAGCAATATTTTTATTGCTCTAATTTTCCTTATCGTCCTGTCATTACTGTTTCTCTTGCTCTCTCTCTCTCACACACACACAGGCACGCGCACACGCGCCATGAGCACAGTCCATTCCAATGCCAGCTTTCGCACTTTGGGTTTTCATCACTCAAACCATTTCAGTAATCTAAAAAGTTGTCTTCTTGCCACTGATTCTGCCTCCTTTAGACCTACCCCTGCTTCTAAAAACAAATTGATCCTTTCATGGCCCCGTCAAAAACCCATTAGCGAGTCTCCACTGCTTTCAGATGCCACAGCACCCACTAGACAGAACGGCTCACCTCTTCAGGCCTCAGCCCTCCAACTCCCTTTATGCACTCAGTCCCCAGGACACCCTCTGCCCTTTCCCAGCGCTGTGTCCCTCTCTGCCAAAAACAGCCTGCCCACTCCTGCACCTGCTCAGCTCCTGGCCGCCCTCCACACCCTCTTCAGGGGACCCCCCCCTCAGATTATATATATATATATGTGGGGAGAGAGAGAGAGAGAGAGAGCACTTCTACCTGCTGCCTCTTATGTATGAGTCTCTAAGGTTCTACCTCAGCATTACTGAGCCTTTATACATTTCTTTCTAAATTCTCTTTTTTAAATACGTATTTATTTACTATGTATGTGTGTGTGTCTGCTTGGGTTTAGAGGTAACCTCTGCAGGCAAGTGCCCATGGAGGCTAGAGGGAGTTGGATCTCTTGGAGGGCTGGGAACTGAACTCTAGTTCTCTGCAAGATCTCTGTTTTCTTAAGTTCTGAGCCATTGCTCCAACCCCTCTGTCTAGATTCTGAGTCTGGTTTTCATCTCCATCTTGATATAAACCGTTTCCTCAGATTTTCTCATATTCTGTGGTAATTTTTTTAGCCCACATTGACTCAGTGATCTTTTCCAATAATATTTTTCCAGTTGTATTTGTTCACAACTCTGAAATCTCTGCTCCTTTGACTGAGGCATAGTATAGACCCTCAAGCCTCGAAGGAAGCAAGTAAGTTATTACTTCACTTCCATATTCCTACCATGTAGCTCATAGTAGGCACTTTAGTGATACTTGTTGAATGAATGCTTTAAAGTTTGCCTGCCCCCAGACAGGCTAATCGGACTAAAATTAGATGAAGTCTTAGGAATGAAAGTAAAGTTTTTGTTCATTTGTTCATTTGTTCCTTCCTTTCTTCCCTCCTTCTCTTCTTTCCTGTTTATGATCCCGGGGCCTTGTATATGCAAATGAAGCAAGTACTATATCCCCAAACTGCGTTCTCAGCCATATGGCATCCATTTTATTTGAAGATCTGAAGGCAAAAATAGTAAAGAGTATCTAATATAGTCTTACATATATATTCACATTTATATGCATTGACGAATATATAACCTAAATCATATTGTGTATTCAAAAGCATTGTGAGCAACAATTTTAAGTTCATAAACACTTTAAAGACTAAACAGAACACTTCGAAGAAATTGAGTCTCCTGGGGTGCTCCTTCTGTCACTCCTCCCCAAAACTGTTCCTTTTGTTGCCCCTATAGGCACTGCCGGAGGCGGCCCCTCCAGCCACAGCCTGTGTCTCCTTGTTATCCAATATTGTAAACTTTCCTTCTATGATCCTTCACTATCAGACTCAGTTCTTACTCCCCTATGCTACTATGCCCACCACAGTATTTACATGTGGATCTCAGAGCTACCCAGAGTGCTCAACCTCTTCCTCCCCGACTTTCCTACAGCATGAGTCTTAGTAGAAGGCTGTCACCTGTCACCATATACAGCTTGGCTGCAGTGTCTGCCACCCAGATGTCCTTGGTTCCTACTTTATTTCTTGATCTAGGTTACTCTGCCTTTTGACAACTGTGTGAATTGCTCTGTAACTTTCCAATAAAATTATGGTTTAAGAAAATATTTACTGAGCCATGAGGCAAACAAGGGCTAAGGTTTTACACAAATTATCTTATTCAGTTCTCAGAATGTTCACTAAGGATGTACTGCTACCAGCACTCAGCAGAGCTGGAATTAAACACCAAAGGGTTCAATGCTCTGTCCAAGGTCACAGGGCTTAGGAACTAGAGGGAGGGTATAAACACAGGGAACCTGACTCCAAAGCCCTCCTGCTCTATACAGTAGCTGAACTCTGCCTTCCCATCCACGCCTCCTCAAGCATTTCTACCCCTTCTCAGCTCCACAGCACGCACTGCCAGGCTTCTCAGTGCTTACCAAGACAGTCAGCAATGACGTCTGTATACTGTTGCTATCTAGCAGCTCTATGCAGTCAGCTTTTCTCAGTTCATTTCTTCTCCTCTTGAGCAGTCTGATCAGTATTCTCCAATACCTCTTTGCTCCAAAGATGGGGGCTGGACGGGTATTGATAAGCCCCTATACTTCTGTGGCAGATTAATATGGATTAGGGGCTCCTGGGGAAGGGGTGCTTTATCACTCTCTTGCTAATTTTGTAGCATTTATTTCACAGATAATGGGCAGGCAATGGCTTTAGGGCTAGCCTAGGCCAGGGTCAGTTAGCTCTGAGCCTTATAATCTGGCCAAGTGAGTGGGTCCATGGAGCCCATTTCTTCACTTGTGCAAATAGCAAATAGCCTAAGATGTGGTTGCAGTGTGCATTAGAAGGATTAATAAGTGAGCCCAAGGATGGGCTCGGGACACACATCTGATGATTTCCTTTTCTCTTCTCTTTCCCTCCCTCTTTTGTTTTTTCTTTCTTTCTTTCTTTCTTTCTTTCTTTCTTTCTTTCTTTCTTTCTTTCTTTCTAACAGAATTTTGTTATGTAGCTTTGGCCAGCTTGGTACAAGGTATCCTAGGCTGCTTTAAGCTCACAGCAATTCTCCTGCCTCAGTTTCTTGAATGCTGGGATTGCAAGTATGTACCACCATGCCTGGCATAATCATTTCATTTTTAACAAAATCAGCTGATTCAGCCAGGTCTAGTATAACCCTGAAATCCCAACTACTTGAGATACTGAGGCAAAAAGATCTCAAGTTTAAGGCCTGCCTGGGTTACACAGCAGGTTGGTTAGTGTCTAAGATATCCTTTGAGTACTGTTTAAAAAAAGGACTTGTTCCAGCCCAGAAGTACAAGGGACAGGAGCAAAGACCCACAGAAAAGGGGCTGAGGGTGACTTAGTGGTGGACTGATGGCCTAGCATGTGAGAGACCCTAGATTCACCCCTCCCCCAGTATCAGAAGAGAAGGAGGGAGGGAGGGAGGGAGGAAAGGAGGGAGGGCAGGCAAGCAGGCAGGTCAGCCTCTAAGTAAAATAAACAGCAAACGCACACTTTTGTTTTATTGTGGGTAATCTTAAGGCCCTTCATGAGTGAGTAGGAGGCCAGGTGCCTGGGTCTATCACTCCACTCTCTGCTTTATTCTCTTTCCACTGAAGCTGGAGTGAGGCTGCTGACCAGAAGCCCCAAAGATCCTCTGTCTGTCTCCCACAGCACTTTGGTTATACCCACACACCGCTGAACCCAGGTCCTCAATTCACACAGCAAATGGTCTCACCACTTGCCACCTCTCCAGCCCCTTTAGAGCCTTGTTAAGCCAAGCACTATGGTTGATCTTTGTGCAAGGAAGGTCTCTATGAGAGCTGATGTTCCTGTTGAGTGGTTGGATTGTTACTGATATGCTGCCTGGAACCCTAGCCCTTGAATACCGGCCAGTTTTCCTAGTCTGTGCAGGACAGAAGCTAGGAACTTTACTTCTTTGAGATTTGATGGAAGATTTTTTTCCATGCTGGGGTTGTGACCCAGAGTTTTATGCATGCTAGGCAAGTGCTCTGCACTGGGCTGCACCCCAGCCCAACAGAAACATTTATGCTTCCACTGTGCCTCAGTTTACATTGCTACAACAGCAGAGGCGCTTTCCTGTGTGTTTGCCACATGGCCAGACTAATGCCTGGCCTGGGAGGGCATCACCCATCTTTCACAGTTCTGTAGTTTGGGTGAGTCTAGCTTTGGTCCGAGGCCAAGAGCCAATGTTTATTTACTTCTGGAAGCAGGTGCAGGCACAATGGCTTAGGCTATAATCCCAGCACTTGGGAGAGGGAGCAGAGAATCAGGAATTCAAGGTTATACACTGATACACACACACACACACACACACACACACACACACACACACACACACACACATTTACAGCCTGTGCCAAGATCAAGATCAAAATATTTGTGGGGTTTTTTTGTTGTTGTTGTTGGTTTTTTTTGGCCTAAACAGGTGGACTTTTTTCTTTCAAATTTTTTTTTTTATTTTTTTTTAGCTTACTGGCAGAGAGAAAACTTGGGGTGCTTTGACATGTTTTTTGATTGTGTTTCCCTGGCTTTGGAGACTAATATAAAAAGCTTAAAACTTTTAGGCTCCTGGCTTCTCAGATGCTTGCAGTGCTAGCTCCTGGCATGCGGGCCAGTGTCTTGTTTACAAATCCTGCTTATATGACAGGACAAGTCACCTTCTTGACAGTCTCAGGGTGTTTGGGGATGAATAAAAGCACACATTTCCACAGGACTGGGAACTCACCTCCAGGGTCTGCCAGCACCCCACAAGCCGAGGTGCTTATGAAACCCGCTGTTCAACAGCATGCATGGCCCCCTGGTGCATATTCAGCTCTGGGTTTTAAAGCATCTGTAAGCATCATTTCATTTGACCTTCTGCCCAGTTGTTTTCTCTTTCATTTGCTTCTCTTTTTCTTCTTTCTTGGCAGCAGAATTGGCTGTCTGCTAAGAACGATGGTGTGTGTGTGTTGGGGGAGGGAGCGGATAGCCCTGGATTCCACTGTATTCTATCAAATCAACATTCGAAGCAGGTCAATGTAAATCTTCCTTTACAGTAGGCCTGCTGTTCCATGTTGCCAGATAGAAAAGTAAAAATAATAAAATCAGTAGGCAGCTTAGACCTGAGCATTAAGGGGCCAACTCTGGCAGTCATGGTGCCTGCTGGGACAACTGGTAAGGGGTTTGAGTGGCATTAACTCTAGCACTGTTGAATCCCCGCTTCTGATGAGAAACAACTGCTGACTAAGAATAAGTACCACTACCACCCCACCTTCATGCACGCCCGTAAGAACCACAGGGGGGTGGGGGGAGCAGGAGTCCCATCAAAACCCTGCTTTTGCAACACGATTTGAAAAGGAGGAAAATGTGCCCTCTGTTCCCCTCCTCTTCTGCCCGCCCTAGTTGTATCTCCCCAGGTACTTGCTATCCTGTGATACACAGCACCCTTTGCCTTATTTGAAGCATCTCCTTTCCTAGGGAGACTGTCAATCTGTGAGGCTGGCATCCCTGCTTCGTCTTCTCCCTTTGAGCAAGCAGTGCGCAAGAGAGAAACAGATCCCAGAGGGCTTTTTGAGCTAAATCATTTACTCACACACTGTCAGCCACCCTGCCACACACGCCAAGCTCTGGCTGCTGCAGGAGCTCTTCCAGGTCCTGGGCTATAGTGGTTCTAGCTATAAAAGAAAGTGAGGCTCAATGGGGCCTGGTGGGACAGGGTTGGAATTCCAGCTACTCAGAAGTCAGAGACTGGATTCTAAGTCCAACACTGTAAAGAAAATTCAAGGTCCATTCAGGCAACTTAACAAGATGCTGTCTCAAAATAAAAACCTGACAGAGGGAGCAAGCAGTTCTATTCCTGCCATGCCCATATCTCTCTTTGCAGTATACTACATAAATGTGATTTCTTTCTAGGGCAAACAAACCCCAGAACAGCAAGAACAGAAAGGGCTGGAGACATAGCGAAGTGGCAGAGTGCTTGCTTACTATTGGCAAGGCCTTGGTTCCATCCCTTGTGGGGGAGGGGAGAAAGGTAAGGGAAGACAAGATGCTTCCTCCCACAGGACTTGAATCCCAATGGAGAGAAAATATAAGATACAGTGCAGAGCAAGTTCCTATACTGATGAACAGATGAGGAAATAAAGTCACCATCGTAAGAGATGCTTGTCTGGTTTTGAACTCCATGTTGAGTTTAGACTCTGCCACCAACAGCTGTCTGGCTGGTGTTAATTGGTCAAGATCATGTTCTTACAGTTTCAGTAGTGAAATGTTCTTCCCCGGATTCCCAAGTAACTCACCTTAATAGAGGCCTTCCCTAGCCACCCAAGTACCCTGCCCCCACTCCTGAATCATTGCTCAGTATAGCAATTGTCAACTTTTGATATACTGCTGTGGTCTGCATGTATGTGTCTACCTATTCATGTGCTGAACCCCAACCCCAGGGCAATAGCATTCAGAGTTGGAGCTTCCGAGAGGAGACAGGAAGTGTTAGTTCTTATTACTGATTTGACTGTGTTAATTTTGGTCATTTGATTAATGTCCCTTGTCTTTGCAGGATACATACAGAAATATTTTCAGATGACATGACGGAGTATTTGGAGAGCAGAACACCAGGGTTTATTAAGTGGCTTTATCTACTTTTGCATACGTTCAAAATCTTTCATAATAAAAAGCTTATAAAACCATCCGTTAAAGTAGTATTGGATTATAACCTGAGGGGTAAAATAAATATCCACAAGTCAACAGTGATATGAATAAACAAGAAAGCAGGAGACAAATCTTCCATGGATGACTCCTCACAACTAACAACAGTGTGGCCCTCAAGGATGGAGAGCACGAGCCTCCACGTCCTAAGGGCAGGCTGCACAGTGATTTCCTTCCAGAGTGTGGTGGAAAAGCACAGAAGCAAAAAGAAGTGATGGGCTTACCTGAGCTAGGTGATCACAGGGAAGGTCAACGGCGAGTGGTATTGACAGCGTGTGCCTTTGATTCATCCCGAAAACATAGCGGCTCTGTCTAACCCTGGGGAAAATATCAGACAAACTGAAATTGAAACACATTCTATAAAATGCCTGACCAAACCTCTTCAAAGCTGTCAAGATCATGAAAAATATGAACCTTCTGAGAAACTGTCATAGCAAACAGGAGTCTCAAAGCAAATAAATGCAATGTATCCTGGATGAGACCCTAAAGCAGAAAACGTATGGCAGATAAAAACTACAAAAGGGTGGATTGTGTACGCTTCAGTTGATAATAATGACCCTTCTTTTAAGGTCTGGGGAGAGGAGATGGAACAGAGAGATGATGTAATTATATCATAACCTATTTTTTAAATAATTAAACATTTCTTGTAGCACATGTCTGGAGGTGAGAGGCTAACCTGCAGGAATCAGTTCTCCCCTTCTACCTTTAGATGAGTTCTGAGGGTCAAACTCGGGTCACCAGGCTTGCAGAAGAAACTGAGCCATTACGTGACTCTACTCTGGGAAGAACAGGGTCTACTCACCTCAGATAAGGAAGGGAACAGACCGTAGTACAGATACCACCTGGTTCAACTTGGTGAACCATGAGTTCTTTTGGGGTTACTTACAGGAATATGGGTGAGGGGTTACTTACAGGAGTAGCAGTGACTCAAAGACAATTGCATCACCAAAGCCCACCCCAGCATAGGTGACAGCTCCCCAAAGCTGGAATCCTGGAGGGCCCTGCAGAGCCTGGAGACAGCTCGACAGGTTGGAGAGTGTCCTATCCAGACAGGTCAGCTGATCTGAGTCTCTTCCAGGCTCCTTGGCTGGTCTCTTCTTCTTTCTGGCAGCTCAGCTGTCTGAGAATGTCTCTCAGAAATCTTTACAGCTTATACATGCTTTAGGAGGGAGGCACTCAGTGAATCTAGTCAGTTTCAGGAATTTTTTTTCCTGAGGCCAATGAATCTAGTCAGTTTCAGGGACTCTCCCCCCCCCCCCCCCCCCCCCCCCCCCGAGGCCAATGAATCTAGTCAGTTTCAGTGATTTTTTTTTTTTTCCTGAGGCCAATGAATCTAGTCAGTTTCAGGGATTTTTCTGAGGCCAATGAGTTGTTTACTTCCTGAGCTTAACCTCTGCTTAGACCACCATCCAGACCTTCTCCTTCCCTTTTAACATCCATGTCCTAGCAAGTTCTCCTCCAAGAGGGAAAGGTTTTTATCTTAGGGCTATGAAACAGCCTCTGACTGGCCCCCAAAATTCTTTAAAAGTATATATATAATATATGTTTTATTTTTATGATTTCATCTGTACAAACAGTGTATTTTGAGCATACTCATTCCCAGTGACTATTCTTTAATTATAAAAAATAACACACGAATGGAAGATGTTAGTAATGGAGACAGTACTGGCAATGTAGCTCAGTGGATGAGCATTTGCCTCGCATACACAGAGCCTGGGTTTCACCCTCAGCACAACAAACAAGAGCCAGGTGAATGAGAGCTTTGTACCATTTCACACTAATTCTGTAAACCTAAGCGTCTGAAACAGAAAATGAATCAGTATGATCCTAATGCTCCTTTCCCTCCACTGCCCCTCCGCTCTAATCTTTAGCTAATGACTGCTAAGGATGTCTGTCTGATAAAGATTAGAAAGATTAGAAAGCTTGAAGTGGATCTTGTGCAGAATTCCTGATTTCCTGCTCCAAACCCCCTTGTCTCAGAAAAGGAAGGGGCAGAGTACTGCACACCTGACCTTCACAATAGTTTCCATCTCAGGGAAACAGAAAAACTAGCTGCCTGCCTCTCCCTAAGTGTGGGCTTGGGGTGGGGAGGGTCAAGGGGAAACAAACCATTATCAACACAAGCTGTTTTCTAAGAATTCAACACAGCATCAAGAGAAGATATTTTCTTAGAACATTCTCTAGAAAGACCTTGGTAATAATTTTGGTTTTTAGTTGGTGTTGTTGATGATAAAGGATGGAGCGATAGCTCGGTGGTTAAGAGGGCTTGCTACTCTTCCTGAGGACCTGAGGTTTCTTCCCATTATCTACATCAGTGGCTCACAACTGCCTGGAACTCCAGATCTAGGGGATCCAATGCTTTCTTCTGTCCTTTGCTGTTGTCCCATACACGTCACTACGCACACACACACACACACACACACACACACATGCACAGCACACCACACACACACACCACACACACACACACATGCCACACAAACACACACACACACCACACACACACACACCACACACACACACACATACACACATCACACACACACACACCCACCACACACCACACACACACACCACACACATACACACACAGATACCACACACACACCACACACACACACACACACACACACATACACACACACACACACACACATACACACACACACACACACACACACACACACACACACACGCTTAAACCTAGGTTCTAAGCGTGGTAATTGTCTTTCTGTGTCTGACTTATTTTACTTAATTTCCATTTCCTTCCATTTTCCTGAAAACTTCATCATTTCATTTTCATTATGCCATTTTATTTAAACTTTCAAACTTTAGCTATTTTTTGAACCTGATTGTGAGTTACACCCCTACTCCATAAAGACCACAAAAATCACGTTTGGCTACTACTAGGACATTTAAGTAAATCTCTTTTTCCCTCCCTCATTCCTTTCTATCTTTAAAAGTTTTTTGTTGTGGTTGTTTTTGTTTTTGTAACAGGATAACCTGGGACTCACTATGTAGCCCAGGCCAGCCTCAAATTCGTGGCAATCCTCCTGGCTCAGCCTCCCAAATCCTAGGATTACAGACATGGGTCACACACCTTGCTAGCACATCTTTTAACATCTATATTTAATCTTGTCTCTTACATGTGAACTTTTCTTTATAAATCCCAACTTTGCCTCTTACAACTTTGCCTCTTCAGTAAGTGCCTGAAACCATTTCCAGTGCCATTGTCCTACAGGAATCCCGTAGGGCTTGGAAAATAATCCCCTTAGGATCTCAACAGTGAGGGAGAGTGTGGTCCCTGGGTGGGGTGCTCCTGCAGAGACAATGTGAACTTCTGGAAGGTGACTACTTTCGTGTGTGTGTGTGTGTGTGTGTGTGTGTGTGTGTGTGTGTTCTGAAACAGAGTTTCTCTGCTGTGACTCTGGCTGTCTTGGAACTCACTCTGTAGACCAGGCTGGCCTTGATCTCACAGAGATCTGCCTGCCTCTGCTTCCTGTGTGCTGGGATTAAAGGCATGGGCCACCACTGCCAGGCTGGGTAACTACTGAGAGATGAGCCAGTCTTTCTGTGTGTTTAGAATCTTTGTGGGTTTATTTTCTTTAAATCCTCTGGAGATTCATGGAGAGAAAAGAAAATCATGTAGGTTCACTCAGGCTGCAAGTCCCTAGCTCCCACTCAGAGCAGGCAGACTCTGAGATGGCAAACGAAGCTTCAAGACTGTGCGAAACGAAAGTCTCTGAGCCACAATAACCTGGTGCTCCTAGGAGATCCACCAAATGGGACTGTGCCCTTTTTCCCACAAGGAGGGCATTTTTATTTAAACTGGCAATGCAGATTTTGAGCGAGGTTATCAAGCAAATCATCAGATGAAGTTGCTTCAGTTTTCTGCAACTTTTCTCACTTGAAACAAGTCAAAGAAAATATGAGTGGGTTTTTACCTTCTCTTGAGGGAGGGCAAGGCTGTATAAGCACGGTGTTGAAGATAGAACATTAGGAGCCAGTGAGGTGGCTCAGGAGCTCAAGGTGCTTGCGGCCAGGCCTAATGACCTGGGTTTGAGCCCTGGGACTCATTCGACGGAAGGGGAGAATGGACACCTGTAGCTCGTCCTCTGACCTCCACACGCAGGCCATGGTGTACTCACTCACACATACATACACACATACACATGAGAGAGAGAGAATTTAAATTCAAAAAATGCATTATAAAAGTTATGTAGCATAAGCTAACCTCCAACACACAATCCTCCTGCCTCAGCCTTCCAAATAAGATTGCAACTGTGTGCCGCCACTTTTCATTTAAAATCGTAATATATATGCACATATATGTATATATGTACATTTTACATATACATTCAGATTTTAATCTTTATACATATATGTACATATATATGTGCATTTTACATATATAAGCCTTTTACAAATAAAAGAGAATAATAGAAAATGTGTAAGGAAATAAATTTAATATAAAAGAAAAATGCAAATAACCAGTGGCTTTTTGAGAAAATTATGTAAAAGTGGCAAATCTGTATATGTATATGAAAAGAATCCCAAGGGACCATTTGGTCACATAAATCACTAACAAAAGCAATGCCCAGCATTGTTATATTAGTTACTCTCCTCACTGCTCTGAGAAAAAAGCATGACAAAAGCAACTTGAAGAGGGGTCTATTTTGGCTCACAGTTTGAAGAGACACAGTCCATCATGGGAGAAGTACGGCAGTGAGAGTCCAGGAGCATGGGAGGCTGGGTGCCATGCATCTACAGCCAGGAAGCAGAAAGAGATGAAGCTGGGGCTGTTGGTTTCCTCGCCCCGCCCCCTTTTTAGGTAGCTCAGGACTACGGCCCAAGGCATGGAGCTGGCCTCACTGATGGAAAGGACTTGTGTCTTTTCTCCTAATTTAAGCCTCTCTGAACATTGTCTCACAGTCACACCTGAAGCCCACCACAAATGGAAGGAGTTCATTTGAAAGGATTACTTCTGTATATACAGAATAATTCGATAGGTTTCTGAAATTTGTCAATATTGTCAGAAATCTTCAAAGTAAGTTTTCCCCTCGGCCTAGTATGATAAGGAAATCAAATCCATGCTTTAGAATGTGTTCACAATGATATTCAGCTTAGTCTTGCCTGTGATAGCAAAAAGTTGAGTCAAGGTGATATCCCACGATTGACGGTGAATCGTGGGCAGTTAACAGCGGAGTTCTGAGACTGGTTTCCCACTTCAGAGCTGTGCTGCTCCCCAGTGCTCCCATGTCCCCCTCTGTAAAGTTGAGGTAGCTTATGGCATGTTGTTAGGGATGTACTGCTCTGTGTGAAATGCCTGCTATAGCTTGAGCTCTCGTTTGTCATTATCTTCCTTTCTCTGGGCATGCATGGCTATGAGATGTCTTGTAAGAGAACTTCTAGAAATATGGAGCAGTAAATGTGGCATATTAAATGAAAAAGAGGAGGTTACAGAAGAGCATTTGTAATATCGATTAAATTAGCAGTAAATGCATGAAATGCAAGCAAATTAACAAGACTGGCAATTAACCACAAGTTAAGTATTTAGATTTGAGTTGTCGAATTTGAGGTTGATTTTTTTTATATCTTAATTATTTTTAATATCTTACATATTTCAAATGTAACAATAATTTTGCTCTTAATCAGGAAATTTAAAATATGACTGTTTTTACATAGATGGCTGTAACTTGGCTGTGAGCCTGCTGCAGCGTTCTCTGTCTGCCCATGGCAGGGTGAGGAGAGACACTCTTGCTCATCTGTCAAGTGTCCACTTCATTTCACCTTGTCATACCTTGCCCTCCCTCTCTGTGGCCTGAGGCTGGGCCCTGTTCTGGCAGAGCAGATGAAGCTGGTGAGACCCCGAGTTTGGTGACAGCCCTGTGCAAGGAGAGATATTGCAGACAGCCACGTGCAGTGTCTTTTCATCTTGAACTATCAACACTTGTTTTTCCTTTAGTACCAATATTGTCAGTAATAACAGCAACAACAATAACAATAGCCACCTAGGGGCCAGAGAGACGGGTTAGTGGGTGAGAGCGCTTGCTGCACAAACAAGAACGAGTTTGGATCCCAGAACTTATGTAAAAAGTTGGGCACAGCTGAGTTATCCCAGGACAAGTCTCTTACCACAACACCTTAGGGAGCAGAGACATGGACACCTCTGGAGTTTGCTGGCTTCTAGAATGGCTCCAGGCTCTGTGAGATACTGTGTCTCAGAAGAATAATCTCAAGAGTGGTAGACTGTACCCCTAAGGTCCTCTTCTGCCCTCTATACATGCATGCACAGGCTTGTGTACCTGCACACACACGTGTGTGTGTGTGTGTGTGCTTCTCTCTCACACACACTTGCACACACACACTCTCACGCCCTAGAAGACTGTACTCAAGGTCCCTCCCTTGTTCATAAGTCTGTTCTTTTCTCCCGCAGTATATGACTTTCTTAACACTTAGCACTTTGTCAAGTTTCATCAAACTTCTAAGCCATGAAGATGTCAAGCTCCAAGTCTGTCCCTTCTGCTTAGTCCTCCTACAGGGTGGTAGCCCAGACTGGTGTCTAGCCACCAGGCATCTGAAGACCTCAAGTCAAACCCTCGCTAGATCTGGAGTTACAGTCGCATTTCCTGGTTACAAACCCCCATTTTCTGTAATATGGGATAGCTGCCGATTGGCGTTCTGAAAAAGTCTTTGAGTGTTCTGGCACCATGCACTTGCCTTATTGCCCAGAACTGGCAGACAAGGGCTTTCCCCCATCTGAGAGAGACAAGGGGTAAGGGGAGGGAGAGGGACAGGGAGAGGGAGAGAGAGAGTCGGAGGGCAGAAAGACCTGATGCTAGCAGAACAGCTAGGCAGGGAGGTGAACAAATGGGTCTTTCCCTTTCTCTTTGGCCGAAAGCAAAGAACATGTAGGCGTGCCTCTGCCTGAGTCAACCTGAGCTGATCTCCTGAAGACTCTGTCTTCATTTCTTGTTTCCCTTGATTTAGTGGACAAACCAGTGAATTATCAATAAATATGTGGATAGAGGGAAAGATGACTGGTTGGAGAATTCAGTCCCCTCCTCTGTCCCTTTCTTGAGGCTTGCCAGGTAGAAGGTCCCCTCTTGCTCAGGTCGTTCGTCACAACCCTTCTCCCCTCAGCCCTGAAGCTGTGGCCAGCTGAGGATATCTGGTGCAAGTAAGCCAAGCTGCATTTTCTTTTTTAAAGACTTGAGTTCAAAGGGTGTTTCTGAAATACAGTTGCATAGGAGAAAGAAAACAGAAAACTAGAAAAAATTTCCAAGCAAATCCTCTAACTAGAGTATGTATATAAAATGAGCTGGTCTTCAGTTGCAGTCAGCCATGGGTGCATATATGTGTGTGTGTGTGTGTGTGTGTGTGTGTATCCTTTGCTCTCAGGGAAGCTGGTCCTCCCACACTAGGAAAATCAGTTTCTGGAGATCTTTGGGTTTTGCTGAGTGCATTTGAAAACCACAGTATGCCACTTGGAAACTGAGCATTAGGCTACCAAGCTATCCCTTAGTAGGGTCTGGTGCTCTTGCAGGGATACTTGGCAGGGGTTGGGGGTGGGGGTACTGCCTTCCCACACAGGAGAGCTCCAAGGGATTAGACTGGCCTCCAACTCATGAGCCTCCTGCCTCAGTGTCCCCAGTGCTAGGACTGCACCACCATGCTAGCCCATGGTCCTTGACATTCTCTTGCTGTTTCTATTCCACTAATTGTTTCCTCAGTTGTCTCTACCCTGTTGCTGAGAATGAAACCCAGGGCCCAGCAGGCACATGCTGGACCCCAGCCCTTCTGCCTCAGTCTCTCATCATCCCGCTCCACTGCTCGTTTCTTCCCCTGAATACCCACATACCAGCAGGCTCTCGTATCTGTAAAAACATCCTAAACTGGGGGCAGGAAAGATGGCTCAAGTGTTTGGAGAACTTGCTGCTCAATCATGAAGTCTCAAGTTAGATCCTGTGCCACATTAGGTGACTCACAGATGCCGTAACTCCAGTTCCAAGGGAAAAGATCAGACACCCTCTCCGGCCTCCATAGGCACACACAAACACACTCATGTGCATGCGTCCGTATGTGCATGCACGCTGTTCTCACCTTGAACTATCAGCACTCCTTTTTCCTTTTATATCAACATTTTCAACAACACACAACACTGCATTCTGACCTGACCACTCTCCTCAAATGGATCCACCCACCCTCATAGCCATGTTCCTTTTCCCTTTCTCTGGTACTTCTTGACAGAAATTGCTTCAAATGAATTTCTCTAAATTTCAGGGTAACTTCAGATCTGTCACTTCCAGCTGTTATCACCCCTCTTGACTTCTGATTACACATGGCGCTGATAACAGAGCTGACTAGTTGCTTCTGTGACCTCAGGGCAGCTCACTCTCATGACTTCTCTTCTTTCTTCCTTCAGGGTTTCTCTGTGTAGCCCTGGCTGTCCTTGAACTCACTTTGTAGACCAGGCTGGTCTCAAACTCAGAGACCTGCTTGCCTCTGCCTCCGGAGAGCTGGGATTAAAAATGTGCACCACCACAGCCCGGCACTCTCATGATTCTTTATCCCTGAATAATTTCTGCTTTCTTCCTCCATCTTGTCCTCTATTCTCCATCTCTCTCCTTGTCTTTGTATGTGTGTGTGTGTATGTGTGTCTGTCTGTGTCTGTCTGTCTGTTTCTTCCCTGCTTGCAGAAGGCAGGCATTTCTGAAGGGGACAGCACAGCACGGTGGTTACAAGTCTCATTCCGACTGTTCACTGCAGAGCCTGGCACATTACAAGCATTAAAAAGACACTATGGCCACAAGAAAAGAGACTGCTTATTCCATGCCCTATCCATCCAGTCCTTATCCTTGCGAAGGGTTTTCTCACCAGGAAATAAAGTCTGTGGGAGGCTGGGGCACAGCTGGGGCATGGCTTGGGCCCCTGTCCTGGGCCCGCAGCCTGAGGAGTTTAATCACATAACTGAGTTTGGGTTGGCTGCAAGGAGTCTTGTCACCGAGTAACTGAATTTTGGCCATCAGTGGCTTGAGTGACTGGGCTGTAATCATCTAGCTTGCTTTCTGTGCTCCCCTTCCTCTTTCCTTCCAGAATCACATGTCAGTTGGAGGTCTCGGAACTGGCTTGAGAGTTGCCTAATCGACAAATCCAGCTTGTTTCTTCTTTGTGCAAATAAACTAAAAGATGTGTCAGATCTCTTGGAGCTTGAGAGTTACCTGTGGCTGTGAGCTGCCTGGTGTGGGTGCTGGGACCAAACTTGCAATCTTTGCAAGAACAGTACACACAGCTTAAGGCCTTTCTTCTTATAAGCAGGCCTGTGGTCCACAAACTGCTCCAGTACAGTCTGCTGACACAGGGAGGCAGTGACCTTCAGTGACATGAGATCATAGAAGAAAGGGGCCCTGCCCCTGCCCCCTGCCCCACCCCTACTCCAGCCCCATCTCCACTCCCACCCCACCCATCCCACCCCTGCATAGCCCCAGCAGGTAGGAAAGACAGTATGGAGTATGAGGGCCCCATGTCTCCGATTGCTTGTCTGTGGAACAGATACAGAGACACCCTGTGATTACCTTCCATGTCTGTCTGCAAGAGGCCCTTGCTTCCAACACTACAGACCAAAGCTTCTAACATCCTGCTTGAGAGCTTCACCCAATTGACTCAGTTTATAAATGATCCCAAATTCACAGTTAGGAGCTGCCACTCTCCCAGGAAGTCTGTGAACTGCAGCCCAGTTCCTGCTTCCACACTTGCGCTCTCAGGCTCGCATGCCTGGCTGGCATGGTGGCATCCTGCCAGCTGCCTCACGTACTCCACCAGATGTTTTCATCCTGTGGCCAAGGGCCACGTCTAGCCTCTTGTGGCTGAAGAGAATGTGGCCTGACAACGTAAAAAATGGACTTAAAACATGTGAGATTTTTCTTCCGTAATAGTTCTGTAACTCGTTTCATGGTTACTGAGCATGAACTTTGTAGATGATGAAGCTGTTTCGCAACGTCAGAAGGTTGGACACGCCCACGCGTCCTCCAGCTCAGCTGTTGCGCTTGAGTCAGCCTCAAAGCAGCCTCTCGGTTGTGTCACTTTGTGCCTCCAACCAGCTAGAAATAAAGCTCAAGAAGTATCAGGATTGAGGCTGGCCTTAGACCTCCTACCTGTTCAATTCCTCCAGACAGGGGCGAGCAAGTTCCTTTCCCCCAGTGACACAGTGGGCATCCCCTCCCATTTGCTCCAGTCACTCTCCCACTGGGATTATCCTGCCTGACAGGCCCCCAGCAGTCTGCCATTCAGATATCCTCAGCAATTCCGGCTGCAGGCTGCCTGCTGCCCCCTAAACCACCCAGGATTGCTTGCAGAGTAGAAGGAGGAGCACACACATCAGTTCTCCTCCGGCCCTCCCTCGAGGGAAGGGGCTGTATCCATGGTGCCTTGCAAATTACAGGAGATAAACATTCATTTGCATGATTAAATGAATCACCTTATCAAAGCCTTACACCCAGGCATCTGTGATTTCCGCAGGCCCCATTATCTGCTCATTTCCTGCCTAGAAAGGTCGATGATAGTTAGTCCCTTGGAGGAAAGATTCCCTTAGAGCCAGGCCCTGAGCATTTAACACTTACTGCATCAGTGGACCTGTGAGAGCTTTGGGAAGTTTTCCTAGGTGATCAGACTTTACACCTACAGCATATCTCACCTTCACCATTCATTTCTTGGACTCGTATGGGATCAAACTTGGGGAAATAATTAAGAATTCCTCCTAATTACCAGTGCCCTGGCTTCCCTTTCTGCTCTCTAATCTCCAAGACTATCTATAGCACGTTCCTGCCAAGTCTTAGCTGCAGAGCTGCCTTTGCAGGGAACCAAAAATACAAGATAGAAAATCAAGGGAAGCAGCAGCGACTTCGCGTGCGGGAGTTTTCTAGCTTCAGGAGTGTCTGGGATGTTCTGGGGCCCTGGTGGTTAGCAGCAGCTACAGGGCATCTCCAGAAAAGAGGAGTGCATTAGCCTGCACTTAGCTGAGTTTTATAAGCAGCGATTAAACACTTGTTCAAAAGCAATTACTGAATCATTAAACATCTGTGACTAACCCCTCACCAGAGCATGGTCTGAAGCTCAGGAGTGTCAAATCTTCCTGGACCTTGCTGGAGACGAGCAGGTTTGGATTCCTACCCAAGCCAAGACTACATGGAAAGTTAAAGTTAAGGCCTCTTAAGAACTAGCATCATAAAAAAAAGCTGTCAGCAGTCCTCTGCTCTATGGGGACTTGCCTTGCCTCAAAGACAAATGGCCTCATTTCCAAAGCCTTCCATCCCTCCTAGCCTCCTCTGGTCCCCTCACCTCCTGAGGGCAGCTGTGACCCCGGAGGATGCTGGAGTCAAGGCTCAGAGGATGTGGTAAAAAGGAGGGATGAGGAGAAGAGGAATTCTATGAAGATGCCCACAGCGCTTCTCACACTGACTCCTGCCATCTGTGACAGGTCAGGAGCTACCATAGCCGGGACAGAGAACAGCTCTGATATTGTCCCAGGCTGCCATGCAGGCTGCTATCCCAGTAGGCTGAAAACCAAGGCTGCCTCCATCTTGGAACACTTTAGAACTCTACCAGGGATGAACTGATAAATGTTTCATGGTGTAGCCCTGTGACGCACAACATACAACAGGAGAAATGAGTGAACCGTTGATGCATGCAACAACATGGCTCACTGTGTTATGATTTTTCTAAAAGCAGATAGTACAAAACATATGTACTCTAGATGGCATTTTTAAAAATTTTTATTTATATGAGCGCTCTATCTGCATGTACACCTGCAGGCTGGAAGAGGGCACAGACCACATCAGAGATGGTTATGAGCCACCATGTGGTTGCTGGAAATTGAACTCAGGACCTCTGGAAAAGCTGTCAGTGCTTTTAATTGCTGATCCATCTCTCCAGCCCACCCCCTTTTTAAAGCAAGGCTTCACTATATAGCTCTGGCTGGCCTACAACTCACTCCGTAGACCAGGCTAGTCTCAACCTCATAGAGATCCAGATCCACCTGCCTCTGCCTCCCATGTACTAGCCACCACACCTGGCTCCATATACACACAATGGCATTTTATCCAGCCATAAGAAAATGAGATTATGTCACTTACAGGGAAACAAACGGGACCCAAGATCATTATGTTAAATGGAATAAGCTAGTCTCAGTACGACAAATATATTTTCTCTCGTATGCAGACTTATATATGAAGCTGTATATTTATACATGTATGTGCCAGGGACATAAAAGTAGAAGGGAGACGATGTGGGAAGAGGGGAATAAAGGGAAGGGAAGGATGAAATAAGAGGGTAATGGAGCAAAGGAAGACAAGATATTGCTTGTCTTCTCTTGTGCAGAATCTAGACTCTCTCATTCTGTGTGTGTGTACAAAAGCAGACGGGAATATTGGGGATTGCAGAGGGGCTCAGCAAGAGCGGAGAGGAAAAGCAGGGATGTTAGTGCGTCGGGGGGAATATGAACAAGGTACAGTGATATATATGTACAGAAATGTCCCACTGAAACCTGTTGTTTTATGCATTAACAAAAAGTAATGAAAAAAGAAAACTGTGCACTAAGAAATTAGTGGGAGTGTGGTGAGCCAGCGACTGGGCACAGGGGGTTCACTGCAGTGTAGGAAAGCAGCGGGACTTTCTGCAGGGAATCTGTGGCTGCACATACACAGGGAGAGGTGGTCGTGGTCAGAGCACTGGGGAGCGGAGACGTGATGCATTTTGTGTGCATAAGGTTCACATTCTGCTATTCTAGGGGAGTACTGCGAGACACTGCTTCCTTAGGCATTTCAGGAGAAGTAGGAAGCAGAGTGGTGGGCCTTCTATACGTGAAACAGGAAAGGCATGACATAGGAAGCAGACTGTGACTTGGACATGGCACTTCGGTCTCCTCTCCAGATAGCAGATTCTCCTCAAGTCCTCCTCCTCCTCCTCCTCCTCATTCTTTTTTTTTTTTTTTTCTTCTTCTTCTTCTTCTTCTTCTTCTCCTTTTTTGGGGTTTTTGAGTCAGGGTTGTAACTCTGGCTGTCCTTGAACTCACTCTGTAGACCTGTCTGGCCTTGAACTCATAGAAATCCACCTGCCTCTGCCTCCCGAGCGCTAGGATTAAAGGAGTGTGCCACCATCACGTGGCTGCCCTTCCATCTTCTTGCATTCCCCTCCTCTGTGGAAGTGACGTGTGGGACAGCTGCTTAGACGACACAACGCTGTGCCAAGAGCTGGCATATGTGGTACTGACTGGAGACCTCTGCCTGGCTGGTTATTCCTAGCATCCTGCCCTGCCCTCATTTCTATGGCTTGAGTCAATGCAGACTCAGGGTGGGCAGAGAAGACAAAGTAGAGTCCCTGGAGAAAAGTTCCTGTGTTAGCGACAAGAGGCACAGCACGCCACACAAGAAATCTGGGGAAGACACGGTTTGCCCAAACCAGAGACTGGCATAGGAAGCATTAGTCTGAAATTTGCATTATGGCGTCCTGGGGAAGGTGTGGCAGATGAGGCACTCAGGATACTCTGCTTAGGGTGCTTTGGGCTGCTATAATTTATGGCATCAGCTTTACCTTGTCTGTTGCCCAAGCCTGGACTGGCTAAAGCTCAAGCACAGGCCCTCCTTAGGTGGTGTCTACCTCTAGATTGGTTGATTTGTCTTTGAAAGGTGTGCTCCCTTTGGAGTGCCAAAGACTTGAGCCTAAATATGAATTTAAGGTCCCAGCAGAAAGGCAGGCAGAGCCCAAGAGCAGAGGCTTTGAGCATGCATGTGCACACACACACACACACACACACACACACACACACACACACAGTTTACCTCAAAGAGAAAGCATGTCTGGAGAGGTCAGCTCAGCAACAGGACCAAGAGAGAATGTAGAAGAGATTTCTCTCCACTGCGCAGAGCAGAAATGGAGCAGCAGCTGGTGCCTCACCAACAGGTACCCAGCCACAGTGGACCCGAGCCCCTGAACCTGCAAAGCAGGCACTGGGAATCGGTTTTCCATTTGTACTCCACTCCACAACACAGCCTGGCTGACACAGAATGTGGTTCAGAAAAGCCCAGAACACCAGGGGACCACTCTTGCAGAAAGAGAACCCCAAATGGTTTTAATATTTTTGGTTCTCCCTGAGGGCTCTTTAGAAAACAATCCCGGTAAGCCACTGGCCACCCTCAGGCCAGCCACAGTGAGCCATTTTCCTGGGTGAAGCACTGCCAGGGTGGCACTGCCTGAGCAGGAAATGCCTCTCACTTCCCTGCTTCCATTCAGAGACTTCTGGAACGTTATTTGTAAGCTTGGAGATATTCTGGTTTCAAATATTTCTTTTTCTCACTGCTTCCTTAGAAGTTCCCTTCCCCTGTCCTTCCCACACTCTGAGAAAGGTGTTCCTTCCCTTTCCCATCCCAATGGCATTAAAGGTCACAGGTGTTTCTATTGTCGAGAATACAGGAAAAACCACTCCCTTGAACTGGGTGCATGCTTTGACAAAGAACACTGGGTGTGTCTGAGCGGGTTCACCAGGACCAGGCACTTATGTGGTTGATCTTTTACTAGAGAGTAGCCTCCAACAGATGGTCCTGGGCCTCCGGAGTCTTGATCCCAGAGAGACCCCGGCTTGGCACTGCAGAGTCTACATCCTGCAACTCCTCAGCTTGGAGCCTCCATTGTGCCAGGGATTTGCACAAACTCACCCGGGTCATGCTTTGCTAGACAATTTACTACTCTGTTGAAACCTTCAAACTTCAGCTATTAATTTTTGAGTGTGTTTAGGTGCTGCTACAACACAGAAGTTTTGTTCATTGATTTCTTGAGGCATTTATTATGCCATGTATGCTGTTGTTATGAATCATTTAGATTTATGAGTCAGTGTATTCCATTCCCTGGTACCCTGCAGAGCCCAAGGATCCTGAAGAAATCATTATATATTCTCAGTTCTTAGATGTCCTTGAATGGGGTTCTCACCAAGCATATGAAATGTGAGCCCCAGGGGGAGGTAGCAGCTTTATTTCTCCTTGACCTGGACGTAGCAGGGAGGCTGCTTTTCCTTTCTGCTTTAAGGAACTATTAGAAAAGAGCAGAGAGCTAGACACTGAATGAGGAGGGTGGACACCAGGAACATGTGTAAAGCGGGCAACGTGATCCAGCGACGCCCAGTGCCAACAGTTCGGTGACTTACTAGAAACGCAAATTCTCAGACCCCACCCAAGACCTGCTGAGTCAGGACTCGGGTGGATCCAGTGATCTGTGTTGCAACAAGACTCTGGTATGTGCCAAAGAATGAGTGTGCTAGCGTGGCCACGGGTCTGAAACCAAGACTCACTTGGCCTGGAACATTCTCCAGCTCCACGGTCTGCTGTGAGACCTCAGGGGAACTCACTCTCCTCCTCTATGCCCCCATTTTCTTGTCTAGAAAATGGGAAGACAATGTCTTTCTGTGACCTCAAACGATTATTTCATAGATTAAATACTTTCATCAAGGTGAAAGGTATTCGGATAAGAAATTATGAAAATGTAAAATATACTTATTATTCTTTGCACTAGGGAATAATAAAAGACCCAACAAAATTTAGGTACAATGAAATCAGTATCTAAAATAGTTAATTATGATATCACAAAAATGTGTAATTCTTTTGTGTGTATGTGTGTGTGTGTGTATGAATGTGTGTGAGAGTGTGTGAGTGTGTGTGAGTGTGTGAATGTGTGTGTGAGTATGTGAGTGTGTGTGTGAGTGTGTATGTGAGTGTGTGTGAGAGTGTGTGAGTGTGTGTGAGAGTGTGTGAGTGTGTGAGTGTGTGTGTGAGTATGTGAGTGTGTGTGAGTGTGTGTGTGAGAGTATGTGAGTGTGTGAGTGTGTGTGTGAGTGTGTGTGCGAGAGTGTGTGAGTGTGTGTGAGAGAGTATGTGAGTGTGTGTGAGTGTGTGTGTGTGAGTGTGTGAGTGTGTGTGAGTGTGTGTGTGGCTGGGATTGAATTTAGAGCCTGATGCATGTGAGGGTAAGTGCTGAACTAATAACATAAGCTCAAATTCCAAGAAAATAATTTTAAAGGTGGATATTCTAATTCTCTTTAACAATTCCTCTGTGTGTGTGTGTGTGTGTGTATGGGTGAGTGAATCCCATAGCTCACTTGTGAAGTCAGAAAACAATTCTCTCCTCCTACCACTTGGCTTCTAGAGATCGAACTCGGATCATCAGGTTCAGTGTCAAGTGCCTTTACTTAATGAGCCATTTTGCCAACCCTTTAATAATGCAATTCTAAAAGCCATGAGGGCAATATATAAAGCATTCCTATTAGAGAAAAGCGGTGCTGTTTTTATTGTGCATTAAAAGAAGCGTCTCTAACCAGTTGCTTTAAGAGCTTCAGGGCATTTTCTCAGTTTGTCCTAATCCCTGTCAAGTAGATTCAGTAACTCATGGAAACAAAGATGAGTACATCTGGGGAGGTAGAAATTTCTAGTAAAGTGAGAAGGACTTACACAGGTGGCATGACGTTTATTTGTTTTCTTGTTTCATCCCTAGCGAGAATGGAGCCGGGCAGATCGCTGCCCTGAGTGCGCACCCTCGCCTACAGGAGTGCTATGGCGGTCTCTTGGCCTTCTATGCTGAGCCGTTCAGCTTCCCCTTGCTTTCCCTCAAAGGCCCCATTGTCTTCTTCGTTAGTCGTCTTTGTTCCTCCTCTCTGAACTCTTTCCAGATCCTTCAGGCACAGCCGCTGTTGACACTCAGACCTCTTACTTATAGAACTCAGGGCTGTACACAGAACCCCAGTGTCCGTCAGAGATCAGAGAGGATTCTGGGAGAATGACTTCATAGCCTAGCACTCTTCCCTGCTGTACTTCACCAGAAAAGCTCTGCCCTCTTACCAGGGTCAAGGCTGTGGCTGTGACTGTCAGTCCAGGGGTTCCATCCCGACCAATGCTTCAAAACCACAGCTGGATATCGTGGTCACCTAATGATGCCAGTCCCTCCCTCCCCACCAGGGGATTCCTATTTGTTGGCAGGGTCTGTGGCTCTAAAGTATAGCCAGCATAAGAACCACCGATTTTAGTTATGATGGACAGCTGAGAAGCTGGGAGCGACTGTTGACACCAGTCCTAGTTTTCCTAACTTGGGAGTGGCTGCCCCGGAACCCTGTTCCAGGGTTCCATTATGCCTACTAGCTCCAAGTTTTATGATTTTAATATTTTTAAATATTCATTTTTTTCTTTCAGATTCTCAAATTTCCAGTTACACCAGAGTCTCTGGGAGACCTTATTAAGGCAGATTGCTGGTCCCGCCCCCAGGTTTCTGGCTCAGCTGCCCTGGTGTGGGTTCCCACATTTACATTTCTAGTCATTCCCCAGGCTGCAGCTGTCATTGCTGCTCCAAAACCTATTCTTTCTTAGCTACCAGTCTTAGCTTTTTGTCCCCTTGCTTCTGGACAGCAGAAGCACATGTCATTGAAGCAGTAAAAATGAAATCGAGCCACATACTCAACCAGACCCGCAAGGCTCTCTACTGGGACCATTTGACTCAGGCCAAATGGAGCTAACACTGAGCACAGGTGACCAGGGTGTTTAAATAAGGAGGCAGCAAGCTTTCATTGATTTGCTAGGGGACCTAAAGTCTCATAGTGTCTATTAGTCATGGCTGTGGTTTTTGAAGATGTTCTTTCTTTTGCACACAAACACCCTGGCAGTGGTGTGTGTGTGTGTGTGTGTGTGTGTGTGTGTGTGTGTGTTTGTGTTGGGGGTTGTTTAACAGGTTGTCAAGTTCACTCAATGACTGCTATGTTCCAGCTGGTACCATCATCTTGTGTAGCTGTCCTGGCCTTGTGGTTTGGTCTGCGTCTTACAAAAAGACGAGGGACTCTTAGGTGCTCAGTTACTGAGAAAAGCACAAGAGAAAACACATATTTGCTCCAGTGGCCAATGGACCAGGTCTTGGGGAAATGCTTTTGAAATTATCAACATGTTCATGCAGAGCTGAAGAGAGTCTTAGAGCAAGAGAGTGACAGCAAAGGGGAGCGATAATCTGAGAAGACAGAGGTGCCAAGACTTTATCCCATTCTAGCCATCTGTCAGGCCCAGTGAAGAAGAAACAAGGTCTTCAAGTTTCTGCAAAGGTTAAGCTTGGCAAACCTATGTCAAAGGAGCTATCTGCTCAAAGCTAGTCAGAGACTCACCTGTGTGACCTCCAAAGTTTGTGAGTTTTAAGTGAGTCGAGAGTAAGCAAAGCCAGAGGGCCTGTGTAGGGTTGGCTTGTTCACTTGTTTTGGTAACAGTCCCCCTATGCTTATCATCTGTGTAGTCATCTCTGCCTATCTCATGCACTTTTTTTGCACTTAATGTTTCAGTGGGGTCTTCGTTTTCCTCTGATTATTATATTATGCTATGTCTAAACTGTTTTCTTAGTCTGTATTTTATCTAGATTTTTCTCATCATCTTTAACTCTGATTTTTTTATTCTATTTGATTTTTCTAAACTTCCACCTTTGCAAAGCAGTTTTCAAGGCTCCAATATATTTGTTATTGAATGCAGTCGCCCTGCCATACAGTATTCTGTAGTTACCCTGCTGAACAATAGACTAGTCAACCTTCTGTACAATACAACAGATCTTTTGAGCTTATTCCTCCATCCGGCTGAACTGTGTACCCTCTTACCAACATCTCCCCAGAATCTCCTGATTATATGACAGACATCCTTAGTTCTCCACTCGAGAATTGTTTTCAGTGATGCTGGTTTTATTGGAATAGTCTCACACTTCAGGATCCCTCCCAAGTCTCAGGGGTGACTTTTTTTTTCTGTGATGGAAGAGGGAGCTCACTATGTAGCCTAGGCTGGTCCCAAACTCCTGTTCCCAAGTAATCCTCCTGCCTTAGCCTACTGGGTAGTAGTGGGTGCATTACCACCCCTAGTGAGGAATGATACCTTTTATTTTTAACACAATTTTTCATTACTTTTATTAATGCAAGAGAGGGGAGCATGCCATAGCACACATGCAGAGGTCAGAGGGCAACTTTCAGAAGTCAGTCTTCTCCACCCTCTGTGGGGATGCCAAGGATGATCTCCTTCTAACATTGTTGTAAGTGACACTGCTATAGCCCAGGGCCTTGTGTACACTGGGTCAGCACCCTACCATTGACACATACACTCCCAGTTCAGGAACGTTCCCCTGGATTTCTTTCACCATTGTGTCAGGCTTTGACCCTTGAAAAAGGAATGGTCATCTGGCGTCTACCAAAGCACCAGCCTCAGGACCAATCACCTTGAAGACAGCATAACATAAAGCTGGAAAGAGCTCACATTCTTGATGGTCCCAGTTCATGGACCAGACAGCCTGGGAATCGTTTCATCTCCAAACTTTTCATTGTGGGATGTTTTCTTTGTTATTTAAACCTTTAAATTTACTTGGAGTCAATGATATGTCTCACTGTAAACTTAAAAATACATTCTTGTCTGTGGATATTTGTGAGTATATCGCATAGCAAAGGAGTTATGACCTTTTACGTGGAATTGTCCTACACTCTTGAATACTAGATTATTTGAGAGAACAATTTCATTTTTCATAAGCGTTAGACTTGTGCTAATGACTAGGGGCATAGAAATGAAATTGAGCATGTAGCCTTTTTGATTGGTCAAAATGAAGCAACAGGAAGGGGGCTTTTTCTAAAGTTTTCTGTGGACCTTATGCCCTCATGGCCCTTAGGGCCAGCTCTCTTGTCTCAATCTAGCCCCACCCAGGGTGTGTCTCCTGTGAACTTCTTCTTTTATCTCTGTTCTTGTGAAATCATGCTGCGTGTGGTCCTGGGTTTGAACAAGCACCCACACACATACATGTGTGGATGGACATACGAATTGTAAGCACTTAAACAGGGAAAAGGTCATTCTTTACTCTAGTTATCAGCGTGGCACCATGAATAATTAGTTGTTTTCCTTTTTCGAGCATGCATCGCAGCCTATTTTGGTCCATTTGAAAGTGGAGTTGTAGTAATAAACCTATTTGGGTTAGTGTCAAGTGACAACGACTCACATGAATATTTGTGTTATGACTTCACTTACTGTGTACTTAAATAGGCACCCAAAAAGACAGCCTGTGCAAGCTGCTATTTTCATCTGCTCCCAGTTTCTCAGTAGGCTGTGCTATCCAAAATGTAGCAAAATGCTCAATCTTCAATGGAAATTCTCCAACACCACATGCTCTGCTGTTACAAGCAACCTACTATATTGCATGGGTAGGAGGAGGGTAAGTGTTTCTTGAAGGAGAATGTTGACCACAGGCTAGACACCCCAAACTCTTGCCACATGTTCCGGTCTCATGTATTTTTCATCTCCAGCAGCTTGTCCCAGCATTCCTTCCCTGGTCTGCTGCCACCTTTCTACAAACCACCTGAGACTATCCATTTCTGAGCAAGCCAGAGACTTTCAGATCTGTGCATACCCAAAAGTTCTCCTGTGGGTATGTGACAAAGTGTGACCCGAGCCACCACTGGAGAAAAGATTAGCCATCTTACTGACACTATGTTCATTTTTCATCAGTTTCTCCAGTGACTACGCTCTGGATATGACTTCCGCTTTTGCTCTTATGCAAGCCTCCTTCCCTGTCCATGGTCTGGAGTTCAGCACATCCTCACCCAACCACGAGGTTCAAATGACTACAGTGATGGGGAGAGGATGTAGAAAGTGGTTACGAAGTCCAGGGTAGAGGATCCCAGAACTGAACAGCTTTTTCTTTGATGGAAAGCTGAAAATGTCCTTGGTTCTGTTCTGGCTAGAATCCAGAAAAGCTGGAAGGGAGCTGAAAGGGTCTTTGGATTTTTCTCTCCTAACTTCTACCTGGAAACTATATATAAAGGTGTGACTCAGCTCCCATCAATCATCTGGCCCAGAGACCACCCTACAGGAAGACTGATTCACCTAAAGCCATGCTAAAAGGATGGGAGGAATAATTATACCTTCATTGAGACGATATACTTTTCCTTACCAGAAATTTTGCACTTAGTTCAATTGCAAAACTTAGTTCAAAAGTCTGTCCACTTTAAACAAAAACAAACAAACAAACAAACAGCAAAAACCAAAAAACAGCTATCCCCCTTTCCTGTTTTCTATCTCTTTCTCTTGGATAATGGCTAAAGCCTAAGCATTTTTTCCCCTGTCACTTTGGGCTTTCTCACTCTACTTTTACCGTGTAGCTGCTTGTTGCCATGAGTGCATTCTGACTGCCATTACTACCAACCTGCCCTGTTCTCCTTCCTGCTTCCTCTTCTCCATCTCCCTCCTCCTGGTGGCTGCTGAAATCTACAGCTTGTCTGCCCTGTTGCTTTTCTTTAAACTCTTATAAAATTGTCCTCTAGCTTTTCTGGATCTACTCTTAAAGTCTTTTACCAATGAGACAAAGAACCCAAGGAGGGGACCCCAATTCCTCATTAGTAGACACATGCCTGCTGGGGTTCCTCAGGAGAACTAGCTGATGGAGCTGAGGCCTGAGATCTGGGTCCCAGGTGTTGTATGCTTGGCTAGTCCTGGAACTTCCACCATCTCAGCTCTCACAGAATAAAGATGCCTGCCCTGCCCATTTATTCATGATATAGAATAAATGGATGTGAAAATTCATCTCCTCATTCACGTCAGTCAGCACAGGGTTTCTCCACCTCAGCACTATTGGCATTTCAGGCTGGATGACTCTTTGTCATCGGGGGCTGGACTGGGTGCTGCAGAATGCCTCCCACAGAATGCCAGTGGCACCACTAAGTTCTGGCAATGCAAAATGTGCCAAATGCTTCTGGAGGAAACAGCTTTGGCTGAGACCACCTGGCTTCTTGTTCCTGATCACCTGGCTGTTCACCTTTACCACCCCAGCCATGATCTTTTTTTGGCCATCCAACAGATGAGGCTTGTTTTCATCCCATGTTGGCATGCTTCACTGTACCAGTCAATATTTTATAAAGAGGAGCTTGCAGCCGTCCACACAGAGGCACAGCAGCGTCTCTGGTTCTCTCCACAGAATCTTCTGCAACAAAACTTCATTTCCTGACACTAAATTAAGCAATGAGTCCTCGGACTGGTGAAACCACTTGTCCTGTAAGCCTGAGAACCTGAGTTTAGATCCGCAGACCCACATTTTTAAAAAGCTGGACAGCACAAGTGTCCATAGTCCCAGGACATCCCTCCTAGGAGGGAGGCAGAGGACAGAAGAACCATGGAAATTTAGTGGGCCAGCTAATCTGATGTATGAAGCTGCGAAAAAGCCAGGACCAACAGCCAAGTTTGTGCTCTGACCTCCACATGGGAGCAGTAACACACACACCTGCACATACACACCACTAATAACAACAAGAACAACAATAGCAGCAGCAGCAGCAGCAGCAGCAGCAGCAGCAGCAACAACAGCAACACACACACACACTATCTGCTATTTTTGAGTAGTACAGAAGAGTTCTAAGGACAATGCACCTCCTATTTCTCTTTCCCCTTCTTGTGCCTCTCCCATTCAATTTCCCATTTCCCTGTGCAGAGATCCTGTACAGCCTGGTGGGTCCTATCTTGCCAGTTTTCTATGCAGAGGCAAGCATATTTTGTCTCTTCGCTTTTTCATGCTAGCATTTGTATGCAGAGACAATGCCTTTCCTCTATTCTGTCTCCAGGCAGACAACTCTCTATCCCCACAGGTGGTCAAAGAAGACGTGTTCTCCGTGCTCCCTGAGTATCTACAACAGGCCCTGCCCCCAACTGCAGCAAGTCCTGGAGTGGGAGTCTGCCTGACCTCCACTCACTGCAGACTCAACTCCTTCAGGTATTCCCAGACAGAACCTTAAACAGTTAAACCTCCATCCTGGTGTGCTAAATTCTTTTTCAGGACTAGGCAAAGAGGTGTTCTGCAGAGGACCCTGAGGAGAGAAGACAAACAGGCTTATGCAGCAGAAATAAACACCTCTGTTCCCAGGAAAGAGAACGTAGGCAGGCTGTACTCTGAGGCTCCTTCTGGTGAATGCCTCCCTAGTAAAGACTCAGGGATTAAGCTCCTGGCAGGAAGATGGTAAGAAGCTTTATTTTCAGTTCATTTATAAATTCAGGAGTGCAAACACAAAGAAAAGATTATACACACACACTAGCATGTGAATTAAAGCCAGTTACTTCAATTCTTTAATTTTTCTTTACTAAATCCGGGGGTCCTATGCATGCTGGGCAAGAGCTGTACCCCAGAACTACACCCCTAGCCCCTTCTGTCTTGTTCATTCAGTGTGGATTAATCGGCTGAAGGCTCTTCTGTGGGCTTTTGAGTAGAAGGAAGTGATCAAATTAATCTAGACAAGGATTCCTGAAACATATGGCCGATCAGTGCGGAGAGCGCGTCTAGGCTATACAACCAGAATACGAGGAAAGTGCAACTTAGATGGTTCAGCGCTACTTTTGTCTCCAGTCACCACCTCTGGGAACACAGGTCTTCCTGCAGTCATCCGGTGACTCAACAACCCAGGACTGCCATGGAAACAGCTGCCTCTGGGTTGAGTAGGGCGCCCCTGAAGGAGGAGGAATGAAGGTGACATTGTTGAGTGTGAGATATCTTCTTTTCTAGGACTGTTACTGCACTATGGCCATGTAAGACGTAACCTAAATGTCTCTATGGTTTGTCATCATCAGCATCTAGCTTCATGCTCAGTGGATATTCAGCTGAGCCGGGCTGCCCTAAGCTGGTCTTGTTGGAGCCGGTATCACATTCTGGGGCTCATGTTCACAGATCCCAGAAGTACAAGATCACAGGCACAAAGTAGGACAGGGCAGAGTATGTGACAACTCTTACAGATTTTTGCCCACACCTGCCACACTGTATCTCTTCACTCGTAGTTCTGTGATGAGAGCAAGCGGTAAGGTCTTGTCCAACATGACAAGCAAGGGCCAGTGGAAGAGCTGAGACCCAACAAGGCTGTGCATACCCTGAAAGGGGGCACCATTTTTCAAAGAGAGAGGACATGCCATGAGCCATATAAGCCTGCGCCACTCAGAAGAGTTGCAGCTGGCCTTTGAGTGTCCTGTGTGGCTGTAACGGAAATGATCACATTGCTAGAGTTGAAAACTTCTGTTCTTAGCTTCAGATAAGCTCTGCACCTGTTGCTTCAAGGACAGGAAAGGACTCACCTCACAGCTTTCTGGTGTATTTGTTTATTTCCTTCCTCCTCCCCTGGTTTCACAACTGTGAGATTCTCTGACCCACCGTGTTTATGTTTTAAGGCTGCTTGACTTCTCTCTTTTATTTTGGGGTGGGGGATGGAGCCCAGGGCCCCAGCATACTAAGTAACAACTCTGTCACTGAGCAGTATCCCCAGCCCCTGGTAGCTCTATTTCACCTCGGTGACACTCAGCTATTTTTCTACGCTGCTTACTGCTTTCCATGCTTAGACAGTCACAGCTGCTGTGAGCCTTTCCTTTCCAGATCTTGATGTTGATAGGCAGCCTCAAGAACCTGGCTGGGGGCAGTCAAGATGGCTCAGTTCATAATGGGGCTTGCCACAAAGCCTAAATTAGATTCCTGGGACCCATAAGGTAGAAGGAGAGAACTGACTCCAAGTTGTCTCTTACCTCCTCCTGTGTGCCATGGCACATGCTCCTACACACTGTTAGTAGGGTCTCCCCGCTGTCTCTGCTCCATCCCAGCCCAAAGCCAGCTGGGTTTCTGCCCAGTTCCCTGCCCTGGACAGATGCAGGAAACTCACGGCTGGGGGAGCAGCGGGGAAGCGCAGGAAGGAGGGGACATGGGTTCTGGGACCGGGAGTAGACTCTGATTCCTGCACTGAGAGCTAATGAACGAGATGTAGTGAATCAGTCCTGGGAGCCTCTTCTGGTGGAAGCAGCACTCAGTTTAATGCAAGATCTCTGATACATATATTCACCAGCGGGGGAGGTTCCTGGGTGCTCAGGGTGGGGGATCTTATCGGGCTTAGACAAGGGCATTGGGGTAGCCTTATTTGCATGAGGGGACAGGTGCCTACCGAGTTATTTTCCTTTTGCTTCTGTGAAACAGGCAATATTTAATATTTAGCTGGAATCTGCCCAGGGCCAAAGGCAAGGAGCAGCTGAGTGCCAATGCCCTCACCTTCTGGGATGGGGAGCTGCTCCCTAGCTGCTTCAACCCGCTCCTCAGCCTCAGGGTGGTCCCACAACACACACACACACACACACACACACACACACACACACACACACACACACACACATTGGGAGGAGGCAGAGGAGGAAGATTCTGGCTAGCAGGTGTTTGCAGCAAGCCTGTCTCTATAATCTGAGGCCTTTCTCTCGTCTAAAAATCTTTTTCTAAATAGAACCTATGCTGAGGCTTTGGGGTTTTAGTCAGTCCTGCTGTTTCTCTTTTTTTCAAAGTTTATTTTTATTTATATGTATGTGTGTGTTTTCGTGAGTATACATCAGGTACATGCAGGTGCTCATGAAGACCAGCAGAGGGCGCTGGATTCCCCTGGAGCTGGAGTTACAGACAGATGTAAAACACCACCTAACTTGGGTGCTGAGAACCAAACCTGGGTTCTCTGGAAGAACAGCAAGTGCTCTTAAACACTGAGCTGTCTCTCTAGCCCCCAGCCCTGCTGTTTTAACAGAAAATCTAGTTAGGGAAAGAAACTAAGACTGAGACAATGGAGGCTTGTGACTTGTGACTCTCAGTTTTCTGGACCAACCCTGTGTCACTGCATCCATTCTTTCCCTGGCAAGAGTTTGCTGCTCTGTTGCAGAAATTATCACCACCGCTATGGCAGGGTGGTGGAAGAGATTCCATAAATATGACATGTGCTTGGGGACATTTTATTTACACCCAAAGTAGCAAGTGACACCATGTGGCCCAGTGATAGGAAGCCACAGATAAGATACAAGGATAAACACCTAGTTTAGTTTTGGCTTTTGATCTAAGGGTCAGAGCTACATTTTAGAAACCACCTCCCCTGCTGATTCTTTGGAATTCCCAAGGCAAATCTAGAGAAAACAAACAGAGGAGTGGAGTGTGCGAGGGGACCCCTGAAAGAAGTGAGGCTGATTCTGAATAATGGGAAGCCACTGCTCTGACTGTGTTTGGAAGTGGCCCTGTTTAACTCATCACTGCTATTTAACACACCCTGTGCTGGAGTTCAAAAGGGATGCCAGAAAAACAGAGTAAGTCACCGTTTCCCCACACTTGAGCTGTGGCAGGTGAATTTTGTAAGAAAGTGTGTTCGCAGAGCTGCGATACTAGTGGCAGGGTGAATGCAAGAGCACTTACTGCATCACCTGCTATGTTTGGGAGGGGGTGTTGAGGGTACCTGCAAGAATGACTTCAGGGGCTGGAGAGACAGATCAGCAGTTAAAAGCCCTTGGTGCTCTTTCAGAGAACAGGAATTTGATTCCTAGCACCCATATCCAGTGACTGAGAATCACTTAACTCTAGCTCTAGGGACTCTGCTGCCCTCTTCTGGCCTCTGCAGGCACGGCACACACACACACATACACACACACATACACAGAAGAGTGATCCCAGCTTGGTATTTATGCATTCTTCTCATTTTCATTGAAAATATATCTTGTATTTCTTTAAGAAAAAGAAACATTTTGTTTCTTCTGCAGTGCTGAAGAGATGGAACCCAGGGTCTCTCGCACGCTAGGCAAGTGCTCTGCCTCTCAGCCAGGTATTTAAAAAAAAGTCGTTCACCACTTTCTACTCCTCTGTGGATACAACATCCTCTGATGTGTGGCTTATTTGTGGCACTACCCACACAAGTACTCTGACATTGGAGGTGTTCCTTATAGCAGCTTCCTTAATTCTTTTATAGTTTGCTGTATCCCCCAAATCTTGTGTCTTTGTATTTTTCTAGTTTCATTGGTGTTGAGGATTTAGCTGGCTGGGACACCATCAACTGTAAATGTGGAATGCACAATTAGACAGAAAGACAGGGGCTTGCCTAGCATGCACAGGGTCCTGGGTTCTACCCCCCCCCCCACTATACACACAAAACAAACATTGAAAAAGGAAAAAGAAAACACGGAGACATTGATTCGCATTCATCTTCTAGAGTGGAGTTTGGTATCAATACTATGTACGCCTTACTTGCAACAGTGTTTTAAGGGATGTGGGGAAGATAGTAAGATATAATCAAAGAGGAAATCGCAGTGGAAGGAAGTTTAATTCCCTTTAAGATGCGTGGGAGGCCACAGATGACTAAGACTGCTGGGAGGGGGGTTAGAGATACAACCAGATAGATCTTCTTCTGTGTTCTGATGGGTCATTCAAGGATGGTAGAGGAGGATGTTGGCCCAGCTTGGAGGCTGGGGAGGAGGATTTTGAAGGAGGGAAGGGGAGGAGGGTTGGGGACAAGGGGCTAGAGAGGCACTTATTTGAAGGTTTCTCCTCTTGAAAGATCATTCAGTAAAGAAACCTGGGCAGATGAAAATTACATAGGAAGCTTCACTTTTAGTTCTAAGCTCCCTTCGGGGAAGGCTACGTGGGGAAAGAATAGGTGCTATTTAGTTCCTACTTGTTGAGAAAAGGGACACTTTTTTTTTTTTTTTTCCAGGAACTAAAAATGAAACTCTAGAGCAGGTTTCTCAGATTTATTTTTAGTGTATAAAAAAAAAATCCCCTCAACATCATTAAAAATGCAGAGTTCTGAACTCTGGCCGTAGAAGTTGTCACTCAATAGTCCTAGGGTGTGGCCCAGGACTCTGAACTGTAATAAGTTTGCCAAAATACCTCTGATGTAGGTATCCTCCCCAGAGAAGCCCACTTTGAAGAATACTATCATAAAAGGAAATTTATCCACTTACTCACGTGTCCTAAAGTGCTGAGGACAGACTGGAGACGGCAGAAAAAGTCCGGGTCCTTGGGAAGACTAGCAAATCGCAGAGGCACATCACTTTTGGGGACAGCCCACCAGTGTCCCGCCTCTTCCCAGTGCCAAGGGCACACTGGACCCCAACTCTGCACTCTATCCCACATGCCAGCTGCCCCCTTAATCTTATTCACAGCCCCTTTCCTTCCATTGTGTGGTAGCCAGGCCGTCATGTTGGCCCTGGAAGATGTCCTGAAGGAGGCAAGGGCTGGGGTCTGCAGGGGAAGCCCCCCCCCTGCAACCCCCTGGGCCCATGTCATCAGTGAGAGCTGCCAAGGGTCTTTTGCTCTGCTGAATAGACACAGTGTCTGGGCAAGGGGCGGCTCTGCAGATGCTGGTCTCAAAGCTTTCCCTTCTTCTCAGTGTCTGACAGCAGAGGCCGCAAGCAGGTGGGAGCCACAGTGAGCAGCACCTCCATTACTCCTTTGTGGGCTGGGTATCGGAATGCTTGGTCCTTGGTGGCAGCAGTGTTACCACTCTCAGTCTTGGGCCTGAGACCCTTCAGGTTCTGAAGATGTGACATCTCTCTGGAACCGTTCAGGAGACCCAGGCGTGTGGGTTCTTTTCTCTAGCTTCTTCTGACAGCCCCTTATTCTTCTATAAGCTGCCTGCAATCTCTCCTGTCAGCTCTCCATGTCTAATGGTGTGAGAACAACCATGCACCACGCAGTGTGGTGTCAGAGTGTTGGATTCCCATGTTGCCTTCAAGATCTTTAGCTGTCGAATGGAGCAGGTGTGCACATGCCCATGAAGTTAGTCCATGAGGGGCCTATAGAATCAAGCCGAGGCTGGTACACCTTTGATGGATGCTTGCTAAGCAGTAGAGCTGCAGTCCCCTGCCACTCTCTTCTTCTTTTCCCAACTCAGCATGCACTGCTGAAAGCAGGGAAGGAGACCACTCCAAGCCCCAATGTCACAGCACTGGACAGCAGCACAGGAGATCACTTGGCTGCAGACTCCGCAGCTGAGCCTAAGCAACCTGCTTTTGTGGTCACAGACTGTAAGGGAGGGGGGGTACTTAGACTTATCACAACCATTTGTTTCACCAGTCACAGCTATCTGTTTTGAACCAATCACAGTTGCAGGAAACTTGTGTTTTGGATCAATCATGGCCTTGCCCCCAGTCATAGTAGTTCCTCTGCCAGGGGGAGGTACTCCCCCTCTAGCCAAGGTAGAAATAGTTCCTGTTGGCTTAGACCTCCAGGAACCATCACTGGTGCTAGCCTGGGGATGGTCCAGCTGCCTGTTAGACCCATAGTCCTTTTGCTCAGGGCAGCTTAGACAGCAAGAAAGGGCTCAGTACCTGCTAATCAGAGTGTCAAATTGCACCATCCATGTCTTTGCTTCCTTATAGAAAATGAGCTTCAGAAGGAGTGCATGTTGACAGTAACAGCAATTTTAAGAGTTTCAATAATACCCAACACATCCCCAGAGCCCAGGGAAGCACTGGTCCCTCGCACCTGTCTCACAAGGAGTCAGCTACCTGCAGTTCTAGCAATGAGCATGGGGCAAGACCTGGCAGCCGGGATGTAGGGACAGGGCCTCCAACAGTGCAGCTAGACTCGTCAGGAGGAAGCTGGCCATGCAAGGTCAGACACTGCCCCTCCAAAGGCAGGGCGCAGGCAAACCTCATGCCCTACTTCCTGGCTGCAGCCCTCTGCACACACTGGGGTTTAGTCTCCTCTGTGGATCCATCTGTTCCCTTTCTGGCATGTCTTTGGTTTCTGAGGCCTTCATTGGTTTTCTCTTCTCTGTTCATGCTGCCTTCAAGAGGATTTACAACCTCTGCTGCTGTCAGAAACCTTGTCTGAGGGCCTGCTCCTGATTAGTAAGTACCAAGGAGCTGCCAACCCCTTCTGTAGAGCCAGTAAAATGCCCCAGAAAGCTGGCATCAGTGCATGTATGAGTGTTTTGCAGTGTGAGAACAGGATTTATGTCATAGAAGTATATGAGTGTACATGGGTGATCGTAGAAAGACCGAATATACACACGGCAAATACCAGGTAATATGTGTAAAGCACTTGGATTCTGGATCTGCATCTGCCCAGGAAATCTCCCTCTTGTCTCCAGCAGCCAATCCTGGAGACAGCCTGCTACAAAGCAATGTTGCAGGAAGGTCACTATCTGACAGACTCTGATTTTTATCCCTCTGTCTAGTTCTGGAGAAGCCAAGGGCAGACTGTTCATCAGTCACTGCAAACAACAGCCTGAACTTGCTGTAGTTTTTGTGGCCAGCAGCCTCCCATAGAGCCTGCCTGCATGCAGCCTTTCATTCCGTACACTGGGAAGCTTGCTTAAGCCTGCTTAAAGGTCTCTGCCAAAGATGATAGCCAGCTCTCTTGCTAGAATGACTTGGAATTAAAAAGCCACTGTTTGTTCTTGTTTGGTTGTTTTCATCTATTGCATGGTGTGCAGGAATGTGTGTGGAGGGGGAGCTTCGAGTGAGGAGAGAGTGTGCACAAACATGTCTACACCTGTGGAAGGTGTGTGCACCACTGTGTGTGTGAGTGTGTGAGGCAGTGCTGCATGTGTTTAACACTATATGAAGGTGTGTAATGTGCATACCTGTGTAGGTCAACAAGAACACAGTTTGGGCAGAAGGGGACTGTGGACAGGAAGCTGGCACTTACAGCAAGAGCTTCGTGCTTCTCGATGGGGTCCTTGAACTTCCTTATCCTCTGTGATCCACTGAATTGAAGTCAGGACATGGACAGAAAGCAATGGTAATGGTGGTGAGTCACTTCTGTAACTTGAGCAGGTGTCTGGAAAAGGCAGACGCTGTAGGGAAGGGAGTAAGCAACCTTAGAACCAGCGCTAGAAGCTGGCTAGTCTCTGTGTCCCTTTGAGCTTGGTAAGGACTCAGGGCATCTCCTCAACACCATGGTCATTTTTTTCTTGCTGCTCCAAAGCCATCTATAGGCACCCGTGTGCCATGCCGGCAGTCACCAAGATCGGTGCCTCGAGGTGAGGACCGAGGCCCGGATTTCCTGCCAAGAGTGTACCAGAATTTAATCTGAGGCCCTGGCAGCCACTTTCCAAAATTAATGGCTGGTGAAATGAGAACAAACAGAGGTAAATAGCCCTTTCCTACTGCAACAGTCCCTGGCGATTTGAGTTGCAGTGGGTGGATCTCTGGGGTGTTACCATTTTCCGATCAATGATGGTAATTTTCTTCCCCTTAAGACCCACTGAATCATGCTGAGGGTCTTAGTGAGCACAGAGGTCAAAAGGAAGCGATATGCTGTGCAGGCCTTCTCTGCAGCCT
This sequence comes from Cricetomys ansorgei, assembly GCA_026225945.1. NCBI lineage: Eukaryota > Metazoa > Chordata > Mammalia > Rodentia > Nesomyidae > Cricetomys > Cricetomys ansorgei. Next base: position 10,186,896 of record JAMJFZ010000056.1, on the reverse strand, counting down.
TGCTTTGTGCTGCCCATCATTCTATCGGGGTGACTCAGAATTGGCACAGAGCCTGTTTGTGAAAACTGGACTGTGTGCCCATGCCCTGGGGTCAGTGGGAGCCCTGTGGTCCAGTTCAACCCTGACTGGAAGGACTCAGGCAGACAGTCTTGACCTTATCAGATGTGTGCGTCAGCCCAGGAGCAAAATGATGCTGAGAGCTCCCAGTCCCCGGCCTTTTGCTTTGCAGGTGTGTCACAGCTGAAGAAAAGCTCGCTCCCACAGGAATTATTGCCATCCAAGTTCAGCACTGCAGAGTCTTGGAGCCAGGGGCCTATTGACTCTCAGCAAGAGTGTTCTTTCTCTGCTGTTTTCAGATCGATATCTGGTTCTGAACACATCTATTTCCTTTTGCGTTGTTCCCGAAGTGCAAAAGTGTCATGTACTGAGAGGATTTAATTGTCACTTTAAGACATTAAAAATGCATGCTGTAAGTCTGTAAACACACCGACTGTCGAGTGAATCACCACTATCTGTGTAGACAAGAACTGAGGCGAACACTGAAAAGCAGTGGGCTAAAGAACAAGTTCATGGCTGTCAAGGGCTGAAGAAGCCAGGTCACTTGGTGTGTTTACACCTAGCAGCCACCTGGGATACAATGGGAAGGAGGGTGACACCGGGCTTAGAGGAGTCTGATGTTTGCCTGTCTTTGCTTCTCTGTCTCTAAGGCACCCCAGCAAACACAGTAAGGGTACTAACCAGTAGTGTGCATGGGTGCTAACCCAATCAAGGGAAGGACTCCAAAGCAGTCTAGCTGCCCCAGTATGTAAAAGACCCTTCCTCCTTCTCAGTCCTCCTTTCCATTGGGTAGGATTTCTAGCCTCATCCCAATCCTATTTAATCCTGTTTTGCTAGTTAACAACCTTTTGCATAACACTGTCATGCAAAAAGAGAAGGCTAGGAGGAGCAAGTCCACTTCCCACCTGCTCATCTGGCTGTACAGAGTCATCCTTGCAAAGACAGTTCTCCCAGGGAAGCAGGGTGCAGTATGTAGGTCCTCATGAGGACCATGGGGAACAAGCACTGGAGGGTTGAGGCAGAGGAGTGAGCCTGGCTGACTGGAGAGCAATAGCTGGTAGTTTTCTGCTGTCTTGGGCCTGCCCTGTCCATCTGAACAGCCATTAAGCATGTGAAGTTGTTTTAATTTGAAATTAAGTATATTTAATGTAAAAGTGTACTCCACACAACGCTTAGTCCAGTGCACAGCAGACAACGTGAGTAATGGCTATTACCAGACCGGGCTGATTTAAGACAATGCATTCAGCACTGAGTTCAGGTCAGCGCTATCCGGGGCTCTGGATAGTTCGAGATCCACCAGAGAGATGCGCAAACTTGCCAAGTCAGAAATGTCTGTGGTCCAGGCTCTTCCCAGTGCTGAATGACACCTGAGCAACGGGACTCTGTTTCTCAGGGACAGAAAGGCAGAGACCCGAACTCCGAAGGACTAGGGAGGTGCTAACTGAATCAGTGCTGGGCGAACAGCTCCTCTGTTGCAACCCTTGCCAGTCTAACAGGCTCCTGCAGAGTTACATCACTTCCTAAAAATCAGGCAAACACCTCTCCTTCAAGTGAGCACCGACCCAAAGGAGCAGGAAACAGGAAATGTGCGCGTTAGAGGCAGGCCGGGGCTCCGCAGCATCCTGAGCGCCGGCGAGCCAGCTGACATGACCGCGCGGTGCGCTGCCCTGGTCTGGGCCTGGGACTCGCGCTGGGTCACTCCGATGAGGGTAAGCGACCTCCGGCTGGGAAGGAGAATACGGAAGCCTGAGGGTGCCCGCGCCTACAGGACTCCGGGTGGAGGGTCCCATCCAGACAACCTAATCCTTTCGGTGAAACTAAAAAGCGAAGAAAATTAAAACTGTCTTTGGGAGGGCGGGGCTGGAGGACGGATCTTGCTTTCATCGCAGACTCTCTTGTTCTAAACCCCTGGCTGTCTTTGCCTTTTATGAGCCCCGTAATTTATCAGCTTTACTGGGCATATTAAGAAAACCATAAACTTTTTTTTTTTTTTTGTGGCAGTTCATGGAAAAGAATGTTCCACTCTGCTAAAAGACAGAAATAATGATTTCACTTTAATAGCTGAGAACTCTGCAGGTTCCAAAAACCTCTTGAAAAACAAACAAACAAACAAATTTCTAGGGTATGGAACTTTACTCCTGGAAAACATTTTGGAGAAGATGAAAATGAGAAATCAGTGGCGGAGTTACCAGGTGTCCACTCTCTAACATCCTGATAATTCTTTGATCTGCTTTTCTCTGATCTCAGCACCATAGGGGATGTTTCTTTGCATCTAGTGTTACTAATGAACATTTGCTTTAAAGGCTAATACAATTATAGGCAATCAAAAGGGTTGGAAGAGACCTTTGGGCTGAATAGCAGTTGACTGGCTTTCTTGGTAGTTGCTACAACAAGCAAATATCCTCTTGGTTGCCTCTGATGTTTCTGTTGACTTGTCCTTGGTAAACATACTTGCAGTCCGTGGTTCATGTGGATGGATAGATAACGTCTGCTTCTAGGGAAGGGCTGTATCTAAAGCAGAAGGAAAGTGTTCTTCTGATGTTTAGATAGGTTGGGTGACACCAGACACATCAGTCACAGAGATGGCAGCTTCCCAGAGGTTGGCAAGTACACCTCTCCCAGCCTACCAGGCTGTCTTGCAAGGCACTCTTTATGTTGTGTGCCCCACTGTCGGAAGGAGAAAGTGGAGAGTGTTCGCTTGAAGAGCTGAACACTTTCAGAGAGAGGTGGTGATTTTCATGCTTATTTTGTGCACTGTGCTTTGGAGCCGGAAGGAATGGACAAGGAGCCATGAGCACTTGCAGGGAAAATCCTCTTTATCTTTCCTAAACTCTGCCAGAGCTTAGCGTACACTGGGTACTTGTTGATAAAATGCTGAAACCATCCCTGGAATAGCTGCGAGGCTGACCATTAAGACACACAGAGCCCTGAAAGCAGGTGGTACTGGAAGTCAGAAGTCAGAGAGGAAAGCTTGGTTAAGGAGTTGTGCAGAGAGGGTCTCCATAAGCTACCTTGTTCTTGGGCCCTGCCTGTATCCCCAGTGTCTAAAAGATGCAAAAATACCATTGCAGAAAGCTAGCTAATAAAATTTGCTTATTTGGACATCAGTCAAGGGAAAGGCTATTCCACTTTAAAGTTTTTAAACTAATCAATGCATATCCTTTTGAGCCAGTGGAGCTTAATGAGTTAGATTGCAGGACTTTTATATCTTTTAGTTTAAAAAAAAAGTGTATGGGGCTGTTGTGGAAAAACCCAATCTCCTGAATGCTGTCTCCCCATTGCAAACATATTCTGAGGTCTATCCCAAATGAAGCCTTTTTATAACAACAAACAAGCAAGATTATATAGTATTTGCAGTTGCAGGAGGCTAGCTTCATTCCCTGTGTGTTAGCCTCTCATTTAATAGATAGAAAACCTGGTTCAGAATTGAGAACCATCCCGAGTGAAATTATCCCCTGGGAAACAAGCAGAAGGCAAGTGGGCAGATAGCTTTCCTTGGATTCTGACCAAATTGATGAACATAGTTTAAACAAACTCTGGACTGACACATCTCAGCCAGTGTAGGACTCTCAGAAAGCGGGACCTGAGGTGTGGATACAGGAAGGCTAAGCTTTGTGGCTTCTGCACCTTAGTAACACGGTTGTATTTGTCTGCTTTGGCCAAGACCTGTCCACAGGAAAAGGAATGGTGAGAGGTGGGTTAATTGTAATCTTCTGTGAGGAAGTAGGAGCTGAAATACATTCAGAGTAAGCAATCAGAGAAGCTGGGGATTAGCACAGTTAAGATCAGAAGCAAGGAGAGAAGAGGGCTCAAGCCACAAGGTGAGAGACTTTGGACTGTGGGAACCTGGAGAGAAAGAATGGCCTGTGCACAGCTGACAGCTGACTCCAGGGCCCCAACAACCTTAGGGATATAAAACTACAACAAAAGAAAAGACAGGGAAGAATGGACAGAAGAGGGAGAAGAAGAAAGCCTGTGATCCCAGCACTGGGGGTTGGGGGTGGGGTCTCAGAAGGACTGAGGTCACTGCTTACTGGGGCCATATAGAGAGATCCAATTACAACAACAACAGCAAGGAAAACAACAGCAAAGCAAACCAAACCAGACAGGAGATGAGGCCCAAAGTCCCTCAGTGGGGATGAATTCAGTTCTGTGAAAACACAGTGTGCCCCATTCTTGGCTAGCCTGCTGCAGTTTGCACCACCCTCAAATACTGCCCACGCTGTGGAGAAACAGGAACCGTGCAGGGCAATCCGCAGCTCAGTCCGCCCACTGAGCTTTTTATTTCAGTGATCATTATTTGCATTTCTAGAAAGTCTAACATACATATTTTTTCCTGGTTTTTACTTAAGCTTGATTATTTACCCCTTCTATTCACTCCACTGGATGGTTTTCTTCTGATGTTTGTGTAGACTGAATCTTGCTGCTTGTTGTATCAGATGACTTCCCAGCTGTGAGGAAGATCTTGAGGGCACTGAGGGCAGAGCCTGGCATGTAGGGAATGGCTCACCAGATTAACTCCAGATTTTCTTCACCAACTCCTAATTCCTAGCAAGTACGACATCCCTCCTCTGAACTGAACACTAGGAGTGAAGCCAGGGATGTGTTGAGCTTAGAGGAGATGATGACAGGACCTGTCCGCTGTGGGACAGGCAGACAGTAGGACTCAGCCTCTGGGAGTTGCATAAGGAGGGTGTTAACATCTCTGGAAAGATGTAAGCCAGCAAAGCAGAACCAGTGGTGAGGCCAATGAGGAACCAGGAGGAACCATAGGGCAGGGAGGTGTCCGGTGAGAAACGTAAAGATGACTAAGCCAGACTCAATGCCTGAGGATGTGTGGCTTCCACAGGATCAGGACAGTCCCAGCTGAGACTGAGTGTTAAATATTGCTGTGCCCCCCACCCCCCGCCTTTTAGGCCATGGCCTGGTGTTCTAGCTTTAACTTCTGATACAGATATTGGATTGCTGATCCTTAAAGGCCTTGCATGGTCTCTTATGTCCCTGAAGCCCAAATCTTTAAGGCAATCCCCACGACCAGTTAGACTTTGGATTTTCATATCCTCTATTATCTTGCTTGTTTAGGTTTTCTCTTTTGGGGGGGGGTGATGCTTTGTTTTTGAAATAGTGTCTGCCTGTGTAGCTCAGGTTAGCTCAAACTCACAGCCCTCCTACATCAATTTTCTGAGTGCTGGGATTGCCAGTGACCTCTGCCCCTCCAGACATGATATTCTTATGTCCTTGAGGTTTCTTTTTACATTTAAAAGCAGTTCTCTTATTTCATCTAGTATTTTCAGCTGTTGCTCACTGGGGACATTTTCTTAAATAGATCGGGTTGCTGAAGAGGGGGGCTTTTCCTGTAGCCACTCTGGAGGCTTGGAAATGTTCTTACTCTGCCACCCTGAGGACTAATTCCTGATCACTCGTAAATGTGCAGCAAGGAGACCAGGCCAACAAAGTTGACTGTGCCATTTGTAAAACGGGATGTGGGAGGAAGAAAAGCTAAATGTCCGTTCACAGAAAAAGGGTGAATAAAATTTTGCACAGTTTTAGAATGTGTGCACAGAGCAGGCTTGATGAACCTGAGATACAGGTATCAAACTGGATCAGTCTCAAAATACTGCTGGCCAGAAACAGCAGTTGAAGATTAATAAGCATATGGTCAACAGTTCTAGCTGCCTGGGAGCTGAAGCAGGAAGATTGCTTGAGCCATGGAATCTGAGACCATGCTGGGCAACACAGACCCTCAACTCATTATTATTATTCACAGAATAATTGTGTTTATCTCAAGTTTTTAAAGTGCCCCAGACTATGCTAGGTATTGTTTTGGTAGAGTCGTAGATGTATTTGAAAGTATGGCGACACACTAACTTTAAGTGCTGACATTTGGGACTAAGGGATAGAAATTATGTCAAATATGGCTATGCCTATCTTACTGACCTTCCTGCCAGTGTGATAAAGTATCTGAGGAAGGACTAGAGCTATAGCTTAGTGGTGGTGGTGCCTAGTGTGTGTGATGCCCTAGGTTCGATCCCCGGTACCAACCAACAACCAATTATCAAACCAACCAAAGACACAAAAATGAAAATAAACAAATGAACAAAACCAAAGTCAAATATCTGAAGAAATGAACTTCTAAGGAGAAAGAATTATTTTAGCTCATGGTTGGAGTCCAGCGTCAGTTGGCCCTGTTGCCTTTGGGCCTGTGGTGAGCCGGTCCACCAATGCAAGGAGTCTGTGGTGTTCAAAGTTGCTCACTGTGGCGCACCTGGGAAGCACAGATGTGTGTGCGTGGGGGGGGGGGGGGAGACACGGCCCCAATATCCCCTTCAAAGTCATGCCTCTGATGACCTGATTTTCCTCTACTGGGCCCCACCTAGTAAAGGTTCCAGCACCAGGTAATAGTGCCACAATCTGGCAACCAAGCCTTCGATACATGGAGTTTGGGGAACATTCCAGAGCCATACTATAACAACATCTGTAGTACTGTTTCCTTCACATGAAAGGATGACAAGGGGTGGGGAGATGGCTCCAAAGTTAAATGTGTAGTCCTGGCTGTCCTGGAACTCACTCTGTAGACCAGGCTGGCCTCAAACTCAGAGATCCATCTGCCTCTGCCTCCTGAGTGCTAGGATTAAAGGTGTGCGCTTCTATTCCCAGCTAGAGCTCTTGCTGTTCTTGCAGAGGACTGGAGTTTGGGTCCCAGCACTCGAGTCAGGTGGCTCACAATTGCCTATCCCAGCTCCAGGGGATTTAATGTCTTCTTCTGTCCTTTGTGGGCATCTGCGTATATGACACACACACACACACACACACAGAGTAAAAAAAAAAAAGAAAATACAAATTTAAAGGTGATAATCTAGGGCTTAAGAAGCTACAAGCTTTGGGCTAATTAGGATCCAGCCCCTGCCTCGGTTTCCTGGCCATGGAGTTTCAAGCAGCCTTTACACTTGGGAATGGTTATATTGCTGTAATCGGTCCTCTTCTTTGGGTCTTACGGTCTCAGCCTTTTGTAGGTCTCCCTTTCAGTTTGTTGTCACAAATCCATCTTCCCTAGCTGCTCACTTCATGCCACTGCTGCTCTTCTCCTTTCTTGCTTATCTGTCACTCCTGGGCTGCCACTCATCCTCGTGACTCACCCCGATCTGAGGCTGAGTGTACCCCCGGGTCCTCGCCTCTACACGGGCGTCTCCGCCCAGCCGCACACTCGTGTTCTCATCATCTATTCCCGCAGGTGCATCACGGGTGCTGTCAGCTCAGCATGTCCGAAACAGAAACAAACATTTGTGCTCCCTGGTACCTCACACCCACCCTGCGTCTTATCTGGGCTACCCTGCTAACATCTTAAAACAGTCTCATCACTTCCAGTATCATCTCCACGCCATTTCACAGAAATCCATTCTGTAACAAAACTGCAGTCACTTTCCTGTACTTGCTCGCTCGGTGCTTTCTCCTGGGCTGGGTCCCACACGCCTGACGCCATGATAGAACACCATGTGAACTGGACCTGAGTTCTTCGCTCACTTTAGCCTTGCCACATCCCACCATTTGCCTCACGGGGAAGCCACTTAAAGGTGCCAAGCTGTGTGAGATTACTGGGCCTTTCTGAGTGCTGGACCCTCAACTCTGACACCTTTCCCTGCTGTCTTTGCTCAATGGGCTGGTGAGACCCCATCATTCGTGAAGATGTCCTGGGTGCAGCCCCAGATGCAACATATCTCTTCCCCTTCCACACCCTTCTGGTTCTTTGTACATGAACATGGTATTCGTTTTTTTAAATCCACTGGTACTATAATTACAGATTTGGATGCTATTGTCCTGACTTAGTCATTTCTCTGGGAGGCAAGGGCCTGGCCTGGTCTCGTTTACCCTAGTAGTTCAGATTCAGTTTAGTGCCTGGCACTGGTCTAGTAGACATCCGATAAAGTCTGGAGCCTGACTAGCTGAGTGAACGAATGTATCTTAGAGCCTTAAGACTTGCTATATGATCAATTTCTATACTAATAATACCTGTTCATTAATTTTTTTTAGCTTATCCAGTTTCCTAATTCTCTTCCAAAATGTTAACTATCACAAATTTTAGTCAGATGTGATACTACATACCTATAATCTCAACAATTGGGAATTTGAGGCAGAGGGATTGTTGGTTTGAGGTAGGGGGATTGCTGGTTTGAGGCCAACCTTGGCTATCCAGCAAGATCTTGTCTCAATAAGACAGCTAACACTCCAATAACAATCTCAGAGTGGTGACACGGCTTTGATAAACTGCTTGTTTGCAAGCGTGAAGGCCCGAGTTTGAGTCTCCAGCACCCATGCAAAAGCCTGGCATAGTGACATGTCTGCCTGTAACCTCAGCACTTGGGGGTAGACACAGGTGGATCCCAGGGATTCTATGGCCAGTCTAGCCAAAATGACAAACTTTGGGTTCAATTAGAGAGCCCATCTCAAAAGACAAGATGGAGAGTGATAGAAAAGACACTTCACATTGCCCTCTAGCCAACACACATACATGCTCTGGTGAGTGTGTGCACACACACAGCTTACAACACAGAACACACACAACATAACAATATCAACTCTTCTAAGGTATGAGACGTTTCCATTCTGCATCTTCAACTCAAAACAGTTATTGTCTCTTCCACTTCTGAGTAGGCTAGAACAATCCTTTATACCCACCTTCTTCTTAAAATGGAAGGAAGTTCAGACCCAGAAAATTTGCACTGAACATTTTTAGAAAGGACTAGCGGTTATTAGCATTTGGGGGGCAATTCTTCAAGAACCACACTGTGGGTATAGGTTCCAGAGACATTAGCCTTTTAATGTCTAAACTAATTAGACATTAGTTTAGTAAAAGCTGATTCGAAAATTTGAAATAAATTGTATGTAACGTAAAACTAATGAGAAACTCTGCCTCAGCTGATGAGGACAGCCTAGACATAATACTGGAAAGTGAAGGAAGTGGAGGAAGAGAAAAGTCTCCCGTGCTGGGCTCTGTCTGTTGTCTCAGTTGTTTGCTTTTTGAGACAGAGTCCCTTGTTTCGCAGGCTGACCTCCAACTCACTATGTAACAAAGGGTGACACTGAACTCCGGGTCCCTCAGCCACCGCCTTCTAAGCGCTGGGATTACAGGCACGTGCCAGCGTGTCCGGTTTATACAGTGCTGGGGATGGAACCAGGGCTTCAGTCATGCCAGGGAAGCGATGGCCACAGTTTCATCCCCAGATCTGCTCTGTTTCTTTTCCTTAAAATAGAAGCCATTGAACTCTCTGGGTTTTGGAATTTGTCTGTTTAATGTGAATTAGCCCCATCTTCCTTATTCCTGCTTTCTCACCTCATTGCAATTTTCAGAAATCAGACCCCAGGGGTTGCCAAGATTTGCTAACACGCTTGCAGATAGGTTTGCCAACAGATCATTTTTATGCCATGACACCGCTGATTGGTTTACTTAAAAGTTAACTTACTCTTTCTACAAAAAAAAAGTGTTTGTTTGCTTATTCAGTTATGATTAATATTGCCAGACTTAGCAAATAAAAGTATGAGCGAACCAATTGAATGAATTTCAGATAGCATAGGTGTGTGTGCGGTTGTGTATATATATATATATATATATACATATACATATATATATATACACACACACACACATACATACATACATACATATATGTATAAGAATATCCTACACAACTTAGAATAATAAATATTCTATTCATCATGCACATGAGTATCACAGGTGACATACTGAAAAAGTACACTGTTTATCTGATGAAAATTTAGGTGGATTTGGATGCCCTTCTCTAGAGACCCTAGGATTATGATTATCATTCATCAGCTAAGGAGCATTTTCATATTGGCCTGCAGGTAGGATCAAAGAGATGGGGCTTATGTGGCCAGCTGCATGTAAATTAGAAAAACATGTAGACTCAGTCCTGGATGAGCCATTTAAATAACAAGGAACTGCTACATGCTCTTCCTTTCCGAGGCCAGGTAGGACCTGATGCCTGGAGTTTGTGCCTCTGCATCATGAGGACTTGCAACAGCCTGGTTACTCCTGTCTCTGAGAATCCTGGGTGGTTTTTGGTGGGCTAACCAATAGAACTTATGGGCTTATTAGAAGAAGAGGGAGGGGAGATGAAGAAGAGGGAGGAGGAAGAGAAGAAGAAGGAGAAGAAAATAACCTGGCAATGAAAGAATAGCACTGGTAATTAGAATACAGAGAATTCAAGAATGGATCAACTTCGAGTGATATGACAATCCAATGAGTCATATTGAAAGCTAATGTGTGAACTGTACATTATAGGACTGCACATATAATGAGAAGTGACTCAGCAACTTCTTGCTGAGCAGCATGAGGACCTGAGTTTGGATCCCCAGAACCTGTGTAAACAGTCAGGTGTCTGTAATCCCAGCGCAGGAGGGAGAGGAACAGACAGACTCTTGAAGCTCGCCGGCCAATCAGCCTAGCCAGATTAGTGAACTCCAGATTCAGTAAGAGACCCTGTCTCAAAAGGGGAAAAAAAAAAATGATGGGCACAAGTGAAAGACTCCTGATGTTGACCTCTGACCTCCATACATGGTATTCATACACAAGCATATTTAAACCATATACATATAGACAAAGCTCATGAGAGGGCTAGGGACATAGTCTGGTTGGTAAAGTCCTTGCCTAGTGTGCATGCAGCCCTCAGTCCCAGCATAAACTGAGCACAGTGGCACACACCAGGAGTAAGGTCACCCTGGCTACATACTGAGTCGGAGGTCAGCTTGGAGTACAGGAGACCCTATCTCCAAACAAGCAAAGAAGTTAATAAGAAAAGTCTCATCAGAGGTATGTTGTTCATAATTGTACAAAGGGGAATGGAGGGTGGGTGCAGGGGGTAGGGGCACGTAAGCTCAGCAGCTCCAGCTGTAGTGGTAAATTCTAATGCTTGAGGCCTTGAGGCCTCCAAAGGGCAGGACTGATTCTCTTTAAGGACTTAAGCAAGTCAGGAGCCAGATGGCTTTCAGGTTGATCCAAGAGAATCGAACCCACCATTTTGCACCCCTCACACCCTACTTCCAAAACTGTAGCAACTTGTTTCCTTCTTGAGTTGCTTGTCAGAAAGCTTCAGACCACAAACCCTTGGCCTCAGACTCTCACAGGCTGGCCACAGATCCTCAGGAGTCATAGGTTTGCACAATCCCCAGTTGTTCCCCCTGAGCCCCCCCGTTCAGAGTGCAGAAGCTGTAGAGGTGGAAGGCCCACTCTCTTCCTGCTTTTCTCTCTGATTTTGAAAAAAAAATGTACATTTGCCATTTATCATTTTAGTTGTCTCTGTTCTGCCATCTTCTGTCGGACAGTGCTGAGCTTGTGGTAGGCGGAGCAAAGAGTGTGATGCAGGAACTGTGGGTCCCATGGTGGAGGCATCCTCACTGATAGGGTGGGGCAGGCAGTGTCTCCAGAGAGAGGCTGGCAGAACAGCTGCGTGGGGGACTGGGGTCTGCAAAGGAGGCGTGGTTAGGGATATTGACTCTTGCGCTGCTGCATTACTTAGATTTCTGTTATTCTAATGAACTTCCAGAGATGATGATCAACTTTAAAAGAGAGGAGGTTGGATTTTATCTATTGTCTAGAGGTTTGGGTCCATTATTCGTTGGCCCACTGTTCTGCAGCGGTGGGGAGGCAGCACATCCTGTTAGGGAGTGTGTGACAGAGGAAACAGTTGGGAAATGCAAGAAGAGAAAAGAGGGAAAGAAAGACCAGCTATCCACAATCCCCTTTAAGACCACCGTCCCAGTGACCAGAGGACCTCTCACCAGTTCCAGTAGTGTTGCAGACTGGGGGCCTTTGGAGGACATTCCACCCCCAGGTTCCAGCCACTGTGATTGGAAACAGGCTATTTGAAAGAGAGACAGAAATACAACAAATCAGGAAAATGCCAGGGTTTGTGATGAGAATCATGCGCATCGTGCCCTTCTATTCAAAAGCTTAGTCTTCTTATTTCACTGACCTTGCCAAGTTGGTTTTTCTTTCTTTCTTTTTATCCTGAGGCAGGTTCTTACTCTGTAACTCAGGATAGCCTAGCGCTTATTACATAGACTAGGTTGGTGTCGAACTTGGGGTGATCTTCTGGCCTCAGCTTCCTGAGTGTTAGGGTTGCACACATGTGCCGCCTTGTCCAGTGAGGACTTTGTATTATGTCCTATGTAAAATAAATATATTTTAAAACCTGGCAGGTGCTATGGACTAGAATGGCATTCTGGTGTATAAAAAGTGGCCGGGTAGCCCACATCACAGCTTTCCCAAGTGAAAAACTCAAATGAGAGTCAGCCTTAGGTGCTAGGAAAGTCTAGTTAAATATAAGCAAGAATTCTCAAAAGAAATAAATAACAAAACAGTCATAATGAAAATGGCATCAGAGTACTGTGGGTCTCCCTTGTGGCTTGATCAGGTCTCCACACCTGATGGTGGCTTCCCATACTTTCACCTTGTGTCTCCTCGACTGACTACTCTGGTCACACCTCCTTCAAGGACATGTGACTACTGTCACTTAATAAAAGCTATCAAATCCACAGGACTACAGAGTGTCCAATGAGAGCAGCAATGCCTCTGCACCAGAGGGGAGGGATCACTGCCTTTACTTATGAATATTCTGATGAAGCACGCTGTTTCTCTCACTGCTGGGGCACAAAAGCACTAAACATAACCTCTAATTATGGGGGACTTGTAACTTTTCATTAAGTGCTTGTCATCCCATATTTTGTTTCTTCAGTCCAGGTAGCTTTTGAGAGAAAACCAGCCTGGGGCTCTATTCCTCTGTGGTTAGGGACACTCCATGTGCTTCCAGCGGGAAAGTTTATTAGGGTAAGGAAGGTATCCAATTTGGTAACAATTTCTACCAATTTGGTAGAAACAGGGTGACCAACAATGCCACCCCAGACCTCCAGAGGGCGGGCAATGCTGCCCTGCCTCTTTTGCAGTGCTGATCATGAAACCCAGTGCCTCGCACATGCTTCAAGCACTCTACCACGGACTGGCAGCCTCAGCCCCACTGACCTATTTAACATTTCCTTCAGTCAATCACTCTGTCAACAGCTATTTGTATCAGACTCCCAGGTGCCAGGAGAGTGAGTACCAGACAGCAAAAGAGACAGACCACGGAGAAATGCATGACAGAAATGATGACAGATAACAATAATTTTTGTTTGTTTGTTTTCTTTGAGACAGGATTTCTCTGTATAACCCTGGTTGTCTGGAACTCATTCTGTAGACCAGGCTGGCCTCAAAGTCAGAGATCCTTTTGCTTCTGCCTCCCGAGTGCTGGGATTAAAGGCGTGCGCCACCTCTACCCCAGCATGGATAATAATAATTTAGTGCTGCTTTGTGGGCAAGTGAACCAGGGAAAGGGAGAGCACTTTGGGGCACCATCTGAGGTCCACGAACAAAGCTGTCCCGATGGTGGCATCCCTATGTGTCACACGGTCACCACTCCACAGCCAGACTGGTGCTCAGTATGTCTGGTATGGCCATTTGTTCCAGTTTTGTTCCTGGCCACCCTACAATCAGATTTCACAAGTGCTGAATAGTTAATTTTTAAAAAGTGATCACTAGAAAAAAACCCAACCACTTAATGGTGTGTACACCTATTCACTTTGCTCCCAAGGCTCCCTTCTGCATACGGTTCCCAATCACACTTAAACTAATAAGTCTTCATGATGACTAATGGCAAATTAAAACACTGTCCACTCATTTATGATTTAACTCAGTAATTTTCAACCCAACAAGCAGACTTTCTAGAGTTATCTAGGAAGATTTAAGAAATACTGTTGGGGCAAGGGCTATAGCTCAGCAGCGGAGTATTGTATAGCATGAACAAGGCCCTAGGATTGATTCGCAGACACACACCACTGTTACCCAGGCTGCATTCCTAGATAGCATCAAATAACTGGTAAAGTGAGGGGCAGTAGCTATTGGAGACGACTGATCATTATTAACCACAAAACTAAATTATTTAGGCAACAACCCCAGACCAGTGAACTGTCTTGGGACCTAACTCAAACCAACTGCATCAGAACTCTGGCCAGGAATACCAGGCAGCTAAGCTTCCCGGCTAGTCCCAATGACCATAGGCTTAAACCACCATGCTATGCCATCAGCAGATCTCTTTGGGAGATGCGGGTTCTAAAACCAAGCATTCATCTCTTAGACTTATTCAGAAAAGGGAGAGGGTGCTCTGTGCTTGCCATGGTCGTCTCCTAATATATCCTGGCCAGCATCTCCCAGGGACTCAGCCTTCAATGATGACATTAAGTCATTGAGTTCTGCCGATAGAGTTGGGTACTAGATTTCCAGGGCCCCGGGATTTGATTCTTGTCAGGTTTATAGAATGGGCATTAGAACAAGGGTGAATTGAGGGAGCCCAAGGGAGGCTAGAAGTAGAGAGACTTTAGAGGTCAGTCTTTCAACCCTGACTGCACTCTGTAGTCCCCTGGTAAGTGTCAAAGCCTTTATCCCAGCCTCTGATGTAGATATCATGAATTGGGATGAGATCTGAGCATCAGGCTATAAGACGCCCAGGCAGTGGGAATGTGCAGCTGAGGCGGAACTGCCTGAGGTGCCCTTGAGTCAAGGATGACCTTGAACCTGTGATCCTCCTGCCTCTACCTCCAAAGTACTGGGATTGTAGGCGTGCTTAGTTTCTGCAGAGCTGAAGCTATACCCAGGTCTTCATGCTTGCTATACAAGTACTCTACCAACTGAGCTACGTCCCCTTCCCCTTGCTTTTCTTTTCTTTTTTATCTTCATCTAATGCAAATTGGGTTCTTTGCTCTTTGCTCTATGCAGCTGTCAAGGGTGGAGTAAGTAGGAGTCTTGGATTTAGTTTCTTGAGCACCCTCAAATTCACATATATGATCAGTTACTCCACAAAGCATGGGACACTAGGTGTGCATCATTCCATTTCATTGTGTGTTATAAATGCCTAAGTCATTTTAGGCAGAGTGGTCACACAGCTCTGCATAATCAACAAAGGCAAGACAGGGCATCTGGTTGATGCATCTGCCTAACATAACTCATGCTATCCTGAATTAGGAAACATTCTCTTATCGTTGCTTTCTTTCACAGGGCATCAGCAGTATGGTATCCTGTTACTTGGTACAAAATACACCCCCCATTTCAAAATCAAGAAGGGTCCTGGTGTAACTCTGTGGTAGAGCATATGCTTTAGTATTCACGAGATCTCCAGTACCACAGAACCAAATATCCTTCATCCCCAGTTGTCAGTGCCAACCAAACAACACAGTAGCGACCACAAAACCTAGATCTTGATTATGTATTTGTTCCACTTTCAAAAATGAGATGTTAACTGGTTTGCTTCACTAAGAAGCAAAGTCATTTCCACTCAGCAACCATCCTCAGACGGATGACAAAGACATACGAATGGCTGAGCTGCTGGAGCTGCCACACCCAATTTCATTTCTTCTCCCACTCATGAAGATTTCCCCCAGGGTCCTCACCAGGTGTGTGCACTGTGAATCCCAGGTGTATTTGCATGAATACTGTCAACAAGCATGTGTAAGTGAGGCATACAAACGTGTATCTGGCTATTTGGGACTTAACTGTCAGAGAATGAAATACAGCTGAGCTTCACCTTCACGTGACTGACAGCTCCTGTCACCTGTCAGTGAGCAGAGTGAGAGAGAAATGATGAAGTTTGTGATGGGATCACTCTAGATACCGGAGACTAGGCCACCCAGATCACTCAGAAGTCTCCGGTTAGACCAGCAGACGGGTGACAGGCCAGGGTGATCTCCACAGGGCCTTCCTGCACTTCACACCTTCACCTTCAGGATTTCTTCTGCCTTTTGCTTGCTGACACCTCTCCCTTCTGCATCCACTCTGTACTCAGGCCAACGCCAGCTTCACCTTGATCCGCACCGCATCACTTATGTCCAGATTTAGATCAGAAGATACAACTAAACCGGGTGATAGTGGTCCCAGCACTCGGGAGGCAGAGGCAGGCGGATCTCTGTGCGTTCAAGGCTGGCCTGGTCTACAGAGTGAGTTCCAGGACAGCTAGGACTACACCCTGTCTCTAAAAACAAACAAGCAAAGAAGAAAATATAACTATAGATGAGGAAATTACAGCAGGCATGTCTCCTGAGGGACAGCCAAAAAGCAAACAAGGAAGGAAGGCAGGTAGGACAAAGGTAATATTACATGTACCTCCCTGGTGTGAGTCTTCTGGCTCAGAAGGCACTTAGCACTTCACACATCACACTTACCATCTCGACTCTATGAGAAAGGCAGGCAACAGGCCTTTTGGGGGAGCAAAAGGCCTTTTCAGGGAACAGGTTCTAAAATGGAAAGGACTCTTCCCAGGCCCCTTGGTTATGAGCATGGAGTGGGGAAGGGCTGGGTGTGCAGGTGTCTGAGGTCAAAGGAGAAAAGCTGACAGCCCCGGGGAGCCCAGCCTAGGAGGTACTCAAGCCGACTCACTTCCTGAAGTTCTCTGTCCCCCATCCCTGTGTTAAACCCTATTATGTAAAATGAGGGTGCGCGAGGCTGAGCAGTGGTTTAGGGGCTCCCCCATACCATTTCCATTGGGTGGAAAGCTGCTTTAACTAAGTAGGGGGAGGAGCGGGGGGGGGGGAGCACTGTAACCCTTTGAGGGAAATCCCCAAGCTGTCTCCTGCTGGCTCCACCCACACCATTTTGTCAACTCTGGCTCCCACTCTGAGTTCCACCTTGGTTTTCTTGCTTCTGGATGTCTCTAGTGCCTGGGTGGCCTGTTCTTGGTTACCGGCTACATTCTAAGGCTTGCTCTGCTTTTCCCCTTTCTGTGCCACTGATTCCTCTTCCCACAGACTCTCGGGGCTGAGCTCCAGTATTTTCAGCTTTCCTCCTTTGGGTCAGACTCCTGTACTCCTAGCTCTTCCCTTCCCAGGTTCTGAGCCAGCCTTGCCTTAGTGAGATCAGCCCATCATGGGAAGCTTGATGTGGCCCCCTTAGTCTATGCCCAGCGCTGTCTCCCATGTCCTCCTCTCTTCGAGGTATATTGAACTCACCTATGTGACAACTGAAGAATCAATGTTATTGCAGCAAAGTTGGAAATGCAAAAGGAAAAATCTCAGTTTCCATCAACAAGAACTGATGATGACACAACAAATAACAGGGAAAAACACCTCTCTCTCTCTCTCTCTCTCTCTCTCTCTCTCTCTCTCTGTGTGTGTGTGTGTGTGTGTGTGTGTGTGTGTGTGTTCATTCATGGGATAATCTTCAAGAGAAACTTCTTAGAGGGGTAAAGATAATCAAAAAGCCACAGGGGCTAGAGAGATGGCTCAGGAATTAAGAACACAGGCTGCTCTTGCAGAGGGGCCTGGGTTCAGTCCCTAGCACTCACTTTCAAAATGCAACAAGATAAAACAAATCCCATGTGTATCTGTAGAACATAGCCCAAGTGACAGGGCTGCTTTCCAGGAAAAGACATTCGCACCCATTCATCTGCAAAGTTGGACAGGAAAGCTGTAAGGGTCAGATTAGATGACGTAGGGTGGGTGGGGTGGGGTGGGGTTTATTCTAGTACCTAGCACACAGTAAGCATTCCCTCTGCCACTTACTGTTATTTATTATTTGGGGGCTTTCATGGGATTAGGACGGGTGGGGGGGTAATATGGGAGGTTGTCATAGGAATCTCTAAAAATGAAAGCATGCAGAATAAAGAGCCCACGGCTCTCTCCCGCCCACGGCTCTCTCCACGCGCACCAAGCTTGACCCTGGTGAGACCCAGACACGTGCCAGTTAATAAAAAAAGCCTCGTGCGCTTGCAGCCACCTGAAATGTCTCGTGCTTCTTTGGAGATCCGCCCGGCTAAGGAGCATTAAGCTTGCCAGTTAAGGGTCCCATAGAAGAGTGAGATACTGAGCTCACTCATCGCTAGTTTCGATTGCTTTACCCTCCGTGGAAGCTGGGGAACCCATTCGAGGGAACTAGAGTTGGACTCAGACCCTCACAGACTACATAGCAAAACTTTCTAGAAATAAATAAATAAATACATACATAAATAAATAAATAGATAGATAGATAGATAGATAGATAGATATCAGCCTGAAACCGGCAGCAACAGCAGCAACAGGGGGGGAGGCAAAAGAAAGAAAAGCAGGGCTGGAGACACAGTTCTGTGGTAGAGCACGCACTTCGCCATGTGCACACTTCCAGGTGCAGTGCCCAGCAGGAGTGGGGATGAGGCATATGAATGAATATTCTTTTCCTACTAGGGCACTAACCTCATTCTGGGGACCCACCTCCTAAACCCGTCATCTTGGAGATCAGGGTTCAATATAGGAATTGAGGGAGGATGCACAAACAGTTCATAACTATAAGTAAACAGATATTTTTATTGTTGTAACATGAAGCAGAGGATTCATTGTGCAGTTACAAAGAAAGATAAACCAGTAAATGGCTCTGTACTATACAGCTTGGCTATCGTGCAGAGGTATGGCCCAGCTAGAACGCAGCTTAAAGTGGCTGACTGCTCCCTGGGCATCATATCTTTCTTCTTAGAAAGAATTTTCATCTACTGAATATTTTTGTCTGTAGGTCTGGGTGAGTATCAGACAGCCCCACACCATGATGGGACAAAGCCCTTCCCCCCACACCATCATCTCTGGCCCAGGTGAAGTCCTTTCCCATCCTCTGATAGGTTTTAATGGTACTCACAGTTCAGCCAGAGCAATCTTGCTTATACTTTGAAATAGGGAGAGCTCCACTGTAGTAATTTTTCTTGTTGCTATGACAAAAGCAACTTAAGAAAAGAAGAGCTTATTTTGGGTCACAGGTCAGGGATTCTGTCCATCATGGCCAGAAAGGCATCGTGGTAGGGACGAGAGGCAGCTGGTGATAGTGGGTTCACAGTCAGAAAAGGGCAGGACCTATAGCTGATGATCAGCTCACATTCGCCTTTTTACTCAGTCTGGGACCCCATCCAATGGAGTGGTACCATCCACAGTTAGGGTGGGTCTCCCCACCTCAATTAACTTAATCTGGAAACTCATAGACCGTCCAGAGGCTTGTGTCCTGCTTGACTCTAGATCCTGTCAAGTTTCGATCGATGTTAACCATGACGCTCCACCAATGCATTCTCCTAAATAACCATAAACAGTGGGGTTTTCTTATTCTTCAGGGGATTGTCTTGAGAATCTAATTTCACAAATGAATATATACACCATGTTTTCATTTAGAATCCTGGAGGATTTGTCAGACATTCTCAAGGGCAGACTGAGGCAGAATGTAAGACTTAATACCAAAACCAAAGTCATCCCAACGTCAAAGAATTCCTTGGATATTCTTTGATGGATAAGTGCCCCTTATTATGCATTGCTATCTTTATCTACTGTCTGTCTGTCTATCTATCTATCTATCTATCTATCTATCTATCTAGCTAGCTAGCTAGAAATTGAACCCAGGTTTTTTGTTTTCAAGGCATAGATTCTTACACTAAGCTATACCCCAGGCCCATTTATTTACACATAAATGTGTTTTTTTTTTATGGCATGAATTTCACATTCTGTAAGTATAAATTTAAATTTACTCAGAAACTTTATGACAATATCTGATAGCTTACGGCTTGGGAAATAGCTTTGGATGTGACAAGGCCTCTAATGCCTGTGCTGAAGTGTTTCCAAGTGCCTGGCTGGGGCTGGGTTCCCTGTGTTTGTGGGAGGCTTACACCTCTGGCTCTGGCTCCTTGTTCAATACACTCCCAGCTTGAGCTTCATTTAGGTTGGATCAATACTCCGAGTCACACTGAACGGGAAAGCCAAGTGCAGTGGATCAAGTTCACCACTGAATGCATCTCAGATACGTTTGAAAATAACCGAAAGCGTGTCATTTCAGCTTTGTCTCTCCATGGCAATTTCAATCTTGTTCATGTCCAGGCAATGACGAGGACTCAGGAATCAGCACCACAGAAGAAGAAAGGACAGATGAGGAGACGACAAGTGCGTCGGCTGTAGTGACCACAGAAGCCTTCCCTGCAGACACAAACTCTACCTCCAGCGATGCCGCCTCAAATGAGCTGGAGCTTGTATTAATGGTGGTGATCCCTCTGGCTGTGCTGGTCATCCTTTTGTCAGTGGTTCTCATTGCAGCCTACTTTAAAAGCAAGAGATCTAAACGAGGTGGGTAACTGGTATGTTCCTGTTTTTAGACAATTCCTTTACACCTTAAGGAGCCGCCAGAAACAAAATGCTTTTTTTTTTTCTTTTATGCAGAGCCTTCTAGCCAAGGATCTCAAAGTGCCTTGCAGACATGTGAGTAGTGGCCGTTCTCAGCTTGGTGCTGGGAGCACAGTACTAAGTGACACGTGATATATCTCACTGAAGTTTTCAAGATGTTAACAATGCGATATCCTGTTTTTTGGTTTGGTTTTTTTTTCAGTCGACATTGAAATTATAATATACTGCTGCTCTTGGAGCACGTTTGAGATCAGGGTCCTGGAGAAGCTTGGCTACTAGAACAATGCAGCATTTCACTTTGGAAGGAGAGGGTTAGGCCGGTGACATGTGAGTCAGATTGGGGTTAAGGATAAAGGGTTGAAGAGCTCATCTCTTTCCCGTGAAAAGGGTTCTTTCGTCTATGTTTCTATCATGGATATTAGAGGTATTACTTTCCCTACACCCCAGTTTGACCTTGAGAGGGGCTAAGCATTCTTCTTGTGACCACTGAGGCTGCACATCTATAGGGAAATTGGTAACTGACTAAAGATGACTGACTGAAACCAAGACAGGAAACTCCCAGTTGCAGGTGCACTCTAACAGTATAGTACAGAATGAGCAAGTACTAGAATCCAGGGTAGGTCAGGGTCCCAGGCAGACTTGGGATATTTCGATTTGTGCTGGTAAACCATGACTGGCTCCAGATTTTTGTTATTTTAAAATTATACTCATTCCTGTGGGGTGTGTGTGTGTGTGTGTCTGTGTGTGTGTAAACACACACCCACACATTGGTATGCATGTAGAAGTCAGATGACTTGCAGGAATTGGTTCTCTCCTTCCACCACACGGGTCTTAGGGATCAAACTTGGGTTGTTAGGCTTGGCAGCAGGCATGTTTATCTACTGAGCTATCTCAGTGACCCAGGCTGGCTACAGTTTTTAAACTGAAACTTTTAAAAGTCATTTCAAATTTCACTTAAGGGATAGGAGCTTCTCAAGTAAGATGCATAGTCAAGTTCGCAGAGAAAGCTCATCCTGTGTCCTCCAGGCCCACTAACGGGCGCCTTGCTTCCCACACCAAGACAGCCATTAAGCTCTGGGCAGGAGCTGTAATGACTCTGAGCACAGTCAGCAGATAAAGTAAATGGGACCTGGGGAGGAAGTACTGCCCTCTCCTTTCACAGAAGGAACTAGTAAAATAGACACAAAGGAGGAAGAGGAAACCTGTTCTCCACTGCTAGGTATTTCAGAGTAACCTAGCAACAGTGGTCACATGGGAGCTCCTCTGTAATCTAAAGTTAAAGCAAGATCTAACAGGGCTGCCCGGACACCCTCCTCTTTTGCTGCCCAGGCTAGACTTAAACTCCTCCACTCGAGCAGCCCTCCTGCATCAACCTCTGAAGTAACTCGGCCTCACTCTCGCAACGCTGCACCTGGTTCT
The DNA here is from genome assembly GCA_026225945.1 of Cricetomys ansorgei. Classification (NCBI taxonomy): domain Eukaryota; kingdom Metazoa; phylum Chordata; class Mammalia; order Rodentia; family Nesomyidae; genus Cricetomys; species Cricetomys ansorgei. Next base: position 10,165,209 of record JAMJFZ010000056.1, on the reverse strand, counting down.
CTCCTTTCCTCCTTTTTTAACCTCAGGGGAAGTACTGTGGTACCTCTACACCCGGTGGAGTCGGGTGGGGCCTCCAGTCTCCTGTCAAGCTCTTAGGCTTTAGAACCCTTTGAACTCTTGTGTTGGAGTCTTTCGGTTCCAAAGGCATTTGCATGTGATGAGCAGCTTTGCCCTCAGCCTGAGTCCCAGCTTCCTCCAAGGCCCTCCCGCCTACACACACACACACACACACACACACACACACACACACACACACACCCCCCTCCCCGCACTCAGTCACTGTCTAAGCACCTGCTGGTCCAGAGCCTGACCTGGCTCCAGGGTGCCAGAAAGCTCAGTGGATACACCACTTCTTTTGTCTGGACTTTGTTGTCTGCTTGGCAAAGTGCCATGCCTTCCTTCCATACCCAGTTCTTAGGTTTTATGAAGCTTGAGCACTCTCTCTGAGGGCAGAATCCTCCTCCTCCTCCAGGCTGTCTCAGTGCCTCGTCCGCACTTATGGTTCACGGGAATCCCTGGCCTCTTAGGGAGGGTGCCTGTAGTTTGTATTCTGTTTTGTTTCATCGTGATGTGCTCTTTGAAGTCTAAAAGAACCAAGGGCTTGTCTTCCTAACCCTCTTGTTTGACAGACACCATGGCATCGAGGTGAGACAGACAGTGTAAGCACGCTGCTTGGCTGGCTATTTAACTGTGACCTCTCTGACTCAAGTTCCTTATCTGTAAAATTAGCTAATTCAATAGCCACCTCATGGAGTTGTGAGAATTAAGTGAATTTATGTCATTTAAGAACGCCTAGATTATCAATGCTAACTACTAGTTTACTATTTAAAGACATTTTTTTGTCCGTATGTGAATCTGTCTGTGTGAGTCTATGTGTAACAGGTTTATACAGGTGCCCCAGAGGCCAAAAGAGGGCATCATGACCTCTGGAGTTATGAAACTGGAGTTGTGGACTGTTGTGAGTCCTCTTGTGGGTGCTGAACCCAGATCTTCCGCAAGAGCAGTAAATACTCTTAACTACTGAGCCATTCTTCCAGCCCCTCACTTATTATTCTTATGTTTACCCAATGTAATGCACAGCTTGCAATATGTGTGCTGTTTGATACATGCTAGTAATGAATGAATGAATCAATGAATCAATGTCAGGATTCATTTTATATTTTATTTTATTTTACCTTACTTTATTTTATTTATTTTTTGAGACAGGGTTTCTCTGTTGTAACTCCGGCTGCCCTGAACTCACGCTGTAGACCAGGCCGGCCTCGAACGCACAGAGATCCGCCTGCTTCTGTCTCCCAAGTGCTGGGATTAAAGGCGTGTGTGCCACCACTGCCCAACTCAGGATCCTTTTTAAAGGAAACTTTATCCTCTTATAAGTAAAAACAAATTTGCAAATCCCCACGGTAACACAAACCTATTGTCCCAGTGGTCAGGAAGCAGAGGCAGGAGGATGTTGAGTTCCAGAGTAGCCTGGGCTACATAGCAAGACTATCTCAACACAACACAACCAGATCTGTACATTACTACAAATTGGCAGATTGTCGTTAGTTTAAATATGACTCATTTTAAGAAAACACGACACAGAAAAGTTAGAATTCCGAAACAATAGATTTCAGAAGATTTTTTTTTTGCATACGCATGTGAACACGTGTGTGTGCATGTTCCTGTATATACCGTTGCTCGAGTGTGCAGGAGCATGTGTGCATGCACGTGGAGGCCAGAGAGCAAGCTGAGTGTGTGCTTCAGAAACACCACATGCCTCACCTGGGACAGTGTCTCACATTGGCTAATGCGGTCAGACTGGCTGGCCAGCAAGCCCCAGGGATCCTCTTGGCCCCACATCCCCAGGGCTGGGATTGCAAGCGTGGACCCCATGGCCAGCGTTCTGCCATGGGTGCTGGAGACGGAACTCAGGTCCTCAGGTTTGTGGGGAACCTTACTGACTGAGCTCTCTCCTCTGCCCCAGAAAGTTCTTGATAGGGACTTTATTCGATTTTTCTCTATAACCACTACTTTTACTTAAATACAAAATCCTTTTCATCAAAGCTGAAAGGTTAAGTACCTCTTAGGAAGTCTTCTCATTCATATTTAGCATAATTTAAGTTCAAAGAATATTTAAATGAACAAAATTCTATTTAAATACGCTCCTTTTTTTTTTCTAGAAGAATAAAACTGTCATACTAAGCCAGACAGGCAGGCCAGTCTGTGGGACAGTGGACACCCGTGTACAGGATGAGCCCAGAAAGTAGGAACATCTCATATGTTGGAGCTTCATCCCTTCTTCCACATGCAGGAAATAAGTCTTCACATTTGACAGCTGGAAAGGACTTGACCAACACTGTTAACCAACATTTCATCTGACTAGAAATTACTCTGTGTGTGTGCCGGGGAGGGACCTAGGGCCTCCGTTGTACTAGGCGTGTACTGCACCACTGAGACACATCCAGGAAAGCGGAAGACTGTGTAGTGGAGTGCTCTGTTGTCCTCCATCGTAGACCGCCAGCGTTACATTCGCAGTTGTTATTTAACACCTATGAGGCGTCATGAGTGTGCTGTGTCAGAAACATCGGCAAGCACATTTGCATCTTTTCACAGAATCAGAATTTATTGAATAACAATAAATTCAAAAGGTGGTGGTTGGTTGGTAACAAGTTTCCAATTAATCCTTCTTTTCTAGATAGCCAATCAAAGCAGACAGTTTTGTATTCCAGCCTTTATTACTAATATTAATTTTCAGCCACATATTATGTATTGCACTGTAAATCTATCTAGCTATCTGCTTATCTATCTGTCTCAACCATCCACCCATCCACCCATCCACCCATCCACCCATCCACCCATCCATCCATCCATCCACCCATCCACCCATCCATCCATCCACCCATCCACCCATCCACCCATCCACCCATCCACCCATCCACCCATCCATCCATCCATCCATCCATCCACCCCACCCATCCACCCATCCATCCATCCACCCACCCAAGTTACAGAATGGCTACAGAGGGGTCTGAGAGGCCACAGTAGAGTTCAAGGTATTCCAAAGAGGACTGAGAAACCAAAGCTGGGACCCTGATAGGGATTCAAAGAGAGTTTCTGTAGGATAAAAATCACAAATGCAGGTTGGAGTTCTGCTGAAGATATTGCCATAGAGCCAGGCTGCAGAGTCAGAGTTGAGCTGCCCAAGTGAGGTGTGGTGGAGGCTGTAAAGGCAAAGGCAGGACAGGGTCTAGGATGGACAGATGAACAGACAGACAGAAATTCTAGTAGGCTATATCAACAGCTGGGACAGTCTGGAGTTCTCTGCTTGTCAGTCCCTTCACACACACACACACACACACACACACGTGCACAGACAGTGGTCAGATGACAGTTGAGTAGGGTTGTTGCTAGCACAGTGACAGCTGTCCATCTAGTTTTTATAGTTCAGGTGAGGGAGTTCTACCGTTTTGTTTCTTCAGCCTGGTATGTGAGATAACTTCTCAGGTGTGGTTTTCTTGATATGGTTGGATATACCCTTAGTTTAGTGCACCTACAGTCTCAACTTACTTGGATAAATTTATACAGTGGCACCCTTTCTAGTCTTAATACGCTTTTATCTGTGTGTGCCTGTGGATAGTTCTGAACAGATGGAGACATGCCCACCCGGGTCCACAGTCACCCTCCACCTCAAAATGAAGAAGGCAAATTCTACTTGCAAAATGTACTTTCTGAAGGAAAGTCACAGTATGGAAAACAAAACAAAAAAGCAAAACAAAACAAAACCACCTCACTATTTCAGACAATCTAGAGTCAGATAGGGCAGGGCACAGCCTTCCTCAACACTGTCTCCCTGTTCTGGGTGTCTTTCAGAACACTGCTGCAAAAGCACGGGCAGGAAGTCATCAGACTGTGGCTACCCCATGCCTGCTCTGCTCAGCTTAGAGACCAGGCAGCCAGAGCCTTTTGTGGCTCCTTCTTTCCCTCACCCCGCATCCCTGCCAATTCTACCTTCTACAGCACAGAGAGAGGGCCTTGTCCGGGATTGTAAAGCAGGAACTTTAAAGGAGGAAGACAGGGTGATGGGAGGCCATGAAATGGCTGGATGGGAAGGGACAAAATGGATCCAGCGGGGGTGGGTGCACTCGGTTGGTGGCTATTAATACAGAGATGTAACCGGGTGGAGTGGAGCAGGCAGGACCTGATTGCTGAGGACAAGTAATTGGTCCCTGCCTGGCTTAATGCTCTGCTCTTGTGTGCTCTCCCGGATGCATTTCTGTTACCATGGTGGCTGGGGCAGGGAAGATGAGGCCACAGAAGGCTTTTTGCTCTTTTAACACTGATTACAGAGCCTCTCATTTGGCGTTCTGGAGCACTTTGGTAATGGATTTTTAAACTTTTCCATCATCTGCATGCAGGTCAGCTCCTGCTCACCTCCACACCTGCAGGGAGCCCAGATTAGACAGAGAAATCTGTGCTCACAGTGGGGCCGCAGAGGCATTGCTCCCTGAGACATTAGTGGGGATGTTAGTAAGCATGGGAAAGGGGGTTGGTCGGAAGTGGGGTGACAGGGCAGGGGGGTTCTTTATGGGTTCTTTATAACCTGAAGAGAGTTCCAGTTGTGTGGGGCTTTGTTTTAAAGTCAAGTCCCTTAAGAAAATAGCCAGTAGATTTTGGATTAAAAGTGTACATGTGGGACCAGGGATGTAGCTCAGTTGGTAGAACGTTTGCTTTGTATGTTCAAAGTCTTGGCTTCAGTCCCCCAGCACTGTAGAAACCAGGGGTAGTGATGCATGCTTAGAATGCCCATGAAAGAGGATCAGAAGTTCAAGGCCAACCTCAGCTATATATCAAGTTTGAGGCCAGCCTGAACTGTCTTCAACAATGACAACAAAACTACAGGCGCAGTATGTGTAAGATGAAGCCGTTCTATCCCCCATCTAAGTTTCTGGGGAGTCAAACATCTGCAGGAGGGTTCAGAGTCTATTCTATTCAGGGGCAGAAGACTCCACAGAGCCTTCAAGGCAAGCAGTGATGGCATGAAGCCTGCATCTGCACCAGCTCTCCTGGATGCTCACCAAGTGGCAGGACACAGCAGCTTGTGCCACTCTGAGTTCAGTTCCAGGTGCCTGCTGGCTGTGTTTTCTCGGTGATGACTGTACTTCTGCAGGCCAGACACAAGGTGGCCTCTGATCGCCAGGGCTCAGGAGCATCTGCCTATCTGGGGACTACTACAAGGGATTGTTTTCCTAAGCATCTGTCTTGTTCATAGTGCACCCACTTGCCATCATCGATTCTCTTCTCAGGGGATGCTGGTCTCCCTGCCAAACTAAACAGAGCTTGCTTGGGCCAAGCAGCAGACTATGATTCTTGCCACCTGCTCATCTGGAGTCTTATCTGCATTAGCGCTGTTTGTCAAATGGTACCTGACTCTCACCCCAATCAACAACCCCCCGAGACAAGCTGGTTAGAAGTCCCACTATTACAATAGCGATAGATCCAAAAGATCAGAGTGACTCTACCTGCATTGCTAGATAAGTGAGATTGAAGCCTATTCATCTGCCCAGTGAATATTTTCTAGGCGTTTGCCAGGTACTCTGCTAGCAGGGTGGGGCTGGAGCACGCCACAGTGAACAAGACAGATGCTGTCCTGGCCCTTTGGGAGCTGTGCTCTAGTGGGAGAGACAGATGAAACAGAATCAGACAGATGGTCTAACAGGTGAGAAACTGACCAGTGCTGTGAAAGAGCAAGCAAAACAGAGCCAGGGACCAATGGGACAGATGGACCCTCCTAAAAATAGAGGTTAGGATGACTGACTGAGGAATGGGGGATCCAGCCACTCAAAGAGCAGGGTAAGGGGGACTTTCAAAGACCCTTGATGGGGTCACCTATGTGTCATAGTGTTCAGGGTGGCATGTCATAAGAAGATGGTGCTGGAAAGTTATTTTATTGAAAGGGGTCAAAAGCAAGCCCTTGTTTTTAACCCTTCTTTTCCTTCCTGACCATATTTTCCTCTTCTTGTGGGAACAAAAATAATAAGGAAGGCGAGCACTCTCAGGGAAGCACCCATCTCTAAAGAGAGCAGAATCCTCGATGCTGTGGAGATTCAGACCTGATTTCAGTGCTGCAGTCTGTACTGTGTGACTTGAAGGCTAATGTCCTCTCCTTTAAAAATGTGATCCGCGGGCCTCAAGGGGCCTCAGTGGGTAAAGGCCCTGAGTTTGATCTCTGGGAACCACGTGATAGAAAGAGAGACCCGACTTCCACAAATTGTCCTCTTATCTTCATTTAAGTGCTACGGCCTTCCACAAACAAAATACAGTAAAAACAAGCTTTTTAAAATGTGATTGACTTGTTGTTATTTCTTCCCTTTGTAAAGAAGACAGGAGAGTGGCTGCTACAAAAAATTCCTGCAGATGATCAAAGCTGATGTGATTCGTGTATTTATTCTTTTTCAGATGAACTGAGAAATGAAAACCTGAAAGTGTGAGTCTTCCCTGCCCATCTTCAGTTCCCTGCTGTGTGGACAAGAATATTCAGGGAGAAGAAATGAGAGAGCCATCAGCCTTTCCCGGCTTCCCTTGTGACAGTCTGGCTGGTTTCTCTTGCGACTAGTACCCCTGGGTGCTCATGGCCCCTTTTGTCACAAGGGAGATGAGCCTTAGTCTCCATGCCTTACCCAGGGGCCCCTGTTGTTGCCACCTGTCAGAAAAAGAGTTTTTGTCTGGCTGCCACCAGTGCCAAATGCGTAGCAGCTAAATGCTCTGGCCCTGTGTGAACATCAAGGACACTGAGTGATACCCTGCCCCTCCCACCAGCCTCCCTGGTGTAGACGTTGCCTGCTTCATCCCCCAGTGTAATGCCCACAGTATTTTCAGAGCTGAGGTCTTTCCTCCCGCCTCCTTGCATCCTGACCAGAGCTTTCGCTCCTATCCATGCCTCTGGAGCCTGAGAGATGGGACCAGGGCATTTCTGAGAGCTGCAGCTCCGTTCCCCCTAGTTTGAAAAGCCTGGGCATTGAAAGAGACCAGATAAAAGTAGCCTGATGACTGGGTCTTATCTGGGTCAGTGATCAGAACTCCAAGAAAAGAGAAGCGAAACTAAGAAGGCCAGGAAGCTAAATGAGACAATCACCAGCACCTAGGCAAATGTGTCTTTGGCATCTGGAGAGCAGCTTCTCTATTTGTCCACTCCCTGGCCTCTATGCCATCCTGTTTGGCCTCAGTGAAGGATGGGGTTGCTGGAGATTTTGACACTCTTTTGATTAAGGAAAATCCAGGACTAGACTGGTGTGTCAGACACTGTATCAGGCCCTTTCTAACTAGTCAATGTTCTATACTCTTCCCCAAACAAAATTCAGCCTTACTGGGCTTTTTCTTTTTTAAAAAACACGTGTTTTCTGCTCTCTGTCTAGCCCTATTTTTGAAGAGGACACGCCCTCTGTTATGGAAATAGAGATGGAAGAGCTTGATAAATGGATGAGCAGCATGAATAGGAACGGTATGTGGGTACCAAAGTGTTTGTTTGCCTCTTGATAATGGAAGGCTAGAAAGCTGCCTCGGCTTCATCAGCAACTCAGTAAATCCGAAATCGTGCTCCATCTGGCACACAGGCTGAGTGATCCTTAAATATCCAGTTTGATCATAATCATTGTGTCCGTAGTTACCACTTGTTTTTATTTGTGTACAAGTTGTTGAAATGGGACTTTTCAAGAGGAGACGGTTATTTGTTATTTTCTGAGCGTGTGTGTGTGTGTGTGTGTGTGTGTGTGTGTGTGTGTGTGTGCTGGGAATCAAACCTCAGTCTCTCACACACTAGGCAAAGTCTTACCACTGAGCTACATCCCCAGCCTTCATCTCTCTCTTCAGGGAAGGAAATCTGATACCAAATTATCTGGGAGGGAAATCTGATACGATTATATTTTCTTGAATTTAAAGAATTCAATTTATGGTTACATAATTTTACCAAGTATATTTAAATGAATCGCTGTCCAATACAAAAGGTGTTAGAGCTGTGTGCCAATTTAGTCATATAAAAGTTAGACATAGTTTTAGTAGCAGACTGGTAAATGCTTGGTATCCAGTGGGCATGGTCTTTGACAAGACGACCCTAGAACACCTCCATGTCTGTAGATAGTTCTATAGGACTACTATAGACAGCAGTGGAGTATTCCCACACAATAAATTTCAGGTGATAGCTGGTCTTTAAAATGGTAATAGGTGTGTTATCTTTAAAACCAATAACTTTTCTTAATGCCCATATGAAATTGATAAAATCCACAGTACATATTACCATACTATTTGTATTTATATGCATGGTGTAGGCATGTTGTGTGTGTGTGTGTGTGTGTGTGTGTGTGTGTATGTGTGTCTGTGCAGAGGAAAACATGAGGATGAGGATACCCAGTGCCAAACTCTCCTGCACATAGGCATAGATCGATGTGCATCTGACCGCCCAAGCATAATACACACACACACACACACACACACACACACACACACACACACACACACCATGTGTATGCACGGTGTGGTAGAGGAGAGAAGCTCCTTGGGAGAAGGTGGTCATTCCCCACTTTCCTGCTGCTTCTGCCGTGAAGTTATTCTTCAGGCACTTCAGGATCCGAGGCACAGCCATTTCATCCCTGTGTCTAGCTTCCAAGAGGCAGAAGACTCTGGTTTTTAGAGCACAGTGGGCTTCCAGGGGACGACTAAGCAAGCAATGATGAATTGTGCCCTTCCCAATAAGGGCACAGAATGTTGCAGTCTTGCATCTATGTGATTCGTGCTTTTACCATTCCAAGAGCCTCAGCATCATTAATCTTTGAATCTCTAGAACTCCCTAGCGGGGCCATTTCTTCACAGGTAACCAGACAGAGGTACCGTCTGTGCCCAACTGCGTCAGTTTTGTGGGTAGAAAAAGCAATTCTGGCGACTAACAGTGAATTTGTTTCTCTTCTGTCCTAGCCGACTATGAATGCTTACCTACTTTGAAGGAAGAAAAGGAACCAAACCTCAGCCCAAGGTAGTTCTGATTTCTGTCAGGGACCATGTAGGGTGGAAGAGAGTCACAGCCGCAGCATGGGGCTTGATTGCTGTCTCTGCCTGGCAATTTAATATGTCAGTTTAACAGAGGAGTGTGTGCTCAGGAAGCATATTTTGGAAAGTACAAAATGTCCCAGTAGTCCTTTACCCTTAGATATAAATTAGTATTAATCAGTGCATCCTTGATGTTTCAAAGACACACAGTTGAGCTGGCTTCTTTTTTAGTCTTAAAATTTGCTGATTATAGCAAATTGAGGTTGTTTGCCTTGGATAGATAGATGTTTGGTAAGGAAACGGATGGAGGGACGGCCCCAAAGGGGGTGGTTTTCAGTAATCATGGTTAAGAGGAACATTTTTTAAAAGCAAGCAAGCAAACAAAGAACCCTAGCCCACCTGGTCTGGATTATAATCAGAGAGCAATTAAATGAAGATTAAAAATATATTCCATTCTGCCACTAGGTGGCTCTGCTTGATAGAAAATTTTAGTGCCTTGGGGCTGGGTGTAATTAGCTCTTGACGGTATTATTTAAATGATATCTTTGTAAGAAGAGAAATTAGTGAGTTTGGGGGATTCCTGATTAGAGAACAGTTTGCTCAGGATGTGGAGAGAGCTGAAAAGAATTAAAGAGGGGACTTGCTCTTCAGAGCATGACTGATTTGGGGTCATCTGCTGGGGTGACACAAAGATGAGCAGACAGCGAGGAGTCAAGCTGTGAGGGTAAAGGGACACTTACGATAGGACACGAGGGATGAGGCTTGGAGGGCCTGGTGCATGCCTGTGAAGACATGTTGTCAAGTCTCTTGTCTTAGATGCTTCCAGAACGCAGTCACATGTCACCAGGGTCTTAGATGCTTCCGGAATCTAGTCACAAGTCACCAGGAAGTCTCAGAGGCGACAGCACTGCAAGTAAAGATGAATTATTAGGTTTTTCTTTGGGGTTTTTGTCTCTGCATCGATTCCCCGAGAACCCCGATACGTCACCTAATAATTCACCACCCTGCACCTCTCTCGGTCACGGGCTAACGCAGTCTACCCAGGCCAGTCTCAGCAGGCTCAGCTCCAACACTGGCCTCTGCTCCTAGAGATCAAGTCCATGCTACCACTTGGGGTATTTATACACTACAGTTCATCACTCGTTTTGAAGTATTCTATCTCACTTAAATGAGATTCCAGTAGTAACAAGCAGGCGAAAGGAAGAAACATACTGCCATGGTTATGTAACAAAGGACATCCCAGAGAAATCTTCTCCACATATCTTAACCTTCCCCTCCTAATGAGAGTACATAGGTCAGTCCAGTCACCCCCAAACTCTAGTGACATCATCTCTGCATCCTCAGTGATGAGAAATGTCAGTGGTCTTGTGCATACGAATCTCACTCTTTGAAATTACTGACATCACTGAAGAAAGCCACCCTTACAGAATTGTATGGTAATGAAATTTTATTAAAAATCTGTTGTTTTTTTAAATATAGAGAGGTCAGTTTTTAAAATAAGTGCCTATAAGACAAAAAAAAATTCCCTTATCTGTTTGGAGAGTCGTTCTACGTGAATGGATGGTTTTGTTTTGTAAGTGTCTGCATGCCTCTGTGGGCCTGGAACCACCTGGCTTTGGCTCACCGGGTACCTGCCAGGGCTTCACCCTGTTCCCTGTCTAGGAAGCCAGAGTTCTAGTCTGGCCAGTCTCAGCTCTTGACCGCCTCCCTTTCTAGAAACTTCCACAGGCGTATGATGTTGAATGTAGAATAGGTTTACTGAGAGCTGTCACATGTTCTTTACACTCACACATACACAGCTCAGCCCATCACCAACACATTTGTTACAATCACTTGATAAGGCATCATCAAGTAACCGTCCTTAGTTGGCATCGGCCCTGGAGACATTCCTCCTTACCAGGAGAACTTAACGCTTCAGAAAGCAGGGGACAGCTCCTAAGGAGTGAACTCCTTGCCAAGCTTGTCTATCCTCCTGATAAACAAAGGCTTCTGGAACCCATTTGCAGTGCCAATCCTCTTGGGATGTCAGACATCCTCTGAGCTCCTGGAGAACAGCAGCTGTTAGCCATCCCTTCAGAACTTTCCAGAGATCCATCCCAGCCCTTGATTGACACGTCCCTATCCTCACTGACTGCACTGTTCTGCTCCCTTCCTTGCTCTCCCCTCCCTTCCTTTCTCCCTCCCCCACTCCCCTCACCCCTGCCTCTCTCTTTGAGTCAAGATTTTACTTTGTAGTCCAGCCTAGCCTTGAACTCATTGATTGCCTTGTCTCAGCTTTCTGAGTATTGGGATGGTGGAACTATTGACACCAACCCCCCCCCTTACCACCTCTTAACCCTTTGCCTTAGAGTGGACATTTTTCTTGAACTATTGAATCTAATTTCTGGTCTAGGGCTGGAACGCTGTACGTTGCACCTGCTAGCCCAGTGTTCTACTACTGTGCACATGGTCAGCTCCCAAGTAGGACTTAGTAAGGAGCGGATATGAACAAAATACTACAAGACCTTTGCAGTAAGATTGGGATGCTTAAAAGAGCCATGATAGGAAAAGATAAGCAAGGAGTTTCGGGAAGAAAAAGCTCTACACTCTCATTTCCCGCCGTAGCGGCCTTTCCCCATAACCCCTTGTTATGAGACTTACACAGCACAGAGGAACCCTGTCAGGAGAACTCAGAGCACAGGAGGAGGACAGAGGGAGAGGTAGCCCAGAGTTGAGAGAAGTTCATCACTGGCTTTGTTAGGCTTTGCCAGCACATGATGATCAGAACAGATCCATTGGTGGATTTTACAATCAACCGTTCAAAGTCTTTAGAGAAAGCATACCCTCCACTGTCTGACCACACCCACACAACACTTCCCAAATGTCGCTAGATAGTGGTACAATCCAGACAGAGTCGCCTCGGTCCTGGCCTACCCAGGTGAGCCGGCTTCTTCCTTTCTCATGAGTCCCTTCTAGTGAGACACTCCGGGCTTCGGTCAGCACCTTGGGCTACGTGAGCACAGCCAGAGAGCAAGTGCTCTTCGCTTCCCCGCCTCTGTCCACAGGCGGAGAGTTTATATCGTGCAACAAAGCAGAGAAAGGTTAAGGCACTAGGAAACATCTGTGGCCGCTTCCAATGTCCTTTGTTAGTTTCTTCCCTATTTTCCTATCTAGTCCCTTAAAAACATTCGTAGTATCCTTCAAATCAACAAATATTAAGCGTCAACAGGTCGGGTGTAGTGACACACATCTTTGATCCCAGCATCTGGGAAGCACAGGCAGGCAGATCTCTGAGTTCAAAGACAGCCTGATCTACAGAGCGAGTTCCAGGACAGCCACTGCTACACAGAGAAACCCTGTCTCAAACAAACAAAAACAAACAAACAGAAAAGAATGGGCTAGTTTTGCTCATACCTGGGTTCAGTACCATGAGGGATACAAAAAAACAGCTCTCCAGGCCTGATCTCTGTGTCTTGGGATGATTCCGAGCCTCATTTCCGTAACTCCTCCCAGGCCAGGCCTTTGTCGGGAAGAAGGGACTTCATATTGATGATGAAAGGGAGCTCGATTTAATTTTACCTGACTTTGTGCCAAACTGAACTCTACACTCTCTGAAGCTGAGTCAGAGCATCGTGACCTTAGAAGAAGTTAGTGATGGCATATTGCCATCTTTAGCGATGGCTGCATTAGCTATGGCCATAACTCGGGAGGCCAGGAGGACCGTCCAATCTGGACAGAGTCGCAGCTATGAGGTGAAGTATTCAAGCTGACTCTGTCGCCATTCTGCTGGTAGCATGCCAATCAAGTGTCATCTTAAGGAAAACACAGGCATGCTTTGTTTTGTTTGACAGTTTGTCCTCCTGTTCCTGTATGTGCTGGTGGAAAGGTGTTCCATGTACTTCACATGTTTACATAACACTCTCAGACAAATTACTCATTAATGTCATCGTCAGAAATAGGTTGCTAAAACTGCACGTGTGCACATCGTGGCAAGCAGCAGAGGTTTAAAGCTAAAGCCGCTATTGTGTTTGTTTCAGCTTGGTGGCAGTTTGCCAAGGTATTTTTAACAGGGAACTCCAGGATTTGCTAGAGTTAAAAATGCTTTGCTTATTTGATCATTTCCCAGAGATGATGAATAACCAGAGACAGCAGTGAACACATCTAACTAAATAAAGGAATGAGCCTGGGATGGAGAATGCCCTGGATCACTGCCCTGGGGCTGGGGGAAGGCTGTTGCTGACTCACCCACAGGCCTGGGGAACATGGCATTACGCAGAACAGCAGGAGGGCAGCTGCTCTCTGGGAATGACCCCATGTCCCTTCAAAGCAGACACACGCAGCTTGTGTCTACCGTGGGACCATGTCATCCCACTATGATGTTTCAGGGACCATGAGCACTTTGATTTTTGAGGAGTTCAGTAAATGGCACTTGCTAAGGAAAATGCTTCTCCTTAGAAATTTAAAGTGCTTCTGAAGATGTTTTCTTGGAGCCTTTGAGTCTTTGAGGTAACGTTCCAGATAACTTGCAAACATTTGCCAGTGATCAGTCTGCAGAATAAGCCTCACCAATAGTCATGTATCTGGGTGCCAGGTCTGTAACACTGGGTTTTATCTGCAATTGCTCTTTTTTTTTTTCCTTTGAGGGTTTGGGGCTTTGGACAGGCCAGAATCTCTCTTATGCTTTACCTCTGAGCTGTAACTCAACTCCTCATTTATTCTTTGCAACAACCCTATAAACTATATAGATATTAAGTGTATTTTGCGGATGAAATCAGGTAAGAAAATTAAAGCTAAGAAAGGTTAACTTATAGCCACACAGTAAAGAAGTAGACTGAGCCCTGATTCAAAATCAAACTTCAGCCAGTTCATGTGGTTTTCCTATGCTAAGAATCCACTTGTTTGTTTATCCCAACATTATAACCATCGTAAAAGCCATCAAAAAAAGGAGAACTATCCAATGCTAACACCCACAGCAAGATGCATGGGATAATCGTTTTAAAGGTTCAAATACTTACTGGAACTGGGGAGAGGGTGCAGTGGGTAAGCTGCCAGCTTTTGAGCATGAGAACCTGAATTTGGATCCCAGCATGCATCTAAAAAACTGGGTGCGGACACACATTTGACTCTAACCCTGGCACTGTGGGGGACAGGGACAGGAGGGTTGTTATGTTAGCTAGCTAACAGCCTAGCTCCAAACCCACAGGGAGACATTATCTTAAGAGAGCAAGGCAGGAGTGACAGGACACTCACACCTTCTTCCAGCTTACACACTCCAAACACATGAACATACACACACACACACACACACACACACACACACACACACACCCTACATACACACAAATTTATTTACTTATTAATTGATTCACTTATTATTTGATGCTGGGGACTGAACTCAGACTCTCACATGCTTAGCACATGGCTTACCACTAAACTAAACCTCCAGTCCTTTCACTGAGGGTTGTAAAAGATTTGAACAAATAGAAGCCGTAGGGTGCCGCTGAATAAAAGACTAGAATGTGAAGTTACCGTTTCAAATTCAGCCCAATCTCTTACAATCCCATTGCCCATTTCCTTTGGAAAGGTGACTGTGCACAGATAACCAGGATGATTCTAAAAAGAGAAAACATGCATGGGCTGGGGCAGAGTGTCAGGGAAGCTCACAGGGAACACGCTGAGGTTAAACATTGTACCACCGGAGCCAGATAAGAATCATTGTTCTCCACTGGTGGATGTGATGGGCATGCTGGCTCACACCTGCTGTGATCAGCACTCAGGTGGCTAAAGCAGGAGGACCACTGTAAGTTCAAGGATAATCTGGGCTACAGAGTAGAGCCTGTTTGAAAATGAAGTAAAACAAAATAAAAGCCTGGCATGGTGGTATCTGCCTGCATTCCTAACACTTGGGAGGCAGAGGCAGGAGGATCACACAAGTTCAAGGTCAGCTTGGTCTACAGAGTGAGTTCTAGAGCAGCCTGGGTTTGGTTGCGTGTCACTATTCTTGGGAGTAGTGTGAATGGCAGTCATCTGCTCCAGACAGGGAACTGATGCCAGACTGAAGTAAGGATACCACAAAAGTCCAAGTTGGTGAACCAATGAGTTTAATAGGGTCACTTACAGGAGCAGAAATAACTCATAGACAGCTGCATCGCCAAGGCCCGCCTCAGCGTGGGTGACAGCTCTCAAAAGCCAGAAGCCTGGAGCACAATGCACAGCCTGCAGGCAGCTCAACAGGTTGGAGGGTTTTCTACCCAGATAGCTCAGCTGGTCTCTCAGACAGGGTGGCTGGTCTGCGCGTCTGTCGGTGTCCTTACTGCTTATACACGCCTGAGGAGGGAGGGGCCTCGTGAATCCACTTAGCTTTAGGAACTTTCTGAAGCTTTTGTTAATTTTCCGTCGTGATAAGCTTCCTTGGAGGATGGAATGTTTCACCTCCCCTTAGAACATCCTGTTGTCTCCCTGCCTTTTAACATCTTGGGCCTTAACTGGCTTCCCTCAAAGGTGGAAGGTTTTACTCTTAGAAGAAACTGATACACAACAGCCACAGAGTCAGACCCTGTCTCAAAAAACCAAAACATAGAACAAAAATTCTTACTATCCAAACCAATAAAAAGATAATTGACTCATTTAAAATATGAGCAAAGTTTATCAATAAGCAACTTAGCTGAAATTACCAATTAATGTTTGAAAAACATTTATTCTTCTTAGTACTAAAAAAGTAAACAAAAGCACAGGTAAAGTAGCTGCAATAGTATTCTCACCGAGAGGAAGGGTCATGTAGCGATGGTCCAGAAAGCTTTAAAACTTTGCATCCTTGCCAGGTGGCGGTGATGCACACCTTTAATCCCAGCACTCAGGAGGCAGAGGCAGGCAGATCTCTGTGAGTTCAAGGTTAGCCTGGTCTGCAGAGTGAGTTCCAGGACAGCCAGAGTTACAACAGGGAAGCCTTGTCTCGAAGAAAACAAAAATAAAAACAAAACAAACAAATAATCAAACAAAAATTTCTCATCCTTCATCCAAAATTCTTCTTGTAGAAACCTATGCAAAGAGAATGAATGGAAGTATTCATAAAAGTTAGAAATTAGAAGTAATAAAAGTTTAAAAAATTAGCCTAAAGAGTTAATTATAAAATGTATTGGTTAGAAACGGGTTGTATTGTTGTTTTGTGGATCTTATCATCCTCCCTTCCTTCCTTCCTTCCTTCCTTCTTCTCTCTCTCTCTCTCTCTCTCTCTTTTTCTTCAGTACTAGTGCTTTAATTTAGAGCTTCAGTATATACCAGGCAAGCACCCTACTACTGTGTTTTATTCCTAGGAATCGTTTTTTAAGTATCTAATGGGTTAATAGTTTGCTATGTAGCTACTGAAAAGGGAGGGGAGAGGGAGTGATGGGGGAGGTTCTAACCTGTGTGTCGTAGTGCTGGGAACTGAACATATGACCTTGTATGTGCTAGGAAGAGCTCTACCCACTAAGCCATACCCCACCCTGTGTAACCAGGAGGGGAAAAAACAGATTATAGAACAATGTGCATATTAAGATCCTATTTTTGAACAAAAGAGAGCATATCTTTAGAACAGAAAAATATTTGGGAGAGCAAGTGCCCAGGTATTAGCTATCACAAAGATTCTGGTGTTTTCATTCTGTGTTTTGTGGGCAGGCTTGCTGGAAATGGAACCCAGGACCTTGCACATTCTACCACTGAGCTACGTCCCTAGCCCTGAATTCTCTAGTTAAAAAAAAACAAAGCAAAACAATGAACATGAAGTAGTTTTACAATAATTTTGAAAGCCATTTCTGTTACAGTCCCTGGACAGAGCTCAGTGTTGCAGACAAAAGAAGGTCTTGGTAGATAAGGCCAGATAAGGATACAAAAGGAAAACACACAATTTGGGGACTTCAGTTCCACAGACAAGGCCTTCTGGCCCTTGGCAATACTGTCTTGGTACCATCCAGTTTCCAAGGAATGAAGTCTTCAAAGTGACATAATTAGAGGTCTGTTAGTACCTAACTCTTAGAGAATATTTCTTCCTTAGGGTATGTAGTAGGGGTGCGGGTGATCAAACCCCAAACCTCAAGAGTACTCATGGTAAGTAAGCTTTCTGCCACTGAATTATACCCTGAGATAAAATATACATCAAAACAAGCAAAAAAATCCTACAATTTTCATTTATTGCCTACATTTAATAAGTTTTTCTATAGAGGCCATTTCTTGGTTTATTTGCCTGGGTCAGATATAGTTCAGCCTTCGTCTCCCTCTCCCATGCTTCCCTTGTTGTGACAGATTTAACATACACACACACACATACACACACACACACACACAGATAGACAGACAGAAAGACAGAGAGAGAGAGAGAGAGAGAGAGAGAGAGATGTCTCTTCCCTGTCAAGGACACGTCTTTCTATTGACTGATCTATCATCTATTGTGGCTTGTTTTGTTTATTTTTCTGAGCCACTTCTCACTGTTTCCAGGCTGTAGTTGCTGGGACTACAGGTGTGTCCCCCAGCTACTACATACTGCTTCACTGAACATCTGTAGGACGAGTCAGAAGACTACAGTAAACTGCACACACCCGAGAACCAAGGAGCACATCTGCTCACTGTGGTCTTTCATGTCCTTCCTTGGAGACAGAGTTGACTGACAATAGAGATGTGAGTAGAGAGGACAGTAAACCCAAAGGAAAATGAGCAGGGGCTCCATGTGCTCCCCAGGACACACAGGTGGAGCTCCTGCCACACTGGGGGGAAAGCTATGAAGTCAGATATTGGACAAAGATATCCAAACTCACAACAAACAAAATAACACCAATTAGCCAACAATGTGGTTATGTTCCAGTACCAGGTCTTTAATTTATAATCAGTCATACCCTGAGATGCCCATGGTAGGATTCTAAATGGTGCAGAGAACATGCCCTAGCCCCTCTGTGGACTTGAACGAGGTGTGTACTGTTGAAGACAAGCCAGGACCACAAACTCTTGAGGGAAAACAACACATGTGTTTCTTAGTTTTGTTTTTTTTATTTTTTAAAGACATTTGGCATCTATTCATAGGGAATGGGATTAGATTTAATTAAAGGAGGGAACCCCCAACTCCATCTGGCTCTCTCCCCGTCACTGGGGAGGGATTTAGGAGTGTTAGAGATTGTCTCTTGGCATACATGGATTTCCTTCTCAAGAATCGAATATAAAATTCAAACTGCCCCTTGTCTGGGAGATCGCAAGCTAACCAGGTCTGGCTTTCTGATTGTTTAGACTCTGAGTCATCTCTGCAGTCCAGGGATCAGCTCTCCCTTGCTTCTTGGAAATGTGCTATTGTTCTGTTATGTGTTTCTTCCTTTTTCAGTGACAACGAATCCTAAATCTGAGCAACGCTGATGTTTTCCAAGAGAGCGCTCCCCAAGGGCACCAACCGGGCCTGCCAAGAGAGGATGAAGAGGAGACACGTTTAATTAATTTCAAATCAGTGTAGACACAAGAACCTTTTACTGTTTCTTCCACTGCCCCCTCTTCAGAAGATGGCATCTCCTAGACGTGGAAGAATGAGGGACTGAAGTCCCAGGAAAGGTCTGGCTGCCTGCAGGCCACTCAAGATGAAGAAGGAGCCCACGGAGGTGCTGGCTTCTGATGAGTGCATGTCCCCTCCTCGCTCATTCTGGTCACTCTAAGTTGCCATCACTAGTGTGCTCCACCCTCCAGAGTTCCAATCAGGAAGCCGGTCTTCTTCCAGGTCACCTTACTACCTGACAGCTTGGGAGAATGTCTTCTCATTATTCATGTCCTCTGACAGGTAAAGAACAATTATGTCATGGAGAAGACACCAAACAAAGAAGTATTTCAATATCCACACCGTCCCGGAGAGTTGTCAAGCTTGTTTCTTACCTGCTAAGAAAAACACAGCAAGAAAGAACACAGTCCTCACGGGAGGTCCTCGGGTCACCTGTAGACTTGCACTCAGCCTCAGCTCGGTCACTTTTGAAAACTTCTTAGAATTAGCACTCTTTAAAGAAAGAAGCAGCGTGTTCCTCCTCCACTAAAATCATCTCTACTTAACATCTCAAAACTGTTGTTCTGATCTTGTCTCAGCCCACAAGCCTGGCCCGTGCTGTGTGGGCATGGAATGCATGCAGGTTGGGGTCATCTGTCACCCTTCTGTATCTTGGGGATCTTCAAGGCTGAACAAGAAATAGCTGCACCCGTGGCGGCTATGGCTCACTGTGCTCTGCAGTCTCTCCTGTGCTCTCCAGCCTTTCCTGGAGGGCTGGAAAGGGTCTTAAATCCTCAATTTATTACTCTGGGTGGTGGCTATCAGGCCATCAGCGATGTCATTCTCCATGAGATTTTTAGTACATGATGTCCATGTACTAAAAACAATGAAGCAAAATGCAGAAGGGCCACTAACTTCTCCTCCACAATAAAGTCAGCCTCATTTAATCCTTAGTTTTCTAATTCTGACCTTTAAAAGGCCATCTAGCAAATTGAGTCCTCAGCTCTCTTGGGATGCTTGGTATTTTATTCCAGGGAAGAAGCAAAGAATGAAAATTTTATGTTGCTAACCACCTATAAACTGAGGGAAGATAAGGTTAATCGAACTTCTTGCTGCTGAATTTGGGGTCTGTCTTTGAAAGGTGACTTCATGCTCCACAGAGCACCTTCTCCTGCCTCTTTGGGGCCCCTTTAACAAGCTCTTGCCTTCTGAGATATGCACATAATTTTAATTTTATAGACAAAGCTGCAGGCCAGGGAGGTCTCTCTACACAGTGAAAGATGTCCCTGCTTGCGCTGAATCCTGGCTTCCCTACTGTCCTGGGACTGTGCAGTGCTGTGACAGAAGACAGTGTTCAAGAGTGTATCCTCAACAAACCTGTCTGTCGTGTTCTCAGTAGCACACGCTGACACGACGTAGTCACCGCCCCTGTGGACACTCACAGTCAACTTATAATCTGCCCTGGGCCTCAGACACTCACCCGGCAGATGCTCCCACGGAGTCATCCTTGCTCTTCTTTCTTCTGTCCCTGACTGTTACCTTAAACTGGTTTCTCTTTCTCTGAAAAGTCTAATTCCGTCGTTTTCAAGGTGTCTAAGATCTTCGCTGACTACCCAAGCCTTTGACCTTGAGCAACCCTGTCCAATGTCAGACTTAGTTAGTTCTCAGAAGTGTACGAAGTCTAGGACTGTTTCTTTCGATAAAGCAGTGTTTTGTGAGATGACAATAAAATTCTTATTTAATATGTTAAATCACCTCAAACCCGTTAAGAAACAAATTCACCAGCAGGTTGTTGATTTACATATGAGAACTGTGTTGCCTTCCCCGGCTGCACAGTACACAGGAACAAAGCTAGCTTGTTCGCAAGACTCAGGGCATTAGCATGGGTCGAGCAGTCAGCTTAACTGAGGATCCTGAATCTTTTTCTTACTATACAAATCAGAGCACAGTATATGTGTATGACAATCCCTAGAGTATATATATAAATATAAGATTTATGTTTTACATTACTAGTAGGGGAAAAAAATCATCAATTTACCCTAGCTGGATAGCCAATCAAAAAATATTAGATTTTAAAATAAAGATGGGCAGGGAGTTGAGCTCGCTTGGTGGGGTTTCTACCTAACATGCACAAAGCCCTTCATTCAATCCCTAGCACTTCATAAACAGGGTGTGGTTGTAGAAAGATCATTTCCACAAGTTCAAAGTTACTCTCAGATACCTATATAGTGAGTCTGAGGTCAGCCTGGAATAAAACAGACCCTGGCCCAAAAAAAAAACCCAGACACATGCTTTGGTTTATTTTTTAAGCAAAGTAGGTTGGTAACACTGCCTAGCCAAACTTCTCTGGAAACTTGTTTAGATAAATATGAAAAACATCCATTTGTGACTCTTTAAAAGAAATAATTGTTATTGAAGTTGGATTTTCGACAATTTTATATATGTATGAAGTACATTCTGATGATTGTATCCCCCACTCTGTTCTCCTTCCCACCCTGTCAATCCCCCTACAAGTCTCTTCCCCACATGCATGCCATTTTCTTTTGTTTTGAGACGCATGGAATTTAACCAGGATCATCTGTGTGGCTTAGGGTTTGGAACTAGTGGGCTCTTAAGTGAGTATACAGCTGAAGACAATGACTGTTCCACCCCAAGGATCTGTTAGTAGCCAATAGCCCTCCAATCCGCGATCGACTGTTGATAGGCTCTCGGTCTTGGGTAGGCAGTCACAGCCACTGGGAGGCCACGGCTGCACTGCTATGCCAAGCCAAAAGGACAGCATTTCACAGCCCTGGCTCCCGGCTCATATAATTTTTCTGCCTCCTCTTCCGCACAGATTCTTATTGGAGTATCCGTAGAAACAAGTGCTACTCCTAGTCTTAATCACAGAGACTGCTCTTTGTAGTGAATGGTGGTGAATGTAGCGATCCCTGGCTGCTCAAGGCTCTGAGATTAAGTGGCAGTTGCGTACTCTGTCCTAAACATGCCACGAGCAACTCTCAGTGTCATGACTTGGTTCTCCAGGAGACGCATTAACGCGCAAATGCACAGACAGTCTGGGTCAACCTTGGCGTCCGTGGGTGGCATGTACTTCCTCTGACTTTTGGGGCTCCAGCAGTGGCAATAATACCAATAGAACTGGAAGTCTTAAATAAAATACTTCATTGTGCTCTCTCTCACAATTGGGTCATATAAACAAACGATTTACACCATCTCTGGCAAGAGAGCTTATGTTGAGCAAACAAATGCGGTGCTAGCTTCATCTTCTGTCAAAATTAGTGCAAATTCTAAGCCTCGTGGAGTGGCAAGTCTTAGTTTCCCACTGGGAAGACAACGCTGAAGTCTCTTTGTGGGGGAAACATTGACATTTCGTACTGAATTCAATTAACACATGTGACTTTTTCACATTGTGAAGACACTCAGGGCACATTCTGGGGTTTCCTTTAACAGCTCCATCAAGCAGCCAGGAGCAGCTTCTTTTATAGACACATTCCTACAACCACAGTAGCAGAAGAACACCGGTAGCCTCTTGAGGACTGACATCAGTCTAACTTGCTAGTCACTGCATAGCCCGCTCAGCCAGTTGCCTGGGCCGTTTATCTTTCCTAACTTTTCCTTTGACATTGCTTTGGCACTGTGTTGTATCAAAATCTGATTTCTTAAGAGTTATTGCTTCTGGCACCTGATGTTTTATTTTGGGTTGTTACTAGTCCTGTCGCCTTTTCTAAATAATATTCCTTTACCCTGAGGTAGTAATCAAATTAACTGTACAAAACCATGACCTCTGTACATGCTCTAAACTCTGAAATATGTCCAGAAGCTAAATGCCTAAACCAAAGGGCTTAAACTCAAAGTGCTTGATACTGGTTGAGGTTAGAAGTATGATTATGAACTGTTGGACACAACCAAAGGAGGATGTTGTTCGTTTCTCTATGAAATTGGACTTGAATTGGTGGGAGGACTCTGGAAGTTGCTCCTCTCAGCCCATCTCAGGTTGTATGTTCACATTCTCCAGTTTTCCCTCTTGGGTTTGCAAATGAAGAATGCACAGTGTAAGGCTGCCATGAAGGAAGCATCAGTTTCTGTGGAAAGTAACCTTTGTGTTATTCTCAGATAAATCCCTGAAGTTATAAAACAATTTCAGAAGCACGAAGACTGCATGATTAAAGGCCAGCTTTGAAATCAAATGGTCTGTAGGTACTTAGCAAGCAAAAATCATGTGAAACGTCAGTAATAATCTAACCCATCAATGTGTATCCATTAAATCTTGAGCTTAAGGTTAACTAAAAATGCTGTATTTGGCCCTTTCATTTTACAGGGTCAGTTATGTCAGATGACCTGTTTAATCACCTGCCTCTGTCCTAGGAGTATACGTATTCTAGGTTTCGAGCCTTACATAAGAATTGCCCACTGCTGGGTCAGTGGGGTTGGGGGTAAAAGTACTTGACGCCAATCCTGACAACCTGAGTTCAATTCCCGGGACCCACATGGTGGAAGGAGGTTCAGAACTGACTCCTAAAAAAGTTGTTCTCTCACCGCCGTATGTACCATGGTTCTCCCTCACACACACCAAATAATTTTGTTTAAAGAATTGTCCACCTTGGGATATGGCTCAATGGCAGAGTACCAGCATATCATGGACAAGGCCAGGCAATCAATCCCATCACCGCAAGAAAACCATGGCAACAAGGACAGAAAAATCATTCCATCATTACTGATTAGTAAAAATTTTAAGATTAATTGAAACTTTTAGGTTTTCTCTTCCCTTACATGTCAGAATACTACATAATAACACATTTTATGACTTGTGGTCTTGTAGCATCAGGTATACATATGTGTATGTGTGGAAGTTATCCTCTTCTCAGGTTCATTTGAACACTTAATTACCCTTTAGTTTATTTTTACTTTATGTGTATGAGCGTTTTGCCTACACATTTGTCTGTGCACTGTGGCCACAGACACTAGAAGGGAACATCAGGTCGTCTGGAAACAGAATCACAGACAGTTGTGAGCTAGCATGTGGGTGCTGGGAATCAAACCTGGGTCGTCCTGAAGAGCAGCCAGCACTCTTAACCACTGAGCCATCTCTCCAGCCCCCTTCAGGAACATTTTAAAGATAAAAGTAAATAAAAACACATACGTTTGTGTACTAAATTGCTCACTCAGCAATGACCGTTTGAAAGGAATTTCTAAATTTAATTGAAAAGTGAAGAACTGTGAGATGTTTGAAGAGACGCTTGCTGTGCCATTGCTGCTAGTCACAGGTGGGTGTGGACGTGAGGGCTAAGGCGGTGATAAAAGGTAAGAAGGGGATTTACAAAATCTGTTGCTTGTAAAGAGTAAAGAGCTCATCATGCATCTTGCTAAGGAAAATTCTCATAGCTTTGTGACTGTAAAGGGAACCTTAACCCTCAAGATTGCACCTCTCTGATCCACATTCCTCTTTAAATAAATGAAACAATACCGATCCCAAACATTCTTTCAGAAACGAATCTGCTTTATCCAAAGTCATCTAGCCCCACAATTGAGTCTCCTGCATCTCTGTAAGATGCCACTATTATTGTCTCTATCCTTCCTTTCTGAACATGTGAATGATCAACATTTAATTTTTTATGGGAATGTAATTTAAAATATTTTTAGCAAAAATGAAAAGAATCCTAGAGATTAAACTTTCTCTCTTTCCTGATGATTAGCTCTTCTTGGCTTTCATCCTAACCTCACCTTTCACACGTCGATGTTGTAACTGAATTGCCAGATTCATTACATAGATGAGCTGAAGACAAGAATGGGATGCATAGACCAGTCTGCGAGCAGGAAGAGTCCACCCAAAGTTCTATCAGCTACGGGATCCATTTGCACCAACAGAGACTCTACAATGTACTGCACTGTGATTCCTTCCTGTCTCCATCAGAATCTCGTCAGCAATGTAACAGATCAGCCTGCAGATGCTGGATCCAAACATCAGGCAGCTGTTTGGTGAAGAGAAGTGACCAAGACAGAGTCAGTCTTGGTAAATTTTATTTTGTTACCAAGTAAGCTCAGTCTACACTACTAGAGACAAATCAAATTGATTTGTGCAGTGACCTGTTTGCCAGGACTGGCATGATGCTGACTAGTTAAGAACAAGCGTTGATCTTACAGAGGACATGTGTTCCATTTCCAGTGCCTACACTGGGGCACAACTGGCTATACTTCCAGTTCTAGAGGATCTGACGCCTCTGACCTCTGCAGGCACCCACACGTATGTGGTGCACACATGCACATTCAAGGCACAGGTAGATATACATAAATAAAATCTTAAAATAAGCAAGCTATTCCTCATACGTAAAAGCCGAGTCTAGTTATCTAGCATCTGGGTCCATCTAAGTGTGTCACACTCCCCAGTGCAGGCCATCCATCCTCTGGGTTGTATATATGGTGAAAGGATGGCCTGTAGCTCCAGTCACAAGGAGACAAAGGGAACCGGTCCAACAGTGAGCCTCCCAAGCAGGTCAGCAGCTGTTAGAGAGCCTTTCTCCCAAGCCGGTGAAGCAACTCCACACACATCTCACTGGCCAGCCAGTCTGCAAGGCAGCTAGGCACAGAGGACTCTGCGTTGGTGGATCGTGTCCAACGGTGGAGAGTTCTGTTTCTTGAGCAGGTGTCTGATGAGGTAAGAATCCCAGCTGCGAGGTGCCGAGCACTCAACATGAACTGTCTCGTTTTATTCATACTAATGTGTTTGTGAGGTCATTTAAAGAACTGTAAGCCCGGTCCCTGCTCTCCCATCTTTGAAGAGCCTGCTTTTCACTTGAATTTTAAACACAATATTGTGTTTTCTCTCGAACAATTAGGACAATGCTTTCTCTCCAGCAGGACAATGTTTGTCAGGGAAGGCAGCCCCCAGGCTTAGAAGTATTAAATCATGCTGCCCAGGCCAGGTGGTAACGCACATGCCTTTAATCCCAGCACTTAAGAGACAGTGGCAAGTGGCTCTCTGAGTTTGAGGCTAGCCTGACCTGTGAGTTCCAGGACAGCCAGGGCTACACAGAGAGACCCTGTCTTAAAAACAGCAATAAGTAAATACATAAATCATGCAGCCCAAACAGCGTCAGATGAAAACAGCAGCAATAAACACAAAACCTAATTCCCAGGGGCTGAGAAGTATGGGGAAGAGCACTTGCTGCTCAATTATGAGGGCTTGAGTTTGGATCCTGGTACCATGTAGGCACATGTACCTGCAACCCAGTACTGTGTGGGATGCAGACAAGAGGGTCACTGGGGCTTCCTGGCCACTGGCTGAGCTCCAGGTTCAGTGAGACCATTTCAGGGGAATAAAGCAGTGAGTGACAGAGCAGGACACCTGATATCCTCCTCCTTGCTTGCATCCCTGTGGACATATGTGCATATACACCACACATACATACACCATACTAGTGCAAATACTTACACACATGTAAGGGCCTGCAGACACACACACACACACACACACACACATACACACACCAAAACAAACTCCATTTCTTGGACCTAGATGCTAGTAGGGGTGCAGAGATCAGAGAGAAAACAAAATTCCCTCTTCCCAGAATGGAAGGAAGGCAGACACTGTGTGCAATGGAGAAGTGTGCCAAGACTTCTCAGGAACAGGTGTTCAGTGTGAGAATTTACAGGGATTTAACTAATGTAAAATAGCACCCCTTGCTGGGCGGTGGTGGCACAAGCCTTTAATCCCAGTACTTGGGAGGCAGAGGCAGGTGGATCTCTATGGGTTCGAGACCAGCCTGGTCTGCAGTGAGTCCAGGATAGTCAGAGTTACAACAGGGAAATCTTGTCTTGAAAAAACAAAAACAACAAAACAAAACAAAAAAACACCTCTTTCACAGGCACAATCACTGTGGATTTAGAGTCCCCAAGCCTGGCTTGTGCACAGGACTTGTGGAGAGCATGAAATGCTGGTTTTGCCCTGGCTTCAGGTGGCCCACCTCTGGATAGGCTTAGCTAGCATTCATACCTCCAGAGACAAAAAGCATAATCAGCTTTGGGTTTCGGCTGATCACCTCAAAACCTGGTAGTGCAGAGTAACAGTAGGTTCTTCTGTTCACATCTGTGGAGCTCAGCGGGGCGGCTCCTCTTCCACACGGCATCAGCTGGGCGGCTCACCTGGGGCTGCAGGCTGCATTCTCAGGTGGCTCACTCACATGGCTGACTGGTTGATGCTGACCGTTGGATCAAAGCCCATCCAGATCTGAGAACCAAAGGCCTTGGTTCCTGTCACGTGGGAATTTCCACGTCCTACTGTTGTGTCTTCAGGTTATGGTTGCTGGATTCTGAGAGTGAATGTGCCAAGGTGGAAAGGCATGACATTTTAACCTTAGCCTCAGAAGTCTTAGGGCATGACCTCTGCTGTACTGTATTGGGGCAGTCGAGGGGAGAGTTCATCAGGCCCCGCTAGCCAATGAGAGGAGTGTTAAGGCCATGTTGAGAGAAGAGCAAGGATGTGTGTGTTTGTGTGGGGAAGGGGTGTCATTGCAAGAGCCTTGGAAATTATGATCTGCCAATATGGTGTGTCTTCATGCATCCTGTAGGAAACCTATTGGGTAAACACGCCAAATGATCAGGGCTGTTTAATCTCCCCAGAGTCCGGCATCTATGTGGTTGTCTTTGGCTTGAACCTAGCTCCCTAGTCCAATAACAACCTGCTCCAAGTGGTAGAACTGGTTTGACCAATTGCACAAGGCATGAACCATGGCACAGAAGGGCTTGTAGGTAAGACAAATGCAAAACTGTATACCACTGTCAGCACGTAAGACCCAAATGCTGTGGATTAGACTCAGCCTCCAGCATGGGATCCAGTCTGGCCTCTGTGTCTTGAAAGGTGCCTGGCAGCAGGGGGCTCTTGACAATCACAGGCAACCCAGGGTCTGACACAGCAGAGTCTGTGTCACTGAGGACCCAGTCAGCCTTGATCACCAGTTGTCATTGCTTATTTTCCCTCTCCATTTTCTCCCATCTCCTGGTTTTCAGTTTCCTCATCTTCCCTCTTAGGACCATCCTTTATGTCAGTTTTCTATTGGTTGGTTGATTCTCTCCTACACTGTGGGTCCAGGGATCGAACTTAGGTCATCAGGCCTGACATCAAGTACCTTTCCCCCTGAACCATCTGCCAGCCCCTGTCTTTTCCTTTTCTTTTTATCTTTCTTATTTTTATAGACTTGAGAAAGTCTTGCTCTGTAGCCATGACTGGCCTGGTTGATTTGCTGTGTACCCCAGACTGGCCTTAAACTTACAGATCTTTTTGCCTCTGCCTCCTGAGCACTGGGATTATAGGTGGGTACCACCTCATCTGGCTCCATTCTTTAGCTTTATTTATTTGTTGAGACAAGGTCTCGTTGGCCTAGAACTAATCTTGTAACGAAGGTTGACCATGAACTCCTGATCCTCCTGCCTCCACCTCTGGAGGGTTGCAATTATAGGCATGCACTGACCACCATACTGGGTTGGCTTTACTTTACATTTCCTATTGTATATATGTTTTCTTTTTAGTGACTGCAAATACAGTATAGAGGGAGGCAGAAGATGATCATAACTAATTAGCAGTTGGTAATTAACTAGTAATTAATAAGCGAGAGACCATAGAAACAAGGTGCCCCCACTCAGAAGGCAAGGTAACACTCAAGAAGGAGCTAGAAGATCATTAAAACTTTGGACTTCCCTTTTTTTGGAGAAATGTGTTTTACTCATAAAAAAGACAAGAATTGTTATAGTTTTGGCAAGAAGAGATTTTTTTTAAGGGTACTAGCTGAATGTGGTGGCACATAATCACAGCGCTTGGGAGGGAGAACAATCGACACAGGAGAATGATAAATTTGAGGCAAATCTAAGTGACATAGCCAGTTCCAAGCTACCCTGGGCAAGCAAGCAAGACCCTGTCTCAAAAGATCAAGAACAAGAAGAGGTCCTTTAAATTGTTCTCGAGATGTTCTTCAGTCACCATCAAATATTGGTGAAACCAACTAAGCTGGTCAATGAGGCAAGATAGTGAGCCGTAGGCTCACTCATCTCTTACCTGCACAGAAGTATTTCCAGCTTGTTGCAAGTGGCACTGGTTGCTCTTAGCCTCTTGTGACTACTCCATCTGCTGCCATAGTTGGGTTGGGACCATCCCCAGAGGTCCAAAGAAATGCTGCCAAACAGTCATGAATTAGAACCTTCAAACCCATAAGCCAAAGTAAACCTTTCCTTTGTATATTTTTTATATAATTGTATATATTGTACATATGTGTATATATGTATGTATATGTACATTTGTATATGTTATTTGTATATTATTATACCAGGTATTTTTAAGGTGATGGAAAGCTGATTAACACCTACCCTCATTCATTCCATTCTAAATGGCCTTGCATCTTTCCTCCTTCTCACACTGTCCAATCCTCTGCCTTCAAGCAGCTGAGATGGATGTATCTGGGCAAGCAGCCAGATGAATTAACACCAGGGTTCATGTTCTAAGTGAAGCTGGAACACGAGCAGAGAAAACAAGGTGGAAAGGTGAGGGTAGACGTTTTTAGACTGTCCTCTAACTCAACAAATTAAACTAAGGTCATATCAAAATCTCTTTTAAAGGGGTTAGAATGCTGAAGAAATGGATCAGCAGCTAAGAGAACTTACTGTTCTTGCAGAGGTCTGGAGTTTGGTTCCTAACACCACCTACATCATGCTCCTCACAACCACTGTAATGCCAGTCCAGGGGGATCCAATGCCCTCTCTGACCTCTGCAAGTACTGAAATGGTGTGCACATACCCACACTTTTATACACACACATACATATAACTAAAAATAAAACCTTTTAAAATCTAAGGTAAGTTGTTAGAAGCAAATGAGCAGGAGAAAGTCAAAACCAGAAACAGGCTAGGAGCAAGAGTCAGACAGACAGACCGGAAAAGGTAAAGAAGGAGGCCTTGTCCCTGCCGCCATGGGGCTGAGCTAGCCACGGTCTGCTCCGATTGGCCACAGATGCACAGTGAACAGAGGTCAGCCTGGCCAGAGAGTGAGATGGGTGCTAGGTAACCAATATCTTCTTGTTAGAGTTCTCCATCCATAGTGTTTAACTGAGAAACTTAGGTCCAGACAGTGAGAAACAGACCCTCAGACTTGACCCATGCTCCCACAGCACCAGGACACCTGTTCTGACCTCAGTGCTGTTTGAGGGATCTCAAATGGCATCTATACTTTTGGCCACATCCAGAGCAGGTGACCTGAGTCCAACTACTTCATATGAATACAAAAAATACTAATGTCCCTTCATCTCCTAATCTTGTCTCCTCAAATGTAATGTGTATGTTTACTTAAATGTGACTCTTGCTGGCATTGAGAAAAAGTCTCACTTAAAACTAGTATAGAGCAAAAGAAAATGTCATTTATGTAACCACCCACAGGAAGAGCAGGGAGTCATGGCTTCCAGGGACAGGCAGAAGCAGTTCCAGCCGCAACCAGGAACCAGCAGACCAAGAGAGCACAGTGCAACTTCTCCCCTTTATTTTAAGACACAAGATTTTAGTGTTGGAGCTAGTGGTTCCAGGGAATGTCTTATTTTTACCACCAAAGTAGAAATGAGTCACTTTCCCTGCTTTCCAAACTAATGCAAGTCCCCAGGATGGATTTGATTGGAGTAGGTTTCAAGCCTGCTGTGGTTTGTCCCCAACCAAAACTCTCATTACAGCATAATTCCTCAATGTGGCTATGGTGGTTGATCATGACAGTCAACTTGACAGGGTTTACAATCCTCGTGGAAGCAAATCTGTGAAGGATTTGCCAGATTAGTTAATTGAGGAAGGAAGACCCACCCTAACTGTAGGTGGCTCCATTCCATGGGCTGGGGTCAAAGAATGAATGAAAAAGAGAAAGCAGGCTGAGCAGCAGGGTTCATGTCCCTGCTTCCTGCTGGTATGCAGTGTGACTGGCTCTGCCCGCTGATGCTGCCACACACCTTCCAGCCACTATGGACTATGGACATATCCCTTCAAACTGTGAGTCCAAATAAACAGTTCCTTCCTTACGCTGCTTGTCAGGTACTCGGTCCCAACAATGTCTAAAGTAACAGACAGCGGCAGGATTGGGAGGAGGCCTTGATGATGGGCTACAGCCCTCATGAATGAGTGATACCTCATGAATGACTGCACCCACCTGCCCTTGGACTTTTCTGTTGTCCTGGGAGAAGCACAAGTCCCTCAGCAGAAGCCAAGTGCATGCTGTCACTATGTTCTTGAACTCCCCAACCTCTAGGATGGTGAGCCATAATAAACTTTCTTTATAAATTGCCCAATCTCAGGTATAGTGTTTATCAGCAGGAAATGCAGCCAGACGATGGCTAACTCTGTGAAGTGAGCATTGGTGTTAGCATATTGAATTGCCCTCATGTGGGTGGAAGGGTGGCTCAGGGGTTGAGTAGTTGGCTGGGTGAACCGATAGGTGATCTGGTAGTGGTTATGGGGAGAGAATGCAGGAAGAAGCGGTGTTTCAAGAGGAGAGTGCTGTGACCAGATGTCTGGCATTTAGTACCAGACAAGCACTGAGCCACCCCCTCTGCACGTCTCTGCTTCCCTTTCACTTACTTGTCCACACCCAGAGAATCAAGCTGAGAAACAGGCCAAGTGTTCTGGATGGTGACCTACTGGTGCTTTTCATTTCCTCCTTTGTGCATATTTAATATTCTCCAAATGTCCTACAGTAAATACCTTTTACTTCTGCAATCTAACTTGAAAAGAAAAGAAAAGAAAAGAAAAGAAAAGAAAAAGAATGCAGGAGGTGAGAGATGGCTCGGCGGGTAAGAGCACTGGCTGCTCTTCCAGAGGACCCTGGTTCAATTCCCAGCACCCACATGGTAGCTCACAACTCACAACTGCCTGTAACTCCAGTGCTAAGGGATCTGATGCCCTCGCACAGACATACATGCAAGCAAAACACCAATGCATATCGAACAAAGATAAGTAAATTGTTAAAAAAAAAGAATACAATAGATAAGTTTTCATGAACCAAAACATAAATAATAAGAACCAAAACTGAAAAACAAAATCCAATTTTAGATGTAATATCCCTGCAAGGCCTCACAACTGTAGTTAGGTATGTGTACCTTTTTAAAAGAAAAAGAAGATTCTGAAAGGAGAGGTAGGAACCTTCAAAGATTTGCTCTAGGGCGTGGGAGGCGTGCACCTTGTTTTACAAACATTTGTTTGGACTGAGTGGAGCCCTGGGTGAGTGTGTATGCCAGCATAGACACGGCCACGTCGAGGACCCCAGTGTTTCAGACCCACGAGAGTGGCAAAGTCTGCCCTGGGGGAGACTCGGAGGAATGGTAAAGCCTTCCAGTGGTGGTGGTTCACTCTCCATGGGTGTTCACAGCTTGGAGACTGCTCCCCTACAGGGACAGCTCCTACGAGAGCTGCTAAACCTGTTCAGCTGTGTGTAATAGCCTTGCCTCGCTGTTCAACTGTATATAACACACACTCGAGCTTCTGGTGTGCTGTGGCTTCTTCATCTGAGAGTCCAGAGCATCTGACGCTGGCTCTTCTGTCTGTGTGTCTGTCCTTTCCTCATCCCCTCACCACCCTGGATAAGATAGTTGATGGATTGCTGGCATGGCGCTCCTGTAATCCAGTGCACACTGGGATTCATTGTCGCCGCGTTTCTGGTGGGAACCGTGGGAGGCTCAGGATGGCTTCCGGGTGGCTGTGCTCCCTTGTGGCCCTCTTCACCAGCTAAGACAGGAGGAGGGAGCAAGAGGGAGTTCGTTGTCAAGACCCTGAGGAGCTGAATTCGAGCAAAGCAGAACTGAGAAGGTTTTGTCTTTTTTTTTTTTTTTCTCCCTGGAATATATAATGTCTAATCACTTGAGTTCCTTTCTTTTACTGAAAGTATTATTTAATACAAAAGAATATTTTGAAGAGAGCAAAACTGTCCTTCATTTTAAATTCTCTTTCTTGTGCATTTCTGTCATTGCTAAATTTTCTGTAATTGATATATACATTTTTATAGAGTAAAAAAAGAAGTATTAAAAATAAAATTCATTAAAAAATTAATAGCAGGGATAAAAAGGAGCCAAGGGCCTGTTAGCAGTAAGTTGGAGGGACTCAGAGTGGTTAATGGGACAGAGGGAGAGACAGCATGTGGGCAATAAGTCTACCCTGCCGGGGAGCTGGGAAAGGAAAAGAGGGACAGATGTGGAGCGCAGCTGGTTCAGATGCAGAGCCGAGCAGAGGGGCTGATTCGGAGCTACTTAGAGCGCTAGTATTAACCGCTCTGCTTCTGATGCTCTAACCCGCATTAGAAGGTCACGTCTAAGCTTGCCACTTTGGGAAGCAGGTCTCTGACATTTTCCTTTCCCCTGGATCTCCAGGCAAGTATTGCAAGATTGTCTAGACAGAGTCCACCTGAGGCCCCTGTGACCCTGACAAGATGCCACCGAAACACACTCGTTGAGGAAATAATTACAGTAAAATTTAGGTTAAAGACCTGAAATGAAGTGGGCCCCATTTTCCCTTCAAGACTTCGTTTTTGGCTGCCAGCTAAAGATGGCCAGTAGACCTATCAGGGACTGGTGATTGCATGGAAACCAATAGAGGCCTCAAAAAACTATAGGCACTGGCGATAGAATTCTTAGGACCTGCTGCAGCCCTGCATCAGGACAGTCTGCTGCGGACACTCTTCTCTGAGTCGTTGGTGCCTGGGAGTGGGCTGGCAGATAGATTGAACTCTAGCTGAGGAACACATCTGGACCCCATAACAGGGAGGGAAGCAGAAAGGCATTCCAATCCAAACCACTCCGACTGGCTAACAAGGGAGCAACACACACAAAAGGAAGGGTGGCAACACCCAACAACCCTGGTCTTTGCTGTCTCTAGAAGGTACAGTCTGAGTGAGTAGACGCGGGAAGCAGTCAAACCAGCAAAGGCGGAGGACAGCCGCACTTCCTTCCCCAGCAGAGTCAGACGCGGAGTCCCGGTACAGGTGTTTTGCTGTCAAGCTACGCTCTCAGCTCAGCCAAGAGTCGACACACAGTACCCACTCACAGCCCCCCGCTGAGATGTCATGGAATTTACTCCAAGAATAGGGAAAATAAAACTCAGATGCAGTATACGCTCAGTCCAGATATGCTAATCACCACCGAGGAGGTGGGAAACTGAGCTAACTTCCTCGAAGAAGTAAATGCAGCTCTCATTACAGTCCGATATCCCCAGACACAGTGTCAGAGCAGCCGCTCTCATATCAGAGTAGAAGAGATATCTGTCCCAAAAGATGTACAAATCTCAGCATAGAAGTAAGAGAGAGAGGGGGTGGGGAGGGAGGGAGAACAAGGCAACATGACCCCAAAGACATTAAGGTATATGGAATATTAAAGAATTGAAAAGAAGTATTTTGTAAAGGATCAGCAAGTCCCAAGAAAGTACAGGGAAGTAAACTGACAGATTAAGAATGATAAAACAGACTAAGAAAGAAGTTCAACAGAGGTAGTGATTTTGAAAAGAGAAATGAAATGCGCAACACTAAACTGGGCAGTGATTGCACATGCCTTTAATCCCAGCATTAGGAATGCAGAAGCAGATAGATTTCTGAGTTCAAGTCCAGCCTGGTCTACAGACTGAGTTCCAGGACAGCCAGGGCTACAAAGAGAAACCCTGCCTTGAAAAACAAACAAGCAAAGGAGCAACATCATAGAATAAGCATTCTTTTCTGGTAATTCACAGAAATTTCTCCAAAACAGATGATGTTGTATCATAAAGCAAATCTTAACAAATATTAAAAATAAAAAATAATTTCTTTCATCTTATTAGATCGAAAATGGAATGGGATCAGATATCCACTACAATAGAAAGAACAGAAGTTCTGCAAACATATGAAGATTGAACCATATAATCAGAACCATCTGTGAGGCATAAAATGGAAAGAGAAGGAATACTTCCAAACTCACTCTAGGAAGCTCATATCTGATACAAAAGCCAGATGAAAATACATTAAAAAAAATAGATCAATAATCTCAATAAACAGAGGCACAAATCCTCAACAAAACATTTGTAAATGAATTCAATAACATATTTTAAAAGATCACATACCATAATCACATAGGTTCCATCCTATGGAGTCAGGGATGGTTCAACCTCTACAAATCAGATGTAATATAACATTTAGAATAGAATTAGAAGAGAATCGAGCAAAAAGAAATCACACGATCATTTTAATCGATACAGAAATGGCATTTGACAAAATTTAATGTCATTTCATGACAAAAACCCATGAAGACAGTAAGTACAGAGCACAAGAGAGGCTGTATCCAAGAAACCCATACACTTCATTCAGAATGAGGGGAAACTGAAAGCATTTCTTCTGTAATCAGGAACAAGGCAACTCAAATTCTCTTTTCAAGCCAAGGTCTCATGTAGCGCAGGCCAGTGGTGAACTTTCTATGCAGCTGAGGCTGGCCTTGAATTCCTCATCTCCTACCTCTGTCTCTCAAATGCTGGGATCACAGGCATACACCACCATGCTGTCTCACTGCTCTTATTCAACACAATACTTGAAATTTTAGCCAGAGCAACAAAATATGATAAAGAAATAAAAGACACAGATAAGAAGAAGCCAAATTATCCCTGTTTTTTTTTAATTATATGACCCTGTTATATGACTCTAAAGTCTCCATCAAAAGAGTTCTAGATTTGATTTAAAAATAAGTTGCCAGACAGTGGTGACACATACCTTTAGTCCCAGCACTCAGGAGGCAGATGCAGGTGGATCTCTGTGAGTTCGAGGCCAGCCTGGTCTATAGCGTGAGTTCCAGGACAGCCAGAGCTACAACAGAGAAACCTGTCTCAAAAAAAACAATAATAACAATAATAATAATAAGTTAAATGGGGACTGGAGAGATGGCTTAACAGTTGAGAGCTCTCCCAGATGATCAGAGTTCAGTTCCCAGGGGATCTGATGTCTCTGCCTCTGGCCTCTGAGAGCACCTGTGCACACACACACACACACACACACACACACACACACACACACACGCACACACACATGCACACACACACACACACACACATGCACACACACACACACATGCACACACACACACACACACACATGCACACACACACACACGCACACACACACACACACACACACATGCACACACGCACACACACATGCACACACACACACACATGCACACACACACACACACACACACACACACACACACACATGCACACACACACACACACAATTTAAAAATAATAAAAATAAAATCTTAAAGAAATAAGCAAAGTAGCAAGAAACAAAATTAAAATACAAAATCAGTAGCTTGTCTTTTTACACTAATAATTAATAATGAACACTCTGAGAAAGAAATCACAGACATAATCTCAAACACAGGAATCTCAAAGAGGATAAAATATGTAGGAATAAATTTAACCTAGGAGGTGAAAGATCTCAACAGTGAAAACTATAAGATATTGTAGGAAGAGACTGACGATGTTAGAGAATGGGAAGAACTCCTGTGTACATGGTCCAGCAGAATTAATACTGTGAGAATTAGAATAAATGTATTCCCTGCCAAAAATCCCAATGAGATTCTTTACGGGAACAGAAAAAAATCTTAAAATTTACTTGGAAGCATAGATGTCTCTGAATAGCCAAAGCAATCTTGAGCAAAGAGAGTAAGGCTGGAAGTATTAAAATACCAGACTTCAAATTATACTGTAGAACCATAGTAACAAGAAAAGCTTTGTGGTCACGGAAAAACATACACATAGACCAGTAGAGGACCTAGAAATAGCTCGTGCAGATACATCCATCTGGTTCCTGACAAAAAGTTCCCGAAATATACAGTGGAAAAAGACAATCTCTTTAACAACTAATGCTGGGGAAACCGGGCATCCACATTCCACACGTGTGTAGAAGAAGGCTCAATTCCTACGTCTCATTCTATGCCAAAGTCAACTTAAAATGGATTAAAGACTGTATATATATATATATATATAAAACGCTTGACTCTTTAAAACACCAGAGGGAAAAAGGAGAAACACTTGAAGACACAGGCATTGGCAGTGGTTTTCTGACTAGCTTGGGAAATAATGACAAGAACTGATGAATAGGGTCGCATAGAAGTAAAAAGCTTCTGCGCAGCAAAAGCAACAATGACCAGCAAAAAGAGACACAACGGGAAGAGAGCTTTGCAGCTGTTCAGCAAGAATTTATATCAGAATATAAAAAACTCAAAAAAGTGAGTACCAGCAAGAACAAATAAGCCAACCAAGAAATAGGTAAATAAACACTTTTCAAAAGAAATACACATGGCCAATAAATATATGGAAAAAAAAGTTCAATATCAGGGGGGACGATGTTCCCCAGCAGAGAGACACAAACTCCAGCTGCACTGAGATTCCACCTCACCCCAATTTAGAATGGCTATCATCAAGAAAATGAGAAACAATTGCTGGCAAGGATGAAGGAAAGAGAAGTCCTTTACACTGTTGGTGGGAATGTAAATTAGTGTGGCCATTATGGAAATTGGTAGGAGTGTTCCTAGAAGAACATGAACAGAGGTGTGGTAGGATCCAATCATTACTGTCCTGTTGCAGAAGTTTATTTTTAGCTATATATAAAATAATTGTTTATGCACTGTTGGGTAAGGGGCTGTCTAGGGCGTTTTGTATTGTTTGCAGCTGTTGGATTTCTGTGGGGGATGTTTGATTGCTTATGGTCTGCACCTGAGGAGTTCAGAATCAATAAAAACACCTGAGTGCAGAGGCTCAGGGTTCTACTGTTGATTGAGTAATGGCACTGGCCGGGATGGTGGTTCCCTCTGCTGAGGTCTGGCAGAGTTTGCATGTATGAGAATGCCTCCTTGTCTCCCTTGCTGAGCCCCCACAGCAGCCTTACTACTCCACTCTCCTGTGTGTTCATCCAGAATAATCAAAAGCAGGACACAATAGAGGTGCTGGCACACCGTGTTAATTGTGACACTGTTCACAGTTGCCAAGTCATGAAATCAGACTAGTTGCCGCTGAACAGATGAATAGATAAAGAAAACGTGGCATATTGTACACAGTGGGGTATTACTCAGCCATAGAGAATAAAAACCACACTGTTTGCCGGGAAATGGACAGAACCGGAGATCATCATCCTAGACAAAAGAAGCTGGACTCAGAAAGATAAATATCACATGTTTTCTCCCATATTGGATTCTGGAAGGAAAAACAAACAAAAAGACATGAATATAGAGGAGACTAATAAAGAAGACAAGGGGAGAGTTAGGGTAAGAAACAGTGATGGAGGGTAAGCACAACCAAAGGCATGGTATTTACTGTAACAGTATCACCCTGTGACCCACTGTTTTGTAAAATGTGTATATGCTAATGGATGCTTCAGGATTTATCAACCAAGAAAAACCTTAAATCAGTTTAATTCTATCAGTCTAGCAAAGCATTTTTTTAATACTTTGAAGGTTCTGCCTCTAAAAAAGAAGTGGCCAGGGAATGGACCACAATGTGAAGCTACACAGAGTGATGTCCTCCAGCAGCCTGGTGTGGGGACACAGGTTTTCTGAAAAGGCCAGGAATGTGGACCAGCAGCTATGCCAGGGCTAGAGGGGTGTCCTAGGCATCCTTTTCTGTCGCCGTGACAAACACCATAATGAAAAGCAACTTGGGATGAGCAAGAAAGCTTGTTTTATTTTGTGGGTTGCAGCCCACCATTGAGGAAAGCCAAGGCAGGAATTCAAGACAGGAAGTTGAGTCAAAAACCACAGAATGCTGCTTACTGGCTTGCTCAGCTACCTTTGCTATAGAGTTGAGGTCTAACTGCCTGGGGGTAACACCTTCCATGATGGGCTGAACCCTCCTGTATCAATTAGCAATTAAGAAAATGTCTCACAGACAAGGCCAAAGGCTAATCTGATCCGGTCAGTTCTTTGGCTAAGAGTTCCTTTTCTCAGGTGACACTAGATTTGTGTCAAGTTGACAGCTGAAGCTAGCTAGAACAGTGGCAAGGAAACAGATGAGAATTCTCTAGCAGGGAAATACTATGAGGCTCTCATGAAGACTGGGATCCACACCCAGGAAACACGACGTCCCAGATGTTAGAGGCTCTGAGAGGGGTTGAAACACCTACAGCAGTGGCAGCCTGTGCCTAAAAGCTCATGGTACCTCTTGGCAAGTCACCTGACCTCTTTGAGGCCTGGTTCCCTCCTAAGTTCTTTGAGAAAATCTCAAGAGTCAAAGCAGACACATGATGAGAGTGTAGAGTGTACGGAGTGCTGATCGTTTCTGTTCTTTACACTTAAGAATTCACAGACCTTTAAACAGCACAGAGGTTCACGGAGCATGATGAGGAGCTGGCTGTGTTCTTTTTGTTGATCTAGAGGAGGTAGGATGCAGAACAGAGAGACCATGTCACTCAAGCCCCAGGTACTTCTTGGCAGGCTACCAGGGCACAGAGGTAATTTTCCAGTGACAGTGATTCTACATGGTCACGAAGGAATGGTGATAAGGACTTTTACCACGTACGTACTGTGATAAGCACTTTCGTCTGCTTTGCTAGGTTTTGTTTGTTGTTCTTATTGTTGTTTTTGAGTTTGAGACAGGCCTTTGCAAGTTTCCCAAGCTGGCCTTGAAGTCACGATTCTCCACCTCAGCCTCCCATGGAGCTGGGAGCACTGGCGTGATACACGATACACACTTTTTGAAGTGTGTCATGTGAATAGCTCACACAACTCGCAAGTTACAGATATGTTGCTATCCTCACTTTACAAATGGACAAACTGAGGCACAAACGATTAAGACAACTTAATAGTGGTCATGCAGAACTGAAATTTGAACCCAGAAGTTCTGTGCTCAAAGTCAGCCCACGTGTTCCCAGGGTCACCTACAGGAACACCCAGACAATGACCGCAAAGGACTGTGTGTGTGTGTGTGTGTGTGTGTGTGTGTGGATGCCATGACCCCTTCTGGGGCATACTTTGTTTGCTGCTTGCTCTGAGCCCTTTCTCAGATAAGAGCTGGGAGTAGAAAGAAAGCCAGAAACACTACTGCCAGAAACTACTTCACACTGTGGAAGTACGGAGAATGACAGAGTCCCCCAAGGTGCACACATAGCCCTGTACCACAGAGGGGGAAGGACGAATCTGGGAGCATTTGAGATGGGTCTGAAAGGACAATTAGCCATCCAAGAAAAGCCGATTCCAGCTCAAGGGGGAAGATTGGACAGGAAGAGTACAGTACAGTGTAGAACAGACGAGGTCAGGAGGTTGGGTTAGCAAAAGAGATAGCTCATGATGACTGTGAGCAGCCAGGGCTCTCTGTGGCGGCTCAAGAAGTTAGGTTTTATTTAGGAGGGAATGATGAGCTTTGGAAGAATTGGGGAGGAGGGTAGAATGGTGGGTGCTGGGTTTGGGAATGATAATCCTCAAGGCTATGTGTGGTGAGTTTTAGGAAGAGAAGGCAGATTGAAGAGACAAGGGAAGAAAAAAGGAAAGGAGGGAAGAGAAAGGGGAGGGAAGAGAGAGAGACAGGAAGACACTGGGGCCCTGCCTGCCAGTCCGTTACAAGAACACCTTGCATTGCTTTCCTATAGTCTTTGAAGAAGTCCAAAATTATGCTCTGAACCCCACATTTGCCTCCTAGACTCATCCATCATGGGCACCTGTTGCTTCAGCCAGCATCCTTTTCTGTTTCTTACTTAGTTAGTTTGTTTTTGTTTTTCAAGACAGGGTTTCTCTGTGGTAACTCTGACTGTCGTGGAACTCACTCTGTAGACCAGGCTGGCCTCTAACTCACAGAGATCCACCTGCCTCTGCCTCCCGAGTGCTGGGATTAAAGGCATGTGCCACCACTGCCCAGCAGCATCCTCTTTTAATGTCGTGGGATACACTGACTTTCCTTCTTCAGCCTTCTTGGATGCTGTTTCCACCACAGAAAATGTCACGTGTGGCTCCGCCCCTCTCCAGAGTCCACATCCTCCCTATTCTCTGTCATACTCAGTCCTGTTCACCCTTCATGTTTCAGCTTCGTCACAGCCTCCCCCGCCCCTCTCTGTGCTGTCTCGGTATCTTCCGTTTGTAACACTGGACACAATTACCATGGTGCATGTGTGTCTCCACTGTAAGCCTCACTGAAGCAATGAACCATGCTCTGCTTATCTCTCCTGAGATAATATGTTCTCCCAATGTTCTGTGAGTGAATGAGGATCGCATAGGATTTGGACGCTGATTGAAAGGGAGAATAAAAACCAACACCAGGCTTTCGGTCACTAGTGGCAAGAGAAGGGCTGTGGCCTTTGCAGTGACAGGGACACAGGACACAGAAGCCCAGGGATGACTGCGAGCCAGCATCTGCATGTTGGTTGGAAGTGCACCAGCTTGGCCGACCACAGCAGATTTACTACACCTCTAGGGAACCATTACAGTCAGAGAAAGGAAAAGTGGTGATTCTGAAGGTGTAGGAGTTAAAATTGGTTTGTTTGCATACAGTCAAATAAAATTAAGAGAGGCTTAAACACAGAGGTGTTTGATTTTCTCTCAAATAAAAGGCATTTGAGGGTAGGGAGCTCAATACTGGTGAGGTGAGGCAGTGGTCATCCGTTGTGTTCATCTCTGCACCCGGTACTTAACACGCAGGCTCGGTCCTCTGCCTCCTTGCTCTCAGATGGTTGCTGGAGCTCTTGCCATCAAACCCATCTTCCTGGCAGCAGGGGAAAGGAAAGTGTGTGGGGGCGGGGCGGGTACAAATTGGGTAGGACCTATCTTGGCGTGTGGTGTCTGCCCGTGCTTGGTCAGGCTTGAGCCTGACTTCTGTGCTTAGGGAGAACACCGTGGTTATGGGAGCCCGTGGTGAAGAAGGCTCTTCACTCAGTACCGGAAACAGAGGAAGGAAGAGATGGACTGTGTATCACCCTTGAAGGCACACACCCAGTGACCCACTTTCTCCAGTTAGGTCCCATCGCCCAAAATAACCCTACCAGCTAGGGACCAGCATTCCTCACATGAGCCTATGGGGGCTATGTCACATTCACCTCCACGAAAGGAGGTGAAGAGGGTCCTTTGAGAACCTGTCTACTTCTATCTCAAGGACCAAGATTTTCAGAAGGGGCTGCATCTTGCTAAGGAAATCTGGGCAATGTAGCCAATGTAGCCAAGGGAGCCTGTAGCTCCCTTGAACAAGGTCCAGGATCCTGTGGCTAGGGAATGATGTGTATAAAATGGATGGTGACCTAGAATAGCACAGGAGGCAACAGGCTAGAAGCGATAGTCAAGGTCATCAGA
This sequence comes from Cricetomys ansorgei, assembly GCA_026225945.1. NCBI lineage: Eukaryota > Metazoa > Chordata > Mammalia > Rodentia > Nesomyidae > Cricetomys > Cricetomys ansorgei. The sequence continues at coordinate 10,123,446 of JAMJFZ010000056.1, read as the reverse complement.
GAGACATGAAGCCACGTTAATGTTCTCCCACCTGGGAGGACTGACAGTGGCCCAAAACGCATAAAACGGTCCCCAAGACTATTAGCCCACAACCCGCCTCTGACTAACAGAGACCCAATTCAGAAATGAAGAGACTTGGCCAAAGTTTCACTGCGCATGAGCAGAAAGCTGAGGCTGGAGTCAGATCCCTTGGTGAAGTGGTGGAGCAGACTATGGGGGTGGGGATGGGGCAGCAGGCCTCGCAGCACGTCTGAACAGGGGTTACTGCATACAGCGTGGCAGCCGAGGCCTCAAAGCTATCTGAGCCGGGGCAGGCCTGGGTTTGACTCCCAGCTGTGTCCTTAGGAGAATTGCCAGCCTCTCTAGGGCTCAGCTCCTCTCTAAGACTGTGTGAGGGCACAGGGTGGGTAGGCTACAACTAGTCATTGCACTGCCATCGTGTTTGAAGAACAACAGATATCTTTTGAATAACCAGATCAGGGAATAAAGTGAGTAAGTGGAATTACAACAGAAAACTCTCTGCTGGGTTTGTCTCCGCTGGGTTTGCTGTTGGCATGCTGGGAGATCTAAAGCTGGGTAGGGAGGCTCTAGAGTGCCCTTAATTTCAACTCTACTGCTCTAGCTTTCTACATTCGCTCTGTGAGCATCTGGGCCTTGTCTCCACTATCGCCTTCCTCCATTATGCCCCCCATTCTGGATCCCCTCCTAACCACACGCCTAGAGGATCAGGTGAGCCCAAGGCCTCCCCACCGGTCTCAGGCTCTTCTCCTCGGCCTCTTAGGTTCTCATATCCCCATCTCACCATCCTGCCGTCAGCATGTGCTCCCTCTCTCATCCCCAAGGCAGAGTTTAGTATCAACAGTCTAAAGGAGACAGCAGTAGGCTCTGTCCCTGAATGGCACTATAACACACGCACAATGGTGTTCTAAATCACTGGGATTGGGGATCAGGCACAGCTCTCTATTCTGTCGCTGTCTTATGCCCATCTCCCTGTACCACTGACATGTGCTCATCTCTCTGCTGTTACCTACTCTTTGCTACTGTTTCTGGTTTCATCTCGTGGATTTTAAAAGGCTGGGAAATAGTTGTATTTATGGCCCTTTCCTTGTTGTCTTAAAAACACCTCATCAATTCGATATCAGCACTCAAGGCAAAATAGCATTAAATTACCAGATTTAAATATGCAAAAAAAAAAATCCGTAAACACTGTAAGTGAGACTCTCATTAAAATTAATTTATCTTTACTGGGCAAAAACTGTATTCTGACTTTATTTGGAAATGTAGAATTTATGCTTGTTGTAAAATATGCCAATAAGTCCTACATCGCTGCAGTCAGGACTAGAGCCAGCTGGAGAGGAAACAGAACTTGGCACTTGCTTGTCTGTGGGAGTTTCACATCCATGTACCCTGAAGCGCACTTTGCTGAAAAGGAACACATCTGTATGTCTCTCCTGCAGACCGCTGCTTCTGCTGCTAGCCAGCTGCTGTCATAGGGAAAGCTGCTTCTCTTATCTGAGTCTCAGTTTACCCACCTACAAAATAAGTGTGCTAAGTTAAATTACTCCAAAACTAGTTCTCAGGCTGAGATGTGTGTGAGAAGGACCAGAGAAACTTCTAAAAGGCATCGTCATCCCAGACGCTAATGAGCAACCTGGGTTTTGGCCCAGGACTCAGCACATTTAAGGAGAGCTCCCATATAATTCTCTACCAAGAGTTTGAGACACACACTTTATGAGTACTGCATTCGTCTCTTATCTAGCCCCACAAATTCCAGGACAGGAAAGAAAGCAGAGGGAGGGGAAGAAGAGAAGGAGAAGAAATAAGAAAGAACCGTAATTATCTATAGGAAAAGAGGTGTGAAGGGCAAGTGTCATGGAGACAGGGCTGAGCTGTGGGCTCTAATCTCTACCTGAGCATAGCGTCTGCTCATCCACACTGGGAAGCTTGATCACTGGTTGCCTTGTGTACCCTCTAAATGTTTCCTTGAGAATGAGTCACTTTCTCTCCTTCCAGAGCGTGTGTCTCCTTCTCTGAAGCCTGCTTTGACCCACTGGGAACTTTTAGCAGCCCCTGCATAGTGCACTGTGAGCCCCCAGAGAATCAAGGCAATAGCAGACCAGGCAGAGTGATGGCTGACTTCAAGTCCTCCAAAGGAGCTCTTTCCAGTTTCTAGCTGTGGGCCATCAATCATTCCTCTGTTCCATATCCAGGAGCAGTGAACTTCAAAGGCCACCTCTCTTCCCTATGGATGGTCATGTGTAGTCCCCACTGACGAGGTCTTCTTATTGATGGCAGGATATGGTGGGGCCATGCCGCAGAGTGCACCTGGTCTGTCTCATAGAGGCTCAGAAGCAGAGAAGGAGAGACAGAAAAGGTCTAGTGTCTCAATATTCCCTTCAAGGCCACGCCCACAATGAACTAACTTCCTCCTACTGGACCCTGACCCCTAAAGATTCTACTACTTTCCAAAAGTGACCAAGTCTTCAATACATGTGCTTTTGGGGTTCATTGGGGTGGGTGTGTGGCAATATAAGCAATATGAGAGTTCCTAAGATCAAGAATGTCAGCACTTCTTAAAAAGTGTAAGCCTAGAGCCTCCCTGGAGATCCAGGATATCTGTGAGCATTTGTAAAAAAAATCTTAAGAATGAGTTAAATACAGCCTGTTAAACACTCTCATTCCAAAAGGGGAGGAATAGGAAAATAATGAGGATAAATTAGACCAAAGCAAGACCTAAAACCAGCCACCCTAAGAGCCAAGCCTGTAGCTCCATGTCTGGCACCCAGGTCAGGTGGGTGTCAGGTCATGAGCTCCAGGAAGCTTAAGTTAGCCTAGCCCCTGAGGCCAGTTGCAGTGCATATGTCTTCTCTGTTGGGCTGGCTTTGCTGGCTGCCCACAGCAGGGCTCAAAGCTTCTGGCATCTCTAGCATCCTGGCTTCTCCACTGCAGCTGCAGCTTCACCTCACAGTTTTACTTGTTCCCCCACTCAGGGCCTGGGGAGACTCTGGAGTCTACTTTGACACATTGGGTACTTCCAGCAACCCCTGCTTAGTATACCGTGAGCCTCCAAAGAATTAACCTCACTCCAAAACAAGTGTGGTGATGGCTGACTTCATGTCCTCCCAATGGAGTTTTTTGCATTTTTACCCGTACTGCCTGGCCTTCCTAAGGAATCTCAGTGTAATCCTCCAGGCTCCTAGAAAGCTTCCATTGTGTATGCCTGCAAGCCTAGCACTATGTGTACTCTGCAAGGCCTGTTTCCCAGGAGAGCAGAATCCAGTGACTTAATGCTTTCCCAAAAGCCCCGCCTCCTAACATCATCATTTTGGTGATTGCATTTCAATATATGGATTTGGGAGAGACTGAACATTCAGAGAGACTGAACATAACAGCACCAGGCTAAACCATTAACCTCCATTTAAGCACCATAACAAACCTATGAGAGAAACAATAGAATTGTATCCATTTCCCAGAAACAGAAACTTGCTGAAGGCCACACACGTAGTCAACAGGAGTCCCAGGGTCCCAGGCAAGGCAGCTTGCCTCTGGAGGCTAAGTTCTCAGCCACTTTGTTTTACTGCCTCCCCTCTGACTTAAGGAGTTAAAGGTTTCCCTGGGATGTAGACTGTAGCCCACAAGAGGTCATTACCCATCTCTTTCTCAACTCTCCCACTTCCCATTCTGTTCCTCAGGCAGGTTGTACACAGAGAGGGACCCAAACAGGGAAGAATAAATGTACTTCGAGGTGACAAGGGGCAGGTTAGTGCTTTATTGCTGGCTGAACATCCAGAAACCTTGAGGAAGTAGGGGCCTTGATGGGCAGATAAAATACAGGAAGTACTTAGCTATGATGATCAGACCCACCAGGACTCTGCTGCAAACATCAATGAAAAGAAGCTGAGCAGTTGACAGGGTGTTCCAAGAACCTGTGAAGACAAATGTCACAAGGTCCAAAGTATAGTTCACAGCAGAGCACACGGTTAGCATGCATGAGGCTTTGATTGCTTTCTCTGCACCCAGGAATTGGTGCAGATGCATTTTGATTCTGACGCATTTTCTTTTGAGAGACGTGCTCAAGTGCGTGTGTTTTTGTTCTTTGGTTCATTAGATGAGCGTGGTCTGGAGTTTCTGCCTGCAGGAGGTGAGCAGACAGCTTCCCTGCAATGATGAGTCACAGCCTGGATTTGAAACAAACACACCATGAGAACGTGCAGGGAGTAGACTCAGTAAATAACTAGCAGACTGACACTTCTGAGACCAATCACTGCTATTGCCTTGTTTTCCTAATCCTCTTTTCTTTCTTTTCTATTTTTATATGGGCTGTCCGAAACTGGAGTCTCCCTGTCCCCCATTCAAATGCACAGCTACCCTTTTTCTTCTACTTCTGAAATCCTGGGACCTGGACTCAGCAGAGGTGAGACGTGAGGGCGGGGCTAAAGACGAGGATATAAAAAAATGAATGAGCAATTCATAAAAATGAATATTCTCACCAAAAGGAGCTGTCTGCCAGCTCTCCGTGCGTATATCAGCTGGGCTGCATGAGCTCGGCTGCTCTCTCTGTAACAGCTCGGAATTAAATCAATGCATCATCTTTTTAGTGGCTGCTCAGCTGATTTACCATTAACTTTAAACAACCCATTGTGCAACGGGCACTTCACTCTGCCATAACGATGATGAGATTTTGCCCCGTTCTTTTTTTTTTTTTTTTTAATAATGCAAGCCTCAAAATTGGTTGAATTAATTCAGCTGTGTTTAATATGCTCTTACACCTAACAGAGCCAGCAGACACCCAGGTGGGGGATGCGGCTTAATCTAACCAATCTCTTGAAGTCATTTCCACAAGTCCTAAACATTGGCTTTCTTTTTCTTTAACTTGGCGCATCTTTCCCAGAAAATGTGAACCGTGGAGAAGTGGGACTTCATGAGCAACCGCAGATTGCTTCTTTTTCTTCCTGTATTGGACCCAGAGGCCTGCAGGTGACATGGAAGACATGTGCAAGGTGTTCATGCTGATGGTGCATCCGAGTGGCTGTCTCTTACCCTTGCTTGGTGTTTTCTGCTGCTCACAGTCGGAGTTGGGCTCTGCCCCTCCTGTGAGATGTGACTCTAAAAGAAGGCGACTGACTTCCCCATGGGGCCTCCAGAATGAGTGCCACTGCACTGCTGCCACCCCTTGTAACTCTCCACAGGCTACAAGCCTGTGTACGTCCCCTGTGGTTCCAAGAACGATCCACGGGCGAACGCCGACGGGAAGTGCCATTATGGTCACTGATGTTCTTGCCATCTGGAATGGTTACAGTTGTCAGGATTTGAGACGACTCACTGTGCTGAGGAATCGTTTTTCGAATGGCAGCACTAATCAGGAGGGACGAAGCCGTTGCTAAGAGCTGCTTCGAGAAGAAAATCCCCCACCAGATGAAAAGGAAGGGCCGCTGATTTGTTTTTACCCATTTGGAAATGAAGTAGCTTGGAATGTCATCCTCCTGCTCCGAAGGCCATCCTTCACCTCAGGAGCCCATGGCTCTGGCCGGCCTTTGGGAATGTCATGCTGTTTTTATGGGCAGAGGACCTGTGTTGGGCTCTTTGTCCTTCCTCTCTGGCCAGCTGTGCCATGTGGAGACTGGGCAATTCTGTTATAGAGACTCAGCAGGTTTCTATGGAAAGGGCAGCACACACAGGTGTGGATGCAGTTTTTGTATGCTGCCCCCTCTCTCCTCTGCCTCATGCTGTCCTGTGTTGTACTGGGACTCTCCGTTGTCAGATCTGGCCCTATGAAGGTTTTCACAGGCAGCTGGAGGAAAGGTTGGGGACCAGCCAGTATAAACTGGGCTTGTGAGCTGGGCTCCAGATAAACACTGGGGCCTGAGGAGAACCCAGAGCAAAGCATCAGCCACACTCTTGGCAGCTCCACCCTGAGGTAGCAGCCTGCCCTCCTCACAGTACACAATCTATCAGGTGTGTGAGAAAGCCTTCTATGGGGCAGGCTAGAGGCAGGGATGGGTGTTAGCCCCGAGCAATGACAGTCCAGTGGCCCAGGAGGTAAGGCAATCTCTTTCCTTAGTTCCCAATAACAGCCAGAGGGCACTTCAAGTCCAGACTCCCTGAAGGCAGTACAAGGGGTGGAGTCCAATAAGCTACGCCTTCCTAAGGTTAAAAATGTTCTGTTTTACAACAGCATGACCTTAGGTCCAGGCACTAAGAATACTGGGTGTGGCACTCACAAGTTGGAAGCCCTTAGTACCAAGGGAAGTTTGTTTGAGTCTCTCCTGGGCATCTCTTGTGATACAGAAGGCATAGGGCTTTCTAACAAATGCCCACAAACTGGGGACAAAAAAAAGAAAAAGAAAAAGAAAATTATTCGCTTATAATTCTGGGGACTGGAAGTCCATAATCAATGGGCTGAGAGGGTGAATCCCTCATGGAGCCTCTGAGGGAGAACCTAGTCTATATCTTTCTCCCAGCATCTAGTGTTTGAAGAGAACCAAGCCATTCTTTAGCTTGTGGATTCGATCCCCTGCCTACTTCTTCATGTAGCTCTCCTCTCCGTCTCCACGTCTTCTTTTCTTTTTATAAGGACACTTGTCTTTGTACTTGAGGCTCACTCACCCATATCAGAATAGCATACCTCCAGGCCTTTAACTATGTCTTTTCAAACAGGGTCATCAAATTTATGGGTGCCAAGACTGAGGGCCTGGACATATTTGGGGAGTCATAATTCAACCTACTCTCTGTATAATTTTTTCCATGCCAGGTTTGCTGGGATGTCTCCTGTATCCTTAAATTATTTAAGTATGTTACTAGAAAAAGATGCTGCTCATTGATTGCTCCTATCCTGGGAACAGACTCTGGGTCTCCCGAAGCTCAGCTTTCTAGTCTTGTCACCCTTTGCCTGATCACTCTGGGTTCCTTCTTGTAGCAAAGGGAAGAATCACTTTTTCTTTGTTCAGAATGAAGACAAAGGCTGGGTGGTGGTGGTGCATACCTTTAATCCCAGCACTTGGGAGGCAGAGGCAGGAGGATCTTTGTGAGTTTGTGGTCAGCCTGGTCTACAGAATGGGTTACAGGACAGCTAGGGCTACACAGAGAAACCCTGTCTCAAAAAAAAAAAAAAGAAAAAAGAAAAAAAGAAAAGGAAAATAAAAGAAAACAGAAAAGGGTGAGCAGAGCTTAAAGCCCCACCTCAGATGGTTTTCCTCGTGAGCACAAACAAGGAAATGGCATTTCCTCAGGAGGTAACAGCTCACTCACTGCTGGATGGCAGCCACTTTCTCTATGCTCTTCCCACCTGCTGTAGTTTGGATCTTGATCATCTCCCGAGTGCGCACATGTCAAATAAAAAGCCTTGGATCTCAGCCTGGGGCAGTATTAGGTATTAGAATCAATCTTTAGAGAATGCAGCTTAATGGAAGGAAGTGAGGTCACTGGGGTCATGTTCCTGCAGAGGATTTTGGGACCCTGGGCCCTTCCATCCTCTCCTTTTGCTTCCTGACTATCACAAGGTCAGCAGCTCCTTCACCATGTTCTCCTGCCCCCATGTATTTACTCTGTTGCCAAGGTAACAGGCCCAAGTCACCACGGCTGGAAGCTCTGAAATTGAAAGTCAAAATAAACATTTTACTCTAGAAGTTATCTCAGGTGTTTGCTACAATAACAGAAACTGACATTCCTCTTTTTCTTGCCACCAGACAGGCAGCCAGAGGCCCACGGCTGCTTCCCGACATCCAGTGCTCCTCTGGGACTCAAACTCGAGAGCGAAGCTCAGGCAAAGAATGATAGCTTCAATTCTTCACAGCCAGGGCACACCCAGGCTGAGATGACCAAAGCAACCCAAAGAGACTCAGTAGGCTGTGGCTCAGCCTCTTGGGCTCCCTGGGCAATGGAGGCTCCCAAGTTGTCTACATCTTGGCCTGAGGCATGGTTATGATTTGAATCTGAACGACTGGACCCTGAGAACTCTTTTCTTGAAGGCTCACTCCCAGTTGGAGGTGCTAGTTTAAAGGCTGTTCAGTCTTCAGTGGGCTGAGCCTGGATGGTGGAAGGACATCACTTGGGGCTTCTGAAGTTCATGCCTGCTCCACATTCCAATCTAGATTTCTCTGCTTCCTGTTTTGAGTCATGTGAAGAGCCTTGCATGTAAGTTCTTGCCCCCATGGATCAAGCCACTCCTGTCATTATGCCCCCCCTCCCTGGTGGACTGCAGCATCTTTGCAACTTTGTGCCACAGGAAACCTTTTTCCCTTAAGTTAGTTTCTGTCAAGTATTTTGGTCACAGGGATGCCAAGATAACTGATTTGCTTAAGGAAACCATGAGACTATGTCTGCTTCTTACTGGGGATCAGCCTTTTCCCTGGAATGAATGCACACATGCTTGCACACACAAACACACACACACACACACACACACACACTCACACACGGGGGTGAGGAGGGAATCACCCCTCTATACTCCATGCGTGGGGCCTTCGTCCTACCCCATGCTCTCTCAATAGAATCCCTACATTACAACACAATACAATACACACACCCCTGCATCACCAGACCTGCAGATCCAAGAGCAAAAAAGGAAGAGGCGTTTCTTCCATCCATCCTCGACACACACAGAGTAGGATTAGCTCTGATCATGTGCATACTCGTTTCATTCCCTGTCAACATGGACTCGCTCTTGTCTCCATTAGCCATTCATTCATTGCTGTACTAAAACAGGGCATCGCATTAAAGAGGGCAAAGTGGGAGGGAAGCCGGATTTACAAACGCACAGAAGGAATGCTGGACTCAGATATTCATCATGAGTGAGCCTGCAGCCTTCAAGGGCTCATAGTGTGATCCAATTAGCACAGAACACAGGCCGCGAACTTGCCAGGCCCTGGCAGGAAGCATTAACACCGGCTCCCAGTGAGTCCTTCTGAGCCCTCCTCCTGCCTTAACTGCTCCACAGTGTCAGCAATGCAAAGCTGGCCTTTCAACGTCTTCCTGTGCCACTGACACCAACAGTTAACTTAATATGAGGGTGTGGTGTGCCAGAAAATTACTTCAGATTTAGTGACACACCAGTGGTGCCCAGAGGCTACATGCACTGCAGAAGTTCAGTCTGCCTCTTGCTTTGGGGACCCCCACAACACAGTGTCCTAAAGCGTGCCGGTGAGCAAAGCTGCTGATTTCCTGTTTGCTTGTTTGTTTGATTTTATTCCTCCAGGATTCTGAGTTTGAAGTAAATACAAGTTACACTTCTCTGTTACCTCCCCCACTTGTGGTTTAAAACACCAGCTTGATATCATTGAGTACAATAGTGTTTTAGGCTCAGATTCTTAAAATAAAATAAAAAATAGCTAAGACCTTCTTAGACACGCTTATATTGAAATACTAAACAGCAAAAGCTCACTTCGGCTGCAGTTCATGGTCTGGGCTCTTTTGGAAGCTACTTAGTCAACAACAGGGCAGACTCTTCAGTTTTGAGAACAGTACTTGAGAAGTAAATGCTGCTAATTTTTTTCATTTGTTTTTGAGAGTCTTGCTATATAGCCCAAGCTGGCCTGGAATTCAACAATCCTCCTGCTTCATTTTCATTAAACAACAACAAAAATTAAATGTGTGAGCGTGTGTGTATGTTTAGGTGTGTGTGTGTGTATGTTTAGGTGTGTGTGTGGGGGGTGTTATACATGGATGGTGTTGTGTGTGCATATGTACTCATGCATATGTGGAGGCCAGAGGACAACAACAAATGTCATTCTCAGGTACACTGTCCATCTTTTTTTTAGACAGAATCACTCATTTGTCTGGAAATCAACAATTAGGCTAAACTGACTACTCAGGGAGTCCCAGGGAGCTCCCTCTCTCTCTGCCTTTCAGGGCTACTTGGAATCAAAGGAAGGTCCTCATGCTTGCAAAGTAAGCACTTAAATGACCAAGTCATCTCCCACTGCCCTTCTGCTTCCATTGTCTAAGTGCTGGAGTTCTAGGTGTTCACCATGACACCTAAGTAAAACCTATTAATATTTTAAATTAAGGGGCAAGAAGGAAAATCAATCATTCAACCTATCTTTGTAGATGAGGGGATGAAGAGGTCTATGGATAGGTTGGCAAGGGGAGGACTCACCCAAACCCAGAAGGGACACTCTTTAGTTGTATGCATAACTCACACCAGGCCTTTCACCAGCCGGACCATGACCGCTGGACCTCAGCTTATCGCTACCGTTGCCTTGAACTGTGTATCACAGTTCACCAGACAGGGGCCTCTGCGTCATTTTTTCCACCTGTCCCGTTCACTTACAGTTGGAGATACTTTATAGTTTTGTACTTTTTAGAACCTTGGACTGAGTCATGGTGACCACAGTGTGGCTCAGTGTCGCCGAGAAGGGACGTCTGACATTCACAGCATCAGCTGAGTTTGTTGGCTTGCTCTCCTGCTGCTTTTGTATTATTGCTAATGAAATTCCGCTAAACCTCCTGTCTGTCTTTATTTTGGGCTGCCTACTCAGCTAAGAACCAGGTGGCCTAGATGTGGAGCCTTCGCCTTTGCTGTGGCATGGACTTGGAGCTGCCATTTAAATGCTGTGTGTCTCATTTCCTCTTTTGCAATATAGAACTCATGAAACAAAGAACTTTAAATTTGATTAAATTTGATGAGACTTTAGCTGTACCTCAGTACAGCTAAATATGATCTCTCTTTCTCTCTCCCCCTCTCTCTCATTTTTCTAAAGCTAATTTGCAGATTAGAGAAGCTAAAAGAACTGCCTCAAATTTCCATCTCCATAGTTGATCATATAAATGAGGTCACAGGCAGAGGGTTACGCAATACTCTGAATTCGGCATTGCCTTTGGCCAAGTATTAGATCAAGCCTGTTCTCTTCCCTGCTTTCCAGCTCCCAACTCATCCCTGACTCCCCTTTAGATTTACAGCCACTGTGAGCCAGGAGGAGCTGGTAATGCATTCACAACCAATGTGGCTTTTGACATTACACTTAAGGGCAGCTCTATTTGTCTTGCTAAGGAAATGCATCACAAGAAATATTAGTTTAACAACTTTTAGAAATATGAAGGAGAGATGCTGGTGGTTGCTCAGCCTTAGCGTGTGTGGATGTGCATGTGTGTGCATGCAAGGGAAATACATGCTCATGTGGGTGTAAGGGTGCACATGTGGCATAGCAGCCTAATTTTTCCAAAATGTGGGCTCTGGAATGGATCTCGAGTCCTTGTGCTTGTATGGCAAACAATTTCCTGACTGAGCCTAGTCCTAACCTCAGCCTCTTACTGCTATTACAGAATCTTTTTTCTTTTTAATATTATTTGTTTTTTATCTTATGTACATTTGGTGTTTTACTTGCTTGTATGTCTGTGTGAGGGCATCAGATCCCCTAGAATAGGAGTTACAGACAGTTATGAGCTGCCATGTGGATGCTGGGAATTGAACCTGGGTCCTCTGGAAGAGCAGCCAGTGCTCTTAACCACTGAGCCATCTCTCCAGCTGCTATAGAATCTTAAACATAGAAAGATCCATGCAGTTACACCTGGAGAAAAATGAACAAGACATTGACAGCTTAGAAGGCAATCTATGGCTATAAGAATGGTTCTCTAGTCTTCCTACAAGCTTGACGAACATTTGAAGGCAATGAAACAAAGTTCATGTAGGAAGCGTGTCAATGATCTGTGATTAATTTTGAATATGGCCGTATCAACTTGCAGTTGAAAAAATGTTGACCCAAGTTCTTAAAACAGACTTAGCCCTACAGCTTGACTGTGCAGCAAGCAGAATGCCCAGGACTTGTGATCAGGTTGGACTAGCAGCAGTACAATGACTGGGAAATGTCCTTGAGACAACATTTTCCAGGTTTTAATTCTAATATTTGGAATCAGTTGAAGTGAAATGGTCCTGGGCATCTGAATTATTTTGAACGTGTTGGTGCTTGTCAACGTTTGTGGAGGGAAACGCACTGGCTACGTTCCCAGGTGCATCTGAAGAGGTACCTCCTTGTTTCAGGCCTAAAGTGTAGTTTACAGCAACATCTGGGTGACAGGCATAATCCAGACAGATGGCACATTCAAAATGAACAGTTTACAAAGGTGTGGAGAGACCCACAGGGAACAGCACGATGCCTCAAGTGAGCAACACTAGACAGAAAACACCAGCCTAGTCCTAATGGGCCAGAGAAAACAAGTAGTTACTGAAACCAACAGAGGGTGGCTGTATGGGAAAGGATATTGGACAGAATTTTTGACCTTGGAAGGACATAGCTATTGCATACTAATCTCAAAGAGTGTCATTCACAAAAGCTGTCTTTTATACATACTGTAGTTTATACATACAGTGAGATAGTAATCAGTCTTACAAAGAAATGTAATTCTGATACATGCCTGTTGGATGATATTGCTGTCTTTAGGGCGGGTCTTCTGTACTCAGTCCAGTGATCTGCATGCCAGTTCTCTCTGGAAACACCCTTCCAGGCACGCCCAGAAGTGTGCTTTGCCAATTTTCTAAGCATCTCTAATAAGGCAAGCTGACAGCCAACATTAACTATCACAGTGGAGGAGAGAGGAAAGGCTAGAGCAGCAGTTCTCAATCTGTGGGTCGTGTTCCCTATTGGAGGTCAAACGAGCCTTTCACAGGGGTCACCTAAGACCATCTGCATATCAGATATTTACATTATGATTCATGACAGTGCAAAATGACAATTATGAAGTAGCAAGAAAATAATTTTATGGCTGGGGGGGGTCACCATAACATGATGAACTGTATTAATTACAGTTAATCTGTAATTAATTACAGGGTAGCGGTATTAAGAAGGTTGAGAACCACTGTTCTAGAGGGACAGGAAGAAGCTGGATGGTATGGGTCTTTTCTCGTCCTCTGCTCTCTAGAGCAAGCACTGAAGCTTCTACCTGAGTATCAATAAGAACACCTTTGAGAGCACTGCTGGCAGACAGCACACAACCAGTATACACAGCAGTATATTTTCTGAGTAACCCACAAAATCATTTTTTAGTGCCATGATGTTCTTTTTTTTTTTTTTTTTTTAATCTCTTGTTCTAGATATCCTTACTTCTAGGGATCCATAATGTACTATAAAGAAAAAAATCAGAGATATGGCCTAAAAATTATATGCAAAGACGTTCATTGAAATACCATTTATAGGACTGGGGAGATGGCTCAGTAAGAAACGTGCTTGCCTGAGTTTTCTCCCCAGAGCCCACATTAAAAAAGTAAAAGCCAGACGTGACAGTGTGCCTTATAATCCAACATTAGGGTGGCAGAGTCAAGTAGATTGCTGATGCTCATTGGCCAACCAACCTAGCCTACTCAGTGAGCTCCTGGCCAATGAGAGACTCTATCTCAAAAGGATAATGTAGACAACTCCAGAGAAAGGGTACCTGGCCTCCACATGCACACACACACACACACACACACACACCCCTCCATGAGCATGCACCTCAGGCACACACACATGTACCTAAAAATGCACAAAAGCAAGATCATTTAAATCATAAAAAGAGGCAGCTGAATATGCCACATCTTTAATATAACATCAAGTGAGCAATCAACTTACAAGTTGACATGTGTTACATCAGCTGTATAAAAGGTACAGATCTCATTAGAAAGTTCGTGATTTCCTTTGAATAATTGAAATAAATATTTATCCCAAATTCTCTCTCTTTTTTTTTTAAGCCTTTTTTGTTGAACATGATTCATCCTGATAATCAAGAGAAAAACAACAGATACAACTTGTAGAAACCTTTCGACCACTTCACATGATAAATATTCCCACTAAAGAGCCCTATAACATCTGCTCTGCCATGCTGTATAAAAGGCATTGATTTACCTGCTGGCTGCCTGTTAATTTGAAGGGAAGCAGCCAGGGGAAGGGCAGCTACCTCCCTTGTAATAGACAGCGTGTGTGGCTGAGGGTGCAGCTTTCTGTGATGGAATATTGCTAAACGACGAAATTCTATCTCCCACAAGAAATCATTTCTGCTGGCTGTGCAAACGTCAGGCTGGAGCCTGCCCTTGGAGAGGCGGTTGCATGGCTAAGTATTTGTGAAATCAGCAGAGCCAGCGCAGGAACGGTCACAGTGGCTGATTTTACAAGCTACTCACGACAGGCATCTGCACACAGGAAACCGTAGCTCACAGCGTATTTAACCTGTTGTGATTCTTTCTTATTTCCTGCTTTGCCGTTTTGAAACGGTGTCAGTTCACCCAAAGGAGAATGCCCTTTGTGTACGTACAATGACTTCACAAGCTTATGAAAACACAGCATATTAACCTGACCTAAGTGTAATCTCACCTACCTCTTTTGCCTTGTATTTATTTAGCCGTTTGTCACCTTGGTGCCTGACACTCTGAGGTAGTGGTCTATCTCATTACTGTGCCAAGTGAGCGTGGGAATGTTTCCAAGAAGAACTGAGCTCTGGCTGGATACAAGCTTTGGAGACAAACACCTCCATTGGCTTTCAGTCCAGTTCCCCTCAAATTTTCAAGGGTCCACCTACACAAGTAAGTTATAAGCCTGCTGGATCTGCTTGGTTCTGATCCTCTAACCCAGGGGTTCTCACCCTTCCTAATGCTGTGACACTTTAATACAGTTCCTCATGTTATGGTAACCCCCAAACATGCAATTATTTTTGTTGCCACTGTATAACTGTAATTTTGCTACTATTATGAATCATAATGTAAATATCTGATATGCAGATGGTCTAAGGCAACCCCTGTGAAAGGGTCCGTTCGACCCCCCAAAGGGGTCATAACCCGAAGGTTGAGAACTGCTGCTCTAGTCTGAAGAGATCCTATCATTGACAATAGTCAGGCTGATATTTGCTGGTACAGAGACACTTGTCTCCTGCGAGCTTGACACCAAAGCATTTTCTAAGTGCAAACGAGATGGGTATTTAGCACATGTGGACTGTATGTGCTTCACGTAACACTTGGTGAGCCTCCCAAGCTTCCAACCATCTCTTGTCTTCCAAGGATCATTTGTTGTCCATTTTTACCAACCAAACTGGCTTCTGGAATTGGGATGTTTTAATCAGGGAAATTAATTTTTGTATCAATAAAGTCAACAAAACAAAATATATTACAAGAATACTTCAGATATTTTTTAGATTACTATATAACAGATGGAACCATTGAGGGTAGTCGCTCTTTGACAATGAGGATAAATACAGCAGAAAACCCATGCAGCCTTTCCCACGTAACTGTTGGTTCATGCACCCAAAGATCTGGCCTGGAAGATGTTGAGGGGAGGCTGTACATGTGTGCACTGTACAGTGACTGTATTAAAAATTCCTGGAAAATAAGGAAACCATATTGGCATTTATTGTAAATTGAATACTTTAGAAAGGACAGTATTTCTGTTTCTTTTTCATACTTGGTTGCTGCTTTAGTTTGGATTTTTCCTCTAATAGTGGAGATCGAATGTGGTGTGGTGTGCTTGCTAGCTAAATGCTCTGCCACCCAACTGAATCTCTAGCTCTGTAGCTTGCATCTGAACTATCCCTTAGAAGCCCCAGTGTTAAAAGCTTGCCTCCCAGCCCATGGTGCTATGGGCAGGAGACAGAACCTTTAAGAGATAGGATGTAGTGAGTCATGCAAACAAGTCTAACCTTTTGATATTTCAACACATGTTCACACTGTGGTGACAAAGTCTACAGAGTTCTTATTGGAAAAGGGTGCATTTGAGTTGCAAAAAACTCTCATGTTTTCAGTCAGTTTATAATTCTGTGTTGGAGTACATTCATAGCTATTGCTTTGTTTTGTTTTATTTTGTTGAGACAAGGTCTCTCTCTCTACATTGTCCTGGCTATCCTGGAACTTTCTGTGCAGACCAGGCTCCGGTCTGGAAACTCACAGAAGTCCACTTGCCTCTGCTTCCCCTGTCCTGGAACTAAAAGCTTGTGTCACCACACCCAGCCAATCATCGCTATTCTTGACTTCCTGTGTCCTGTGGGCCATGGGTTGGACACAGCTGGTAATGAAAGAAACTTAGGCCACTGGGCTTGTGCTTTTGAAGTAAATATTGGGACAAGACCTTTTCTCTTTCTCTATTTGCTTCCTGGCTACCACGAGACTTTTTTATGTTCTGTTTTTGAGATAGTGTCTCCTGCCTTTATCTCCCGAGTGCTAGGATTATGGCATGGTCCACCATGCCCAGTTTCTGGCTACTATGAAGTGGAGAAGCATCCTGAATTACCTTCCCATACCAAGACATGCAGAGCCATCATAGGCCTAAAATGACAGGGACAAGTAAACAAGGACTAGAACTATGAGCCTTTTTTTTTTTCTGTTAAGTTGATTACCTCTGTTATTTCGCCACAGTAACAGAAAGCTGAGTAAACTATTTGAATTTATATAATAAGGCATTTGTAGAAGGAAATATTTTATCTCAAGTGGGTTCAATAAAGAACAGAGACAATTCTGAGATGCAAAGCCTGACCCACTAGTAGCGGGTCTAACTTCTCATGGTCTCAGGGACTGACCCAGAGCACATGGCCTCCAGGTAATTTATTGATGAAAGGCACCACCCACTGATACAAAGATCTTAATTGTTAAATGCATAGAACCTCCACAATACACCAACCCCCAGCTGGCTGACTTGATGTCGTTTTACAGGGGAAGTCGAGAGACCTCAGGCAAGGTACTCCTCATCCGCTGCTTAGACTGAAGGAGGTAACCATAAAAAGTTCCTCCATTAGCAATAATACAACCGAATGCTTTCAACATTAGGATCTCAGTGGGTGGCCAGGGGGTGGTGGTATAAGCCTTTAATCCCAGCACTCCAGAGCCAGAGGCAGGCAGATATCTGTGAGTTCGAGGCCAGCCTGGTCTACAGAGTGAGTTCTAGGACAGCCAGAGTTACAACAGAGAAACCCTGTCTTGACCATCCCCCAACCCCCCCCCAAAAAAAAAATTCAGTGGACGAGGTAGATTTGAACATGAATTTGTTCCACCCATGGGTAATTGAGTAGACAATTGCTGGTACTCCAGACTAGCATTCTTTCTGCATTCAAGAAAGCTGCAGCCCATCCACACCCAGAAAACTAGTTCTAACAGCTAAGGAAGGTGACCTTCTGGTAGCAGCTCCTGCTGACAGACACAGCAGCTGTTTTAAAGTACACATTACTGCACAGAAGTTCATGTAGCTTTACAATACTTGCGAACAAGTTCAAATATTCTACTATAGACACTGCCCCAGTCTATAGCATGTTAAGAACTGGGTGAGGCCTTGTGCTGTAGCTCAGCGGTAGAGCACTTCTTTAGCATGTATGAGATCCTGGATTCAACACTCTAAGCTGAGTGAGGTCCAAAAAGAAAAATCACTTTAACACAAAGCAGAAGAGTCTTCCTTCTGTGCCACCGTTGTTCATATATGTGTGTGCAGCTCTTTTCCCCCACGTTGTGGCTGAGTGCTTTCTGGTCGACAGTCAGAGCAAGAGAGAATACACAGTTTTTAATGACTGACTTGACATTATTTCTAGATAGAAATTAAGTATGAGAATAGATAACTTGACCAAGCCTACTAAGACAAAGGCACACATATATGAAGATAGCCGGAGACACAGAACCTTAATTGCATCTGTGTCTAGCTATAATGCATCTACTCAGAGGTTAGCAAACATGTTCAAAATCAACACTGAGCAAAAACTTAATCCTCTTTTTTTTTCTTGTTCTACATAGTATCACACTATCAAAGTTATCGGAACACCATCAGACAAGGCCAGAAACACAGGCAAGTCTGCCTAGAATTTTCTCGAGTACAGCCAGAGCTATGAAAAAGCTGTTAAGCTACATATCAGGTGGTAAAGCTTCAGGTAACACAAAGCAAAGTGTTGCAATCAAACAACCGCTTCTTCATGAGCTCAAACACGTAAAGCAGTAATTACACGTGACTGCTACTCCACGATCACTTCAGCTGTGGGTCTGGTGGAGCCCTCTGAAACGTCCCGATAGGGCCTGCTTCCACTGACAGCACCCAGATTCATTTCCAAGCCGCCATGCTTTCTAAACAATGCCGCTTCGTGTGCTCCCTGCAAATTCAGTGAGCCAGGCAAAGTCAGGGGTTCATGCTCCCACAAAAAGTTATTACCAACTTGAAGGAGCCCTTCAAATACTCTCAGGTGGCTTGGATTTTCTAGCTCCTATGGTAGGTAGAGGAACAGGCCACCAAACAACTACAGAGGATGAACTAACAGCTGGACAAGACATTCTCTTGACGTTGAGACAGATTGTTTGCATACAGAGCCGCCCTGGGTGCTCCCAGAGACCGGCCACGTACCCTAGAAGTGAGTGTACAAAGCTGAGCACTGTTTTCCTAGATTCCCCTGAGCAGGGCGGCTGGGCAGGGGCGTGCAGTCCGATCGCATCATTCACACTTGAGCTCTGTGCGATGAGCACATTTGTTTGTCCTCATTAAGACAACGTTGCAGGCGCTAACTGACGTGCGGAGGCAGTGTGCTGGGCCAGGGCCAGGAAGTCCAGCAGAGACTAGCAGAGGCGTGTCTGGAGAGCCTGCCCTGAGCAGAGCTCCGGCTCTGACAAGCTGGAGCCTTGGGAACTCAGATGCCTCTCTGAGGTCCTGGGTAACTCATCAATAGCAAGAGGCATTTAGGTAGAAGTTTCCCAGCTGTGATTTCCAACACTCACGTCATCCCCTAGCCCTCTCCCCAAGTCCCCACTGCCACCTCCCAGGCCAGGAAGGACAAACAAAGACAGTGCCTGATCCCATTCCAGCCAAGTTTTCTCTTATTGACTCCTTATTACACTGAATGGTGTGGAAAACCATAAGACTAGGGAGCCTTCCCATTCCTCACTAAGAGCAAGGCAAAGTAAAGAGCAGCGTCTCCTCTTCTTCATAGCCTTGCACCGCAGAGCTCACACAAGGGAACCTCTGCGTAGCTTGCCTGGGTCCACTGCCCAAGTCCTTTGCCTGGAGCTGAGTGGCTTTGGGCCCATTTCTTAACTCGACTGTGCCTCAGTTTCTTCATCTGCAACATGGGAGTAGTAAGGACGAGGATCTTAAGAGACTGCCTTGAGGAGTCGGTAAGTAGATAAGAGTCCCTTAGAACAGTGCCTACCTCGGAACTGGGCTTATTATTATTATTGGCCCAATCTAACAGCCAGCTTCCGGGCAGCATCGTTAATAAAACCGGGAGAGGGCAGGCAGAAGAGCTCACTGGTCCCCTGTAAAGGTGCTTGGAGAGTCATCAGATTTGCTGAAAGTGCCTTTTTAAACAGTGCTGCGCACTTCGGATTCACATTTGGGAAGAAAAGCAGAACAGAAGGTGATAAATTCCTTTATGGGAGAGCTTGGCAGGGAAGGCAGATGGAACTCTAAAGTTAATTGGTGGCTGGGACGTGGAACTCCCGGGCGGAGGAGCCGGGGTGAACACGTTCCCTCTCCCGCTCTGGTTTATGGTGATTGCTTCATTAGGGATGCTGAAAAGCCCTTCTTGGGCAGCCGCTGCTCCTGTCTCTGCCCAGACAAGGGTGATGTCAGCATATAGTTTATAGAGTTCTGCAGTCCTCCGGAGGATTCCGGGAGCTTGCAGAGCTGTCTTTGGGTTGCTTGCCAGCATTTGGAAAAAGGAATCCCACTAGAATCTTCTGTATCCCAGCTTGCTTGTCTCTGTCGTGGCTTCTGTTGTCATTGTTCTTTATACAAGCACCAGGTGTGAGATGTCGCTTCAGCAGTTCCTTCAACAGGGCTCATCTTTTGAGCCTTCCTGGCTTGAGTCTCTGAGAATTCTGCTTGGTTTCTTCCTCCTGAGATTCCCAAGGGATATAGGTTGAGACAACACACCGGGGATTTGCTGACCTTAAGATGCAAAGTTTAAGCTCATAAAAGGTATCATTATTTTATGCACCACGAAGAGAGACACAGATACCTGCCAATTAACTCTAACACTAGCTTTTTAATTTGTCATCAGTCCTGAGATGCTCCTTCAAGCCTAGACACAGATTTTTAAAATTGCATTTCACCTTTAAAAAAATGATTCATTTTAATTCATGCATGTATGCATTGTATGTGCCATGTGTGCCCTGAGAGTCCAGAAGAGGGTGTCGGTCCTCTGAAACTGGAGTTACAGGCAGTCGTACTTACCCAAGATTGGTGCAGAGAACTAAACTCGGGTCCTCTGGAAGAACAGCAACCCCTCTGAAAACTGAGCCATCTCACTTCACATTTCGTTCTTGTGCATACATTAAAAAAAAAAAAAAAGAACTGGGCTGGGTGGCACATGCCTGGAGGCAGAGGCAGGCAGATCTCTGTGAGGTGGAGCCAGCCTGGTCTACATAGAGAGTTCCAGGACAGCTGGAGCTACAGAGAAAGGGAACTTTTGAATCTAGGACATTCCTAAAACTTATATTTTTATTTATTATATATACACATTTCCAAAATTGTGTATATATAATACATGTATATATGCATATGCGTACATATGTATGTATGTATATATGTACATGTACATGAGTACAATGGATTTTGATCATATTCACCCCTTGTTCCCCAGCTTCTCTCATGTATCCTACATACCATTTCAAATTTGTATTCTCTTCTATAATTATTATTTTTTAATACACAAACACTAAGTCCAATTAGAGTTGCCCATATGCACATGGGTTGAAACTGACCACTGGGACATGAGCCACCTATCAGGGGGTATATGCTTGAAGAAAACTGACCCGCCCTCAGGAGCCCTCAACTACCTATAATCCTTAAACTATCTGTGGAGCCTTGTGAGCCCTCCCTCCATTTGCCCTAGGATGTTGACTGGTGTAGCCTTGTGCAGGTGACCATGGAGTCCATGGAAGCAACATCCCCGTCATATCAGAAGATATTATTTCATAGCAGGCTGCAGGGGCTTCTGGCTCTTGCAGTCTCTCTGCCTCCTCTTCCGTGGTGTTCCGTGAGTCTTGGGCTATTGGAGTTGAGTTGTAGATAACCTATTAGGGATGGGCAATCCACAGTCACTTATTCTTTGCATGTTGACTACTTGGGGCTTTCTGTAACAGCCTCCATCTGCTGCAAAAGAAGATTCTTTGATGATGGGCAAGAGGTGCACTTACCTATGGGTATAAGGTTAAGTATTGAGAAGGCAGTTTGTTCCTGTATCCATTTAGCAAAATGATAGTAGTAATAAGTTATCCTCCAGGATTTGTGGTCTCACCAGCCACAAGTTCTTGCCTATATTTTTGAGACCCCCAAAACAATATAGGCTATTGCTATTGCTCTTGGTTGGCTGCCAGAACTTGAATGTAAGATCTTATTGCTGATGTCACTCCATTCTTGGGTCACAAGACTTAAAGAAATCAAACTCGTACTGACCTAGAGGTCTCCTCTCTGGTGGATAACTCAAAATGTCAGAAGTGCTATGCAGGCTACCAAGGAAGAAAACTTATCAAGAGTCCTACCCAGCTATAAATACTTTGAACTATAATAACAATTAGCAAGATAAGCCCAGTAGTGTAGTAGTGGCACTAATATCCTAGGGTAACCAACAGCTGTCTAGCCTTAAGACCCACTTTGTAGATGGGAATTCATGCCTGGGAATTCATGCCAGGAATAGGTAAACCTATTCCTGAACTTTTTTAGTATACAGACTTTGTGTCTTCTGAATCACCTTTTAACTTACTGCTGAAATATCTTTTTGTTGTTATTTTCAGGTAATATAATCTTCCAGAATATATGGGGTAATGGGTATATAGAAGGTCCATGTAAATCACAGAATTCACATTCAAATGAAATTGTAAGTGACCAGATTTCTTGCAGAGGTGATACATATCAATGAAACAAGCTTTGAACTTGTGCTATCAGTGGCAACTTCTGTGTGACTGTTAGCAGGCTAGCAGCAACTATAAGACACATCTCATTTGGGGAGATACTTAAGCATGAAAAAAAGCATGTCTTATAGACGGTGAAATTGCTCATGAAGGTTTGTCCTTGTTTGTCTAAGAGGATAAATTTAATTTTTAGAAAAGGTTTCAAGGGTTATTGCAAAGCTGCCCCTCAATTTATGAATGAAAAGGTCATGGTAAATTTAGACCTTCTCCAAAAACTTGATAACTCTCCACACAGGGCATGTAGAGGGACCAGAAGAATCCATGGTGAGAGTCTGGGAGAGGGCAGCTGGCCCATGCTATGCTTTATATTTTCCCCAAACATTTGATCTTAAACAGGTGTCATTTATTTGTGTAATGGTGTTGCTATTCCACCTTAAAACACAACACCCTTAAAAAGTCACTCAGTGTCCTTCTGCCTGATTGATGATTTCTTCCTCCTACAGTGGGTTTTTGCCAGAGATTGATTTAAGGAGCTGACCTCTTTAAAAGAGAAATCTCAGAATGTCTCATCAGCATGAAATCTATATCATGAAGACCATACACTGTATGTTTCCATTTCTATGAAATGTTGAACAGATAAATCTATACAGGAACAAAATAGTTTACTGGTAGGTGGGAACAAACAGTACTGTTAATTGAGGGACAGGACTTGTTTTGGAGAGACAAAACTACTTTAAGATTAGATTGTTGAGAAGGTTGCCCAACCGTGTGGATGCAGTAAAAACATTTGAAGGCACACTTTTAATGGTCAGTTGTATAGCACATGAAGTACATCTCAATAAGTGCATTTAAAAGTACTTAGAATATGCTCTGTGCATATTAAATAACACAGGCAGAAATTCATTTCCACTTACCCCAGTTGCATTTATTTGATAAAAGCCTAGAGAGAATAATGTTGTTCAGAACAACTTAACACTTGAGTGTTAACCCCAGGAAAGTGGTGGGGGTTGTGGCAGAGAAGATTTGGCTTTTCCTTTGAGGAAAGCACAATCAAGGAGGAGCAGAAAGAAAGTGATGGGGCTGGAGAGATGACACAATAGGGGAAGGCTTACTGTCCAAGCACAAGAACCCTAATTTGAGCCCTGGCACCCACTATAAACACCAGTGCATTAGTGTGCCTCATAATCTAAGGGCACAGGGGACAAGAAAGGTCCCTGAGGTTTTCTGGCAGGCTAGACTAGATCAACCATGTAGTTCCAGACTCAATATGCAACCCTGTCTCAAAAAAATAAGGGGTAGGGACTAACTGAAGAAAACACCAGGCATCAGGTCCCCACCCTCTCTATCACACACATATACAGTAGAAAAGAGAGAGAGAGAGAAGAAGGAGGAGGAGAAGGAGGAAGAGGAGGAGGACAAGGAGGAGGAAAGATATTAGTGTCTTGTCAAACAGAGGAAATGTGAGATTCTGAGAATTCTGAGAAAATGTGAGTTTCTTGGTGAATTTCAGCATTAGCTTTGGCTTTGAAGGCATTAGGCTTGATGAGTACCTGGATTTAGGAAAGGGGGCAGAAGCAGAACAGAGAAATGCCTCCGATGCTTGCAAGTAGGCCGTGACTTTCTTAGAAGGAGGCCTCAGTGCAGGTGAGTTTCTTGGTTTTCCCAGAGAGAGCAGCTCTAGGTAGAGTTTAAGGGTGCATGAGCCACCACCCCAGCCAGGCCACCTGGTTCTTCAGGAGAGTACATATTTTGAAAAAAATGAAAGAGAGAGATAAAGAGATAATTAAAGAGTGAGCCTTCCATTTATCTCTCTCTTATTTCTTCAGCCTCTCCCCTCAGGATCAGAAGTTCTTATGTGTCATTGGGATCTATTCCCACAAGCATGAAAGGAAACCCAGAGACTGGAACAAAGTGCTCACGTCTCAGGCTTCTGAGGGACACCACTGACTTGGGCTGCTCACTAAGAATCTGGATGAAAGCTCACAAAGGAAAGCTTGCTTTCTTTAACAAAGCCTCTAGATTATTTATTTTTAATTCAGAGTTTTATAAAGATCCCCCAAATCTGGACTGGGGAGATGGCTCAGTCAGTAAAGTGCTTGCCACACTGTAATGGAACATTTAAACATATTCTCAAATATTGTAAAGCTACATGCACTTCTGTGCAGTAATAAAAACCTTAAACAGCTGCTGTGTCTGGCAGCAGGAGTTGCTGTCAGAGGTCACCTTTCATAGCTGTTAGAACCAGCTTTCTGGGTATGGGTGGATTGCAGCTTTCTTGAATTCGGAAAGAACACTAGTTTGGTGTACCAACAGTTGTCTGCTCAGTTACCCTTGAATAGAGCAATCACTCAGATTTGACTTTGGCCACTGAGATCTTTATATTGAGAGTGCCTGTTTGCATTATGGCTAACATGGAGGAACTTTTAAGGGTCACTTCCCTCAGCCTAAGACCCGGCCGAGAAATACCTTGCCCAGGGTCTTGACTTTTCCCATAAAATGGCATTAAGTTGGCCAGCCATAGCTGGGGCTTGGTGCACTGTGGAGGTTCTATTCATTAAGCAGTTAAGAACTTTGTATAGTTGTCTTTCCTCAGTACATTAATTGGAAGCCATGTGCTCTGGGTCAGCCCACGACATAGGCTTGAATCTCTGCAGGATGGATCAGGCTTACGTACGTGATTGTCTCCTGTTCCCTGGATGAACCTGTTCGAGCTGTTAATATTTCCATCTCCACCACACAAGCATAAGGAACCAAGATCGATCACCAGCACCAAGATCAAAAGTCAGGTGTGATGGTGTGCACATAGACAGTGACCTAAGTCCAATCCCCAGAATGCATATAGTGGAAGGAGAGAACTGACTTCCACAGGTTGTCCTCTGACCCCTACTCACACAATATGACATGTTCAAGGCATACACATAACAAAAACAAACAAGGTGGAAGGCCCCTGAGGAGCAAAGCTTGACCTCTGTTCTCCACAGGCACATGCGTGCTCACAAACACACATAGACTCCCAAATTAATTCAGTTTGATTGAATTATTTTGTTAAGTAACAATAGGATCTGATGTGATTCTTAGTCACCTCTAAGGTCCCTGTCTCTGCACTGCCCATGAGAATCCCCTACAAGGCTGTATACATCATCCTGCTTCCATGCAGCTGTCACAGAAATGGCGATTTCCTTTCTCCATCTGCACTTGCTCATAGAGCTCTCATGAAGAACAATGGACAGAGGTGCATGTGGAGAGCAGGTGGCCATTGCCTCTGTCCATACGCACAGTACAAGTGCCTCAGCAGCCACCTGCAACCCAGAAGAGCCTCTCCCTTCAATTGGTTCTTTGCTGTCTGTTCAGCTGTTTCTTAAAGCCTCCAGGAGGAATAAAGAGGGTGGCGGTGGTTTCCTTACTAAAAACTTCCTTATTCTTCCTAGAAGACGTGGCTGATAATAACACCTGGTTTTTTGACACCTAGGCTGGAGGACAACCCCAGATATCATCCTTAGGAACTCCACCCACCTCCTGTGAGACAGGGTCTCTCATTGGCATGGAGTTGGGCTAGACTGGCTAGTGAGTGAGCTTCAGAGAGCTCTTGTTCCCACCTCCTCATCAGTGAGATGTCAGCCAGGTACCACGTGGGAGCCCAACATTTTATGTGGGTCCCGCAGATCAGACTCAGTTCTGAGGCTTACAAAGTTACCCTAATCCACCCTGGACTAACCCTCTCCCCCCCCCCTTTTTTTTCTTTACATTGCTAGGGATAGAAACCAAGGCCTCACACATACTAGACAAATGCTCTACCACTAAGCCACACCTCCAACCTCTGTTCAACCCTTTTCTGTGCTTCTAGCCTTAGTATGGGTGTGTATGCTCCCTTGGGCCAAGGACCTTGCAACTTTTATATTCTTTTGATTTGGGAACAGACTCTCACTATGTTGCTTAGGTTGATCTTTAAAAGACAGTTTTTAAATTACATTTATTTAATGTATAGCATGTATGTAGGTCAGAGGACAACTTTTGGGGAGTTTTCTCCATCATGTAGGTTTTGGAGATTGAATTTCTATCATCAGCCTTGGTGGCAAGTGCCTTTACCTGCTGAGTCATCTCTCTGGCCCACCAGGTTGGTCTTGAATTTGGAGACTTAAGTGATCCTCATGCCTCAGTCTCCCAAAGAGCAACTCTGCAGGTTTGATCTACCAGCTCAGTTAACCTGGCAGGGTAAATGCACCCAAATCACTCTTCCTTTCTCTCTCTCTTCTCCTTCACTCCCCCCCCTCCCCTACACCTACCTGCTATAGAGGTTGTTTCATTTCAAGGAAAGGTGGAGAGTTTCTGGGAAGGCCTGTTGACTTCTCTGCGCACTCTCCTAGCCTTGATAATGTATCTGACCTCTGTCTTCTCTCGATCATTCAGCACTTGTTAATGAAGCGCTCTAGCCAAGGATACACGCACAGCTAATATGCACAGTGCCATCCCTGACCATCTCTGCCATTACAGTGGGACACCAAGAATTCCCATATTTACATTTTTGCAGAAAATAAATGTTATGAAATTACCTTGGTCTCTTGTCCTATACTGACGCATTAAACCCTTTTTATTCCTTTCGAAACACTTAAAACATTTGATAGTTCACATCCCTTCGTGTTTTAGCTACCTATCAAATTAACAAATGGAAGAAATTCAAAGTTTTCAGTTTGTTTTTTCCTCATGTTGGAGAATCAGACATAGAGCCTTGCACATGGTAGGCAAGCGCTCCTCCCCTGGACACTTGGCCCTAAACTGAATTTTTCCAGAAATGCATTCTTATGAACCAATAAAAATCCCAATTCTGAGGGATACTAGACAGTTGAATTTTTTTAACGGAATCGGTTTCATGATAAAAATCCTATCTCTCAACTTGCTACATCAAATAGTTCTTAATTAATGAAGGAGAGAGACTCTTCTGAGTTACAGCTGTTTGACCAAGAACACCCTGGCCAACACTATTAGCATTGTCTCTCCCTGTGAGAACCAACAGAGGACCACTCTGAATTATTAAGGATGCTCTCCCTCTATGGCTCATCTGTGATTATTGACAACAGCATCTTCACTTTTAAGTGAGATCTGAGAAGGAGTTTGATAAGTAGGGTGAGTGAGTGGTGGGGCATAGGGACTGTGAGGAGAGCTTAGGGAAACATTTAAAGCTGTGAGGCAGACCAGTTCTGGTACCACACACTTATAACCTAACCCTAGCTTTGTGGAGGAAAAGCCAGAGGATCAGGAGTTCAAGGTCATGCTCAGCTACATAGCGAACTCCGGACCAACCTGGGCTACTGAGTCCCTATCTCATAAAAACAAAGAAATGAAAATAAATAAAGCCACAGAAACAGATGGACCACCCCAGGGGCTTAGTGTTGTAAAAGAGAAATGAGAGCTTTGGGTTAAAGCTTGGAAAACTCTTAACATGTAAGGAAACAGATAAATAGCAGTAAAATGAGTCCTCAGAAATAAACAAGATCACTTTTTCCAAGAGATGGACCTTCACTGGAGTGGTAGAAACAGAAGACACCGAGAAGCATGGGGAGCCCAACGGTCACAGTGCTTGGACACTGTGGTAGTTTGAATAGGAATGGCTCCCATAGGCTCAAGTATTTGAATGCGTGGTCATGGGGAGTGGTGCTAACATGAGCAAGATTAGGAGGTGTGGCCTTGTTGAAGGCAATGTATCACTGTGGGGTGGGCTTCGGGGTTTCAGAAGTCCAAGCCAGGCCTAGTAGTTCTCTCTCTTCCTGCTGCCTTCAGATCCAGATTTAGAACTCAGCTGCCATGTCTGCCTGCGTGCTGCCATGCTCGCTGCATGAGAATGGACTAAACCTCTGAAACTAAGCAAGCCCCCAGTTAAATGCTTTCTTTTATAAGAGTTGCCTTGGTCATTGTGTCTCTTCACGGTAACAGAACGCTAAGACAGACACTTTGGTCCAGTGTGTACAAAGTTAAGTCTATGCGAAAAAGCTCCCTGATGGCACCAGTCCCAAAGCTAAGGAAAATGTCTAATTTCCCATAAATTCCCTTATTCAAGGAGAAAGGACAATAAAAGCACTCATACAGAACTTATAATAGGAAGGACTTGGCAACATATGTAACACATTTCAATAATCAGGGAGGAAAAAAAACATGTTTTGTTCTAGTGGGCGGATTTGTTTACTGTTAAATATTTCTGTTCAGAATGTATGTACACTGTAACTACAACTATATTTGAACCATGGTTGTAGGAGTTAGCAAGCAAAATACGGAGTCTTGTTAGAGTTAGGATATACACATAGATTTTTAAAAATTGTAGTAGTTATAGTGCTACTCTATTATTTGTTTCTAAAAGGAATCATTATAATTTAGTTTTTAAATGCCCCCCACATACCCATGTGCTAAAGGTTTGCACCTGCCTGTAGTGTACATAGAAGGCGGGCTTAGTGAAAGGAAGTCAGGTCATTGGGAGTATACCCTTGAAGGGATTATTGTAACTCCAGCCCCTTATTCTCTCATTCACTTTTATTTTCTCCTTTCCTTCCTCCCCAGACAGGACTCCCCCTCGTCCTCTCTCTTTCCTGGTCACCACAAGGTGAGCAGCTTTTCTCTATGTTATGTTCTGCCTCATCATAGGATCAAAATCCAATGACCAACTGCCCATGAACCAAATCCTCTGAAACCATGAGCCAAAATAAACCCTCATTTATCTCAAGTATTTTATCACAGTGATAATAAACTGACTAGTATATGAATAAAAGAAAAATATTGTTTTCCATGACATGGCAGGAAAGGAACTCAAGTGTCTGTAGCTTCTACTCAACAGAAGGATATTTCTTACAGATGAGAAATCGTGAGATGGTAAGCCATGAATGATGTCAGCTACACGGTGAGTCAGTGTGGGAACCTCAGTAATGGAGCTCCCTCTCTGTGCTCATAATTCTTCCACTGTTCGTTGGTGTTGTGAAATACTCAATCCTGGGAACTCCTGATCTACCTCCGCCCCAGTCCCTAACTACTTCATCATGAAAGGCTCACCATCAAAGAACCACACATTCTCTGCATCATTTCCCTCTTTGTTTTTTACACACAGTTATGGTTTTATAACTTTATTTTTCCTTGGTGGCAGGACTGCCATGGGTTCCCTGATAGCTGCTCAAGCCCCAACTCTGCTAGGCATGGGAAAATTAAAGAAGGTGCTTGCCTTAAAATTATCAACTAAGTCTATGATACTCAGCTGCTGACAGCCTCCTACTCACATATTTCAACTCACTGATTTTCAACTTGACAATAGCAGAAACCATAGGAGTTTTGACTTTTGGTCTTTTCGGTACTCTCGTGATCCCTGGCAGAGACAACGAGCTGCAGTCATTTGGTCATCAGGAAGAACAAGTGAGGCTTTACAGTGTGCTGTGTTCCTGAACTGTGATGTCCATTCAGCCAACTATGCTTGATGCCTTTTGCCTTAAAGGTCTTTTCAAGTTACAATGGGTTTATTGGCACCTAACTCCACAGTAACTATGGGACACCAGTCTGGCGAGCATGCAGATGGAATCTTGATTTAGACCCTGAGTCAGAAATGAAATTAGACTGAAAAGAGATGGGGTGGAAGAGGCAGCAGTCCATCCTCACTGACCTCAGCGATGGCAAGAGTAGCCATGGCCGCTTGCTGAGGTACTCTTGACATTAGGTGAGTACTTTGGGTTATCACTGGGTTTACTGGTGGGCAGTCTGAAAGGTGTTAACTACAATGACCAATCAGGAAAGAAAGATGAATAAGATATGTGTCTTTGAAATGCAAATGACTCTCCTGAAAGATAATAATAATTGCTGTGGTTCTTGTAAAAACACAAAAAAACAAAAACCTCAGCTAATGTTCCTCCGAGCCCCATGTAACACATCTTGCATGAACTCTGTCCATTCGATTACGGGAAGCAAGGGTAGAGTCACAGGACTTTTAGGGCAAATAAAACTCCAGCATTCTTTCTATGTTACAAGACAGAAATTATTCTTAGAGTCTTGGATAAGCAATATCCCACTCTTTTAACTTAAAAAAGAAAAAGCTGTTTAGGTCCCCTTGCTATCTTTTACCATAGCTAAATTATTATCTCTTACAACATTTTGTTCTTTCGTTTGTTTTACTTTGTTTGTTTGTTTATTTATTTATTTCTATTTTATGAGACAAGATTTCTCTGTGCAGCTCTAGCTGTTCTGGAACTCACTATGTAGACCAGTTTGGTCTCAAACTCACAGAGATCCCCCTGCCTCTGCCTCCCGAGTGCTGGGATTAAATGCATGTGCCACCATGACCCAGATTGTTTTACTTCAAAGCCAGCTACCTTTCAACTACCCTAATAACCAATTGAGTTTCAAATATTATAATCTAAAACCAGCCAGTAGTAGTTACTTAAAAGAGCAGTCATTATTGCTTATTTTTTGGTTTTTATTTGCTTGTTTGGTTTGGGTTTTTTTGAAATATGGTTTCAATATGTAGTGACCTTGGATTCATGATCCTCCTGCCTCTACTTCCACATCCTGAGATTGCAGGCATGTACCACCATGCTCAGTGGGGAAAGAAATAAACATTTTTTTTTAATGACATGTTCAAAAATGAGTCTAAATAACCTTAAGGGTCCTGCCCATTTTGACATTCTATACTTTTTTTGAAATAACTTTATTTGAAAGCTGTCTCCTTGTGTCTGTGTAAGAGTCTTAGAAAACTAGAGAGAGAAAAAATTTTTGTTTCATTTAGCCAAGGCTATTCCTTGAACTTGCTGTGTGGCAGATGATGACTGTAAATTCCTGCTCCTCCTGTTTCCACCTCCCAAATGTTGGGATAATAGGCTTACATTGCTATGCATGATTGCTATTGCATCTTAAGAAACACTTTTAAAATTTAGATGGCAAATATTTCACAAAAGGTACTTCAAAATGGTTAGCTCAGTGGTAGAAAGCTAGGGTGGATGTGGTGGTTTGGATAAAATTAGTCCCCATAGACTCATATATTGGAATGCTTATGGAATAGCATTAGGAGCTGTGATCTCGCTGGAGTAAGTGAGGCCTTGTTGGAAGAAGTGTGTCACTGGGTGTGGACTTCAAGGTTTCAGAGGCTAAAGCCAGGGCCAGTGTCTCTCTCTCTCTCTTCCTGCTTCCTACAGTTTAGATGTAGAACTCTCAACTCCCTCTCCA